>OX376373.1:210198497-211398497 GCA_947369275.1 Nemotelus nigrinus
CCTCTCCCGGAAAAATCCAACAAATGGCTATGATGATGAACGATGCTGGTATCATTCTACAGTGCGTGCATAAATATTTTGAAATTTCATCGCTTATTTACAGTAATGCTATGAAGCTGATAAGATAGATACATTTTGAAGAGTTCGGTCCTACTTCCCTATAGTTCGTTTCTTTATCACGACTAACTTTGCCAGTTTAGTTGGTGCGGTGTGTATTGACATTGGCTATTTAGCTATGTATATGCAGTTGAAATCGAAGAAATTTTCTCGCTCTTGACGCTGTAATCGACGCTTAACAGAGTCGAACGGATGTATGATCGCTTCGGTGAGTTCATTGATCGCATCGGGATCGCAACGAAAAATGATTCGATACAAAAACAAAGAATATAAATTATGTAATTGTATAAAATGAACACATAATTGTCCTCAAATCTTCTGATTTTCAAGAGTAAATTATTTTACTAGAGTACTAAAGCACTATGAGGATATACTAGCATGCTTGTTGAAATTTGAAATCGTGATAGCCTGGAATTTTGGAATAAATCGTGATAGCCTGGAATTTTCGAATTATCTTAGAGGGAAAAAATAAGCCCATTTTGCCGCTTTAACCTATTTTATGTGTCAGTGGTGTAAGTACTTATAATAATTACTTGCATTGTAAATAATGTCCGGTATTTTATTATTCAGATCTTACTTTCAGAATTAACCCCGTCAATTGTTAAAAATACTTATCTCCGTCTTCAAAATAATTCAGCAATAATTAATTCTATATGAATTTTATGACTTGTTCGCTTAGCTTTTTATATGAACTGTAAACCTAGTCTAAATATGTAATTGTTCTCATTAACATTTTTCAGAAACTTGAATTATAAATCAAAATATTCCTAAGTTGACCTACTTAAGATCGTTCAAAAGCCTGCATTCATTAGTCACAAAAATATTAAATACTCCCCAAGCAATATCAAACCACCTGCTTTTATTTTTCTACTAATGAAACACATTTTCGACCTATCTACAAGCAGCCACAACTATGCCAAGGATTTTTTCCTAATGTCTGTGTGCCCACTGTTTGTCTGGCCTGTCCTCGTATTCGATGCGTATTTGTTGCTTTTGCTGTTGCTTTGTTATCGCTAGAAAACTCGACAAGTCCTTGTATCCATTTTGCAAGTGCTTCACTTTTCCTTTTCGTTTGTTTTCGCCTTTCATTCATTTTATCGTTTACCTACAAGCAATCTACCTTTCGCATTCGACGTCAAGCTTAAAGAGCAGGCGAATTGAATTCCATCCGAAATTCAATACGGGAAAATTCGAGTAAAACCGAAAGGACTATGCAACAACCATAACTCTGACCTTGATACACGACTCGAACCATCGAGACAGATGTACATTTTGGCGTATTTGTCGCCTTTTTCTCTGTTCTCTTCGCCTAGATAGATTCCATCTTCTACATGCAATTTTTCGCAGCCACCTTGCCGCGTATGGCGTCCTCGGCATGGAAGAAAACATTGTATCGAAAGCCCTGAAGCAACAGTCATCCATATAACCATACCGTATACACCAGCTAGCGCACTAGTTTCGACTCATTGACGTTTCATTCATTTTCCTATCAAGGAGCGGCGCGACACCCGACAACAGTACAAAAGGATTCGCTTTTCGAAACACGGACGTCAGCGTGGTCGTGTGTCACACGTTTACTAGGCCTGTACTATGATTACTACTGGTAATACTACTGCTCCTGTTTGCCCTCAGTTAAGGTCAAAATCCGGAAAATCATTGTTGTCTGCGTGTTGTTGCTGTTTGTTCGAAATACTCGCGTGCCTCCGAGTAGCGTGGCAAATTTCATTGATGCGGGGTGGTTCCACTCACGACCCAAAACACACGATATTTCGTTCTTAGCACTATTTGGTAGTTTACTGTACATTCAAATTACTAGCCAATGTCAGACTGGGTCGGCGAGTTTGGGAGCGTTCCAGAAAAGATGGATTGAAGAGGGTAGAAAAAGATGCGGGTGAGAGTTGTTGGGTGGATGCTCGATTGTACAAATAAAAATTGCAGTGAAGATGATTTGAAAAATGAAATAGCGGGTTTGGACTGATAAATGAAATGGAATTGTTACGTGTATTGGGTGTTGTGGATATAAATGATAATATAGAAGAGGGGACATCAGATTATTGATTAACTGTATTTGCAGGAAAACAGTTATGTCTTCTAATGGATTTTTTTTTATTCATGTATTTATAGGTTATTTTTTTAGCACCTTTGGTGCTTAGTTTTAGTGGTTGTAGTCAAAGATTATTATAAAACTGTAGAATGATATTGAAAAAATTAGAAATGATTTCCCGTCCTTGGAAAAAAGGAGAAGGGAAGCGCTGGAGAAGACATCTCCAACTTGTGCAAACGAGACGCCCGAGCTCACTTAGAGATTCGAGAGAAAGGTTGGATGGTGATGTCGATGCTTTAAGTTTGGGGCAGAAATGTCTCCAACGGATAAACAGAATCATAGTTCACCAAAGAGAGCATCCAGCCATAGACAGAATATGGTTCTGCATAAGATGACGCTGAAGAGTGGGAATATGCCAGCGGAAAGGTGCGAAATAAACGCAAGACAAATGTGAAAGCCGAAATTAGTATCTCTGAGCGCAGGGTACTGAAAAGTACCAAAATTAGCGAGAGAGATCTTGATCCTTGTGAGAGATGTTGGTCCTTGTGAGAGGACAAGTTGGTCCTTGTGACAACATATTTTGTGAAAGTAGGTGAAAAAAGGTACGCTGAAGAATGTGTTTGATTGACTTATTGATAAGGAAAAGTTAATAAAAAAATTAATATAATTTTTTATATAATTTTTTGACAATAATGAAAATCAGAATATGCTTCCTTACTCAATGAAAGTGCAATTTAAGTTATTAGTATTTCAACTTGTTTCACTGTCTCTCTGTGATGTTTGTCTTTTTTTTATGGCGTCTTTCACCATTGTAATCGGTCTATCCAAAAAAGATGGTGAGTTGGCCAATGGGAAATGTGCTATTCTTGGGAATGAGCTGCGGAAGCAGAAAGCGGGAGTCGAGGCTTGTTTGTCACCTGCAAGTTCCATGCTCCATTTAAACATCAAAAGAGTAGCTCGCACAAATCGTCCCAGGACTGGGTACTGTCAATCGGCCCAAATGCATCATTCTGATTCCCGATATTGAGAAACCCATCCATGTCCATTGTTCGGTTTCTGCCTCTTTTAAGAGGACTGTTCGGTCGACTGAATCTGGACATCGATTTGAAATCGCAAAGATTTAATCGAACTTCTTTTATAGATACTTCTTTATAGGTACTTAACAGACCTTTCGTGTTAATAAATTTTTGAGTTATAACTCTAACTTTTACAGACTCTTTGAGTTAATAACTCTAAGCACTTAGGTTAGGTTATTAGTAAAAGTCTACACCTGAATTGACTGCGGTAATGTAAGGTAATGTAAGGTTGGGCTAGATACTTCACGAATTCACAAGTTATATTTGGAGTTCTTTTGAATATCCTGTAACGCATAGTCTGGATTTTGGGACACGGTTATTTCGGCAAAGTCAAGAATACTGTACTCCTGAATTTTTATAGGTGAGTGAGTGACAGTGGGATTCCAACCGTGTCCGCTGAAGAGGCTGTGTGAGGGCCATCACCTATGTTTTTAGTTCGCCCACCTCCAACTGCGTTGCAATTTAATCGGGCGTCTCCGCGAGTTTATCAGTGCTGGCGTCCGCTGTTCAGCAGGCTATCACGAAAACAGCTGAAATGGCTGCCGGTCACCCACACTAAGGTTCCTCCAGAGATGTTTCAATTTTGCCAATTTACTGGCAGTCAATTGTGATATAAGCGCCCTGTAGTTGAGGATTGAAAAAAACTGGTTTTCGGGAGCTTTGGCTTTTATGCGCTCATTATTTTAAATGAACTATTCACATAGTGGTTTTGATATCCTATTATAAGCGATTCCGTTGAAAAATCTTCACTTAGATTTTTTTCTTATAGAAAGTACATAATGACTGATTTACGTTTTTAGCTTCTAAACGAAGGGGTTCTATTATTATTTTTGGGTAAGAAGTGCTTTTTGGAAATGAAATTGCTCCCCCAAAAAATTAATTTTGATATTTTTAAACTGTTTCATGATTTAGAACTGAAAATTGTGGAACGCATTAGTTTGGTTTGCTAAAAATTTCCCAAACTATCCCTCATTTTCAAAACAATTATAGTTTTGTGTGCCGATTAATTGACATGCGAGATACTGTTGGATGCCAGAATTTTGTCGGATGATTTATGGACCTTTCCATAACGGCAACTTCGTAAAGGTTTTCAATAGGCCTAGCATTAGCCTTTCATCTAAATTACCTGGCGTATACTAAAAAGCTAAATTCAAACCTACCTACAAAGCAGAAACCTTGATACTGTACACAACACTTCAAAAGCCTTCTAAAACTAATTCATATAAATTTCGTAGCCTTAAACTTTTCAATAGAATACACTTCAAAGCGACATCAAATCTGAATGTTTAAAAGCAAATGAAAGTACCATCATTCCCTGTTAGCGTCTCATTTCCACCCAAGCCTCTTAACTCGTCATCTCTCGTTCGCTATGGCGTAGTGGAGTGGCATCGAAACGCCACCACTTACCAAAGCAACCCAAACCAAAGCCACCTTATGTTCGAAAATCACATCTTTGCGCTGAAAAGCTCTTCTGCCATGCTCATCCGTACACTTCTGTGAAATCGCCAGTAGCAAAGACGAAAATGCCTCATGTTTTCCTCTAACTGCTCCGGGAGCAGTAGAAAATCGATAAGAGTCTATTTGAAAATTGGCAAACTCTGAACGAATCCGTGGTAGCATGGGGGTGGATAAGAAGTGAGCGGAGGCGGTCATGTAGCCTACGTACGTAAAATTTGACTTGGTCTTTTTCATTGAGTTTGCAAAATATACATTCATATGAAAAGATTTTGATTCAGTCATTGAATTTTAGAAATATTTTCAAAGTGGGAAAATCGAATTATTTGTGTCTTTATTATTCGGTAAGAAACGTTCTGGTATCAATGTTGGGATTTTCGAGGTTCATTCGATTTGTATCGTGAAAATTTCTTCATGGCTAGGCTAGCTAATCTAGAGTATGTTTTTCATTTTTTAACGGAATATCGCTTGGATTTTTTTTTTGATTCAACTAAATTATTTTTATGAAATTCCTGATAAGAAATCGATCAGGTTATAGCATATCCTGATCGATCAACGAAACCAAAGAAATTAGCTTCACATAAATAACAAATATAATCATAGGTATTGTATCTAGCCTTTGCTCCGTTGGTCTGCAAAAATACATAGCAGCTCAACGGGTGATCTAGCAAAGCTACGTACATACAAATTTTAACTAAGAGCAATTTAGCGATCCATTCAGCTCATGATTCGATAAGGATATTGATTTGTAGTTTCTTGGAACCGTTTTCGTTCTAATAATCAAGATGTTTGATTGACTTATTGACCAGGAAAAGTTTCGTTTGAAACTATAATTTATATATAATATAATTAATATAATTTTTTATTTAATTTTTTGACAATAATGAAAATCAGAATATGCTGGCTTACGCAATGAAAGTGCAATTTAAGTTATTAGTATTTCAACTTGTTTCACTGTCTCTCTGTGATGTTTGTCTCCATTTTATGGCGTTCTCGAAGAATCATACTAGCTGCGTCAGCGAACACAACCCCCCACAATCCCTTCCTTTTTCAACAAATCCAATTCATTAAATTTACATTTCTACGAATTCACCAAAACAATGATGTACCCAAACATGTCACTTTCTAAACTAATCAGAGCATAAATTCAATAATATCCTGAATACCACCACACCAACAATTCAGTAATGATTTCCGCCAATCCAATTCGTTTCGTTCTTTCAGCCCACACTGAAGATTGAACAGCACTGGATGTGTCGTTCGAAAACGTCATAAACAACCTTTTCCTACCACTAGCGAACAAAAATCCGAAGACCGTTGTCGTGCAGCTCCATTCCACCTAGCACGAGACCTAAAAATAAATTTCTGCTTAGAGCGATTTATTTTCAGATCTACACGTTTCCATGAATGTCAGGGTCAAAATCAAGAGAAGGATACATAGTACCGAAGTGGGAAAAGTGAACAAAAGGAGACGAAACAAAACCATATCGACACACTGCTGCCGAATATACTATAATCTTAAAGAATTTGTGGAGTGGGTGCTTTGGAGGTCGATCCACGCAACACAAGTGTCCCCGAGGGTAGCATAGCGAGAAAAAATAATTTCCACTTGTGGAATAACTGTTTTATTGGACTTAGCAATCAATGGTCGTGTACACTCCTGCCAGCAATGTTTTTATTGGCAACACTTTTTCTTCTGGCTGAATTGAAATTGTGGTTCGAAATGTAATGTCAGTGAAAACTAGTGGTAAATTGGAAGATACTTTGGCTGAACTGTGTCCAGAATAGATCGTCATGCCCACCGGCAACAGGAGCATGATCTTTCGAGACAACTTGCGACAATCAAACCGTTTATTTTAAGTCGTCGTAGGCATGGACGGAAGCCATAGCATCAAATCATTAGTTGAATTGTCCGTAAATAGCCTCTCACGAAAAGTGTTCGTGTACAGGTTAAAGCACTTGTCTTCAAGGCACATCTCGAGCTGGTAGGGGAGAAGTCACTCAGTCTCTGCTTTTCATAGGGCCCATTTTTGTCTAGCTCATTATTTTCATCAAAAGTATTTTGAAACTTTGTTACAAACCACGCAATGTTCTAATCCTTTACGTAATCAGCTTTTAGAATGAATATGACAGGATTCATTCACCCACTCAAAAATTTGTCAGACATACGGACGTAATACATTTTCATGTGAATACCTACACTTATGACTCTATTCCTGAATTTGTTTCTTACATTAATAACTTGATAACAATCCCACAACTAAGCATATCGTACCTATGTGTGCCCTGTCGATATTTTTGTTTGTGACACATCACATTATTAGTGAACCATCACAGAATGGCAATCTTGTGGACTCTTGTCGTAAATCGAATTGGCAATATTATATGACAATGTATCTGCAAACTTATGTTTGCACTTCATAAATTTATTTCTACGTTCGATAATAACTCATTCAAGGTTGTCTGGTATGTAAATATGAGCGAGCAGTATGAAGTGTGTTCAGCGTTGCTTGTACGTACACGTGCTACAAACATACATCTTGCATAAAAACAATTTACAATAACCGACGCTTGGACGAATCTTTGATTATTTGTCCGACAAATTATCGTGTGATGCGAATTTTTTTCTAGCAAATTGCATGTTTGCATGTCAATTCGATTGATAGTTTTAATCGAACTGCCGAATGTGTAAGTGCGAATCGAATTCAATTTTCATGATATGGTAGGGCTTATTAATCAATAAGTGAAAATGACATACTGAGTCTTAGTTGTCATGAAAATATGTTGATTGACAGTGCTCGCGACTTTAAAGCTTACCAAACATTCTGCGAGCGAAAAAGTCAAAGCTTACCTGATATCAGTCAAAGGTAGTCAAAGGAGACTTTAGAGATTTTAAAACTTAAGGAACAGTGGTTGCTTTTTCAACAAGCCAAACAAAGGTTCGTTTTGGAATTATCATTTCATTCTCCTGGAGCCGTTTTCATTACAGAAGCAAATTGAGTTTACTATTGAGTACTGTATTATTGAGTACTGTATTATTGAGTACTGTACTATGACTTAACCCATCAAAAATCCTCCCTTAAACTAACCAAGAAATGTATCATTACACCTCAAAATGGTGATATCAGGGGTCTATATGAAATCTAGACGAAGGGATTAAACTAGATCGTAACCTTGAGAAACCTTAAGTATGTTTGAGTAAAGGATAATGTAACAGTAAAAGACGAAAGCTAAGCCCCGTTATAGTCATTTGATACTGAATACCTGCAACAAAGATTTTTTAGTTACTAAAAATGTTATGAATGCCACGGATGCGAAACTGGCTACAGAAACTACCCAAATTTACGGAATTCGGAAGCTTTTCCCAACCGCCAATGGTCGGAATTTCGTATAGCTATTCCCAAATCATATCTTGATTCCGCTTCTAAACTGTTGAGAACTACTTGCGAATGTGATAAATCCATTCCAGATTTCCAAAGCTTCCAACCAATTGTCAAAATAACAATTTAAATTCAAAAAAAGTCTAGCCCATAGAAACCGTTAGTAAAGTTTATTTTCGAAGGAACTTAGAGCAAATGTTTAGATTCGGAATGCGTGTTCTCTCAAACTTGCTTCTGATAAATTTAATTAAACGTGGCACATTTTCCAGTCACTGCTACCTAAAGTCTGTTAGATTGGCTCCATATTGAGAAGAGATTGTGTTACCAACCGCACAAGTTTCAATAATTAGGAAATTTCAGTAATTTTGCTCATTATAGGTTGTTCATCATATCAAAGTGTAGTGATTCCATGTCATAATACAAAAGTGACAAAAATGCCTCGTCTTGGCAACCATTCGCTAGCACCACAAGCCAAAATCTTCCAGACTTTAAATCAGCCTGCTGTGGGAATTTCGTCGGAATTAAATGCTCGCATAGAAATTTCCATAGCAGAAAGCTTTTCTTTAGTTAAGCGTATTTTCAAGATGTCACCAAAGCCATAGAGTTACCCACATACTTAACAAACTTCTATCAGAACTGGTCCTACCAAAAATTTCATCTTAATTATGTTGTGAGTTTCGGGAAAATATCTCTTCTACGTTTAGACACTCAGCACTTAGCAATATCCAAAACGTTATCGTAACTATGCTAAAAAAATGTTCGATTTTTATTTCCCAAATCTGGTCTTTATACCTACAACTTATATGCATCAATATCTCCTATAAAAAAATTCAGCTCAATCGGATAACTCAATGAATCTTGTGATTATAAATATTTCTTTATACATAAATATGTTATTTTCAATAAATATAATATTTTCCATTTCATTTTTTTCAGGAATTGGGCAACCCACATTGGGCGCTAACATATTTGAGCGTGTAAAATGTCTAGAAATTGATTAAAGTGAGACTATTACTAAGTATTAATTACTTTGTAATAGTCTAGCGACATGTAATAGCATCACGACATGCAATTTATTGAAAACTTTAACCCACTTATGTAAAAATATCATCGAAAGACCATCCGAATACATACATTCAAAGTAATTTTGTTTTTAAAATTACAGTAATGATTCAAAGGATTTCACGTTTTCAATGTGCTAGAATTTTTGAAAACAGCTTCACATTGGTACAATTGCAAGTAGTCGCGCTACAACTCTTTTCGAGTTTAGGGGTTGAAATTGGGTGGGTGAGAATAAAAGCTTCATTCAAAATCAATGCAAACAAGTGAAGATTTGAATCAGGAACCTATCTATCAACTCAAAGCTGAGTGTGTGATTAAGACTGGATTTGAACTATTGAACCACACACGCTACTTGCTAGTGCTCTAATTATTTGGCTTCCTAAGCTTCACAGTCAGGTAGTTTCGAAAAATGCTAAAATGAAGTCTCGAAAAAAATTTCAGATTGGAAAACTTTAAAAGAAATACCGTAAAAGTGCAAGCTTTAGTTACAATTTTTTAAATTAAATTTCCAATTAAATTAATCTGTTTTAATCTTTTCCAGCCTTCAGACTCAATTATTTTTAATCCAAGACGTTTTTTTTCTTTTCCAAGCCATGTATGTTTCAATTTCTTGACAGATATCGATAATTCGAAAGTAATCTGCTCTCTTCTTTAGTGATTACCAGTCTGCAATTGAGAGCAAATGACCATCGAAATAATATCCGTCAATTAAAATGTAACTTTCTTCTAAAAGGAAAAATTAGTATTTTAATTAAAATATATAGCACCATAAAATTTTGGAATTTATTAGGAAATCAAAATAATGTCAGAATTTAATTTTTTTCAAAAAATTCCATCCAAATATCTAAGGTTCAGAACATGGCTAATATGCATAGGCGAACAATTTAAGTCTGTCGAACCAAGCAAAATACGTTCACAAATACTTAGAAAAATTTAAGGAATCTGAATGTTTGTGAGAAAAATCAATCAGCCGAAGAGGAATCCTAGGAGGCTATACATAGCTTCAGTTGACTAGAAAGGAAAAATATATAGTGAATTAGCTAAATAAATAAGAAATATTTATTAGCAAAACAATGAAAAAATAAAGAACTAGCTAAAATTTGGTTGAAATCAAATCTTTTTCCAGGAAAAAGAAAACGCAGGAACGTAGTACACTCAATATTGGCAGCATCATCAAAGCTGTACTTTTTTCAGCTGCAGTTTTTAAAAAATTCTACGCATCAAGGCGATTTGAAAATTAAAACCTTTTGAGTCAAAAATGCGTTTTACGAAGATAGGCTTTGGGGATCAGAGGTCATGATAGTTTCAACAAACTGTAAGTAAAGCTGAGACCCTGGCCAGTAAAACAAGGAGGAACAAAGGGTTCTTCAAGGTTCTATTTTATAGCCCTATTTTCTAACAAAAGTTGTAAGTATATAAGTGAGAGCCAGTTAATACATCATGAAGCAGCTCCAAACCATAAAAAAAGGTTTCCACGAACGTCAATATTTATATATATATATATATATATATATATATATATATATATATATATATATATATATATATATATATATATATATATTTGTATATATATATATATATATATATATATATATATATATATATATATATATATATATATATATATATATATATATATATATATAAATATTTTTGTTAAATTTCTACACTTACCACATGTACACTACTTTGCAGGTTGCCCGCTAACACATTGTCCGGCTGCTTTTTCTCCGTCTTTTTCGCTGCACGTTTCGCCTTGCTTTCAAGATAACGTTTTTGCAGTACGCTTGTCTCCTGATTTTGTTGCTCACAAATATTATTAAAGGACTGATCGAATCTCGGTACACAATCGCTCTGTCTTCGTCGATAGACTTCGATACGTCTTCGCAAACGATCGAAAACAGCTTGTCTTTTTGGCGGTAGGATATCACTTCCGGATTGGAAGTTTTGCGGCTGAGGTGGCTGCTGTTGTTGTTGCTGTTGCTGTTGAGCAATCTGCTGTTGTTGCTGCTGCTGTTGGACATGTTGTGCCAATTGTTGTTGTACTTGTTGCTGTTGTTGTTGTTGTTGCTGCTGCTGCTGTTGAACGGCTTGCAGTTGCTGATGTTGCTGAAGGTGTAAACCTTGTTGTACTAAACTTTGTTGCTGGTGAAGCTGCAATTGTTGTTGTTGCTGCTGTTGTTGTTGTTGAAGCTGCTGCTGGTGTTGGTGCTGTTGTTGTTGCAATTGCAAGTGATTATTTAGCTGTTGCTGGTGGGCGACGGCTGCCTGTTTGGCGCTCTGAAATACTGGAAGACCTCCGGCATCCATAAATAGTAATTTACTTGGGTTACTTGTTGTGGATGCTCGTGACGAAGCAATCCAAATTCAAGTAAAAACGTTAGAAATATCGAGTTTTTTGTTTGCCTTTTGATTCTTTGTGAGGGTTTATTTTAGATTCGATTCTATTGGCTTAGTGGATTGAATCTTTTACTTTGACGGCAAAGTAGACACCAATGAATAGTGTCATTCGCCTAACGCACTTCTCCAGGATCGAAACACATTTTGATTTATTTTTTCGATGATTTCGATTTTCTGAACAATATCAGTATGGCCAAAATATGATGAGTGGAATCTGAAATATTGAAGAAATTGAAGAGATTAGATGAGTCATCTTTTAGTCATTAAAAATAATTAAGTATATGCATTTTTGTATTAGACACAAAACGACTCTATCTTCAGATAAATTCATACGTTATTTGAAGCTGTTTTAGATAAAAGGTATTTATGACACATTCATATATTCGCTTGAAACAAAACAGGCACGCATGCAAGCATTTATGACTGTTTATAGAAAACGAAACCAAATGATTTCATATGTTTAGATAGTAGAGAATGCTATTCACGTATTAGAAAGCACACGAAAGAGTTATTGTTAATTGACTTGATAGAAATGATCATTACTAATAATCGGTTGCCATGCAAAGCAAAAAACTAAAGATTATATTCTACTACCATTGCACGAAACTGTGGGAATAAATATTCTCCATACCGCACTAGAAACTGCCGACCACCACCTATGGTATTGACAAAATTGCAAACAAGTCACAGCATCGTCAGCAATTCGAAGCTAGACAAAACATCTTATATTTATTCCACACACAAAAAGGCACATTCATAAAGCGACCGCATAATTAGAAAGTGCTTGCATCAGAAGTATCTACGAGTACGTAAGTAGCTGAGCTCGGCTTTGTACCTACGAAGCTGCGTACTGAATCTGCATTATGATGATATTAGCATCCGAGATGCAGGCCACTCTAATGTCTCGAATGCGAAGAGAAATCTTTTAATTGTTCCTGACGAAACTGAATACTAATGTACTTTTGCATTGACTTGACAGCGAAGACATTGACATGTATTTTATCGCTGTTCCACTCTCTATCAAGCAAAAACGGTCACGTACAATTGCATCAAACGCTCTTAAGATCGTTTTTGAAAACCAAAACGAAAACAGTGCGGCGGTAGTAGACAATAAAACCGACACATTACACCGAGTGCCAGTAAGTATTTGGCCGTGTAAATCACACCAAACTACAGGAAAAGACGCAGTAGATGCACTACTAGATACTTGACAAAACCAAAACGGATACGGTATTTCCGATGAACTTTAAGATACTATAATTTTCCCATAAACTTAATGTATGTCGTCAACAAAACAAAACTTCTATCGCACCTGTTCCAACTACCTATGTTCACTGTTTTCAATCAGAAAAATTTTTGGCGCCAAAAAAACGACCAACATTCATGACTTGAACACCGGGAAAATCTCGACTACTGACCGCCGCGCACCGTGAAAAAAACAGAACTTTCGCCAATTCTCCAGCT
Source organism: Nemotelus nigrinus (assembly GCA_947369275.1). Lineage (NCBI taxonomy): Eukaryota > Metazoa > Arthropoda > Insecta > Diptera > Stratiomyidae > Nemotelus > Nemotelus nigrinus. Next base: position 210,211,499 of record OX376373.1, read on the forward strand.
TTTCAGTTCAATTCCACAAGATTCGTTGCGTGGGCTCTCGAATTTCGAATGAATGAAATAATGAATGGATCACCCCCAAATGCCAGATGGAGACTGCCACTGGGAAAACCGTATTCACAGCATTTCAGATACAGACAGACAGCCAAAGTGAATGTTGTCGGTTGTCTTCTCTTCAGCAGTTTTACACGCGAATCTCGCCCGGAAGCTCCAGTTCATTTCAGTTTGCTTCAGTGCCAGTTTCACATACGGCGCATAGCCACAACTAGCGACGTCGCAACAATCTGCCGCCTCTGCTATTCAAAGACCTAGAAGCATGTCTAGAGATACATGGATTGCCCAGTTCATAGTCTACCGTGTATAGAGGTCGTCAACAGTTGGTTGAAATTGGACAATATTATCGATATTGCATGAAAGACCAAAACGATTTGGTTACGTTATGGTTGACGGTATACAAGAGCGTGAGAGATACTACACACTTGAGTGTGAAAGATTAATATGAATGTGTGTGAAAGAATCCAGCTATTGTTTGAAGTAAAATTGTAATTTTTGACTTATTTGGGTTGCGGAAGACCGGGAAAGCAGTAGTATAAATTAGGACAATGTCAGTAAAAGATACACATGATTGAAAGGCATCTTAGAAAAATAATGATGACAGAAATGTCTGAGATGTTCAATCTAAAAGTCGATATAACTTATATCATTAGTAGCGCTATATTATTATTATTCATATAAATGCTCCAAATTAGGTCATTAGCGAGGCACACAAGTGTGTAGTCGCAGTGAAAAACACCCAACGAATTTTATTAATAACTAATATTACTAATCTTTGTGAAAAAAGTCGTAGTGAAAAAATTAAGACCTATGGTCCTAAACTTTTACATTCTATACGTTTATATGAATAATTGTTACAATTTCCAAATCAATTTCAACAAGCGGTCAACCCACACTGGGCGCTAGCATTTTTGAACGTATAAAATGTTTCGAAATGGATGAATGTCAAAATAAATACTTTTTAATAGTTTAAATTTATTGAAATTGTTGGTCCACACGAAACTTATTTTTGGTTACAGTACACTAATGTCAAAATATCTTATTGATAAGAAGGGGATGAAAATAAGAATTGAAAAGAAAATTAACAGCATCTCCGACTCTTTTAACTAAAAATAAATAAAAGAAGATGAAAAACCTAGTAGAGCCAGTGAAACTATTAGCAGCAGCGGAGACAGGTGTAGAAAGCAGCGATAGTAAAATTGTGATGGATATGCAGGGGCCAGCGATGTCAGGTGGTGAAAAAGCTTCCACTATAGCTATTAACACCACTATAGCTCGTTGTAGCTATCAAACAGCTAGCAACTCAAAAGAAAACTAGTATTTAATGGAAAACAATATTCGTCGATACAAAGGATATAGAAAGTAATGGAAAGAACAAAGTCAACAAGACGACGGTAACAATTACCATCTGGTAGCCAAAAAAGTGTTCTCTTATTTCCAGGCTACTTCAAGATCTCAAAATTAAGTTAAGTCAACTAAACGGATCTATCTGGGAATCCAGGTAACTGTTTCAACGCCAGTAGACCACATACAACTCACAAAACCCCCCAACAGAGCAAAAAATTCAATATCGTGCGTATTTTCCCTCCGAGAAAAAAAATTAACAGGTTGACTTACATGACAGCCGTAGATGCCCACTAAGCTAATGCCAAACGGTATGACCAAAACTTGGCACTAGAGGCAGTTTTCAATATTTTAGCTTGTTAAAAAGTAAAAGTAATTCGAGGTCTCTACAGTCAAGATTCCCATTGAGGTATTTTTCTTTAAAATGAAAACTGGATCGTGTCAGTAGATTTGCAAAGTTAAAGCTTAGCAGCCACGAGACCAACAATGACAGGATCACAATAGTCATAGTTTGACCATGCCGTAGATAATTGTCACGCTCAGGCGCAATATTTTTAATAGGTTGGTGATTACCACTTTTTAAAGTGCACCTGCTAACATGTAGAATAAGCTCAGTGCGTCAACTGCGGTGATGAGCAACAGGCCAACTACGTGCGTTACCTGAAAAAACTCAAAATCGTCGGAAAGGCTTTTGAGTAGATGGCCAACAATATTTCACCACCTAAAACACAATCAACAGCACTAACTCTACAAACACCGAGAGCAAAACCTAATATGTTTCAACCAATGCCAATTACCGCAGAACCAGCTGCCATGGTACATCTTTTCTCGAAAATGCAGGATTAATTCCAGATTATGGTGCAGAAAATTATGATGCTTGCAGCCTTCCCAGCTTCCTCCCCTAACAAAACCCAATAATGTCCACACGCAACAACTTTTTAATCCTCACTTGAAATGCGAGATTCCTTACTAATAAAACTGGAGAGCTAATGCAGTTCTTGTACCACAGTAAGGTCGACTTCATGCTTATCCAAGAAACGTTTTTCAAATTTGCTGGTCGTCCTCGTTTCTCTAACTATAAACTATACAGAAAATGGATATTAACAGGTAGAATTGGAGGCACTGCGGTTTTGATAAGAAGGGACATTAATCAATTCCGCATAGGATTTGCCAGGACTCTTTTATGTTCGTAGCTTTTTCGGCATACAGACCTCCCAAGACAAGGGGCTTGAAAAAGTCTGGCATGCAGGATTAATATTCAAGATGCCTCAGTTTCAGAAGCTGGTATTCCACAAAGTTCACTGCTCTCCCCAATATTATACAACTGCTATACAGCATACCAACTTCAACGTATTTGTATGTCCCAAGAGTTACAAAAATTGGAAAACAAATAAGTTAAAAATAGGTGTCCAAAATTGTTGATGAAGCCGTCTTTGCCATTTTCAGAAGTTTGGGGCCATATCTGGAGCGGCTATATTTGTGCTGAAAGGTTCTACTCCACAAGTTTTAATTGATAATAACCAATGAAAGAAAAAAAAATGTTTACAAAATTTTAAAATAATAGCTGTAATGCAGATTTCAGGCCCATATGACCTTTGATACAGGTTAATAGTATCTACGGGTTAAATACAGGTAAAGTTACAGGTTAATAGCATTCAAAATCATTTTTTCTAGCGGTTTCTATGCACTAGGTATAGTTGTTTACTTGATGTTACATATGTTTTGAGTTTGATTTATCTGTCATAATTACGTTAAATTTTTATAGGGAGTGTTATTGCTAGTAAATACCAATTTCACTGAATATTAAAGAGAAGTATCTTTTCTAAAACTTCGAGCTTATCGCTTTCGATACTGGCCTCGCCTCTATATATATTAAGATAAGATAATATTTCTTCATTTTTGGGCCACACTGCTGGGGGTGTTTAACACTCAGAAGCAAACCAAAAAAAAAAAGTCTCACAGTTAGGTAAGGTTTAGAGCAACTCTTCTACACCAGGTGATTATCTTGGAAGTCTCATGTCAAAGGATTATTTCATAGACGGGAGGCTACTTTCATTTCTTCTGTTGTCAAAAAAAATAATGTACTTATCATATTACCTTCATGACTCACTCACGAAAAATCTATACGATTCACTTGCCAAACGAATACAATCAAATCAAGGACATCATCAAAACAAGTTCTAAATTTGAATATATGTGTATGTTCATAAACATGTTTAACCATACATATTCACACAATACCGTGCTTCAGTGCTGATTTCTTTGAAATCATCATCCACGATATTTCAATCGGGGCGAAACGAACACATGTTTCACGGGGACCGTTCCATATAGGAAGGAAGCCAGCATAAATGGTTGTTTCTCATTTCTCAGCATGTACCGCACCTGCATTCACGCATACAATGAAAATTGCACTGTGCTCATTGAAATACTGTGGCTGCCCTTCAAACATAGTCTACCACACAGGCAGTTTGTGCGTGAAAGCGTGACTGCGCCATGAACGGAAAAAAGGACATTCTAAGTATCTTCACAGACAAGCGATGAAAAATGAATACCCGGTGAGTAATCGTTGGCTTGTAATTAATTGATGTTATGATAACTTAACACATTTGATCGTTTTTTTTTATAAAAAATTATACACTGAAGACACTTCTTGGTACTCAAACAACTGTTCGAAATTTTAGCTCCCAATGTACAGTCATCACGAAGAAGTTGATTTTCATTACACAATTCGATCCGTTGCCGGCAGGGCGACAAATACATTTTCGAAAACCACCCTTCGAGTCATTTAGCATTTTTCCAGAATGTTTTTTTCTTTCATTTTCGGTAGTTCCAAGTAGACGCGGCCATACTTGCGCTCGGCTCAGCTCCCTAACGAAATTTTAACTGCCACTTTCATCATTCTTAAGGGTGATAGAGCACCGTTTCTTCGTTGCCGGGACCTGTTTGTTGTCCCCGGCATGGATACGATGATGTATTTCGAAATAAGAATCGTAAGGAATTATACAGAGTGCAAGAGGGCTTACAACGAACTCGCGTCTTGTAAAACAGATGAAATGCTACAAATGCAAGGGCAGATTTTGATTTATGATTCTTTGAATATTTCATATTGATTGTACCGCGCGTTCTTTTGAAAAGACAGCGAGATTAACGTATAGCAACTGTAGGATATGGGGATCTGTAAAAATGACAGATGAAATAAATGAGCGTCCAATGAGCTAGCGACAAAAATAATTGAATTGCAGAGAGAGATGAATCTTGTCTTGCGATGAAGCTGACGCCAAACATTCCACGAGCTACATTATCAAAATGAAAATAGGTTCGAATATTATCAACGAAAATGTAATATAAATCGAAAAAGTCGAAGCTGAAGAACTTTTGGCATTATTACTTTTGTCCTAATCTTATCTGTTCGACAGAATCGGTAGTAGGTGAAATAGAATCTTATCATGAGTGATAGCACAAAGTAATTATGTCAATGTTTTTACGCACTGAAACATTCGGGCGGAACGGAAGCGAAAACGCAATTTTTCAATGCTATTTCTGAAAGTAACCACCAACTTTCTTTCTAGAGAAAAATTCACCGAAAATTTTCGAGCAAGGCTGCGAAATTCGTTCTAACATTCGAAGTTCACATTTTGAAAGCCTATAACCTGTTTATAAGGTAACCACACTTAGGAAATTCGTAGCACTAAATAAGAACATAGCTCCATTATTCTACTATTGTTTCAAATTTCCTGATTTGATCATCGCTAACCTTTACCAAACCCACTCACCAGATATTCTATAAATAACGATTCGTTCAGCCTTCATCCTACATCATTCTACTTCCTGGCACACCGCTTCCCCTCCACAATACCCTGAATCAAGGAAAATCTCCCACAATATCTCATATTCCATGGCATGTGCAACAAGCACATCCCTATCAAGGTTTAATCCTTTTCCTTTCATTTTCCAGCACATTAATAGATATATCGCAACAATTACGCCCCTTTGATGCGAACAAAAAGAACTTTCAACTGTTACGCTAATTATATTCACGTGTTCTCGATCGAATTCCAATTGCAAAATATCAATTCACGAAAAATATTCGTGACAATCTACTTACTACGCATAGTCGAAGTAAAGCACAATTGCCGCTAAAAATAGCAGCTTATATGAAAATTCTAATGTACACTGCTAGATTTTAAGCTGCAACAGTACTGTATTATATCTGAAAATCTCGACTATAATTTGCGCGCGAAATATCTTTTTTTTTTTAGAGAGGCGGTTGTCGTATGATACCTTGGAATTTTTTCCATAATTTTCCATTATCACTATGCGTATATTTGTTGATGAAATGAATGATGTAAATGAAGTGAATGACTGCTTAAGCCTTTGTTGTTGAGGCGCAGTCTTAAAATATCAGTATAATTCGGTTATTTTCGTTTAAATTCCAACGTGTGAGTATGGACAGTAATGGAAGCACAAACAAAATCACAATATTCGTATATAACACTGATTTGCAATTAAATACATTCAGTTCCTTTGAACAGTCCTTTACTCCCACGTCACATTTCCTAATAATATTCACGTGTTGATTCATTCTTTCGACATCACTTTGATCCAATTGACTACTTGTCGACAGATTCAATCAAGCGACTATATCATTCGATTAGTCATTCAATCTAAGTTAATCATCAGAGATCCAGACAATGGCTTTCCGTTCGGCATCTTGAAAAATAAACAGTCTCAGCGGAAAAATGCTCATTGCGTGTCCCCCCTGGTCCTGACATTGGGAGGGGGATGATTTGTTAGTATATCGAAATGCTCGCGAGTAAATCTTTGCTAATCGAACTCTATTGGCCGAATCGCAATATCAAAATGCTCGAGTAGATCAATTATTTGGACTCGAGCCGAAACTATCTGTTGACAGTAATTATCTTCGCATTTGCATACTCGGATAAGTCGCGGAGCTTGAGAATGTTTTTCCTTTACGGTGTGCTGAACATGAGAAGGTCTTCGTATGATGTGCTTTGGTACAATTCGAACAGAGCTGTTGCGCTGCTGCTTCTGGCCTTCCCTTTTGGGTTTTCTCGAAGCACACCGATGGAAGTGGTCTGTGTAGAAGTGATTCTACAAAGATGTGGTTGAGTATTGTTAGTTGAGTGATGTTAAAGTATCTGCTGAATTAGATGTTTATTCCGGGCTCAGAATCAAATGGATCATTGTTATATTATGGGTCATAATATTAATATTTAAGGATTTTATTTGGTCCTATTATATATGACGATACTAGTGTATCTGCAAATGCAGAATTTCATTTTTCTTTTAAAGAAATATATCACATCTGTTACCAGTGAGTGTCCAAACCAACATTATTACTTGCTAAAGTGACATCTTTCCAGACCGAGCTCATCTTCAAGTTTTTTTTTTATAAAAAATTTCACACTAGGATGGACCTTTTTTTTGAAAAATCATATGTTATTTTGACACTGACAATTCTTTCGCATCTAAACTTATAACCGTAGTTCTGTATTATAGCTTCGCCGTACTAAATGAATACGTTTAAGCTTGGACGTTTCGAAACATTGAGAACTTACATCCAAGATGAGTGCTGTGTATTCCAAAAAATGCGAATTTTGAAATTGTCAACCGCGCCTTGTGGTAAAAGTTCGTGAGACAAACTTGCTGGTGGACAAAAGACACCGTCTTTGTGCTCAAAAATGGCGAACACCCGCTGGAAAATATTGAAGAACAGCAGCAGCATGCAAATCGTTACGCTGTTACGGCCAATAGAGAATGCTACAAAAAAATTCTAACCGCCTTTTTTTGACCAGAAATTAAAGACATGAGATTGTACGGTTTTTGCTTTCAGCAGCAAGCCGTAAATCATCCCTCTCTTGCGCAAAAAGTTCACAACTCGCATAATCTGGCCTTCTTGGCTATTTCAGTTGGTCACTGTTGAGCTTTGATTTGATGCAGTTGGAGTTTTTTGCAGCCTGCCGTTAAGAGTTGACCTTATGCAGACAATCTAGCAACGACTCATGAACTTAAGCACAATATTGGTCGAACCTCTCGTAAGATGCAGCTCGGAACGATCGAAAATGTACTGACAAATAGGGCTGAGACGATGAGCTACAGCCAGTCCAGTCGAGGCAGCTATTTGAATGAAATTGTGCTTCCTAGCTAATCAGAAGGTTCAATCTTTTCAATAAAATTTACAAAAAAATATTTAGTGTCCTTTAATTTATAGCAATTTTTAAGAGAAACCAATATATTGTCCACCCTGAATACAACGCGAATTACAATCTGATGCTGCTAAATAAATCGCTAATATGGTAAACATTCACTGCAGATTAAGATTTGTCGGGTAAAATTATTCGTGTAATTCATACGAATGTTGTGATAGAAATTTTGATTTCGACTCTTGACTGTCAAAATCATGTCAAAAAATTGCTTTGTGATACCTAATTTGATTACATTCCAAGACACCAAAATTAATTCATATAAACGAGTCAGCTTTCAACCATTTAAAAAAACATTTCTAAGTAAAAATCATTCAAGAGATGGTGAAGTTAGTGTTTCGAGTGATTAGGTGTAAAGGTCACTTTTGTTCTTGTTTGGCTTAGGTAGCTTAGTACAGCTAAGTGAGGTCATAGGACGGTGTCCGATAATGTTTTTCCGTCAATAGCTGGAGTTGAGATGCAGTTGATGCAGTTTTGAGTATGAGATGCAGTTTTTAAGTATTCAGTTTACTTGAATTTACTCGCTATCATAATAACATAATAATCTGTTTAAAATTTCGTAAATCGTTGCTGCTAGTCCGACTTTGGGGATGGTGATCAAAGCCATCAAAAAGACAATATACAATATGTACCCTTTTATGAAAACACAACAGATTTTCAATCCAGCTTAGTTTTCATTCATTTCAAACAGCAAACGTACTTACATTCACCATTCCTGCCACAAAGTGACCAACTTTTCCTCATAACTGGTACCTATTTAGAACCGTCCGAATTGTTGTGCATACTGGTTAAGTAAAACGCGAGGTAAATTTTGTACTCATATTTTTCTCGACTTGCTATTTTGTAAGCTTGTCGGATCTACATTTTCATTTGGTACTTTGTAGAGCTTAGCTTGGCTCAGCTCACCTTTTCCACGCGAGATGCTTTTTCAAGTGCACATGATGATGTATTCATATGGCAAGATTTATGATAAATGCGCACTTTTTCAGTTGAAACGATTTACGAATTTCAGTCAACACTTTGCAGTGATTTTAAGAGGAAAGCATGTGACAAGAGATTCTGTTTACTTGCCAGCCAATTGATGTTTATTAACACGCAAGTCATGAGTATCTAGCCGTCACAATATTCATCGTAGGCAAATTCCGTAATAAAGCCAAAACATTTGACATTTCAACAGATGCAATTATACATAGCTAATTAGAATGGCGATAGCATTTTTGGTTTTCGTAATACCACATAAGTTTTGATTTATTGATGACATTCTGGTCCGCGAATGCATAGTCAGCAACAATATGCTGTTTACAGAATCGAAGTGGAAAATGCATTGAAAGCAATGTTATTGTTGATAGGCAGCAGCCAACAGCCTGCCTTTGTTCGAAAGACACCCTGGGCGACGAACGATTGTTGTCACTTGTTGGCGGACGAGTGCCATAAACACTCAGTATGCATGAAGTGATGAATCTGCTGTCATTCAATTATCACGATAAAAGTATTTAGCACTTTGTCAAATTGTTTATTTCATGCGGTTTTATGAGGTAAATAATGCTCAGGCTTGTCAGTAAATAGGTGTATATATAATGAATTTGACGTCAGCGGAAAGTGTTTGTCTTTTTTCAACGAAAACAATGAATAGGCGAATTTCGAAATTGTTTTAGTATCTGTGTAATGAATTTAAATTTTGGGATGAAATAATTATTATTCGTTCATATAAAGAACTAATGTAAAAGTCGAAACTGTAACTGAAAATATTTATGTAATGCAAATTCATTGAAAACAGATATAAACTATTTGAACTGTGTATTTACGTCGCTATTTGCGTCATCTGCGAAATTGTTCACGACGAACGTTCCGGTATAGATCCGTGTTGATTTACTGATGAACTCTAATTCATGCAGTACCTATATGACGTAATGGGCATACTTCGTATAAACATAGGAATTTCCTATTACTTAATTTTACTGAAGTCATGATTCATATGCGATGTGAGCTTTAATGAGTTCCTACAATACTATTACTAATTACTCCTTCGTAATGCAGTTAATGATGAAAAAATAAAACAATCATAACTACAATCAAAGAAATTATTCTTACGTCACCAAATTCGTTCGCAGTATCTCCTTAAGTTGTTCAGTGTTTACTAATCATTAGTTTGTATCGCAGTATGAACAAAAAATGAATATACTACAAACTTAAAATTCAACAATTTATGTGTCACAGAAACAACAACCTGTTACTAAAAATTCGAAATTTCTGACTCAAGCCTTAAACTAGCGAATCGAAAAAAAATATTGGGTGGGTGCTGTTATAACCCAAACCTGGCTAGGATAAATTCACTTTTCAGTATCTATCGAACTAAAGTTTAAAACTTCTCAAAAAATTTTATATATGCTATTCTTTAAAAAAAAATCGACTAATTTACAAAGTAATGTCAGAAGACCATTAAAATTTTGATGTGAAAGTAGGTACCTAGCATTGTAAAGTTATTGAACGCAGGTTTTAATATTGAGAGTCCACGAACTGTATTCCAGAAAACAAACAAATATGACTGATTATGTACCCAGATATGTAAAAAAAATATTTCAACGTTCGAATCGAAACATACATACATGAAGCTGTGTATGCTCAGAATAGCTCTATGTTCGAATAATCCTTTAGACTACTAGTGAAGAAACAACCTCAACTGAAAACAAGGAGGTGGAAGTTGATGTCATGATAAACTTTGAGGTCGTCCATATAGAGTAAATGGCGAATGTCAGATATACGAAAATTATAAAAAAAAAGATCACTACCTTGAGGTACACCAGAGTTGACACGAAAACTGGGCGGACAACTTCATGATACTTGTCAGCAAAAAAGTTGCAGACCTCTTGAAGATGAGAAGGCATTGAATTTTTATTGAAGATACAAGAGGGGTACCGGTTGTTTTCCGCTTCAAAATTAATGAAGCCAACATTTTTTCGGGTCGTGGATTACATTCTTGCCAGTAATTTTAATGTAACTTTCATATGCTTCTGCAGAGATAACATGGAATTATATCTCTAAAAAGGAGGCGTTGGGTTTTTTATTTATTTATTTTATTTTAGCAGAAGTTTGGGGTCAAAAAATATATTTATTACGTACTGCTGACACAGAACGACCCGGCACACTGGTCCCAAAGCAAATTGATAACTCATAACGGGAATTTTCTTTAAATTTCACGCGAGGTTTCGCATGTTGCCCAGCCCAACTGAAACCGATATCCAGATTTTCAAGGAATGGCTTGCAAGGAATGCTCAAAGAAAAAAGGACTATGCTTCCTCCGACGCACAGTTTTTAGCAGATGCATTTCATGCTTGTTTACTATTGCTGAATTTCCAGGTTTCTAACTCCTACAGCTTCGATGGACCCACTGAGGTGGATGTCGCTGAAAAAGATTGCGTAATTTTCATCCGCTGCCAGTTTCTTTTCTGCCCATTCATAAAATCGCCTTTTTTGATGATGCATTGGCTTAATGTGCTGCACTAGTTGAATTTCCTTGGCATAAAAGTGAAAGTATTTTCTTTATAACAAATTTCACGGAGTTCTGAGCTGCTTGGAAAGTCCAAGAACTGATTTTCCTAGACACTTTCTTGTACAATAGTGACTTGTCGATCTTTGTGTTGAGTGCGATTTCGCTTGAGTATAATTTTTGATACCACTTTAATTTTTTTATTTCAAACTTCCGAAGCCATTCCCAAAGCAAATTAATCTTAGTGTGAGTCCAAGTTCGTAGCTTTTGGGCTGCAAAATTAGGACAGGGCTATCAGTTACAGTAATTTTGATATTTTTTGACTAGAATCTTTTTTATCACAGTCAATAATAAATACTGATTTTCGTGACCTTGTTTCTTTGATTTTGGTGTACATGAATTCGTAATAAACTTTTCACATTGTATTTTTGATTAAAAAATAAACATAATTCCGTTAAGAAGGCTTCACTTAGATTTATTTTACAGAGATAGTTTAAAATGACTGGACAACAATTTTTTTTATTAGTGTAGTGTAAACGTCATAAGAGTGGTGGCATGTAGCTAGGGAATCCAATCCCGGGATTAGAATCCCGGGATCCCGAACAGTTTTTAGACCCTAAAATCCCGGGATTGATGTTTTATAATCCTGGGATTGATGATTTATAATCCCGGGACTATAAACCATCAATCCTAATTGAGATCCGGGATTTTAGTTGCTAAAAACTGTTCGGGATCCCGGGATCCCGGGATTCGGATCCCGGGATTGGATTCACTACATGTAGCTAACAATAGCTTCTTTGTTTAGAGTTCGACTCCAACATAAACAAATTTATTTTCTTCTGTATGAGATATGTCTAGTAAAAAGGTTTTGAGTTTTTTTGTGGAAGCTTAGAAGGACACTACCTCCGAGAAGAGTACTAGTAAGATGTTCATGTATATCTCAGCGGGAAAAAGTGTTTTACGAATTCAAAATGTCAGCATTGTAGATATTTGCACAAAGCCACATTTCGGTAATTGCAATGACATCAGAAGCCTCAGAGCTCGAAAGATCCTAAAACTTATTTAGTTTCGATCGCTAGATAGTTCGTTAAAGGATCATATTTGGTAGACCATCCATACAGATTTAACCGGTGTTATTTATTCGCCTTGAAATGTGTATCGTTTTTTAGGTAGTTTGTAAAATTTTAGATAGTTTTTTTTATTTTAGTTTGTGATTTTCTGTGAACATTCTGCTAGTCCTTTTTGTCCTGAAAGAAATTGTTGAAATTTTCGTATCGATGCCACAAAATAAATGTTTTTTCCTTCTATGGAATGAGTTAAAAGGTTTAAATAGTATTTAGACGGATCAAAATTTTCTTTGAAAGTTTGAATTTGCCTGTAATAAATTATATGATGTGTTTTGCTTCTTCACTATTGCCGTGACTTGAGATACGAATTCTTCTTTTTTTCCTAGAGGGATTTATAGAGGGTGATAAGGAAATTAAACTACAGTTTTGTGATAATGATTCTACAATAAATAGACACTGTCGGGGTGTAAAAGTTGGCGCATACGTTGGTTACATTTGTCAATAATATTTTATTATACAGCTTGAGTTAAAACAAAACTTGTTCTCAGTTTCAATTTAGCTTTTTCGTCAAACAGATTTATGAATAAGAAATCTTTCTTTTATCGCAAACTTTCAAAATTATTGAACGACTAATAAAACCATTTTTCGTCAGAATCGTTAGATTACATTCCAATTAAATAATCTCAAATAACTGTATGGCATTACCTCTTTTATCTCTTATCATACTAAAGATTTACTATCTTGTGTTATTATCTATTTTTAAGCATTTTAATCGCCTATACACTTAGCATATCTGTCGTCGAAATTTTTTCCATACTTTCAATTCATTTCGGCTAGCCTTCATATACAAAAACTAGAATTTCAGTAAAAATATTCGTATACACTACACATCTGACATTGACTGGCAGATACTTTCGATAAGGTTTCAGTTTTCAAGTAAAAACTTAGATCAAATTGTCTTACTTACATATTTTATACATACTTACATATTTTTATATGTATGTATGTATTTGAACAACTGGCTGTCGTATATTGAGCTGAGAAAGCGAAAAAACGTATCATAGTCGAGTCGATGTTTTTCAGCGTCTCAGGAAATTCAAAGCATTATTATGGTTATTATGAGTATAGTATACAGATTACGATTAGTTACCAATAGCAATGAGTGTCCCTGACATTTTGCCTATATGTCGAATCAGATGTTCATATCCGTTCTACCTACAGTGTTATATGGGAGCTTGAAGTGATTTTGCTTGAACAATATATGCTATGTACGAAGACTACAACAACTACACAACAAATATGCAAGACGTTGACCAGTCAAAAGATTGTTTAGACGAATACGATTATAGTCCATTTTAGAAAAAAATTGGGAAAATGGTAAACATAAACGAGGAATAATGTTGTGGGCAGTGTTGAAGTAAAAATATTCTCCTGATTTTTTCTGCTTAGGATGAGTGATAGGAATTTTTCATATTTACTTATTGACCTAAGCTCCAAAGCCCTATCACTGATTGTCTGATTCGACTGAATTCGACTGATTGTCTGCCAAATGTATGTGAAATCTTGATATTGGAAGGTTTCTTGTTATTCTACTAAATCACTATTCCATCTGTCTACAGGATTGGAGAATAGTTGAACTTGAAAATCTAATTGAAAAACATTTGATTCTTCAGTATTTTAGACATTTCAATCTGAGCTAACACATCTTATTTCTTTCATCAACTGTACTACTACACTCACTTACTAACAAGTAAACAGGCGTCTACTTACGTAAAAACAAGCACGTAAATACCTACCGAACCAGCTAAGTACGTAAGCGTGCGTACATTACCCGTATATTGACGTTCCCAGTAGTAGCTCGAGACTTCTAGATGTGCGCGCTACTGTACGGGGGGATCATTTAGTAGTATATTAACGCTTAGTGCTTAAAAATAACACAATAATTGTAGCTCGCATGCAACCATATACGCGACATACGTGTGGCGCTGCCGTAGCGAGATATTGAAGCCTGTTCTCGCATTAACTCAGACCTTATATGAGCGGTAATCATAACGTGATAAGATTTACAAGTCTTATCAAGCGTTCAATGATTGCGTCGTTCACTCGATTTGATTGTTTCAGAGCTTGCTTGTTCGCTTCGCTTCCAACAGACGAATACGAATTTTATTATGAATATCATATAAATGAGGAAGTAGAAGTGTGCATATGACTGTGAATGATTTTCTGTGTTTGCCCATGAAAATCATAGAAGGCATCGGGGGAACGAGAATGTGATGTAAGATGAGAGGCTTCCCGGGAAAAAATCACTAAAAAATTACATAAGAATTGATTAGGATAAACTTATTGAAAAAATTTCGAGAATAATTTTCATGTAGGACTCAGAGAATGAAAAAAAAATTATAGCACAGATAGGTCATAAGAAGACAGTTGTGTTGCTATCAGAAAAAAATACTAATTTTCGAAAATAAACACTGTCATTAAACGACTCTAAATAATGATATGACTACCATTAATTAGAGTCGTTCATACTAATGGCGATATTTATTTTCAAAAGCACGTATATTCAATCTCAACCAAATCCGCTCTTCAATCGAATCTTATCACGCTGCAATGATGGGATTTATGTGGAAAGAACAACGGAACCAGTACAGGTGCCTGCTAAACACTTTTTGGAGCCTCATCCGCATTAAATTACCAATTTAATATAAATATAACAAAATGAAAGTATACCTGGTTAAAAACAAAACTTTTAAATCTGTTTATTCTGAAAAAAAAAACACAGTGCAAGGATACTCTGTCTCAGAAAAATTCAGAACAATATTCCCGACCGCAAATCACGGTCAAATATGTAACTAGTATTAACGCAATCGGATATTTCATCGCCGGAAACTACCAATATATCAACTTACAATACCTCACGCAACAGTACCATGGATGTGAGATAAACAGAGACGACGAAAAGTTTACCAAACAGTCCTGAAATGTCGTGCTGCGAAGAGGCGTGAGAACAACAACTGCAAACAAAACCTGTGCCCAGCTTGCCCTGGCCACTGCCGTGCCAAGCCAACATGCCCGGGACTATTGGATCGCTTCGCTGTAGTTCGGACGACTGATGACCAACGTTTTAGCTACTTTCAGCACTATAATACACTCAGGTTGATCGACCCCTGGCCAAGTCTACTCTGGCTTCGGATCAAGAACAATATCAGAAGATTCCAAGTATGCAGCATTATATGTATAGCAGTCAAATTGAAAGTTTAGTTATAATTTCTGACATTCTAACTGACGTTATGCTTTTGTTAATCGTTAGCATGTATCTATATGTACATACATGCCTACACATCGGTGATTAATTCGAAACGCCGCGAAGAAGAAACGCCGAGTTAGCTTGGCTCGAGCATTGCCATTAGCAATGCTAGTCAAAGTAATGGATGTGCTATCGTTACTTAGGCAAATGAAGAAACGGAAATTCCATGCTGGAGAGCGGTTTCGCTAGAAAGTAACTCAGAGTGGAATTTTTCATCTCGCAGCTTTTAATCTGCTTACCGTTTGTTTGATGGAAGGCCTATCGTGAACTATCCAATTAATTTTTTGTTTTGCAAATCTATGCTCAAGTCATATCAAATTTAGCGCGACTGGCGAGGCTTATAACTCACAGACATACATCCGTTCTTACAAACTTATAACGGGCCCGTTAGCCACTCATTTCATAACGGCTTGAATATCTATCAATTCTGGTCTTGATAGAATCAGCCTTGATATACATTTTCCATTTCCGTCCAGCTTCTGCTTCGTATCTTCGGAATTCATTAAACAGCTACGAAAGCTATGAGACCGATCCATCAAAACTTCCAGTTTAGCCGAAAATCTCTCGCAATCAAGCTGTTTCCATCAAAACACAAAGCAGTTGGTGGCGTTCGATACGTGCAAGTTATCCAACTGCGAACAGAGCTACATAACAACCAGAAAAAGATCATTTAACACGGAATATTAGCGGGAATTTACGACATCGCAAAGAATCTCAGACAGAATTCTGGGCAGCAAGTCAGAAGCGTCGTCGATCAGCTCAGCTCGGCACAACAATCCAACTAACAAAGCAACAAATCAACACCGAAGAAGATACAGCAACCAAACCGTCGTCGCAACGCAATGGTATGGCTGGTATGTCGATTTAGCTCAGTTCAGGCTCATGTCCAGGTGATCTACACAACCGGCAAGGGATTATAAGAAATACGAAGAAGAACAAAGGTAACACATCCAGTGCTCAAGATACAGCTAAAGAGCCAACAAACAGCAAAGTATATCAAAGATATACATGACTTGAGACGATATATGCACACTACTCGTGCATGCTCGTATGTGGTACGCTTTACCTACATGCTTGCTGATCGAAGAACGCTTCCAACCGTGCGGTACGCGTGTATGAGATCACGGAGAAAAAGACCACGACCAGGAAGCAGAGCAAGATGGCACGATGGCGTTCGTGTGTCTCATGAAAACCTGTATCACCTCCGGAGAGGTGTAGAGGCGATAAAAAGCATTTAGACGACAGGTACAAATCGTCGACCTGCTTGCGTGCCCGACTCGCCTGCCTGCCTGCCTGCCTGCTTCATTTCCAGTAACTTCCAATTTTCAAGTAAGCAGCAACCGAACAATGTACTCTGGAGCTCAATGATCGCTGGGTGATCCCCCCAGTCTGGATTCCATGGATGACCAGTGTTGATGTCAGTTGCATTAAATCGAATAAAGGACTAGATGGTGCAAAGTGGCATTTACCTATTGATTGATTGTTGAAGTTGATGCTCAGGGATTTTGTGTATCTTAGCTACCGAACTATAACCGTAGTTTATATGGTTAGGTGGTTTATTGAAAAAAAAATGCAGTGTTAGACGTTGGATGGTGTTGTAACTCTTGCAATGTCTAAACTTCTTGTAAATTGCACGTACAATTGGAATGAAGCGAGAATGAAGCAAAATAAACAACCTGCTTCCAATTTGGCAGGGCAAATAATGGAAAGAAAAGGAGAGAAGGTAACTCTCATGAAGAATGGATCTTCAAACGAGCAAAACAGAGAAAAAACGTGGAAATTAAGGGGCTAAACCAAGAAGCAACTAAAATTAGGCTTAACATTCCTTGAAAAATACTGGCGAAAAAATGCAATTTTGTTAAACTGGGAGAAAAAGGTTCAATCTCGAATGGACACAATCCTGATCAATCGTGAAGAATGGCTATCATATGCTGATGTCTTGAAAGATATTAAACACAAAGTAAAGCCTGAAGACACTAGACCCAAAGTTAAGTCTTTACGGCAGACCCGTTCGGGAAACTTTTGGAACATGGGAAGAAGGAAGCACTAAAGGTGCCTTGCGGGAAGCAATCACATACATACTAGGAAAGAAGGCTGTCGGATCATATATTGCACCCAAATACACCATCGAGATCCGTGACCTTGATTGCTTTAGATACGAAGCCGAAGTGATGACAGCTCTTCAGCGAGACGTACCAGAGAGCAGTCAAGATCATCATCATCAAAGGCATATTGCAGGATGGGTTGAACGGCAGTCGTGACACGATGCTTTAAGTGCTTTTAGTATCGCCATATTACTATGAACTAGACAGGATCAGGCAGGTTCGCAAAATGAAGAAGTGTATCGCACAGGAAAGCTGTGCAATGTATGCAGAAAAAGGCTTCAACATGTATGTATAACAGGCGATGCAGATTCTTCAGAGGAAAGTTGGCAAAGATCCAAAAAATTATCCAACAATCCTGGTCTCCAAGCTTCTATTTTTAAGTGAACAGCCCAAAAATAGAGAGTATATTTCTTGGTTATCGGACATTCTTGATACGGCAGCCATATGGGTGCTATATGTAAGGAGGGCGAGCATGGCGAGTTATAATTCAGGAGCAGGTTTATTATGGGTTAGATGCAAAGGAATCGCTTTACATCAAAAGAAGCGATAAAACACTTTGAAGACAAACTCAATGGCTTGGAGAACGTATCGCACGGGTAGGCAGACAAGCAGTGGTAGGTAATGACTTCAGCAATTGAATGGGGTGTGGATTATTCTCATTTGCGAGGCAGCGACTGTTAGAGACGGCAACCCGAGTGGACCTTGTGGTAATAAATGTCGGCGCAACAGCAACTTTCTGGCGCCCCAGCTACAGAGAGACCACTTTGTATGTAACATTTTTCTCGGAGAGCTTGGTGACACTTATTCAAAATTGGAGAGTACTTGAAGATTATTCAGGCGGTGATTATCAGTACATAGAGGTCAGAAGAACATCGGTGTACAAAGAAGCTATTTACCTAAGTAAGTCACGTTGTTGAAACCGTTCGGAGACGATTTAAACAATGAGCTGCGTGGTCTCGGCTACAAAACCGTGAACCGAAAACTTGAAGCCTTAAAGCGTGTTTGTATGGTGGAAATAGACACCATGGAAAAGATTGTGGAAGAAGTTTTTTCGAGGATTTGGGACACGTCGGTCTCAGGAATATCAAATAGGTTAGATGAAAGACAGAAAAGCAACAGTCTTCGATGTGTCTTTCGCATCCGGGAACCTAAGAAATTAGAAAACGTCGTAGTAAGACGATTACTAAAAGTGGTCCGAAGATAGATTTGAGGTCTAAACTTCTGCAATACGTTGTACGCCAGTCTGCCACAGAAAGAGATGTTTGATGAAACGCGCTTACTTGCGTACACTGATGACATCTTTGTACTCGTTGCGGATCGTGATTTATGTCAGGCACAACTCACGCTTAACTGAATGGTCAGCAGGTGTATAACGGAAAACCGACCCAAAAGAGGCGGTCATAGAAAGTCAACCAGCGGTGAAATATTAAAGCAGCTTAGGGTGTGGCTCACTTATGTGGGTGACCCAAGCTCAGGCAAGGGCTACCTATTGATTGCGGTTCCGCCCCTTCTCTTGTGGGCCAGAGGCATGTGCTGAGGCATTGAATAAGCAGATTTACCGCCATAAACTAGTCAAAGTGTCAAAAAAGCAGCTAAGAGTTGTATGATCTTACTGAATTGACTCAGTACCACCTGTGCTTGCTTTGTTTGTTATTATTTAGTTTGGCCTCCTTGCCAAGGAAGAAGTTCTTGAGAAGACAATGGTGCGACTGTGAATCTAGAAGAAAGAACGTGCATAATCCTGCCATGGGAATACTCTTGGAAGCTAGAGACATCAAAAATTTAAAGCCTTGTGTGGAGAGGAAAAACGACAAAATTGGTTAAAACACGAAAAATTTCGGTATTTTTTGAAAGAAAATAAGTGAATCCCTTTTTTTAGACATTACCAGGACTCGCTGGAGGCGGCGAACGCCAGAAATTGGTCAATTCTTTTGGCACAATAGTGGAGAATATGCCACAAGAAGATAGGAGCTAGATTAAGATAGCGCAGTATATGCAGGTCCTATTGCGGGCAGAAAAAGCTGGTCTCGATCGGTGAATGTCTTAATGGAAAAGAGAGCTCTTAGAGCGGAATAAAAAATAAACAAATAATAGACCCTAAGATAATAAATATATATAAATAATAACAAATAAATAACAAAAAATAATATATGAATAATAACAAATAATAGAACTTAAGATCCGGGTCTGACAGGGGACATTTTAAATGGAATTTTAGTTCCCCTAAAATAACATGTTATTACCAAATTTTTTACCTATGTGAACGCAAGGGCCAATACAGTTTACGAATTTGAGGCGGCATGAAGATTTTCGGTAGCCAACGCCAAGGAAATTTAAGTAGTTCCGAAAAATGATTCCAATTTTGATGGATTTTTCAATTTCGCCATTTCTTTGAATCCTGGCTGCAAAATATCAAATTAATTTTCAACTATCGCTTATTTTCATGTTAATATAGATAATACAATCAGGAGAACTACATGAAACAAAAAATTTCATTGCCTTCTAGCCGAGATCTGAGCCCTTGCAAAGGACGAAGCCTTGTTTTCATGGACATGAAAATATTCATATGTTAGCCATATTCGTCTCAACCCTTGACTTCGAGACGACCTTTCGATAGCATCCTTTTCACAATCGATAGAGTGATTTTTTATTCTCTATCCAAAAACAAACAAAGAACTAACAAATATGCATTCTTCCCCATATCCTGTATCAAATACCTGCAATGCTTCTTAAAACACTTGAGATTGTTTCCATCATCAAAATATTACCTTTCAGATCCCCAGCAGTATGTTCAAACGTTGAAGGTGTACGTGGTATGCAACAACGACTACGACAATCGAGTACACAGCGCGATGTGATGATGGTATGTCCTCACTACTTGTCGTACGTAGAGCGTTCAAGAAAACGATACAGTAACCGGTATTCGGTACCCGATTCAAGAATCATTATAATCTGACTCAATACGGCACGCCAGCGAGTCAGCCAGCGCCGCCAGATGTGCAACCGGCTTTCCGGTGACGTATGACTGCTTGCTCGATACAGTCAGCACAAGCCCAATAATAGCTCAAGAATGGCCCAAGAGCAGCAGCAGCAGCACCATGAATGTGAAGACATACCTCCTCCGTTGTTGTCTCTTATGAAATTATAAATTTACTTGTTGATGGTAAACCGAACATAAATTCAACAACCTGGCAGAGCATATAGCACAAAAACCAGGCAGTCTGCTCAGCAATAGCAACAAATCCGACCATGAAAACCCATGAATTTAGACAACGCGTTTGCTGACTTCTGACGGCATAGCCACAATAACATTTTTGGTGTCGTTTAGATATCGAGACGTTGCGGATGGTGTGATTTCGAGATTATGAAGATATGTTGAAATACAGGGTGATACAGTTATAGGGCGTTCTGAAATATACTAAATATGTACGGACGGGCAAATACCGACTATGCAAAAAGATCACACATATCTGAGCTCTAAGCACATCTTCGATCTTTTTCTTGGATGAAAAAGTAAATTAAACGGATCATTTTTATAGGAAAATCGAAGAATCACTCAAATTTGTACTTTGGTCACCCTGCAACTTTTCCGAACAAAACGTTTGGGAAGTTCCGGGCGCTGATAATGAAAAGACACCATTCGATAGATGAGATCACAACCTACACAATTTTCGATTCAGTCGCTACATTGCCAATCTGATGAGCTGCAAATTTTTTCGCAACCGACATACCTGTTCTGTTGGTTAACTACTCATATACAAAAATGTTTGAGGACGTATGAAGCTACACAGTTATAACAACAATAACTAATTGGGAATACGAAAAAATGAAACCTTTTGACTTTGTTATGAAACCTTCACATATGTACTTTTTGCCATTCGACGTTGGAGTTTTTTTTTGTCTTCATATCCACGTATGAACGTATACGCAAAAGAAAGATAAATGATTTTATTCGCGCTTGAAAAAATAGCATTTGCATATTTGGAAATGAGGTAACCGAACCGTCGACTGGCCGACCAAAGCAAACCAACCGATTCGCACACAGTACGCAATATTATAGGTAGTTTGCCGCAAGGTTCAATAGTATCTATCAAGGCTAGTTTTTTTGATTAATACAAACTGTACTAACCAGTCGACGTGCGGTGGAAAACGCAAAAATGAAATGGCAATATAATTTAACAAATCATAATCGCGGAAATGTTACGGCGGGAAGAAAATCCCGCAATAGTAAATTGCGAGTGGAATAGCATCCATTCATCACACTCTAGGTAGTGCCTTTAGGACAGGGAGTTAGTTCTCTTATGTTTCGACTAATAGTATTGCAGTCATTACAAGAAATCATAAGAGAAAACGAACAAAAAATTTATAATTTATTACTATATTTTGTACCAGTCCAGTCTAAATATTGATTGTGTCAGGTAAAACAGGTGTTCAAAGTGTTAATCGGCCACTATGGGTCCAAAATATCATAATGTTAATCTGTGATGAGAATGATAGACTGAATATTCCAGCAACCGGTTTTAGGAAATACGGGCTCATTTATGACCGAGTATGAATAAATAACTTCCTTTTTTGTCTTTTTTACTTCAAAGCCTTTGTCTGAATCAAAAGTTTTACATTTCGGATTGCATTTTGTGCTTCTTTCCGAATCGATCAATGCATACTGCATTCATGTGTAATTTTCTGTATGTCATGTTTCATTTGTTATTTTTCTTTCTTTGTTTGTGATCACCATTGATAATATAAAAATTTATTATTTTTATTAATTTTCCCAAGCGCAGCTCATTTCAGCGTTGATAGCTTGACGATTTTGGACACCTCCAGTGTGTCCAATATTTGGTATGATGTTCCTGATTTGCCATTCTTACTGTTAAACTACATCTATTTAGCTTTAGTTAATGACTTATACCTTTACCCGGAATATCGCGTTTCTGTTTAGATAAAATATTTTAGCCTTGTGTAACTATCTATTCCGTGTATTACTCTATGCTAATGATTAGAATTTTTACCGAAACTTCCAAAGTGGTGTCCTTGGAAATTGAAGTAAGTACTCGCTTATAGCGATATTCCTCAAAACTAAATTCCCAACTTTTAGAAAAATTTTTTAAAAGTAAAAAAAGAGTTGCGTTCAGTTGGCTACTTTTTATCCTCCATTCCTTTCTAGGGGTTGAAGTTATATCAACAGTTAAACTTCCCAAGACGATCAAAGATCAACGGAGATATTTGAGGATGATCAACACTCACAGTGCCTACACAGCTGAGGAACAGCGGCTTCTTAATAACTATCTCTGCGGCTCTAAAAAAAAAGATGGCCAAAATTATTGAAAAGAAAGCCAAAACTGTTGAATTTTCCGGGCTCAAACGCCAAACTTGGTCTCATCGGAGACGCCGATAATACCGCTGCGGGGCTGCTCTGCGCAAAAATGTCAAGGATCTTGGCAATCCCTCGGTTTTTACTCAGCTAAATTTAACAAAGCATCAAAACAAAGCATTTGATATTTCTGATGGTTTTTGGAAACTCAGAGGTTTACATCGTAACTTGACCACAAGCCACTCACTTTTGTAAGGTCACGCCTCGTCAAATCAAGCATATTATTGTTGTCGACACTTCTTCTCGTCTAGACAAAACCATTCAATAGCTTTGTCCCAAAAATCGGGCAAATATTTTTGTGATATCCTAAAAAAAAAAGAAATACACCTTTTTTGCACGTTTTAAGGTAATTCACATCGACATAGTTGGCCCTTTAAACACCCACAGGGGTACACATAGCAGACCACAACTACAATCTGTCTATGGCACAAACCCTGTCCTCGTGCCAGAGCAGAAATCCAGCGAAGAAGGTAACCTATGCGACATATATCCGTTTTATTGGCCGAACTACAAGGGTGCCTCTCAAATACTTATGCTTCGCGGCAGCACGCGTTACGCCAGACAAGAGTATGACAACCTAATGTCAATAGAGTAAACGAGTATGACAACTAAAGGTCAATAATTAGTTTGAAAGATATGCATGTCAATTTCGATTTTGATTTGTAATAAAGAGACAGATGTTGCTTTGATAGAGCAGCCCTAAAACATTCTTGTACACGTAATTTCTTTCTAAAGTAAAGTAATCTCACAACAATCCTTGTTGGGTCTAGGGTTTGAAGCTGGTAGAGAGTTTCATTCATAAATTTACAATCAACTCAAATACTAGTGTGAAGTCATTAGTTCCACGGTTTACTCTACTCCTGATTCAACTCAGGCACCTATTCAGCGCTAGGAGAGCTCAAAGCTCAGTTCACAGACTCTAGCCTGAACCTGGATTCGAACCAGGTAGCGTACACACCAGGAGCTACACTGTGCGAGCTTTCTTTCTGAAATATTCTTAAAATGCAATTAAAAACTTGTAAAATGCATTCCCTTAAGAGCTTGTATTTGAATCTGGACAATCTATTTTTATACCTACTTTTACTTTTATCACTAAAATGTAAAAACAAAGGGCTCGTCCGGGAATTGAACCCGGGACCTCTCGCACCCGAAGCGAGAATCATACCCCTAGACCCCACAAACTATTTGCATTCTTCATAAAAATGTTATTTCAGAGTCAGTATTGTAAATGATCACTTGTTAACTTGCTATGTTACCACACATTCGTCAACATCGCACTTACACTTGCCAAGTACAAAATGATGACTTATTACTTTCGATTTTACGCTTATCAACATTGTAATGTTGAGAGTAAACTGAACTCAAGTGTAAATACCGAGTATGTATGAATGAAGTCTTTTCGGAGTATCTACGCTGTTGGTAATCAGTACACTTATCCATGTTCGACTAGTGGCAGAAAAATTACCTGTTTAGTTATGAATTGTATGTGGAGGAGAAGGGTATCTTAGCACTTTACAATTTCGCATTGTTCGAAAATTAAAATATACAAGCGGTTATGTATGGTGAAAGTGTGTACAATTCGCACAATTTTATTAAGATGAAATTTAGCAGGTTTCGTGTTAATACTGTTGTATTACTTAAAGTAATTAAACAAACAATTGAAAAATTTTGAATAACTTAATAGTGTTAATAGTTTTGTGAATAATGTGGTAGCTGAAATACAATCATTGCTATTAAATTATTGTTAAGCTAGCTGTCATTATGTACCCGAGTTAAATCAGGGGAAAAGTGGAACGTGGAACTAATCGCTCCACCCTGAGAATGAAGACTCTACCAACTTCAACCCCCAGACTCCGCGATGGTTGCAGTGGAACTCCTTTGTTTTAATATAATACTAGCAATATAATTATTCTACTATTTAAAAAAAGATAAAAACTAAACAGCCGTCGACATAAAAATTACTAAACAAAACTGATCCGAGACTCGTACATCTAAATCAAAGTAGAACACACCGTCAGGGGGAACGATTGGAGAATATATATTTAATGACGAAAAATGAATGATTATTGCAGACACGTGATTATACATTTATTTATTTATTTCGAAAAAAGAAAAGATAGTTCGAGAACTAAGTTCTTCATTCGCCTTTTACATCGAAAGAAGATTAGCGGAAAAATACCAAGCTGATGTTCATTGTGTCTCCTGGGAATAATAAGTGAAAATAAACGTATGTTCACGCAAAAAGTATCGAGAACACTGACGAGGATCTATCCGAACGATTAACCTCACGTAATAAAAGCCTGAAACCAAAGTCCGATAGCATAAGACAGTGGAGGAGCCTAAAAAGCAGGCACTCATCAAGGAACCTTGTCGAGACTTTACGGAGAGAATTTAGAATAAGAACAAACGATCACTATAGTCGCAATAAGGCATATGAAATTTATATAATAGCGAGCGTGTTAATTTACGCTGAAAACACTCTACAGCAACATTTAAGTAATTAAGGTGAAGAGACCAGGCTTGAAAACAGTATTCAAGGATGCTACGGATAAGTAAAAAGAACAGATAAAGGGAAGTAGTGACGTTAGTAAATCGAATGGAAGACTTAAGGACGAAACCGGACAAACGGGAGGTCTTGGCAGTTATATGTGCATTGTAAGTATTTATCAAATTTGGTGTATTGAGCAACACTCTCTCAGAGCACAAAGATCATATTGTAATTTCTGACAATCATCAAACATAACTATTGAAAACTCTGAGCATCTAAAAGTCATCAGCAAATAGAAAACAAAGAGAATGGTCAAAGAAGGGAGATCATTGATAGATACTATAGGAATAACAATGGACCGAATATTGAACGTTGAGGAACTCCAGAAGGAGGGCAGTATCGGGGAAGTCTTGCGAGAATTCACAGATACAACTCAGCTGCGACCGAAAACATAGGATGAGAGCTAGGACAAGAGAAGGTCAGATACCCCATAGCCTGTGAGCTTTGCAAAGAGGCGCTTGTGGTCAACAGAGTCGAAATCCTTCGCAAAATCTGTGTATACTACAACGATCAATCAAAATAGACTTCGTGTTCATACTCAGAAAGTAGACTTTATGCATCTACATTGTTTCGGACGAGGAGATTTTGATTCTTACCACTATGGATCTAATTGGTTTTAGTAACTATATGGGTAGCCATACAAAAGAGCGGAAGCGATCTCAAAACTCTTGCTTGATGAATTTGGATAAACAGAGTTAGCAAAGAACTATTCGAGTTGCTTTCGACTCTTTTAAGGAAATATTAAGGGATATTATACAAGCAAGGAGTATTGTAACAAGAGACATTGTACGATTCGTCAAAGGAACGAAATGGTTCCTAGAGTATCATTGCTAAGGGAGACCTATATCCGTGGTATCCGAACGGGCCTCTAATGCACCTAATGCGCCACTTAACCTAACCTAAGGAAACATCAAAAACCTTTTCCTTTTGGTTTAAATATAGCCCAGACCTTTTTAATATAGAAGCCGAAATTAGAACTCTTTGACTTGCAGAACACTTTGATATTGATAAATTCTGTACAGTTCAGAGAACTAATAAAGGCAGCTTGTACGGGTTCTACAGTAATGGAACTCGCATCCTTTGAAAGATTTTACAAACTCTTCTAGAGCAGAACGTTTATGAGTACATTTACTAGACCTTATGCCCTAGAGTTTTTTTTCCATTGAAATGAAGGAAAGTTAATTTAAACTTAGTGTTTATTTTAAAAGCTTTGCGGATTATGATTCAATCGGAATTAAAAAAAAAAATCAGTTATCCAAGTTACGCTGACTAGGTCGATGAAAATCTACTTGTTCGATAGAAGTACCACTAAAGCCGTATTATTCAAGGACCGTGCGTGTTTGGATGGATCGACAATGTGACCAAGAAGTGTATTATTGAGCCAGTCCGTAATCGACCTGTTGATCATGGCCTTGTGGACTGCCTTTTGCAATATATGGTATGGAAGGTATGGAAGAAGGAAGCAGCATTATCAGTAATACATTGCTGAGTTATTATTTAAAAGACATTACTCGTACTCCAACAGGTTCGATAGATTTTTCAATGATATAACACTCATGTTTCCAGTAGAAACTGATGATTTTTTGAAATTAATTTTACTTTTTTTTTTTGCGTTTTTTCTACTTATTAAATTCCAGTAAAACATTTAGAATTAGGACTCTTTTGAAGTGCAGAGAAAAGAATATCGTAACTAATAATACGGGCTTCTCAGACCATGTTTCGGAACTTTCTGCATCGATTTCGCAAAACTTTTTGTTTGCCTCAATATAAAAAAGCAGTTCTACTAGATTGCGAGCTCTTAGTTCCTTGAAATGGTTTTAAGTTACCAGGACCTTACCAATCTGATAACGAGACATGGCAGAGATACTTGTTGAGTAGTATACGACTCCTGCCTACAAAATTCATAGGTTCAGTTACTGTATTGTATGTGCAATCACTGCAGTCATTATAGCCTGTCAGAGCACCCATCATTTTTTCTATTTCGAAAAAGTAGGAAGTTAGGCAGTCTATCGGCGGATTCTTTCACTTAGGCCATGAGTAATGATTACAACCACCTAGTTAAAGATTTTTTTTTGAGTAGAGGCTATATAACATATTTACCACTTTCACGGTAAAGAACTGACTTTTTACTACTCTTCTTTATGAGGTTACAAAAGAGTTTGCGAATTCGAAATTGAAAACGTTTTCCAAATCATATTTGAAAATTTTTGAATCAAAAATGTTCAAATATGATTTGGCGCCATATACGTTTCTTTTTAATTCAATGATGAAAAATTTTGATTTGAAAAGAAAATTTTTATAGTTAAGTGGAATTCAAATAAGATTTGCTTTTTAGTTCAAAGTGATTTCAACTTTTGATTTAAAGTGATTCTAAAAAAGTGTTAAGTGGTGAAATTTTTCTGAGTGTTTTGTAGCAAAAAAACTTTCAAAAGATAAGCAAAGAAACATATTATCAATATTGAAGTTAAGTGCCAATTTGAAGCAAGCCTGGATTATGTGGCTTTATGAAACAAACCACAAAATATATTTCTTTATCAATTTAACAGCACGTTATTTATGTTACTTTACAGTTTGAAATCGCTACAGAAAAAATCAAACCCACGATCCAAACTAACTTTTCCCTAGAGCATTTGATTTCTAGCATCTATCAAACGAATTCAATTGAAACTGCTCGGAATCAAATTGCTCTTTGCTATTAATCTCTATATCTAAACAGGGAATTATTAAATATTCCCTACAACAATTTCAAATAAAATCCCATTCAATGGGTCCAATGTTTGATTAAAACAGCAACAGTGTGTAACATGCTTATAATTTTCTTGTGTCAACCACACACTTGCTGCTGCTCAGACCCAATAAAGCAGTCTTGATTATTTCTTCGTATTTTTTTTTCTTTTTTTTGAGTCGATTTGTTAATTTCACTTTCGAGTTGTCGCGCGGCGTCGCGTCGCCGATATAAGCGAGTATGCACGTCGAAGTGTGGGCGAGAGATAGTATGTAGATGGATTGAAATCAAGCGGACATAACGTCAATTTACCACTATTGGGTTCAGAATCCTATGTAGGCGTATCACATTTTCTGTTCTGCTTGATACTTCTAATTAATTCAGTTCATTCAATCACATTGGGTTGCGTTTTATGACTTTTCCGCAGTCTCAAGTGGAATAATAGAACGGCCCAATGAATGAATTTACGATCCATACAATACTTGTCAATTGCTGGCAAATCAATGTTCTTGAAGCAAAGTGTAGAAGATTTATTGAAATATTTCATTCGAGTGATTACGACCGAGCTAAAGAAAGCATTTCCTATTCGAATCTTGGCTTTATGCGCTTGCAATTATTTTCAACTGAAAATTGCTGCAATAATTTACAACTAGCGCGAACCGCACACTTCAATCAGTCTTGACTCTATATGAGTTTTCTTGTTCAATTGTATGAATCAAACTATAGTATAAATCCGCAAGCTCAACTGTAACATCTGTCCGTATTTGTTCGAATAACAAAGTGAATTCACTTTGATTTTCAGACAACTTGCATTTCCGGCATTATAAATGATAATTCCACAGGTTTGCGCCATATCTATCGATGTAGCATACATACATGTTTACATTAATCCATCGTAATATATTCTAATTAGGAGACTACAAAGGTCTGGTCAGTAATAAAACGTTATCATCACAATCAAAATGTACACAAGTTCGACTTTACCTTTGTGTGTTTTGTATTTGTATGAGCCGACCGCAGATGCATATCTATCTGCCGATTGCAATGATGCAGTTAGATACAAAACGTTGCGTTGCATCCAGCTACAGCTGGCTGAATACTAGCTTTGGAAATTCGCAGTTTTGTTGAACATCGCTCGATTTTAGATATTAGCGCAGGTTGCTAGCTTTTGATTAGCAGCTAATTGATAGATACATACAAACTAGGAAAAAAGAATTGCATGCAACCGTTGATGCTACGTAGTCGGATCATGCGCACCGAAGATGTATTGAGATGTTTTTTATGATAGTAAGTTGTTAGCCGTGAAGGTAGCGCAGCTGCAGTCATTAAATATTATTCGTAACAAGATCATAAAATATATTTTCAAATGAATTCGATCGATTGTTCTAATCTGTGGAATTAATGTTCCATCTGGATTTCGAAGTTAAATTAATAGTGACCCTAAATTGTTCAGTAGCATCATACGTCGACAGCTAAGCAACGTTCAATATTCGATTCGCATTGAAATCGCTTTGCGAAATTATTGCAAACTTTAATATTTTTCTCTTCTCAGCTCACTGCAGCCTTGACGGATGGAGGTAGGGCGTCCTCTCCGCCGCATATATTTCCGTTCATTTTGCCATCTAGCGCGCCAATATTGCATCATCGACCAAGCAGTACCACCAAATAACGCCAAGTATCGCATTTGAAGCAATCCAAGCACTTGAAAACTATTTTATAAACAGTTATCCGAAGCTAGCTGTGCACGATTTCAACAAGTAGTAGGCACGTATGGACGGATTTCTACATTAGCCTCTTGCCGTCCTTATTGTTACCATCTAAGCCAATGCTCGAGCTCGGTGCCATTACCATGTCGCGCTATCTTACCATTTCGCTTCTTTTCTCGCGTCTTACTTCAAGCTTTAGATCGTTAGATGATTGCTGGTAATTCGCCATCTCAGTGCCCCAATCGAAGCTGTATAATAACGAGCGATTCGAGGCAATCGCCAAGCAACAAAAGCATAGGTCGACGCGAGAAAGATACAGCGACGAGATGAAGAAAAAAGAATTGGCCAAAAACAAAACAATAATGAAAAACATGTTATTCAAAGTTGTGTGGAGTACATCGAGCACCGATCATCGGTGGGCATGGTAGATGGGCAAGGAAAAAGAGATCGGTTGTAGGAAGGCAGGCAACTAGCGAAATAGTTCATAGACTGTATGATATGAAGTTATAACGGCAAAAATATTTGTGCCTAAGTCATCACCAGCGGAGATAATCTTCATGTAGACAATTTGAAGTTTGCTACATAATTGGAAAGTTAAGATTATGGTCGTTGTGCACGTGTGATTGGAGTATCTTACAATGAAAAACTATATAAAAGTACTAAGTTCGAGATAATTATTGAATTTTATGGAACACTATGGTTGTCAATGGACAAAACAAAATCAAAACAACTCATTGGCCTGAATAGTCTAATCGCTGGAATCTGGACATCTTGCAATTTTATCTGGACCACAACTTTTGAGCAGCGAGATTTGTCATACATTTGTACGAGTAGCTGTTGGCCAGTTACTTGTTGCAGGAACAGTATCGATTTCCATAGAAAAATTATGTTTTTGACGTATGATTTGACAAGCTTTTTTTAAATCACGGATCAATACTAGAAATTTACAAGCAATTCTCGAATTTAAAGCTAAGGGCAAAGATGTGGTTGAGAAGATGAATTCTCCAAAATATTATGTAAAAATTAGAAAATGATATAATGATTACAAAATAAGATAATGATAGACTGCACGGTATATTTGGTATGAAAAGTGTTGGTAAGTGTACTGCCCGACCAAGCATAAACGTTCTATCTGCATTTTTCTCATTTTTGAGTTAACATCGGATTGGAAAGCTACATACTCCATTACACCATTCTACAAAATTTGAAAAACCTATTTTTTGTGAAAGCATGTTAAAATCAATATTGAAAAATGCACTCCCCATACATCTCCAGTACAAACCAAAACACAAATCATTGAATATCTCGAGAGTACTAAAATGTAGATAGAACGTTTATGCTTAGTAGGGCAGTGTAGTTTAATTTTAAGCTCAGTACAAGTTTTCAAGGGTCCAGGATGAACTAACACTTTTTTCGACTGATATAATGGAAGTGGCAAAGGAGCATATTCGATATACTTTGCTTTATCAGTTCAATAAAGACTGGATTGCGAAAGAGGACTGGAAAGTGAAGGGAATTTTTTTATAAATTGGCAACAAGCCATAAGTACGACTCTGTGCCAGCGATGTTTCTACAAATTTTGTACCGGAAGCTAAAGTGCGCAAAGGCCTGTTAGGCTCAACGAGGAGGCACTGTAAATATTCATCGCTATCATCATCGGTGCTATAACCGAAGCCAATGACATCCAGTAAGGTTTAAATCCGTAAGCATCAAGCATTATAGTCTAAGACATGATTGCAGCGCAAACAAGGTCAATTCCAATGTCCCTTACTATAACGCCTGTCACAAAGAGTTTTCCTAGCAGGCTCCTCTTTGCTTGATGCCAAACCCACCAAAGTATATTGGGGACTATTTCCTGGGCAGACTTTATGGGTATACAAACAAATCATGAGACATATAATCCTGTATGAAGCTGCAGTTTGGTGGAAGGAAACCACACAAAAAATTGCTGCTAACAGTCTCAACAAGCTTCAAAGGATGGTCTGTCTGTTAATTATAGGGGTAATGAGCTCCACGCCAAGGTCAAAAATAGAGACCCTTGCAAACTTAGAATCACTACTCCTCAAAATTCAGGAGGAAGTAATGCCTACAAAACCTTAGAATCCTGGAGGACATCAGGTCCGTAATGGAAATTATCAGCTTCAGCGATCAATTAAAGACCAAAGCAGTCTGCGGAAAGAGGTTCATGGTCACAAATCCATCAAGGAACAACTGGGAGGATGGACCACTCCTCGTACAAAGGGGTGCAAATGTGGTGTACGGATGGCTCAAAGATATATTGTGGAATAGGCGGAGCGATCGTCGGCCCCAAATGCAAAAAACCATTTATCTCTCCCGAAGGCGGCCACCGTTTATCAAGTAGAACTACATACCTGCCATACATAGAGCCACACATATAATAAAGATAAGGGACACTAAAAGGACCAGAATTAAGATCCTATCGGATAGCCACGCGGATAGCTATATTCTTAGAGGTAAGAGAGACCCTAAATGAAATAGGGGCATAGAACAGCCTCGAGCTGATATGGATACCCAGCCATAAGGTTACTCCAAAACAACGAGGAAGCTGATATCACTGCAAAGAAGAAGCAAAAATGCCCTTTACATGTCCTACTCTGTACTGGAGGTTTAAAACGGAAAGCACAGAAAAGGAAATGAAAACACGAAGCAAGAAAAATATCTAAAGCTACTGTCTTAATCTTGAAAGTTTGAATCTCAAAAAAAAAAAAAAAAAAATAACTTGGTTCGATAGCAAAAAAGGAGCGGTAACTCTCTATGCAAAAGTGGCATAAGAGCCATATGTGGAGCATTGACAGGTTACCTTCCTCGTGAAAAATATATCTACAGAATAGGTAAGAATCGGGGCAACTGCTGCAGGTACTGACGAGAAACGGCAGATTGTGTAGAACATATTCTCACGCACAAATCAGGACTGGTGAGATGAAGATTAGAGCTCACTGGCTCTGCTCCTAGGTTCATATAAAGCCTGGATACCCTATAGGACCTAACGCAGAGGAGGCACAATACACCCAAGATGTCGCAGTTCTAGGGACCTTCTGAACACACTTTCACAATTGACGTAATAGATAAAACCGAATACATATGATTTGCTTTGCCTGAAAAAACTGGAGCTAATTTCTCTTTTATAATTTGAAGGAACATGCTTTGGCATCACTTGTTGCGCATAATTTTAGTCTGAAAGATAACGATAGCAATATGGTATCAAGAGGAGCTCAAACTTCAGTGCAATTAACAAAAGCCAAAATTCTAAAACCGGTAAA
This sequence comes from Nemotelus nigrinus, assembly GCA_947369275.1. NCBI lineage: Eukaryota > Metazoa > Arthropoda > Insecta > Diptera > Stratiomyidae > Nemotelus > Nemotelus nigrinus. The sequence continues at coordinate 210,244,718 of OX376373.1, forward strand.
ACTTTGCGCAAAATCGCTGAAACAATTGATCGCGCTCCCACTACAGTATTTAACATAATAAAACGTTCTTATAATACGTATGTATGTAGCTGAAAGAAAAAATCTACCGCCAAGCGTTGAACAAGATGGAGGTTCCTTGCTAGTGTTGGGTTCTATGTCAGCTACTGGACCAAAGAATCTTCACATAATTGAAGGGATTATGGACGATGTATTTAAAAATCTTGGATACGAATTTAAAAGAATGTGCTCGAAAATTGGTAACTAATTGAAAATATTTTTTATTCTTACCAGGATAACGCTCCTAATGTAAAAAATTGTCTCCCTTTATAACTATCCCATGTACTACCTGATATAAATGCTACCGAACAGTTATGGAGCTACTTACTCAGCGGGGTAACTGAGCTAGTATAGCTATTATATTATAAGTTTCTATTCTAGAAATCATTAAAATCATTCTAGGGTTCATTAGAAAAGGCTTTGTTGGAAGAATAGGACAAAATTCAACCTTCTTTCGGTAAGAATTTGGTGGAGTTAATTCCAAATCGGCTCAATACAGCTAAGAAACAAAAGGCATTACCAACTCAGTGCTCATAAATATATAAAGTTTGTTATCATGAGCTTGAAAATTTACTCCTAATTATGTCCTATAATATCTTTCAAGTTGATTTAGCTATATATAAAAATTAAGCTAATTTTAATATTATGGAATTGTTGACAAAACATTTAAAAATGTTTTTAATCGTTCAGATTTTAATATGAAAATGTAAGATTTTCTTGAAACATTTTTATAGCATTTTTTCATTGATTAAATTTTTCTTCTAATTAGTTCCATAATGATTTTAAGAGACTGTATATGACCATATACGATATGTCCATTCGCCCCCAGGGGCATTATCTCAAATAATCAACAATGAAAATATTGATGAATAGTTTCATCAAAATCCTGTAATTCATACTGCAGTCTGTACACAAATAAACTCTTATTCGCCAAATCATTGATAACAGTTTAGGAATATGAATTAGAGATGTTAGGAACTTACCAAATATCCACTTTAATTCTAGATTTATGAAATAAGCCACCACCGGATCAATCGAATTTCCTCTATCCAGGAAAATGTCATTTTGCGCGCCCAATTTGACAGATGAGAGGTTCTTCTGCCAACTTAAATTCTAATCCACCTGGGCGAAATTTCGCGACTCGAACTTGGCCGGTGTATTTCGCGTAAGTGTAATTCACTGTTCCGATTAAGTCCATTGTGCATAAATCGTCCCTCATTCCGGACGACAACAGACAATCGCAAACGATTCAAGCTAGATCGCAGGTCGGGTTAGGAGATAAAACCAAATCAAAGGAGACAGCAGCATCACTAACGAAACACCCTGGCAAAACAAATTGAACAATTCGCCTCCTTCTTCTTCCCACAGCTCAGATCATCCACAAGCTCTTCAGCGACCAGCAGCAGTCAACGTTCGATTCATCGGCAGCGGTACTACACCGACAGAATCGCCATTCAACATGTTGCCTCTGTGTGTTTATTTCACTCCCTTCCCGGCGTCGCATCACAAACCCCTCCAGAACCTTATCATCGTATGCATTTGTTTCTGCTTCTGATTGAAATTCGAGTTTCAGTTTCGCCATCCTCCCATCCCAAACTTCACCCTGCAATTTCAGAAAGTGCATTTCGTGAAAATAGAAAACAAATAGAGCAGTGATGTCGCTTTGTCGCAGACGAACTCACACATTCAAAGCCTAGATGCGGTGAGATGACATTTCGAAATTTCGAAAACGCACATATTTAAGCGGATTGGAACGAGTTGACTGTGTACATGCTTATGACCGATGAGGTGCGTATGGGTCGGGTCAACTTGTAGTATTACCGTACTAAAAGGTTTTGTCCAAATTGATTGATATAAATACTTATTTGCTTATAAAATTGAATGAAAAAATCGATCGATTTCAGGCCGTGCATTGAGAAAAAACTGATTTGTAGATTTGTTTTTAGACAATTTATCGATTCATTTGCACTACGTGATTTTTATTCATAATTATAGAATAAATCTAAAGACATGTAGATATGGAGAATTTCTCATTCTCATAAATCAGATATCCGATACACTTGTTGAAATGTATATGAAATATTTGACGTATGGTAGCACCGCAGGAAATATGAATTTCGAACCAATTTCAGAATATGCTGCATCTCTTTCCGACCCTAGAAGTTCCATACTGAAAGAAGTCAAAGCCACCGGCTGTTGGTCTCTTTTTCTGATACAGGAGTTATAATTTACAGTGCACAATAGAAAAATTACACTTCTTCTCTATGTAATATGTATGTAATACTTTCGTTGGAACTTACCACTTGTTGGAATTTACAATTGCAGCAACTCTGCGAATCGATCGGGACATAAAATCTAACATTTGCAGTTACTTGATACAACACATATTTTCACTAACCGGCCACTGCCATAAACCATTATTTACAGATTTATCATCTTTTTAATCATAACACAATTTATATGGGAGCCACTGTAAACATTCGCACACATTAATACTTTTCTTTCCACTGATGTTTTACTACATTGGATATAAACGTCACATATCCGACACAAACATGAGATGCATCTGCATGCAGAGTTGAATGAATCGTGTAAATTACGAACGTAGGCCCCCAATCAATGCCCCGCACAACCCTTTTCTATGCACTATCCCCGGCACACAAGGGTATGTTTCGATCACAACACCACCTGAGAGGAAATCTCGCGCCACGCTGCTACAACAAATCCATCCAAATTGTTGCCGCCACTATCTAGCGTCGTAATCTGTCACTACACTCTTTTCAAACTGTAGTAAACGTTTGCACCTAATTCGGCTGGAGATTGAAGCCAACTATATTAGTAGGTGCCGGAATTCTCCATAGTTTCTGAAGAGGAATCGCGAGCTTTGTAAACTGAAATTCGTTACTATCTTCGGTCAAACTACAATCACTCACTAAGCCAAGCACTATAGTTTACTTCAATTTCACGCGCGAAACACCTGCGCTACTAACTGATCACTTGCCAATGGTTTCCGCGCAACAGAATTGTGCCAATTAGATGTTTGTTTTGGTCTTTAGAACGATAGACAAGAATATCAAGACAAAAATCGTATCTGAAATTCTAAGTACCAGCTACACTTACGCGACACCCCTCCACACCAGGCAAAGCATTTTCCGATACTAAACAAGATTCATGATGGCAGTGCTTCTTCTGTGTGTGCTTTGTGTGTTTCCTGTTTACGGGGGTACAAGATGTAAGTGTAGTGGTAGATATGATAAATTTTCGAAACTTCAGAAAATGACAGCTGTCAGATTAGTGGTATCTTCTTCTTCACACTGAAAGTAGCTATGGTAGAAGCGCATTGAAAGAAACATATTCTGAATGGAAAGCAGCATTAATATATATTGCAAAGAAAGATTTTAGCAGTAGTAGTTTAAAATTTTAAATGGATTCACCTGGTTCACCCTTACGATCATGAATAGGCTGATAAACAGAAAAGAAAACCTATCATTCTCTGAATTGAATCTAAGTGTTTGAAAATATCTCCACATATTTGAAAATGTTTGCTAGTCTTTCTTTGCGACTCGCGAATATGTAAAAACCTGCAATATGCCTAAAATAAAAGTGCGTCCAAATAAAGCGTAGGGCTGTGAAGCGCCTTTGCTTTCCAGATTTTCGAATATTTGAAAAAAATTCAAATAAATCGAACCTAAATGAAAACTCCCCAGCCTTTTAACCGTATAATGTAAAATAAAAGATATATTTTTAAAATACATTTTCATCAATTTACAAATCACACTTCACTCTCCTTAAACTAAATATCCTCCAGATATCTCATATTGATTTCCTCGCGGCTTGAACGTCGTATTATGTCGATTCTTACACAGATCCGGTGGTTGTATGTAGACATCTTTAATTTCTGTCGGAATGATCCCCAAGTCTGCTTCGTACACATGATCCATTGCTGGTATGCCTCGTTGGTTTCGTTGTCGTGGCTGCAGTTCAATTTGATCATCGTTGCAATTCGCTTTTCTGGGCAACCTCGTACAGTTCAGAATGATTCCAAGGAGAACACAAAACTCGACAATGGCAACTATCAAGCTGGCACCCAAGAATATAACGTGCTGTTCACGGTACCAAGCGTCGATTCTATTTAGGCAGGGTTCAGTGTGTCGAGCCAATTCGTAGTCGAACTTCTGAAGAGCCTGGCATAGTGAGCCGTTGATTGGTTTCGGGTCCAGGTGAGCAAACGGTTCGTACGTGTTTTTGAGCTTGCAGCAAGTCAAAGGCACTGTCCAATCCCTTTGACCGTAGCTTTGCAGTCTCCAAAGTGACGTATCGTAGTTTATGTCGCTGTTCATTCCGCAACACCGGAAATGCACTTGAGCTAGATCCATGGCTATTGTGAATTCTTCTTTACCTGGCACACCATAGCTTCCTTGCATCGCCTTCACCATTCGTGTTTCATCCAAGTTCAGCCCCAAGCATTGTGGCCAGATGGTGATGGCAAGGCATGCTGCCGATTCGCACAGGAGCAAGATGACAGTGGTCAAGAAGTACAAAGTTAAGAAGCAGTAGGTGTTGAGACATGATGCCCAGAATCCGATGATGGCAGCTAATATGGCAATAGTCCCGGCTGCTCCCAGTCCCAATGAAATGTAGTAGAACAACGGATGTGGTAGATCGGCTAGGTGTTCGTTCGTCGAAGCCAGCAAACGGGAAAGAAGTATTCGTTGTGTATCAGAGAATAAGTAGAAACCGGAAAATAAAATGATTGTACCGCAAATCTGAAAGAGATGTGAATGGTTAGAGAGATGATTCAAGAAGATTTATGATGTTTTATTGTGGCATTTATAAAGTTATTACAATGTGAAATGTTTTATTTATTCAAGGACGGATACGAATTTAATATTTGAAAATTTATTATTTTTAAATATTTGGAAACTATCAATAATCGAAAAAATAAAAACAAAAATAGAAGCTACACGTATTTAATGAATATTTTTCAGACTACCAAATTTCATAATCAATTCTATCAATAGAAACCTTTCAGTTAATAATAAATAAAAATTATTTTCTTGGTACCAAGACAAGATAATATTTTCATGGGCTCTTTTTACACTAATATATCTTCCAATAGATATAGTTCTCGAATCGTGATGTGATTGGTTAACATTTATGTTTAGTATTGTTTTACAGCACGTTTATGATACAAAGCCCCGGCGCTTGGAATATGCAAATTTCTTCGTTAGAATGGCTGAAAATGAAAAATGGCGAGAAAAAATCGTTATAAATAATGAAGCGCATTTTCGTCAAACGGCACCGTAAACAAACAGAATTGTCGATTCCAACTATTCACGAAAATCGTATAGAGCACTTTTGGTTCCAACAAAGTGGCACTGTACCTCAAACAGATTTAAACACAATCGAATTTTCGAATCTATTATTTTCTGGTCGTCTGATATAAAAAAAATGTGTTTAGACTGGCCTCCGCGTTCGCCTGATTTGACGCCGCTGCACATTTTTGGTGGGGCTACTTAAAGTCTAATGTTTAGAGCAACAAACGTACTTATGGTCAACATTCGTCGAGAAATAGCCGAAATATCGTCCAAAATACTTGAAAAAGTGATGGTGATTTTTTTTTCTTGGAAGCAAGATAGATGTATTTCTAGATGGTAGGATTGAATGTGGAGACAACAAATAAATAGCGCTACCTACCATAATGTTCATGAAACTATTGACTGAGGTGAGGACTCTTTTATTGAGCAACATTATGAGCCTTTCCGAATTGACGTCTTCGCCTTCGCCTTCAGCTTGTTATAACAGAATGTGACGTCAGATCAAGTCGAGCCTGGCCGAATTCAGTTATCTACGTCTTGGCATTGCTCTCAACAGTTGACGAAGTCAGGTTCTGATTTGAATTTTCTTTGGCTTGAACCATCGCCAGAGATTTCGGATACCGCGTCTTTCGTGACGTCACAATCTGTCATACCAAGCTGAAGATGAGGACGAAGACGTCAATTTGAAAACGCCCTATTTCGCGCAATGGACCAGTGAATGAATAACCGAGATCCTGTGATTTGACGACACTCGATTACTCGTATGGGATTAAGTAAAGTTTTTGATGCATGCTAAGAAACCGCAAACTATTTACACCATGGAAACCAGTATTCAGCGTATTGCATTATTGGCGGCGCCGATAGAATGGGCTTCGTCAAAAACTGTAAAGGAGGTCATATTTTACAAACCATTTTTCACAGTTAGAAAAAAAATTCATTCTAACTCAATTCCTCTTGATTTTACTGAAAAAAAATTGTATATTTCTTCAAAAACACCCTTTATTTTTTTAAAATAAACCTAAGACTTAAAAAGTTTATTTATTCATCCTAATGTATCGCTGTGGTGGGAGTAGACACTCGGAAAAGGTTAGGCATGACTTTGTATTTTCAGTCGTTTGACCTTAAGGCGACATAAGGAACAATGCGATTGAGATGATAGTCTCTACATGCCACTAGTGACTCAGGAAGTGGAGCTAATACTTTCTGAGGGGCTGGTGTAGCTAACTATTGGGTTAGTTCCAATAAGGTTATCAACTGCGGATATATATTCAAACTTTTCTTCGTTTGGTGAATCATTTGATCCAAATCTGATCAATTTTGCTATTAGTTATTATCGAAAGCTGGGTTAAAGTTAATTTAAATAATTACTATATAATTTTAAAAGGAACAAAACCATTTTAGTTAGAATTTAATTTAAAGTTCCAAATTCTGCAACTATGCTCCAAATTAAATTGTTAATTTCAGTAGTCACTATTGAAACAAGCTCTTTTCTGAAACCTACTACCACAAATCATCAGATATATACAATATTTTGTTAGCTTTCGGAAAACCTCCAATGAAAACGAATCCGCGAATATTATAACTTTTGAAAGTTAATTAAATTGATAAGTTTCCTATAGAAACAAATAAGCCACCTTCTATAGTTCGTTTAGTATTCGTAGCACTTTAACGCAGCTTTGGTATTAAAAACTATGCTTAGGTAGCTTGGATTATGTGTTCAAAATGTATTATGTACAATCAAACACAAAGTTTCCCCAATACATAGAAAGTGAAGAGAAATGACCACCAATGCATGAAAATTATGCATGTAGAACAAGGTGAGCTTATGTTTGACTGCAAACGCTTCGAATAATTGCAATGACGAGTCTGATGTAAAAAGAATACTACCTACTAGCTACAAAAATCACTCATCGTAGGCACAGAACTGTAACGACCCGGACATTTAACAACACCTTAAAAACTTTGAAACTTTTCGTTTCAGATACGGACACTTTCGAGTATAAAAAATTTAATATATTCCATGAAGTTTGTCAAATAAAAATTTAAATAAAGCGAACGTTTAAGAGTGAATATAAAGTTTTGCTTGTACGCAAAAACTCTGGAGAGTTTTTTTTTCTACTTTTTGCATTAATTTAAGTTCTAAAATTTAACACTTGATTTTCCACTTCGAACAATGCTCACCAGAAATGCAAAATTGCAGCAGTTTAACACAAATTTGTGATTGAATATACTTTTCAAACGCATAGTCGAAATACACTTTTCTTACAACCGATCTGCGATTGTCCGTTTCTAAACTCACATAGTCCACGCGCTTTCAAACTTTCTCGCGAAACTAGCGATTTCTAACTGACCGATTCGAATCATAAAGTTCGACTGAATTTAAACCGACGATAGAACAATGACTCGAGCTCACAATGTTTGGCAGAGTTGATGGTGTGATCTATAATCTATATGAGTCGATACCGCAGGCACACAAAAACCTCACGCACGACAGTCTCTTTTGTAGAAACTAATTATTGAAGTGTGATATGTAATTGTAAGCTTGCTGCCGGTCACATCTGTGTATGGTTGTTCCTAGACCTTAACAATATTTATTACATTGCACTCGGGAAACGAGGAAATTTTGTAGGTGATCTAATCGACTCAAATATATACGGCGAACATCATCACGAACACGCTTCCACATTTATGCCTACAATTGTTTAAGTTCTCTGCATGTATTATAATTAATCGACCAGCCGACCCCTTTATTTTGACGAGACTGACTCACGAGCAGGTGGAGTTGACGCTACCATCATCGCCACCAGTGCCATCGTAGTTACCACTGAATCAAAACATATACTTTCCCATTAGCCTGTCATGATAGGAAAGAGGAAATAAAGTCATCGGACCGTTACGAAATCATATGCGGCATTTCAAATTTAAATGCTCGTATGAGTGCACAGTGAGTCGAATTTGATTTTGATAATTTGTGTTCGAATGCAAGAGCTGAAGATAAATTCGAGTTTTTCAACAACGGCTAATTCAATCTTGTTTGCGAAAATACGTGAGCTACCAAAATTTCTGGATTTGCATAGCAAAATAGTATCTTTCAACATACAACTTTCATTTATTGCATGCAAACATATTTTAAATATGCTGTTCAAATACTTTTTCGACGGACTATATATACTATCTCAGAACTTGTTAACGCGTCATAACTGTGAGAGTATTATCCGAATTTTCACTTGTTTAATCGAATATGCATTCGAAACGGTCAGAACTACTACGAGTACATCTTTAACCATGTAATTGATATCATTATGACCACTTTTGTGTTTACAAATTTAGATAAATGGTAAAGTTATTGTTATTACGAAGAATGCGATAATTTCATGGTCAACAATTCTGAACCAGAGCTCTCTTCTTCCTGCTACTAACCAAAGCAATGGTAAGACAAAACCCTAAAACTCTTTAGCTTACCTCAGAACTCCAATAAATGTTTCTTCGGATCGCCACACGACAAACTGGGCGCACTCTGATCATCATTTTCCTGCAGTTCTGAAATTAGAAATGTGTTAGGGGAAATTCAAGTATTTACTTGTGAGAAAATGATGATCTTACCTGGAGGTAGATGCAGCTTTTCGATAACGAATTTTCGCCTGCGCAGCTTGAACGCAAGATCAACTGTTTCAGGTGTGAAAGTATTAAGTGTGTTAAGTGCACTTATTTTCTTAATATTCAATAGACCGTGGTATTCTTTGAAGATGGGATTTGTTTCTCTATCAGAACCAGCAAACGCTTCTAATTGAATTGAATAATCGACGAGGTTACGAATGCGCGAGGATAATGTTTCATTCTGAAAAGGAATTATTTAAATTTTGCTGTAATAAGAGCAAGTTTTACAGATAGATCTGAAAGTTATATTAATATTAAGGAAGTTTAAGAGAATTCAAACTTTAATTTTGAGGATTTTGCACATTTGCCTCTGCGTAGCTGAACTTCTAAAAGTTCCGTTTGTTTTCTACACCTACCCCAAAATATTTAAGTGATGACGTAGATTTGATGACTTGTAAGTCAGAACCTACTTTCATGAACTCCAACTTCTTCCTGCTAATTATTTGCTTTGCACTCGGCAAGATCTAGACAACGTCTAGCCATATTTTCACTTGAACAATAGCGTTAATGGATGACTCAGCACCTAGTCATATAATATATTTCACAGGAGTGGACCAAGCATCCGCGGTTATGTTCTAGGGTTTTGTTCTATTACCGCTTCCGAATATAATCTTTCTGGCCTGCACGTTATGCGATACAAAGCTCAAAATGTAGTTTCAAGCCTTTTCTTAAGACTTTTTTTCGGGGGCTCTCAGTTGTCTGAGCTGAAGGTGACAATAGTGTAGTACCGTTTTACTTTTGTCAATTGTACCGCCGATTCATTATCTGACATTTAAAAATTATAAACGGCTTTCCCAGTCGTGGACTATCTACCCAAGTTTATTGGATACTAATTACTATGCGATGCAGTTCCTGAATTTCGTTGGCAACACAAAATAAACGTGGGCAAAAAGTGATTTTAGGATTACAGAAACGGTCCTGAGCGGAAGTTCCCAACTGCATATATGAGGTAATGTTCAAAACGATGCTTATTCTTTTCCATTGGAACAGATCACAGAAAACTACACTAAAACTCTACAGCAGTGAACCATTTATACGCACAAATCTACCTCTAATTTGATAGCGGCGCCGTATCACATAAAATTTGAAAGATACTTAACACAAACACTACTTACTACAAATTGCTGCAAATGCATAGGTACTGTTATCAGGCAAACTCCAAGCGTACTTCTCACAATCGACTTTAAGATGGTTAAAAACTTTATGAAATCCGCTTCATAGTTATCATCATACCAAAGCGGCGAGCCTATCGATGTTAAACAAATCCTCAAACATGTTGGAGCCTCTGGTTGTTCCTGAGCTTTCGATTGCCTAGAATGTTCAGCTAGCTCAGAGATTTTCTTCAGCACGGACGTAAAATTCGAATTTGTAAACATCTCTTTATTGTCCAGTTCATTTTTTGAGCCACTCCATATTTCACCACCATGTTCATCTAGCACCGATTGACTTACAGGTTTGGTTAAATCAAAGTTATGCCCAACTGTACGAGTTATGTCCTCTGGGTTGATTTGTGGTAAGTTGTTATATCGCCACGCTATTTTCATATCGTCATTGTCTTGAGTGCGCTTTTCGACAACTGGTTCACTTGAAGGGCTAGGTAGTTTTTTGTACTGTGAATCGAGATAAAAAAATTTCTATCACAATATAACTATCGTTCATCATTTACCATTTCTCCCGGATTGTCATCTAAACTGGCCAATATTGTTTTCTGCTTAGAGAATATTCCTTCAGCTAGGAAGTATTTCGCGAATACTTTGGAGTATACAGTAAATTTATCTTCCTCTGAGAAACAATACAGAAACATATGATTTGATTTAGTTTGATTGCCTTAGCATCTAAATGATTCACTTGTAACTTACCAATTAATAACATGCTTCCTAAAGTTAGTCCTCCACCTAAAACAGTATTGAAAACTCAGTCACTATTTTGAGAATTTTATCAAATGCAATGTATCTTTATGTATTTATTTTTTTGCTCACTTACCAAGCACATAATCGAAAGAAGGAATTCCCGAAGATGTTATCGGTTGTTTACTTTGAATGCTGATCATTGTACCCGATGGTAGAGGCACTTGTTTCCTTTTTTGAAAGCTGGACATTGTTAATAGATCTAATTAGACGCTACAAGTCTTATGAGTATGAAATATATCTTTTTAGGTTAAGAATATAATTCCTGAGCAGCTGATGATACAACTGTCAAAAATTGTTCCGAAAACGTATTCGGAACAAATATGGTTTTGTACCTTGCTAAAGCTCCGAATTTTAGCACAAGCTTCAGAGTCATCTTGTGTTTTTTACTTGTGCGACAGATAGAAATCGCAATGGTTTTTGGTTTGTGTTTGCAATTTGGCACAGGTTCTGGTATAGACATTAATTTTGTCCAAGACAATTAATTTGCACTTTCCCCGCGGCTGAAATTTACTATACAAAGCTATGTAAATAATTATCAAATTTTTCTTGAATCTTTAAATAATAATTTAGCAATAACGATTTCTTGATTTATAAACAGTAGAAGCCATAATAAAAAAAATAATAGAAACAACTGAGCTTCTTGATAAGAGTTTTTATTGTGGAAAATTGAGATCTCTTCTTAAAAATCGGATCTCGTTTCGCGAATTTTGATGAGCTTTTCTGCTAGTCTAGCAATGGAAATTTAAAAGCTCAACTGTTATTCGAGATTTGCGAAACCAGATTTGATTGTAGTCTGTCTCTAGTATTAGAAGCACGATAGTACAAGATGACACAAAAAAATAATGAAAATAGGTGGTATCCAATCAATTTATGCTAATATTTTTAAGTAGCAGATAGAAATAACAAGAATAGCCAATCAAGTTTGAATCAAAATATTTTATTTCAAAATCAAGTCGGGGAACAACTAGCTTTATCTAAAATTTACCAATAGTACACTTTACTGCTTAGATACAATGAGAATATACGATCACAATAATTATAACGAACTAATCGAGAAATCCATAAGATCGAGTAATTTTCAATTTGGTCGTGTATTGCCAAAGTTGTAGATTGCAGTGTTTTGGGAATTGGCAAGCGAACTATAATATTTTACATCCAGATGCTAGATTACACTAATTATGAGAGCTTTTGCTTGCATTTAACTTAAAGGGCCCTTAAAATCTTTGAAGACTGATTATAACCAAATGGAATTTTACTCGATTTCAGAATGCAAACTATGTACAAAAAATAATTTGGTACGAAATTCACACACACACACAAACATCATGAAAATTTCGTCTAGACATAAACACTCGACATCTACTTTCACAAACCCTTTATCATCGAACAAACATTTATTTTCGTCTCTAATTCCTTTGTCCTTTGACAGGAAAAGAAATTCGATTCTCATTTCGATCGAGTCTCAAGCCCTTGAAAAAACAGTATCCTATCACGTACAAGCCTTTCACCACTAATCATTAATGCCAAATAACGATGACCATGCGATCGAAAAAGGATCATTAAAGTGATTTGGGCTCTGACAAGCCAATGTCCAGCAGAGGTGAAATTGTTTCCTATAACAACAGATTGGCGTCGCCTGTCGAACATGAAAACCCTTTTTAACAGTCCAGTCCAGTTCAGTGGTATCCAGCTACCTGCAAAAATATCACATTAAAATCTATTTATCTATTATTTTTTTCTCTCTCTAGAGGAAAATTGCACTAGAAGGCACTTCGATTTGATGAGATTGCAAAAATCCGAGTGATGAATTATCATCGATGGACTGGACAGGTCATTAAGGTGTGCTATTACAATGAGATTGCAACGGGCTCGGCTCGAAAACATCAAACGCCAGACTTGAAAGGAATTCGAAAGGAGTTAAGTTACAACGGAGCGAAGATGAAGGTGCTGGCATTCAGATATTGAAAGCCCATGCAACGTGGTGCAACCCTTCTCTGGTGAGGTCCGACAACGTAGGTGGTATCCTATTATTCACTGTTAGAAAATCATACATGCGAAAAATATAATCCAATTCGCAATTCGGAAAGTAGAAAATTAGGGTTCGTTTGGATCACAGGCAGATTAGAATTTGCATCAGTTGGCAATGTATAGGTGAGTGAGTATTGCACTGGTAGGACAATTATAGAGTTGAGATCAACAGAAATGATGTCTAGAGCATTAAAATACAGGATTATCTTAGCGAATGCTGAAATAAGGTTCATATTTCATATAATTCAATATATTGAAAATTAGGAGTCCTTTTCGGCAGCTAATCATTTGGTAATTAAAATTCAGTGAGCTCTGGGAGTGTCAAGTATTTTTATATATCACTAAAGGGTGTCTAAATGCGAAACACTTCAAACGCTTCAAGCGAAATCAAAGGAGTTAAATCTTGTTGCCATAATGGATGTGGACTTCAAAAACTATCGTCCCGTCACACGGAAGTCTTTCTCGAGGCACTTAGACTAATCATCTGGCTTTAATAGATTACATCTGTTTCTGTACAAATTAAACTTACGCTATCTACTATCAATAGCTTTGAGTTTATGTAACTATTCATAGACGTAAAAGTCCTACAACATATTTGCAATCCTGGTGAGTACCTTCTTTCTAAAGTTTCTTTCAAATGAAAGAATCCTCTCGGAATACTTCCTTCGAACGCGACTCAATCAAATGAAAATGTCCTAAATTTACAGCCGCTTTCGGCGCCGAATAGCATGTATGTAGTTCCAAGGGAATTTATCAACTCACTTGCCAGATGCCTCGATATTATTGCGATAGCTATTAAGCTATCAGAAGATTGTGATGCTTGACGCTGGGACGACAATATGTCGAAACAAGTTGATCCATCGTTCAAATTTGCCATTAGTCAAGGACAGTGCTCACTCACACATGATTCGTCCTGTGTTTTGTTTGATAATGCTCCGGTTGCCGTGTGCACTCCCCGAAGGATCCAATCTCTTTGGAGATTTTCCCGGAATCTTCTTGTTGTTTTTTCGCCGCCACCACCAAGCTATCCAACGATACCCACGTTGGACGCTCTTCTATCAACCGCATACAAGAGCTCCACCATATGTATGATACATACTCCTACATACAAGCGATATATGAAGTGACTCGATGTGATGGGACCTTTTCAAAGTTCGGAAAAATTGCGCTCTGTCGTCGTCGTTTTCGTCATTGTCCCTCTTAAAAAACAAAAGTTTGGCCAGGATTGTTGTTCTGCCATCACCAAATGCTGTCCATAAATCATTGAACTTGTACAGTTTTTTAGCATTCACATACACTGCTGGAATGATTTCGTCCTTTTTTCGAAAGAAATTTGGATTCCGATCTCCCCAAGGATGATGTTCATGATAGTGCGTTAGGGCTTGAATTTTTAAAGGGAGTCAATGCGACCGGGCCGAGCTGGGCCTGAGACTTGACTGCCAACGAAAAATGGAGAGATATGTATTTCCTCAATCTTGACACAAGTCAAACGGCAGTGATAAGTTACTCTATGCAAAAGAAAGGATGATAAAGAGGACGGTTTGTTTTTTGCGTGAGCTGTCGCAGATAGTGTGCAATCAAGAGAAACGTGTTTCGGCTAGTGAAGTTGTTATCTGGAAATGCGTTCGCCACAAACGATTCCGGAGAATGAACTCAATATGATGTAGACTATGAAATAGGTATATGTGGAGAGGTCCTCAAAATAATATGAGCTCGTTTTCAGGTTTATAAATCAGTTTAAGCATGCGGAATTTCGGGTAATTTCTTAAACATTTGCTGAAGTTCTTTCGGAATAATTTATTCGAAGAGATCTAAATACACGTAATTTTGGAGCTACCAAAAATTCATACCGAAGAGTATTAAATTTCAGATATTCTACTTTAAACTAAAAATAAAGCTCAGAATGGCCCAATCTGTCAAACACAGCTTCAATATTTTTGCGGTTAAATTGCGTTACACACATTCGCATATCATGAAGCCATGCTAGACAATTCGCTAAACAAGGCAATAAAATGAAATGATAAATTGAGGAAAATGTCAATAGAAAATTTGGTGGCTTAAATTCGAGGTAAACTGTTACGCAACTCATACTAGAGCATACAGCAGAAATAGCTCATTTCTCAAAGTAAAAAATATTTATACCCTCGTATTTTTTTAAACTCACATCTTAAAATGTGAATTTACACTGAAAAAACATATAGCGCCAGACGCCATAGTTTATAGACTTCTGGCGCCATGTACATAGTTGATTTCGGGATTGTGATAAAATATAGCACTACACGCCATAATACATGGCGAAAAGTACATAGGAGCAGGCGCTCTGCTTATAGCCCTCCACGCCATGTACTATAGTCCTCCACGCCATGCAGATGGTGTGGAGGACTAGAAAGATATAGCGTGCGGGAGGGACCATAATTTCAGCGCCATGTGATTATGGCGCTGGGAGCCATACTGCATAGCTCAGAGTACTATGTACATAGCATATGGGGCCATAAATAATGCCCTGTGTTACAACCCAGCATACCACGTAGCGAAGGTATTGCCAAAAACGAATGCTGGCGACCCTTTTTTCTTCACTCATAGTGAACATAGTGCGGATTCAAAGCATTTTTCGCCTAGATTCACTTTAAGCGAATCTGAAGTGAATGATTGGGAGCATAAGAGCATGTTCTTATATGCTATCTCCACTTCATATTCACTTAAAGTGAATACGCCAGCATTCGCTTTTGGCGATACTTATCATACTTAATATACAGGACAGTTCCTTGTGGTTTACTTGAAGTAAAAAGTTATTATTCCGTTATTATTTGTTTTTTTTTTGTGAAATATTTTGATTCTGTGTGATATTTTCGGGAGTAACTACAATAAGTTAGGCTATATTTAAAATGTTCAAAAGTGAAGAACTTTAACAAAACCTACTTTACTACTTTAGGACAAACCTACTTTAGGGCAAATCTATTTTACGAAAAGAGAATATGCAAGTTAATGTAAAGTATATTATATTTTTATATAAGTGCAACTCATACACCCCATATCACTAGCGAGTCACTAAGGTTCACCAAAGGCGAATGTATATAAGCCTAAGAATATTCATTTTTAGCGAAGCTTGTCGACTCGCTAGACATTCGAAAAATGTGATTCGTTGCAAATGAAAATTTGGGCGGCCTGGTTAATCATTAGCGAACCGTAGATGAATTCGTTCGCGAATGAAATATTCGTTAAAGTGACTCGCTAATGATTCGTTAGCGAACTGCTTGGTATGCTGGGAAAGCTCTGGGCGCCATGTGGATTTTTTTCAGTGTATACGTAAGCCCTTGAAAACAGGAAATATATTCTTATTTTTTTTTACTAAATTACTTTATTTGCTTGATTTTGATTGAATTGTTGAAGCATTGAGGAAAAACATTTTAGTGCAATATTGCGAAATTGGTTGGATGCGTTCTTAATTTCATAGCCGTATTCATATATTGCCAGAGAGACGGAAAAATGTGAAGCTATTCACAGGCGATACTTTAAATAAGTCATTTTTTCCAGGTCTCCTAAAATTGTCCATATTGGAATGCAGTGGAAAATCCAAAAATATAGTTAAATCCCGAAAAATGCCTGCTAAATACATCTACTTTTTTTTGAAACGGCTACCGAAAAACCTTCATAAGTATTCTGCAAAAGATGCAGGATTATGCGAGATTCGACTCACTAAAAACATCACCCGCTGACTACAAGAATCCGAGTCGGAACCGCTTTTGCATTACTTTGACTCGGCTGTGCCACTAGCACCTATCAGGTGCCCCCACGACTACTTTCGTTCAGTCAGGAGGAGTCCGTTAGCCTTCTTCTCTTTTTAGCCGCAATACCATCGCTACTTATGCTGAGACACGTACCCCAGCGTCTTCTGAGTGCAGCGTCGCCTCGACAATCGTTTCCGGTGTTGCAGGCCCGATTACAGACCAGAGCGCTTTCCGTTCTCTTCTGAAACGCGGGCACTTGAAGAAAGTATGCAATGCATCATCAATTTGTTTGATGTAGTATTTGCAGCATTCCGTTCACACTTTCCCCGTGCCATGAATGTATTTCCTAAAGTCGCCATGGCCTGATAGAAATTGGCACATATATACATTTATTTCACCGTGGTCCCTACTAAGCTAAGGTTTTATGGCGTGAATCAGCCAAATTTTCCATTCCCCCGTTGTGCTCGTAGACCAGTGTTCCTCCCAAAACTCAAGCGTTCACACTCGTGCTTGAGTAACAGCTACCTCTCTTTCCACTTCTGAGCCATTCAGAAAGATCTCCCTGCGCTCGTTCGCCAATAAATCGACTGGAATCATCCCTGCTATAACCAACACGACGTTAACTGATACCGTAAGGTAGATGCTGGCGATTTGTAGTGCTCCTCTGCGTTGAACGCTCACCATCTTAGCTCGATACTTTGCAAATTTTAAGGCGGTGGCCCATATCTCCGCACCATATAGCCGTAATCACAATACAGCGTTTTTCGCTGCGGCCAACGCAGTGGGCTGCGGGAAATGCTGTCAAAAAATTAGAATGCACTCTTTTGTATGGTAACGCGCACAATGGCTGCGGCGAAATTTGCGGCAGCGGCGAAATTTGCCAAATTTCTAATTTTGCCGCACCGCTAGCGGTGATACCTACCATAGGTTGGCATCACCACTAGGTTGAATTAACTCTGTTTGAATTAGGTTGAATGGTCTGGTGGAATAGACAAGCGATGGCTGATGAGTATTGTGACAAGCCAACTTAATCCTCGTACAACAGGATTTAGCAATACAAAAGAAAAAAAAATGATTTTGTTTGGTGCCTTGGTTGCATTGACAGCGACATTGTCGCTGCATTGTGATTCACCAAATTCAACTGCGGCATTCACGCCTCCTCCTGTGGAACGCTGCGTTGGCCGCAGCGAAAAACGCTGTATTGTGATTACAGCATATACCAGCGTTGGATGAGCCGCCGTCATAAGCAGTTTGCGTTTACTCGCGCTAGGAAAGCAAACGTTAGCCATTAGTCTGCTCAGCGAGATGACAGTCGCCAATGCCCTACCGCATGCTTTCTGGATGTATTCACCATAAGTCAGCTCAGACTCAAGAGTCACTCCGAGATAATTCGCAGATTTTTTGGTCTCGAATGCTTCGGAGCCGACTGTCATGGGTAGGACAGTTGGTATCCTTCTTTTCGTTAGCATGACAATCGCCAGCTGAAGACCATGGTTTTTCATCCAGCCATCAACTCATCTCATTACTTGATTTAATTTGATCTGAGCAAGATAGCGATTTCAGGAGGTAATGAAAGCTGTTACATCATGAGCGTAATCTACCTAGAGCACATCTTCTGGCATTTCAAGACGCAGGAACCCGTCGTACGCAACATTCCAAAGATCTGGCCCGAGAATAAGCCCTTGTGCTGCTCCAGCAGTAATACTTTTCCGGATATTTCCCTGCTTCGTCTCATTTATAAGGCGAAGGTCCTTCAGATATTCTTGAACCATGGCTAACAGGTAGTCTTGTCTAAAAATTCCGCTCAAGTGCCTCTAAAATGTCGGCCCATCTCGCAGAAGTAAAAGCGTTCCGAACATCCAGCGTGACTAGAAACACGATTGGCCTGGCCTGGTGGCATGCAGCCTCGGCGCGTTCTACTGCGCTGATTACTTCGTAGATGGCATTTATTGTTGAGTGTCCACTTCGGAACCCATGCCGAGCCCAATTACAACATCTACTGCTTTGCTGCCAAATCTTAATTTCGATCTTCCCGAAGATGTGATTTCATACAGAGTGGTTGTTAAAAAACTTCAATTGTGCTAACCAAGGAGGGCGATGGCGAGTTTTTCGTACCTTAAACTGGGTTCGATATTGGGTAATAGGCCAATACCCCTTCGTTATTCACTAAAATATCTCACATTTTCCATTGGATGCTTATATCGAATCAACGGAAATGGCTACACACATAAATCATAGTTTATTCTATCGGTACTTGGAATCTGTGACCCCTGTACATACCGGAAACCAAGAAGATCATTCTGAAACAAGTGATTAAATACAACTTAAATATTCTCAGGGCCCAGGAAACAAAACTGTTTGGTGCTGAAGTTATAGACATGAGGTGTACACAATCTTCAAAAGCGTGATATAATGTATAATTCACGAATTTTGGGTGGCTTTCATTGTGGATAAAAGGATGAAGCGACAAATAATCGAATTCAAGCATGTCAGCGAAAGACTGTGTGTGATCTGCATTCGATAAAAGTTTTTGAGGTTTGGATCATAAATATTCACGACCCCACAGAAGTAAGACAGAAGTTTTTTGTAACCTTCTGGAAATATTTTTTGATTCTATATCGTAACCATTAAATGATGTGAAAGTTTTGTTGGGTTTCATCAGCACAAAGGTCGGCAAGCAGAAAAAACACTGCGAATCCACCTGCCAACACAACCTCCAACGACAATGGACAACGACTTGTCGGCTTTGTATGCAGCAGTAACCTTATAATAAGTTCCACTTTTTCCCGCATCATAGTTTTAGTCATCCCTGAATGGCTGCACTTTCAATCAGATCAATCAGAAGAATAGGGCTACTCTACTCTAGAAGTGCAACCTTCCTGCGGAGCAAACTGCATTTTCGATTATTATCCAATTAAGACCCAACATCGATGCCGCATCTTGCTCACATGTGAAACCAGAGCAATTTATTATTTTATTATATATTATATTTTATTTATTAGATTTTATTTATTATATTTTATTTATTATATTTTTGACAAGGAGTCAAAAATTCGCCTCATTTACCTTAAATAATATAATTTTATTTGAACCGAAATGTCATTTTGACCCAATAGTATATATTCCAAATAATGAATGTTTGGTCCTTGTAGATTTTTGTGGTAGAAAGTGAAAAATGTCATTCTCGGAGACTTGTTCCATCAATACTTCGGTAAAAAGTATCTGTAGAAAACTTTCCGATGAAAAAATATTGGTTGGGAAGTTTTATTTTATGATATTTCTAGCGGCATACCGAAATTTTTCAAAAAGAAATTCAGAAAACCCAAAAATTAAGAATTATTTACTAGAGTTTTTCTATTTGTGATCTCAAATCACAGTTTTGCATTCAAACACCTAATGGATCTCCATATTCTTCCTAAGGCCTTCCATTTGAAACATCTTTTCCTTCATAGCTCAAAAATTATCAATTAAAATATCTCAGGCCACATGTCCCATACTCGCCATCAACTCATACATATCCTTAGCACATGACAATTTTTTAACCATACCAGCTCGACAGACATTTAATTTCATGACCGAAAGAAATTCAATTATAATCAGCACCCATCTTCGAGCCCATAACAAAACACCCTCCTTTCCGTTACTTTTTTTTTCAATCAAGCAGCCCTGCGTCGAAATATTTTCAAACACCTAATCGCTTACTATCGGCACCGTTTCGATTCCTCAAAAACAGGATGTGCTTCTTCTTGACGACATGCTGCTCATCATCGAAAAGAATGTGTGGAATGTTTGCGAACATGGGTCCGACGATAAGGAACTAGTCCTGAGAAAAAATTTGAATGCTGGTTCTCCAGGCCCCGGCTCACACCGAACGACTGATTGATCCATATTTCCATACACATGTTCCAATATGCACATAATCCACGGGTTGGCTCTTCCTATCCGAACCTTCATCTGCAGGTCGTCAAGGAAGTGCGAGTGGATTGTAGGTGTACGGGTATGTAAAATAGGTCCGAGTACATGTAATCTATCTCCTGAACTATGACATATTAATATCGTTTGCCGCAGCTCGACCGTATCGATTTCCCACCATTTGTTCTTAATAGATAAACTGGTGACTTTTGAGAAGACAAGAGTTTGAGTGCTCACTCATTAACATCTTAAAATTATTAGGATGGTACCCAGAAATGCTCAGTGAAATGGACCAATTTACCTTCCGAGCCAAAGTGTTCATTTTGTGATGTCCTCATATAGTCGTAATGAGATTGGGTTCAGAGGAAGGAAGCACTGCAGAGTCGATTGCTAGACTTTGCTGAATTTTCATGGTGAGCCTTCTGTTACTCTAGCCTAGCCTGTTGGCTGTCTTTATACCGGAACTGTCGTGTTTCGCACAGTCCCACAGCACTCATCTCCATATCACAGAAGAGTGTCCTGTCTATTACCGGAATGGATTTCCTGTTTTTTCACTGACTTGTGAGTATGGGCGGCTGGAAGCTGAAGGAGTTCGTTGTCTATGATAAATTAGAGGTCGAAAAAATTATCCGTCATATGTGATTTATGACTATTAGAGTTCTGCCAGGGTCTGCTTGGTCGGTATAAAGCTGTTACGGTGGATGCTGGGCAAAAACTCGTATATTTTTTGCAGTCAAGCCCATACGCTTAAGAAGTCCGAAATATATAGCGATTATGGACGACAGACTATTATTTTATCCTTTTTGATCCTTAATTGTCCATTCTCGTCCGGGAAATGGATTTGTTTTGGGACGAAATGGCTACGCATTGAAATGTTTTTATGATATTTAACGAGAAAAAGAAACAAACTATGCACGAGTTACATTGCGAATTATGTTTATGGTTTTGCCCTTATAATTTTGATATCTTGGGTAATAATGCAGTATACGAAAAATAATGGTATAAATGTTTGCTGAATTTCAATTTTGCATAAACGATATAGTAGCTGTATCATACAAAATATGAAATGATTTTATACATTATATTTGTTTTTGATGCACTAATTTTTACGAAAAAATATACAGTTTTATCATTTATCGTTATTGTAACCCCGCATATTGCATGCCTATTGTTCTAAACAGCAAAATTTTAAATAGGGAATGATTTCTCAGAATGATTTATTTTTATTGCTAATACAAATTTAAGGAACTAATTTAAATCAAGGCAATGATTCTGTGTTTAATGATTCTGAAAAAAGAGCAGTACATCCCAAAGCTAGTTAGAATAGAGAAACTCTACAAAAAAATCGAGCAACTTAGAGTAATTGGGAAACAATTCTCAAAGCGGATTGCTTGTCAGAAGCTAAACCTATCAATTCAATAATGAAAACTCTATTTCAGCCACAATTTTTTGTTGGAAGTCGGTTCCGTGCAGTTGACAAACAGCTAGTTGCGTGTCCGAACTTGCTCTACCAAAAAAGGATGATCAGAAATTGACTCTAGCTCAACTTAGAACAGGCTCATAAATCACAAATCGGAGCAACTTCGGGCAATGAAGAGCAGCCGAATTACTGATTGAAAACATTTCGCTGTCTCAGATATCTCAGCAAAAATAACATAGCTATAAGTGGCAAAAGTAATTTTGATGGCGTCACCAAAAATAGCCACTGAATTGTCAAAGTCATTTTAGAAATGCTCTGTAAGACTTAATAAAATTATTCACACATTACACAGAGAAACACATTACATAAATTCAGACGGTATAAACATATAAATATCTCTCAAAAGCTGAAAAACATTTTTACAAAACTAAGAGTCACATGATGTCAAACTGGGACTCAAAATAATTGACAAATATCTTAAAAAATCTCATTATATAGATATTATATAAATACTATCATTGTTAATGCAATGTAGCAGCTAATTTTGTCTATATTTCAGCTCGTAGTCATTCGGCAAGTTCATTTTTAAACCAGGGCCTAAAAATGATCAAAAAAAAATTTCTGGTTACAAACCTATTTTTAAATTTGGTTTCTAGCTCCAAATAAACAAGTCGGCTTAGAGTCGGATACGGTGGTTGTCGAACATTAAAGCAGTTTGAGGATTTTATTTGATTTTTTTTAACAAAATCTATTTTTTGATTGGTATCGAAATTCGTAAAAAATTTGTTCTTTCTTTATTTCGCAACGATTCTTCATTCATAAGTCAGCAAACTATATATTTTCCAATTGTACAACATGAGTCCTGCCTATCTTGTCATAAACATTTTCATCGCGTACAGTTTATGAAATTATTTCCTGTCGATTTTCATTTGGTTCAGTCCATTTTGTTTCTGTTTCATAACCATAATACTTACTACTATAAAAGATTCTTTTCCGAATCACTTAAACCATTAAATACCCTAACTGCTGGACGTTTCACATTAACCAAAACCTCATCATGGATTCTGTGTGGCCACGACCATTTTCGATTTTACCATCACCATAACCATCATCATCATCAACCCTATTCCTACATTTTTTTTCACACCACGCTCTAACCCTTCCAACATCGCTGAAAAGGATACGTCTGACATAACATGAAATTACAAAAGTAACGCGTGTGTTTTGAAGCAAAAAAAGGGTTAATGTACAGACCATTTGTGGCGGCCAGTGGAACCAATGAGGTAATTTACTGGTTTCTTACCTCATCCCAACATTAAATCGCAATATCCTTGGCTGGTGGTGGTTACCCGTTGTTTGGATGAGTTTCTCTAATGGTCGACTTCAAGGCAAGAGATGGAACTTGACCGGCCATTTAGTTTTTTCATGCTATGTCGACAGTGATTTTAACCCTGTGTTGGGGTACGTAAGGAAAATATGATAGATTAAGTATGTAACATAAGATTTATAAATGGGTGGAACCGTATTGGAAGAAAATTTAATTTCCACCTCATAAAATCCTTTTGAAAGAAATTCTCTATTTTGCACATACACAAATGACTTTTCGAAATTCAGCAAGCAAAAAGAATTTCATCGTACGGCTAAACAATCCATTTCAGTGAAATTTTATCCTTTCAACGTCCGTAAAAGTCACCCTTTTTTATTACTATGGCAACAACGCTTAATGGCTGGGAGCGAATGACCATCCCAACTGCCCAATGTTTCGGCACCATGAGTGCTGGCTGGTAGGTCTCTTGAAAGGTCTTCCATTTCACGGTTATTTGAATCTATGGAAGTAGTCCCTGGGTAGTCGCCCGCTGACGATCCTGACCAGAGTACAAATGAACTGATATCATATCACACTGGACGAGAATTTAGTTTTTTGATTACAATTGAGATAATTTTAAATAGCGTTTAGCTAGACAAGAAAGTCGTGCTAATATCGTAATTTCAGATTGAAGTTCACATCTATCTTCAAACAAGGAATAATTTTTAAATTATTTTGACTTTCAAGTTATAGTCTGTGCTTCAGACAGGCTCTCAGCTAGAATTTCCAGA
The DNA here is from genome assembly GCA_947369275.1 of Nemotelus nigrinus. Classification (NCBI taxonomy): domain Eukaryota; kingdom Metazoa; phylum Arthropoda; class Insecta; order Diptera; family Stratiomyidae; genus Nemotelus; species Nemotelus nigrinus. The sequence continues at coordinate 210,268,845 of OX376373.1, forward strand.
AAAAAAAACACATTTCACGCTATTTACCTGTAATTTCTCCAAAAAATTTCGTGTCATGCACTCAGCCATTTCGCCATCAACAAACCGTGAAGTGGATCCTGCGTAAACACATTCATAACTCTTTACTGCACGCTCAAGAGTCTATTTATAAAATAAACACACGACAGCCAATCCAAAAGGGGTAGACAGCACGAAAACGAAATTGAAGGGTTGTTTCATGACATTGCTAATCGATCGGGTCAAAGTGTTTATTCAAGGATGACGCATTTATTCAGCTCTGATTGCATTGGCGTCATACATACTCGTAAATACCGTTAAAATGCCAACTGAAATTGAAATTGAATAGCGAAGGAAAAAAAATATATAGAACAAGATTTCTATGGAGAACGCGAAGAAACAACAAAAACATTATATTAAAAGGGTGGAAAAGTAAGCTTGTTAACATGTTTCACGTAGCGAACGTGAAGAGTGTCGCTATTGTGCGGTTGAAGTTAAGTAAACTAAATTACTGCCAAGTACAAGAAGGCTGGTTATTTAACGATTTGTCATGTGGATATTAAGATGTTTATGCTTACGTGGGATTGGGTTGGGAAAATGTTTATTTCTTTTCGACTGTCAGTTGATTTTCTATTTTGAAACATCAATTGTCGTAATGCTATATTGATGGTCTGATACTATTGCAATTAGGTCAAAATAATAAGTAGGTATGAACCTGACACTTGTGATCGATTTCCAGAAACGCACGAATGTGTTTTATATTATTTTGACCAAAAATAGAAGGCAACTAGAATATGGGCTACTCAGTTTAAGCTAAGGAAATACAAATAGGTATCAATGCAAATTTTCGAAAAATTTGAATTTTTGTTAAATAATTTTACAAGATCATTTTAAACAAATCGTTCAATTTAAGCTTTTCCAACCGAAATTCTTTTTCCTAAGTGAACCTACAGTTACCACTGACAATCTACGCCCGACATAGAATTGGCATTAACCCACTTTCGTAAAACCACATGTTGACAAACAGTACTCTGGGCATCTTAATGCTATCAGCAAACAGAAAGCAAGGAGAATAGTCGCAGAAAGCGAAGTCATTGATAAATACCAGGAATAACAACCGACCCAGTATCGAATCTTGAGGAACTCCGGAATGAAAGTAGAATGGAGAAAAGGTACAGAAATTCACAGATACAGCACGATTATGATCAGAAACATAGGATGAATACCAGGACAAAAGCAAGTTAGATAGTCCATAACCTTCAGGATTTACAAGAAAAAGCTTGTGGGCAAGAGACGATAGTCTTTGCGAAATCTGCATGAATGACACCAACTTGTTTTTGTTGATCTAAGGCGGAAGCAATAAACTTAGTGCTGGTTAAGGGATTAGACTTGAAATATCTGTCATTTATGAACTCATGTTACTCAAGAACAAGAAATTAGTACATCGTAGAAAGTAACACACAGGGCTCATACGGCCAACAACTACTACTGACATTAATATCAAAATTGATGATAACTGATTTAAATCTGTGGGGTCACAGCGGTACTCTTACAGAATGCCGCAGAAGATTTGGGTTCTTTGCTGAAGACACGGCCCACATGAGCAAAATAATTTATCTTGACAGGAATATCCAAGTCAAGATAACCGCAAGAGCAGACTGGAAAGAAGGGAGCTACTACCGATGGTGGTATCTGTATTTAGACGGGACTGTCGGACTTTGCTACAGTCTTAGTCTGAAGTGTATGCTATACGCATGACATTAGAGTCCGTTAATAGAACATCAACCAAACCAATGACGATTTGCGTCGACAGTAGGGCAGCTATTCTCGCTCTTGCGCCTTACAGATGTTTTTCAAAAACTGTTAACGCTTGCACAGTGGTTCCCAATGTAAAAGCAACGCATATTCCCGTCCGGATTGTTTGGATGCCAGGGCAAAGTGGGGTCATAGGCAACGAAAAAGCCGATGAATTCTCGAGAAAAGGCTCAAAAGCTAGTAATAGCCCCAGCATAACTGTACTACGGTCAATTGCTGACACCACAAGCAAACTAGATTCTTCCATATGGGCCAAACGAAAGTCCGAATGGGAAAACAGGATGGACTGCAGGGTAGGCAGGACATTATGGCCCACACCTAATCTAAGCAAAACAAGAAACTGCTCAAACTCAGCAAAACTGCTTGAGAGCGACGGTCGGCTTGCTCACAGTGCGCTGCTAACCAAATGGGACTAACATCCAGAAATTTATACAAGAGGTGCGAGATCGAAGAGGAATTAGCAGAGTCAGCTGATTCAGTTTGGCAAAGCGGTCACTTAGCAGCTCCAACAAGCCAGATGAGAGTGCCACATAGGCCAAAACTGGTGGCCTGATGCTAGCCGCGAAGTCAGCAACACTCTTTACAACCTAGCCTAACCTGATCTAATATAAAGACAATCAAGTAAGCATACATTTTATATGGAGTTAGTATGATTGAAAAAGTGTCACGGAGCAGGTGATAAGGTTTTACTAGGAAGAGAAAAGTATTTTACAAAAAGGTCACAGATCTCGTGTGGATTAGAAGCAATAAAATCATTTAGAAAAGGTGGGAATATTTTAGGGAGTGGACGTAAGACAAGAAGGACTTGTGCTGATTGGAACGTATAGATAATTCGATGCTGCCGAGATAATTAAGTGCAGCTTGTTTGCCATCAATTTCAGCAGCTAATCGGAGACTTGGTCATCATAGTAACCAGAATAAATGGAGACTTGTAAAAATTTACTTTCGATCGAGCTTCAGTACTAGACTTAATGTAAGCATTAGGATTTTGATACTCTTTCAGCACATATGAAACAGAAGCCTTTCTAAACGGGAATAATCTTATTATAAAAACATGAAATGTTGTCTAAAATCGGTTACTTCAGCAGCCTCATAGCATAAAAATTACATCAGGATCATACTAAGGAATGGAGTTACAACCTGAAAATTATATGCAAAAATATGAGAACAAAATCAATTTGCTTGGTATTAATCACAAACATGAACTTAAATAATAAACGACTCTAAAAATCATATAACATTCGGATCAATACCCTTCATTCATGTTTTACTACTTTATTCCAGCCAGGTGACAACGCTGCAAAGATATGCTATAGCTATTGCTCTGAAATTGGAAGTCTCGAAATCCCTTAATGAAGACTTCTTGCACCATCCGAACAAAACCCAAATGTATTTCGGCGTTCATCCTTAACTAATTTTCGTCTTTTGCTTTCTTTTTTTCTGCTTTTCACTTTACTCCCAGTTTGCTTCTATCATCAGGATTTGAAAGGAATTTGTGAACCAAATTTAATGATCCGAAAGCAGAACATAAACACGTACACTGAATCCTTTATTCGTTACCAACTTGTTACCTAGATACATTTCATATAATACGAGTGTTCGTAGCACAGTCTTAGTCTCTATGCTCCATGACTATGGGCTTATATTCTCTATGTGGTTACTGTCGTACCGTACATATCTAATACTTGTGTACGGTTTTATTTTATATCCTCCTGAAAGTATTCTACTGTATAGCATCATCCGAAAACAGGAGGATTAACCCGATTTGTCGTATTACTTCACCTTTCAAAAACATCCCGACACCAACAATTTTCCTAACTGTCTCCTGCACGCCCGCCTGGACAATATCTATATCGAGTTCTTGTAAAAAAACGCCGACTAACGGAATAATCTATGTGTATTGCAAAAAGGAGTGGATATACACAACGAACGGGTAGTAGGAGTCTATGGGTTGGAAGGAAGGCTTAGACTATGACAAAACAAGAGTGTTTTGGTGTTTAGGTGACATACCTGGTCAAAGGACAATAAGGGACAATATAGTGAAAATGCCGAAACAAGGATTTCGAACGGAATATGCTGACATTGTACTCTAGTTCGTTAATCTGCTATTAGATGGCTATGTAGCCCCCTAAGCTCCTTGTCGGCTAACACAATTGGTTTTGATTGAAAAGCACCTAATATCGTGTTTTCAAGTTTTTCTGGATACGATGAAAACATCAACACATTCTGACACCTCGATTCTTTCGATTCGAGAGATGGACAACAAATAAATGTACACAAGAAATGTGACAGGTTTTTAAATTATATTAAATATTCATTGAAATAAGTGATGGTGATATGCAGTCAATAATAAAGACTTTGAATGATTATTTAAAGGAGAAAGTATTTAAAAGATATTGTGCTCAGAATGTAAATGGCAGATTTTATGGTTGAAAAATCACTTGAGTAGGAAGAAATATGTTTCTGCGTACTAATGCAAATTGTTTTGATTCCAATATTTTCGAATTGTTCATGATTCCGTCAAGCACATATCAACGATTTAGAGGCTCTTAAATGATTACGACAATCCCCTGGCCACTCAAAGCACGTGGATGCAACATCAACAGCCTATTATTTTCGATAAACATTGTTGTCCTGTGGGCCAGCATAGTTGCAAAGTATGATGATACGTATCATATTTTCAAATGCAAGGTAGCTAAGAAGCATGAACATCAAAATACTGAGAGAAAAAATACCCAAATCAAGAGACACAAATACGAACAAGTAAAGCCTTCCTGGAAAGGAAAACAAATCGTCTGAAGTTTTCTGGACAAGAAACACAAATATAAGCTCCGTGCTTAAGCGAATCGGATCCCCGAAAAGTGGTTGCTAGGCGACTAAACTAGAAAGTCAGGTTTCATTGAACAATTATGTCTCGTTGTTGTCCTCCTTCTTTTAACTTTTCACTAGGCACACTTGAAATCATCCTTAGCTCCTTAGCATCGACTTTTTACTTGATGAAGCCAAAAGCGGCATTGTTTTTTGCTTGTGCTTGTTATCCAAACTTGAAGGATTTTTTTATTTCAGAAGGATCTCTTGACGAGCGTCCAAGCTGGGACGGAATTGGAGATGATACCGATACCAAATCGTTTGTTTGAAGTGAAGAGAATTTCAAATGAAGAACTATTTGTTTTTGTTCAATGTCTGACAGGTTTTGAAGTGCGATAATAGACAATACAATGCTTATCTTTCGATATGTGTTCAAAAATTGCTTGAGTTATTTAGATGCGTATAAAATTGCGTAAACAATAACTTCAAACAGCTGAATACTTGTTTTTAAGACTTCGATTAATCATCGTAAAGAAATTTGAAGGAAATATTTTCATATTTTTTATATGTGCTTCGTTTTATTTGTATGTGGTCTATTATCCATTTCGTTCTATTATCCTCTAGTTATTTTATTCGGTATTCTTTTATCCAGTTTTTAAAAGTGGCCATACTTTAAACGCCATCGCTCGACTCACGGGCTCAACGGTATATGCTCTTTTTCAATAGATTTCAATGAACCTAACTATTGTTTTTCAGGTATTAATTTATTTTTATAAAAGTAAAATCAATAGTTCCACCAGAACTCTTTTCGAGTCAGGAAGTTGGTGCTAACAGAAACTCTATTCACAATCAATACATCCATCTACAACTCACTTTACTCTTGATTTGACTTAGGTACCTACTCAAAACTAAGTTAATTTAAAGCCTTTTGCTAGTAGCCAATGTGGTACCGCCTAGACTATACAAGCTTAGATATTTTTTCATCAGTATATATAATAAATTGTTGCTATCGTTCAGTAGCGTGCACAGTAGGATGGAAAGAAGGCAGCTACTCCCCCTGTTGCAGTGCTCAAGGGTCAATAGACCATTCATCTCAATGCATAACTGTTCTTGAATTTGTTTTTGGCTTCTAGACCAGGCTTTGATTTTCCTGCAAAGTCTCAAGCTGGTATGTGCCCCACACATACTCAAAAGTGATAATAACACTGATCAACAGTGGTCATGCCACACGAACTGTGATGGGTGATCGTATTTTAACTACTTACCCTCATTACGGAAACGCACTTATTTGGAGCGATAAACGCATATGAACGGCCGTAAAAAAGGAGTGCTATATATTTGTAAATAGTTTTGGTTTTAATTAACTTCGGTACTTGCGCGAATATGTCGAGAAAGTTTATGAACGATCCTACCTCTTTTTGCCATATTTGTGGTGAACTGACTTTCAAAAATCGAATACAAAGTTTTATTTTTTTATTTTTAAGTGTTACTGCAAGTATTTTATTTTTGGGGTGACTCATCAAGACACATATTTGCTGGATAGCATGTGCAAACATTTAATTGAATGGAAGAAAGGATCACGTCAAATGCCTTTTCCATGATATGGACTGAGACTAGAGATCGTGTTTCAGACTGCTATTTTTGTCTTACACCAATGAAAGACATAAATCCTAAGGCAAAACAAATATGAAGAAGCGTTATCAGGGTAGATGGAGTCCAATGATATTGGCTGACTACTGCTGGACGATCAAAAAGGAACAACCGGAAGCAAAAAAAAAACCAGCAAATCGTAGACCTTTAATATACAAACCTCATTAGTCACATGTTTCTGGAGAGCTGTTTAACATTTTCTTTATAATTTGTGTTTCTTAGCTAAATAAAATTCATACGTGATCCAAATTTGATAACTGAGTATTTTTATTCACAAAATCTAATCCATAGAAAAAACAACACTTAAAAAAAGTTCGCGTGGCACGGCGAAGATTAAATTTTGTTAACCAGTGTAATCAGTTCGATTAAGCGACAGCAATTGAAATTTCGATAATTGATGTACTCGTACTCAGCCATATTTTTGGCTACAAATTTCCAATAAAAAGAAATATGACATACAAAGAGAAAATCAAAGAAAATTGTGTGTTTAATTTTATTGTTCGCTCTCCCTATTTCAAAGCGCTGCACTCACTTTTGTCATGCTTACTGCAAACTACATAAATTACTTGGCCATCAACTTAAATAATCAAAATCTTTTTGCTCATTTATATTTTGCTTACAAAACTTTCCTTGCATCTCTAATGGTATGCATTTTTGTGATACTGAACATGAAGTATGTGAACTTTCTGCTTCTGACTTTTCCTCTTTCTTCTCACAACAATGCCCTTCTTCTTCCCAATATCTTCTCCTGTATTACATTCGTTACGAACAAACGCTTTAGAAATTGAGCTACTGATGAACGATATCGATGTCCATAACGGTAGTGGTTCTGACGGTATGCCAAATATCCTGGCTAAATCTCTTTCATTATTTCTCTGCGTCTGTGTTTCATTCTTGTTCAACATAAGTACATCCTCCGATTTTTTCTCTTCTCCCTGGAAAATTCCCAACATTTTCCCTAGAAATAAAGCCGCTGATAGTACATGCATCTCTTCTTCTTTTTTGTAGCAACATCCTTGAGAAACTGATCTACAAGAGAGTTGTCTCCTTTATCCAGCCTACCCTAGCTCTTGAACAGCATGGTTTTGTCAAAGATAAATCCACTTTAACTAACCTTCTTTCCTTTGCACATATGGTCGCATCTACTCTTGACCATGAAAAGCACGTCGACGTACTATATACTGACTTCTCCAAAGCCTTTGCCACTGTTAACAATAACATCGTTCTTGAAACGCTGAGGAACGATGGCATAAGTAGTCCTCTTCTTTCCTCGTTTTTAACTGCTAATTCTTGTTCTTCAATTCCCTTTTTTCCTGCATCAGGTGCTCCGCAAGGGTCCATTCTTGATTTTTTGTTCTTTCTTTTGCCCATAAACGATCTCCCTCCTTTAATTCGATCTTCTTGTCTTTTATATGACAACGATTTCAAGATGCTGAATGAATGGCACGCGTTCTTATTTTGTGTTCAGTATGCTTTTTCGCGCACTGACACCTATTTTTATTCTTCGCTGTTGAGTTATCTTAGGCAGCACAACGACCTACAGTTTGGACCTCTACCACCAACATTACACGCGTTTAAAACTTTTCTTAAAAACAATGTTTTGCATACTAACAGCTCGATGTCGTTTTTTCCTCCCTCTCTTTAATTTTTAATTTGTACTTTTTCACCTTGACTTTATTTATAATTATGTACTTTCTATATTCAGTAATTGAATTTTTATCTATTGAAATGATAATAAATAAATAAATAAATAATGTGCCTCCCCTAGATTATGTTATGAATAATGTGCCTCCCGGTTTCCTCCACTCAGATTCTGGAAGGGAGCCTGCGATGTCCACGGCTATTCCTTCGAACGGCTATTCCTTCATCTTCGTTGTGGTTCATTGGCACAGAAGGTACACACACCTTTACCAGGGCCTTTTTTATTATCAAGCCACCTTCCGAAACCTCTTTTAGTACTTCTTTGACTCGGTTTTTGGGAAAAACAACTTGCACCATCTGCCGCATCCAATCTTCGACTCAACACTATCCTTTCGACCTGCAGAGAGAACCATTGCATCTAAAAACTTTTCATGACAGCGCCATGCACAGATATATCCTTTCATTAGACTCCTTCTTTGCCAATAATGTTCCAATATCGTCGTCAGCCAGCTGAGCGTCATGAGTTGCCTCCTGTGACCATCCTTCGAATGTATCTGTTGTCAACGCTTAGCTCCTTATACTCGAGACGCTATCAGTGTTAGTAGTTAGTTGGACTAATCTAAAAAATCAAATTGCACAGTACCAGTACTTTGGTTGGTTCGATAAGACAAGATAGGTGACCCCCCAAACATCATCAATTCTGGCTCATATTAAGCTTTTTGTCGGTGCTTACTACTACTTTTAAATTAGTAGTCTGGTTATTGCAGACTTCCATCAAAATATTTCACCATTGTAAGACCCGCTGGCACAGCCCCAGAAAGTTCACTCCTAAAATGAAGTCCTCTTGGATGTTGGGAGTCAGAAATCGATGGTCAAGCAGTAAATCCTCTGATTGTACTAAGTGGTTGATCTCTCCGTAGACGGGTGCAGTTTCTATCCATAGTATCGATCATGCTGCACCAGTTTTAATAGTTATGGTGAAATATTCTCCACCGATTTGTCAGCTCAGACATAATCTGCTTCTCCACGGTGTAGCCTGGAAGCGGTGATGGTGCTGCTGGCGGCATTGCCTTCGCAACTTGAGGAGGCGGAATACTAGCTAATTCTGAGCTTTGTCTTGGTCTTTTTCTTGCTGCACATCCTGAGCCATCTTTGCCGTTGGCAATTTTGTTGTAGATGTCCTCGTTTGGCGCAGTTGCTGCTCTTAGATGCAACGTTTGTCTGCGACTACTTGTTCAAGTCGACGCACTGACATCTGCACTCTTCCAAAGTTATTTCTAAAAACCACGTTGACCTGTGAGTGGTATTGTTGGTCATACGCAAAGTTATCCTTCACAGTCCGCTTTTCTACCAGTGGACCAGTTTCAGCTCCAGATCTTGCAGTGCGTTGGTGAAGACCTCAGTGGCTGTATTGTTTCGATGGACTGTGTCGTATGCTGGGCAAGTCAAAAGGGTCAAAAAAGTCAATTTCTTGTTATGATGCACTCAATTACAAAGTTTGGATCTGTTTCAGATGATTGTCCTCAAATCACATGTCTGATGCACAAATCAAAGCTAGGAAAATTTGTATTATTTTTATAAATATTTCTTTAAGTAAATATGATATTAAGAAACCCGGGAAGGGTTTATGAAACAAGGCAGCTAGAAATGTTTTTCTATCAACTAAGGAAAGAAAAAGAAGAAATGATACAAAATAGAAAGATACAGAGAGTAAAACACCAAACAAATTTTTGAATTTTCAAACAACAGCATTAATTTCTTAAGTTTGCAAAAATACATCTTCCCAATCGTACAAATACCGAACAGAAACCTGATCCAAAAACACGATTTTCCTGTATTTTAATATTACTTTGAGGAAAACTTCGCTCCGAAACATCAGCAACGAAAACCTTTGCGAATAATTTTCCGCAGCGGTACTTTAAGTAAAAATTTCAAGGTTTTTTTGCTAAAGATCGATTCACGTACAATTTCGTTGAAATGATCTTCTTCAGTAGTTTGTCCTAATTACGGGCAATATACAAAGCGATCATAAAAGTAATTTTAGAAAAAGTGACTTTCTGACCTGACTTTTCCAATGTGTGTATTGTTTTGTTGCGTCATGACATGACGTACCCGAGAGAAATTTATTACTTTCAACAATGGACTATTTTCGTAAGTAGGATGCTTCTTAAATGCACTGTATTCGAGAATTGTTTGTATTTTTGCAATGTATTGCACGGTTAAACGATTCGCATTTACTTTACCGTTCGTTGTGTAACATTTCCTAGTAGTCTAAGTATAATTTCGATTGAGGTCAAAGACTTGACCTTTGAAGCAATTTCATCTTCTAAGAAATAGTGCTATTAGCTAAAGTGACGGTCAGAGGCATGAAATGAATGTGTCTTGAGACGGATGTAGAGTTTGAGCTTGCGAAACACTATTATAATAGCGTAAATGAATTTTATTAATAAACTAGTTGCAATAAATGCACAAGTTTTTTCAATAAGCACTTTTGCCAATTAGCAGTAGGCCAATTTGAATAAAAATGCACAGTCCTTTGCCATACAAGAGAACTAATATTTCAAACCTGTTCGCTTAACGCCACAGTACCCTTTCTTAAATCGTTCTATAAGCCTACTAAATACACTCATCATCCTTGCGACTATACTCTTGTCTCAGCTAATTGCCCTCTAATCACCAGATAAGTCTCGCCAAATTTGTCACAACACACGCCGACCAAAGATAAGCTCTAGCCTTTTTTCATTACGGTACCGAAAATATTCTTCGGGATATTTTCCGAGAAATTGTCGCTCAGTCATCAAATTCACCAGGATCATGTAGAAAAGTATTCACTGGGAAGCGGTGCAACTGCGCCATTGAGAAAGTAAGGAATTATCCTTCGATTCGAAGTTGAAATGAAGCCCGGCCGGAAAGACGAAGAAACAGCCAGTCCATGAAAGACGGATTGGATAGATGCGAGCGTATAGATTGTCTTTCATGCAAATCTCTTCGTGGTCAGAAAATCCACACCAGAATAGATAATCTATGGATAATCATTTCGTCTGTATAGAATGTGGAGTAGTGGTCGAAGTGTATTTTAAACAGAAAGGATTTTTCCGATCTGTTGTAGGCTTTGTGTTTGGGCATTGTTTATCCAAGGTTATGAAACCTTGTTTGCAAACAAACAAAATCTTTGGGTTTCATTATAGTAAGACTTTTGGAAGGATACCACTTGGCATAAATATCAGAGACTCAAAATACGGATGTATATGTATGTATATCTTAAGCAGTTTGACAGAAGGATTTAGAACGATTGTGTGATCCCAAGGGCACGGACTAGAAACAGTTGGAATTTTTAAGTGCAGAGTTAAGCTAAGATAAATCAGTGAAAAAATGTAAACGATTTGTTCAGATTAATTTTAGCAGCGTATCCTTTTGCAATAGTAACGATTCATCTGATTTTGCTCTTACTAAAATTATTCCAGCTATTAATAAGACATCGAAAACATAAACTGATTAATAATATAGCACCACCAAACTTCATGTTAAAAGATATCAAACTTCAAACATTTTAAAATGGCGTGCATATGTTTTCCACATTCCCCTCTATTTAATCCGCAATTTGTACATAAGATTCAAAATACTCGCCCTGTACAATACGTATACGGCTGCCGCACATGAAAACGACACCATAAAAAATTATGCTAATGCATTCCAAGTTGGGGTGTCCTATTGTCGTTACAATCGTACACGGAACCATCATCGAAAACGTGGAAAGGACGCTAACGGCCTAAATGTCAAGCCGCATTTCGCATACGTGGATTGGAAGAAGACGTTACATATGGGTGGAGCCCTTTCTCTAGATCGAATGAAAGAACTTGCTTCGATAAGGCACGCTATAGCGCATCTCGATCTTTTTTTAGGGTTTCCGAGGCGTTCTTTTATTCCTATCCGTTTCCACTTCACCTCTTGATGCTTATGTATGACATCTTAATTTACATATCTTCCGTTTGCCTCCACAGATACGGCCTCAATTTGAAGCGTACGGTTAACTTGTGCCATGAGGGATTTTGTAAGCTTTTTTCTTCGGGATATGTGAAAGACAAGTGAAATACTTTCGATCCCTTTTGTGTCGCAGCTTAGGCAGAACTGAAAACGAAGCTGAAGTGGATTCTCGAGTTATGAAAAATAGCTTGGGTCTCTGAAGGCTGATTTTAGATCTGTGTGATGCCTCGGGAACTTTGACTGGATTTCAGTTAGAACTTAGGCAGTTTGTTGCCAGAGCTACTTAGATACTTTCAATTGGAATAAACCTCTATGGGCTACAGATTCGTTTGCTAAGAGCTCGTTTTGTCTTTGGAGAAAACGGCTGATTGTGAGATATTTGATTTGCAGGTTCACCATTAACAGCAGGTTTCAGAGTATAGAGTATGTGGACATTGAATGCGAACAATTTTCGCAGATTGCTGCCGGGTTTCAATTCTTGTGTACTTGCGGCGTGCCGAAATTATAATTTTCATGTGAATAGAAACTGCAGGTCGCCACGAGGGTGTCTCAGTCAGAGCTAAAAGTTGTAAGCGAATTTTTCGCAAAGATAATTAGACGACAAAACAAAGAAGTTTCATTGTTACTCATACATAAGTTGGAAATATAGCCAAAAAATAGAAATACGGAAAAAATCATTGAACACATGTAGACCTCCCAGTGGCAAATCCACCCTGAAACACAATCACCAACCCCTTTGAAAGAACATCACCAAATTCCATTCAAACAAATTATCAACAAACAAAACAACGTCAAGTATCATTCAGTGTTCAGTGAATGCAAAATAACTTGACCTAGTATTAATTTGCCATTTCCTGTTTATATTTTCCCAAATTTCTCTATCCAATATCGCATTTCAATGAAAAACATCAAAACCCTTTATGATCCCTTATGGGCCCTGTGTTAGTTCGAATGTATGGTCAAGTAGACACTTATGGGGTCCAGAGACCCTTGATCGTCACAAACGGTGCTCTGGGTCATATTTCAAAAATGCCAAGAAATGGTCGTAGAGCTGTCGTTTGTCTTCTCACGGCTGGAACTATCCATTAATATAGAAGTAGTCTATGAGAAATTAAAACCAACTGGTTACAAAATGACCAATATGCAGCCCACGCATATCACGCTCTATGCTCAGGGAGCAATGCAATCCTTTTCTCGATGCACATGTTTGAAAGACCCGGCCGGCGTGGTGGTGCTGTCATATGAATTTCAAACAACTGTTTCGACTGAATGACTTGAATGGAGAATATGAAATTTGGAGCGATCGGACATAAGGGTTTAATTTGCTTTGCATGTGCACTAGTTGAGGAAACAAACAATGCGATCAGTTTGAATGTATATGCTGAATGGACGTTTGAAATAGGCCGTTTATTTGTTTGGATGCCAAGAAGTAAAACAATGATTTACTGAATGTTTACATTCGATAATTTGAGTAATTGTTTACAAATTTGCCTTGAAGAAATAGTTTTGTTTGGAGAGAACTGCTTCTGAATGCTCTATGAAATTATTTAAATTACCATCTGCGTAGACTTTATCTCAATAATAAAGAGATCAACATATTTGTGAGCACCAGAGTATTATCTGCATACTTCAGTATAGGCTCTGCCTGAGCGGTAATAAGCAGTAAATTGAACTCATTTTAACCGACCAGCAGAAGCGAAAATGTTGCGGCTGGTAATACATTGCGATCGTCACTTTATTATAAATCATTATGAATATAATTATAATTTAAGTACTTTTTCTTCTTTGCGTATTATACTTAAAAGTATTCATATTGAAAATATGACGCTAAAAATGAATCTTTATTTAAGTAAGTTAGTTTGCATGGCCTTCTGTATCAATTATATTAAATATAGACACAAATTATATTAAATATAGACACAAAAGCCAGTCCATTACCAGAAAAATAAGCCACCACTTCTGCTTGAAAGACAGACAGATAGAGAGACAGAAAGAAAGAGGGACAGTCTTAGATTCATGTCTTTTAACGGCCAATTTTATTGTCTAGTTCAATTCAATTTCAATTTATTGTCCAGACGAAATTTCAAAATTACCAAATTCTGCTCCACTCTTTTTTGCACCAGTTTGTAGTCAAAATGCTATCTCAAAATGCTATCTCTATAGGCTTAACCAGAGCAGTATATCTGAAGCGGCTCCAACGTGAACGCATATCAAAAAAAGTGCTTTAGCCTCTTCGAAAATATATGTAGATATATTTTTTCCTGACACTGCTATGGCTAGGTCGCCCGCTTAAGCAACTACTTTGCAGCCAGCATGGTCTAACATATTCAGAAGAGTATTTACCGTTATTTTCCGCAGTAGGGGAGAGTATATAAAACCACCGTTAAAGGCCTTTAATTTCGGTTTGCACAATAGCCAGTTATTAGACCTTCATGGTGCGCTCTTTCCGCAGAGTTGTGGGAACATCATTTAATTTTGAGGACTTTGAATCCCGGTTGGCTTTTGATTCATTTTGGCTTTGGATTCATTTTGTTTTTGGATTCCACTTGGCTTTAGATTCCCTTTACACGCTGTCCTAGCTGCAGATCCTTGTGACGATTGGTGCCTTCCGAAGAAGGTTTCAATGAGGGTCAGACCAGTGATTGGAACTTAGTCCAGTTCGTTATTTTCCTAACACAAGCTTGTTATTTCAAGATCAAATTCATTAAGTAAACTGCAAATTATATTTTCAGTTTCCAATTTAACACAGTGTCCTTATTTGGATTGTGTCAGGTTCATAAATAAATTCATATAAAAGCTTAAGCTCATTTTGGTTTGAATGTGCCATCAGTTTGTAAACTCAAGTGAGGTATGGCTATTCCACATATTTTATCGCACTTTAAGTCGCTCCAAGCTATTTATTATAAATATTACCATCAGAATTGAAAAAAAAGTTAATTTAAAATCTCACGCTACTTCAAACTATTTTCAGCATTAAATTATGTTCGATTGAACGTTAGTTTCAATTAAGTATACATATTTTATATTCATATGAAAGATTTCCCGAAAAAATGTATGCTAATATTATTATTTTTTCTTTACTTGATATATTTACAGCTTTATGTATTCGAATTGTTCAACGAATAGTTTGCCCAATTTTGGCATTTTAAAGAATTCGCTTTTAATTTTGCTGTGGTAAACAGTAAGTTTCGACTATAGTTCTTGAGGTGTAATGTGTTTCATTATTTTTAGCAATTGACTTTTCCTATCTAGGCATAACTAATGCAATTACGTATGTAATGAGAAAATATATTGTTGGCTTTTCTCGACTCTCTCGTATAACTCCATATTTTGGCACATTTAGACCCAAGCCTTAACTCAACTCCAAATACAGCAACTATGCTATACCCATTAGAACATGAACCAAAGTTTGCAACACACCCGAATTCGCTTCTTTTTACACAATCATACATCAACCCTTAATTGCCGTCGTGAAAATGTGCAACTTGCAATACCTATCATTTACGATTTCTATCTGTTTTTTGCTGCTTGTGAAATGTGCCCAACTGAAAATCACTGCTTTTCAGCTTGCCATACATTATTCTGAGATAATAGCAAAGGGATGAAACTGAGCACAGCAGGACATCCTTTTGAACTGGACACTGACCAGTTACTCAATTTTTTTTTGCTATAATTTTGCCTGATTTGTAGTTTGCAGGCATTAAGATTAGAAGTTTTCAATGTAAACTAGGAGAAGACGGTGTGCTATTGAAATACATTAATTAATACATTTGAGCAATCTGTTTGCTATAATGAAAAATGAATTATTCGCAGATGATGTTGAATATCTTCTTTTTGCTAATACAAGTGGCACAAGGCGACATAGGTAGAATTTTTAAAATGAAGACTTCGAATTATATTTTGCAGTGAAAACCCACGAACCACTTATCTCCCCTACGCAACACTTTAAATCCGCCCAACTCTACCATTTACATCATTTTGTATCCCTTTTACGATTGCACAAAAGAAGTGTCCGTTCAAAATGGCTATCTCAACATGAACATTTACTCGATGCAAGGACACACGAATCGATGGATTTTGATAGTGAAAATAACATATCTTTGTTCCTAAATAGAATGAGTACAGATGGAAGAGATGTGTAGTTTTCCTCGGACTAGGTAATAAATATCCTGGATTTGAGTTGAAAATTATAGGGAATTGAGATAGGTGCGTGATGCGAAATATTGCAGGAAGTAACCCTTCTTATCCTTTCTAGGAAATCGGACGTTGATAAATGATTGAAAGAGGTGGAACCGATGAAAGAAACTCAATTGTGTAATTATGATGCTGAAAGATAGTTGTAATCGTATAAATTCAGATATTTAAGCATTCGAAAACTTTGTTCGAATGCATTAAAAGTAATTATTATGCTGTAGCATGTTAAAAACATTTTTTTGGTTTGCATAGGATTCATAGCTAATGTTTTATAGTTATAATAAACCCTTTTCAAAGACACCCACATCGAAGCACATTCCAAATCTATTTAGCCCAATTCCATCGAACGTTACCAAAAATAATTCATTTTCCGCATTTTTTCAGATGATCTTTTGTGACATGAAATTTTTAACCAGCAGCTGCCCAAGTCAAAGCATAAAAAAATTCAGCATTCCGAAAGGGCATCTATGGTCATCCTAGAATGAAAATGACAGTGATTTACTCAATCCTTTTTTTCCTTTTTAAAATTCTCTATTGGACAATAATGACCACTGGCCGGGTCCAGTGAATATGCCAGATATGTTTTACTTCTTCGAAAAATACCGTTTTTTGAAGAGAACTGAACGGAAAAAGGATAATTTATGAGCTATAAAATGCAATGGTTTAGCTAAAATCAGTTTGAAAGGATAACTGGATGGATGATGGGTGGATGGAACCTTCTGGTTTACATTCTTTCAAGATGTAATATGAAGCAAAAAGGATTTTATGACCGGCTACGGTCACATTTCAAATACATAGTATGTGATCATTATCGTGACGAATTTCAGGATTGTGAAGAATAAGTAGTATATAAAAAAAGTTTGGGCTGGGTAAAGATGTTAAGCAGAGTACGAATTGATTTTGATCGAGTGAATTTGGATAATAGAGCGTGAAAGCCAAATAACAACTACCATAAGTGATTGTAATGGTTATGATTTGTGCTTGGTTTCAGGAGAGTTTTGTGAAGCAGTTTTTTATGCAAAAGATATGTTATTCCTATCTGGTGCCAATTTCGTAGAATAAGTATAATAAGTAAAATATTGAATCCTAAATAAACATTGTACGCGTTGCGGCTGCGTCTTTCGAGTAATTTGCCAAAAAACCAGAAAAGTGAAGGAACAAAGTTCGGATAAAAATACAAGTAGAAAATCCAAAATGACGTTTCCTTTCATCTCTCGGATTAACTGTCCCACACAACTAGTGTCAAAGTAGTCAGCTGTTGGACTGCTTAACAGCTGGAAACACCAGCAGAAAAAGGGAGGAAGATAAAAGGAAGGAAGTGGTGATATCAGCAAAAATGACGCAATTTTTCAGTTAAGGAACGCATTTCGATTTAGGTTCTGCGTTCATGGGTGTCCAAACTTACTGAATATTGCAGTGTATAAAAAATTCAGGAACCAAAGAAAAACAGAAAAGGAAACCAAAGTGAATTTTAGTTTATGAACAATAATAGCAGAAGACAAAGAAAGCAAATTTAGTTTCAACTAAAAAACAGAAGAAAAAAGAAGCTCAAAGTGTGGGATTTTGAAAGTTTGAAGACAGAAAATTTTTTAACATTAAACATTGGGCCTAGGAAAGCAATTGAGTGTGTCAAATCGAGGTGGCAAACCAATTGTTGACGCTGGCACAAACATAATTGAAGTATTTGACGGAACCCAAAAAGCATTGCACGAGATCGAAATCATCCAGGAACATTTATTTTTTCAGAGCACCCACTAATTTATTTCGATTTTGAAGAATTGATATCAATTAATAAAGATTAAGCTAGTTTCTATGTTTCAATTAGATAGGAGATTACTGTAGTAAAGAGTATTCTGCAAGGAATAGAAGAACAAAACTAATTTCGTGTAAATTTTGAATTTTAATAATGATTCCTACACGGAATCTTCAATCCATTGCCATCAAAGGACAATTATCCTTTCGAATATACACCAGACTGTGCGGCTGGTACCATAAATAAATTACACTACACGGACGACGACGCGAAAGAGTTACTCGGATACAACATATCTTAGAGTGGATTCTTCGTTAACCACAATCCACCTCAGAATAAGCTAGAAATTCGTTTTCAAAGCTATACAAACTTTCTCTCTAATTTGGTGATTTTTTTTTATTTGTTGTCTGATGAGTCGCTTGTCCTCACCACCGAGGACCAAAATTTCCTTTGAAATCAATTGGGAAGTATGGTCATGCATGATCAACAAACTTAGTTCAAGGAATACATCCTTTCTCTGCCGTCCAAACTTTTTAACTTCCTTTCGACACCATAGTAAACCTTAAAATTAATGACAGTCAAAAGCTTAGTTGCATTATGAATTTTACGATTGACAGATAAAGCTGTCTTAACTGAACATTGTTTATTTGGTAGGCATTTACTGAGGTAGGTGGTCCGTTACAATGATTTCTGCCGGAGTTATATGTGCAAGTAGGGGGAGCCTTTGGTCGAATACTCGGCCGTTGCTAGAAGAAAGAAGCAGTCCCTTGGCACATACTTTCTCGCAAGGCTTACTGAATTAGCTTTGGTGGACTCACTCATTTAGTCAAACACTGCGGGTTGCTCTGCACTCAATAGTGGTTGATCGCTAAGCTATGTGGTATCACAATGGGCCCTTCTGTGTATCAGTGAACCTCCCCAAAAGTCTGCTTGAAGAGACAGCTACGGAACCTATCTACCTATCTAGCGTTGAGAACAGCAGTCTCCAAACTTAGAATTCTTCTTTGAGGTTAACTTTACTTTAAAACGAACCGGAGCGCATTTTTTTGCGCACTATTTTTTTGCGAACCAATGAAATGAATATACACAGCAAAATAGGGTATCTATGAGTTTTTTTGCTGAATATTTTTGTTACCTTTGAATTAATTAATTTTATTACTTTTGGCTATAAAAAGGATAGCTCTTTAACCATTGATGACTTAAGATAAGTTGAAAGCCGCCAGAAGAGCTTCAACTTTTTTTCCCCATTTCGTTCAATATTTTTTCTTTCTCGTAAAATCAGTCCGATTTGGATGAGTTGTTTTAATATGTTTCTTAAGTTAATAGGTGGAGCCCAAAAAATAATTGGATCAAGATTAGAGGAAAATTTTCATGGATGAAACATGAAAATTGACAAACGAACATTAGAAAATGGACACATATTTTAGAGCTTGCATAACACAAACTCGTAAAATATTTCACGACAATATTTTCCAATAAACAATATGATTTCCAGTAAAAAACAGTTAAAGTGATATATTTCTGTAAAATTTGGCATTTGACCTGCATATAACCAATCTTTTGTGAATAACAGCACTCACAAACAAATCACATAATCCACTCTACTCCTTCAAACCTTTTATATCGTTGCAATCATTTCCTATTGTCGTATCTAATGAGCTGTTAACAAAACATGCAATTTCCTCTAACAATACCAATCAATCGAATCCTTTTTTCAACTAATTGCAAGAAAAATTTTGTTGACTCAAATCAGACATGTGCCTATTCCGATCCCATTTCCACTGTCAGAATGATTGCAACAAAAACGGAAAATTTTGTGCTTGTAGTTTCCACGCAAAACCCATTTTCATGTCATACAACGGGCACAAACCCGAAATTAGTGGAACATTAAGTCTAATCGAGGGACGTGCCCGAGCCGTGTGTCGCAGGTCCTTAGAAGCACGATTTCGGAGAACTTCTTAAAGAAGCCGATTTTCGATTATCCTGCATCGAAGCCTTTCATTACATTCAACTTTTATCCTTTGTTCCTCGCGTCGAAATACGTTCTTATTCTTGGCTCGCTCTGCTTCATCTCCATCACAGATCTACGAGAGAAGTAAAAAACACTTTTACCGATCGACTTCCTTCGCTTCGACGTTCGTTTGCTGTTTTATTCGTCAGAAATTGAAAATTGCGAAACAAATCGGCGCCGATTCTGGGTATCGGTTTCATTTTAAGGGTGGATAGCTTGATGGAAATTCGAAGAATATTGAATTTTGAGTGTTTCTAAAATGCTAGTTCTACTGGTCTTCAATCTAGGTGAGTTTAAAACGAATTGTGAGTAATATCCTGATACTTTGAATTTAAGTCTCTGTTTGAATTAGTTCTTAAAATATAATCGCAAGAAAAACTGTCCAGGATCAGGGGTTTATTAATGAATTTCAATTATCAACAGCATTCCATACCCTTAATATCCAAAAACGAGCTCACACAAATTGAAAAGAAAAATTGAGAGTGGGCGATTTAGGTAAGAGGATACCATCTCCGGTTTTCATTCCAGGAATAAACCCGTACTAAAACATATGACGCTGGCAGAAATCCTTTAATTTGATATTTTCTATTTTCTTAAGTCGTCATCAATTTTCCTTTTTCTATGCAACGCAATTCGACGGAGAGAAGACCAAATCGATCATCTATTGTTGCCTTCATCAATGCTATAACACGCGTGCAAGAAAGCGAAATCAGAGTTTATATATAATTTACGGAATGATGGTAGAGAACGCGCCCGAGTTAAAGGTAAAAGTGAAGGTTTAGAAAAGGGTCGTGTTAGGTTCGCGGCAAATGAGAGTAAGTACTCGAGAAAAAAGTGGAGGCAGGCCGTCGATCAAAGACCAGTTTTGCCGAAACATCAAAAATCTGTTTGCATGGATGAGATCGCTGAAATGTTTAGAGGACTTGACGGTATATTAAGAATTTTCTTTTTCTTAAAGTACTTTTTTTTTTGGAAAGTTGTACTGGTATTTTACTGAAAATTTCTCTCATTTTATCAAAGGAACTTTTAGTGTTAGAGCATAGCTTCTCTCAGTGAGCTTTGCAATTAATTATGAGCTAACAGTCCCAGCACATTAAACTTAAGGGGTTACCCCCACTTGTAGCGCAATAAAATAGGTCATTTTCATGAATTTTTTTTGACAAAACTACGAAATGTTTTTAAACGACTGTTATATGTTCTTTAAGCACATACTTTGAACACCTTTTAGTAATTTTTTTATTGAAAAATCTTACATGATTTAATTACAAATGGCCGTCAAATCAATGGAATTTTAATTTGACCAAAATTGTGTCGAAGCGGTGACCAAAATTGTGTCGAACTGGATAATCTGAAACAAAAAATAGCGATGAACTTAGTTAAATAACAGTATAAACTAGTGTTTGATCGAAGGATTTAAAACAATATCCATTTTTCACAAAATGGCGGACAGTCAAAGTTAATATTTCGATTTTCACTTAAAAAAATGGTCGTCTTTTGGCTATAAAACGGCCATTTTTTATTTAAAAAAAAAAATCGAACGATCAAACACTACATTTTTATGTATTAAATAAGCCTGCTAAGTTTCAAAAAGATCGGTTCAGTAGTTTTCGAGTAATTTTGGTCACCGACTTCAAAGATGTCATTTCGAGAAAAACGCGTTTATAAGTATAAGTAACGGTTGTATAAGCAACAGTTTCTTCTCTTTCAACGCTCATATCTCGGTCAATTATGTTTGGATCGACTTGAAATTTGAAGGACGTATTCTCAGATAGTTATACTTAAAAAAAATACAACAAAAAAAACGAAAAACTTCAAAGTTACAAGTGGGGGTAACCCCTTAATGCACAATACTTTTCCTGCCCGTAGGGTAAGCTGGTGATATGTTTCTATGGTAACATTTATATTCTGCATCAGTGCGTCAAAAGCAGATGCCAATCTGTGTTTACATTTGGTATATATGAGGTTTTAATCTTTATTCGTATCCATAGAATCCAGTTGTTCTTTTGATTTTAGTTTTCGCATAGAAAAAGCTGATGATGTAAAATGTTAGTATTGAAATTTTACTTCTTACTCCAATTAATAACATAAGAAATGGTGCAAATTGTTTGTATATTTTCTGATGTTTCTAGCCAGGTATTCTTCTATTTGCAAATATTCTTCATATTTTCAAGAATAAAGGCAATTATAACCAACACCTACCCAATATGAGTATTTTCTAGAATTTCACCTGCAATCGGCTCTATTTGTAGTATTCATAGAAACTAAGCATAACTTCGACAATCTCGCGCACAAAACCTACTTGAACTGAAATTTATCACAATTTTATCTACAATAAATCAAATGGATCCAATCAATCAAAATAGAACATCTAAATTTATGACACATGTTTTGCAATCAAAGAAAGTCTATCTCAATCTTAAGTGACAGCAGTAACAAGCAGTCTATGTGACAACCCATCAATGTATCTCACAAACACTCACATTCACACGCCAAATTCTGAATTCCTCCACGTTAAGTGCCAGTGTCCTTTGTAATAGCATTGAACCGGTAAAATAATTCCATCATGTCGCCCTGTATGTCAAGCGAAATCAAAAAAAGATGATCTCTCGCATCAGACGAAAATTAAGGAGAAATTCCACTGTCGCAACGTGTGTGTCGCAGAATCGTCCTGTCAATTACACTTGTATCGTCGATTAACTTCTCTAGCATTCGATTGCAAAAGGTATTTTTCACATGATAGAGGACTATCTAATGTTTGTCCCTTAGGCATCGTTGTCTTTCGATCCTTGTTGTTGGATATCGCCTGGAGTTTTTGTTTTCATAGCGGTAAACATATTATGTCACGATACCTGATGCGAACTCACTTGTTCTACATATCGCTTTCGAGATGAGATGACATACGTTTGGACAAAGGCTCATTTCACCTGATTGAATGCTGGGGTGGGCGATAATCAATCGATCGATTGATTACTGCTTGTTCTAACCTTTCGCTTAAGGGAACATGTACAAGAAGATGAAAATAAACTGGATGAATACAGGCTAAATGTGTATAGGTTATTAGATCAAAACATGGCTCTACAATGAATGATTTTCCATTTCATTCCGCGATGCAAATTTCCAATTATTTCTCACGACTGCTTCCTGGAAGTCAATTGATTTATCGTTTCGTCTTCACCGTCAGGATCTTAACGGAAACTGATAAGCATATCTTTGCATCCCGAAGGACCACTTTTTAAACCGTAAAAACTCGTTAAATCTTCGATAGGAAGTACTGTCGAATCCTTATTCGACCAACAACCAGGAAACGTCTGCATCGTAACGTATTCAAATCAGACAGTTGCACGTAACAGTGTTCATCGAAGATACAAATAATAAACGAACAGGTCCAGTTGTCGCCGTCCGATCGATCCTTTTTTTCGGGAGCAGCTAAAAATATTTTTGTATTTCCTGCCATCTGGTACTCGAGTGTATATAGAAGTGCTTGCACGTTGTGCCCGATTGACTAGAAATTACGCAACGTTTCGAACTCAATCAGTATTGATCCTTTGAGACATAGCGCCTTAGAGTTATGATAAGAAAAAATGGTGCAATGAAGGAAAAACGGTGTAATTAGTTATTTAAGAAAATCAGCCTTTTGGACAGTTGGAAGCAGAGATAAACACATGCTGTCACCAGAAAATTGTCAAACGCAAGATGTTTGGTCGTGTTAATGAAGAGCCAAGACGTATGTAGGCGTACATGATATTCAGATGGTGTTTGTAAGACTAGTGTTATGACTAAAAACGAAGAATGTTTAAAGGAGAAGAAATGATATCTTATATTGTTATTTCTGCGGTCACGAGCGCAATCCAAGTGGTCTTGATATTCGTAGTCACAAACGAGTAGCACTAACCTGGCTCTGAGCACATGTCCCCGTAAAGGATTGTGCCAATGCTCGCATGAAATCCCTGCTTGCATAGATAACTATGGGAACATTAAGATGACTGCACATTTGGACTGTGATAGCGGCGTTGTATGGGGATCCTTTCGTATGGAAAATAAGAACACCAAATCCAAACTCTTCCGGTGAAAGCCTAGCCTAAATTCCAATAAACCTTCTTAAATCGAAGGAGGACCGACCCGGTTTTTTCGTCGGGTGCAGTCGAATTTTCGGGAAGTAAAATTATGACAAATGAGCCAGCTGCGCGGACTGTGCGCTGTAGGGCTGCTCGAAGTTATGGATTTATACCGAAATAGTCAATTCCGTTTGCTCCAAGTCCATCCTAAACTCTTGCTTGGAGTGAACCCGAAGATTTGGGGAATGCCCAGAAACTTATTTCCGGCGAGAGTTTATTAATGTTTAATAATAATGATTCCTTTCTCTCCATGTTCTTATAGTAGCTCCTTTGTACAGTTCCTATAATGATTTGAAAGAAAGCTTGCCTAAACTCAACTACGTGCCTTCCATAGCCGTTAGACGTTTTTCCCGATCGAAGTCTAGCTATTATGTTTGTGTTTTTTTGGTGGGGTGTTTGTTTTAGGGAGTGTTTTTTGTATGCATGTCTTCAGTCTGTTATCTTCTCCTCTGGCGGGGAAATTTCCCGGCTGGGGTGAATCAAGCCGAGTTTTACCGAAAACTTTGCATTATAATTTTCTTTTTCAAAAGTTTCCTGATCATTCA
Source organism: Nemotelus nigrinus (assembly GCA_947369275.1). NCBI lineage: Eukaryota > Metazoa > Arthropoda > Insecta > Diptera > Stratiomyidae > Nemotelus > Nemotelus nigrinus. The sequence continues at coordinate 210,293,358 of OX376373.1, forward strand.
AAAACTAGCGTTTGAGAAAGCAATGGCAAGGCTCAAAACCTTAATGTTTAAGAGACTAACATCTGCCTGGCAGTAGGCGCTTGCAGATCATGCTTAAAAAGTAGGGGAAGAATCGTATGCAACGGTGTTGAGCCTAAATTGATCGTTTCTTTGAGAAGCAAAGAGGAATGTATATATTTTAAAACTGCAATTTAGTAATTTATTCAGAAAAGTTCATTCAAAATATATTCATTAAGGATTTAATACAATACAATACAATGAAAACTAAAAATATAAATTAATACGATTAAGTAGGCGAAACCAAGCTGGAGATTACTATGCGTCCTCAGCAAACGCAAGAAAGACGAATGAAAATAAACATCAGTAGACGCAAAAGGTACATTCAACATTGCTGTTCACCTGATAAGTCTGTCATGATGGCGTTCCGTAAAAAACACGGCAAAGATGAAGATAAATAGCTGCGCTAAACTATAAAAAGAAAACATTCTTCAAGGTAAGCTATGCGCCAATCAAGTCGAGGAATATTAAGTAAGGGTTCACAGTAAGGGAATATGGTAGGTTGTACTTGAATATAAGGTTGCGGATGAGCCTTTTCTGGATAGATTCAATCGCCTCAGACAAATAACAGAAACGATAATACTCAAGGATAGAATGAACAAAGAAGAGAAAAAGATCTACACAAGTGGAAATGTCAACGGAATTGTGGCAAACACGTATAATAAAACCGGCGATCCGGAAAGCCTTTAAAATGATGATACGAATATGAATATCAAACTTAAGCTTCCGATCGAAGGTAACATCAAGTTAAATAAAATGATCCACATTTAAAAGAGTGATGTGGGACCCTAGTCACTAAGTTGTGGAACTTTGATTCTTTATCTTTGATGATTTAATTTGTAACGCTTTGGACATCTCATCATCAACAACGATCTTTCGCTGTGTTACTTCCATGAAAGCTTCTTTTTGAGTGATTTTTGCATCTATCTTGTTGTTTTTAATCTTCTTGAATTGTTTCCTACTTTAATTTGAAAAAAGTTACAGTCCATTTATTGTCAAGGTTTGTTTAATGGGATAGATACACAAGGGTTGAAATACCATACATACGAATATTAATGCTATTGCAAGTATTTGGTCTTGAACTAATTGAAAACATATATACACTTCACACTCACTCAATTTTTTGATTTTAATAGGGTCAGTTTCATAAAACCAATACCGTTCGACACTCAAATATAAACCGTGCTTTTCGTAATGACAATTAAACTGGAAAATGGTTGAATAGTTCTTTTGTTGACATTTTAATCATCCGGGAAGCGGCACTCTTTTGAAAAATTGTGGTCTAAATTTCTGTGTACTTGAAAGCAAAATGAAACCATTAGCACCTGTATTACCACCATAGCAGAAAATTTTTAACTGAGAATAGCCTTAAATGAGCAAAACCCCGGACTATACATTCTGTAGAGCCTACACTGAGAAAACACATGGCGCCAGGCGCCATAATTTATAGACTTCTGGCGCCATGTACATAGTCGATTTAGGGATTGTGATAAAATATGGCGCCACACGCCATAATACATGGCGAAAAGTACATAGGAGCAGGCACTATGCTTATAGCCCTACACGCCATATACTATAGTCTTCCACGCCATGTACTATAGTCCTCCACGCCATGTACATGGCGCGGAGAGCTATAACACATGGCGTGGAGGACTATACTGTATGGCGTGGAGGACTATAGTACATGGCGTGGAGGACTATAGTACATGGCGTGGAGGACTATAGTACATGGCGTGGAGGACTATAGTACATGGCGTGGAGGACTATAGTACATGGCGTGGAGGACTATAGTACATGGCGTGGAGGACTATAGTACATGGCGTGGAGGACTATAGTACATGGCGTGGAGGACTATAGTACATGGCGTGGAGGACTATAGTACATGGCGTGGAGGGCTATAAGCATAGCGTCTGCTCCTATGTACTATGGCTTGTGGCGCTTATTTTATCTCAAACCGACCCAAATTGACCGAAACCGACTATGCACATGGCGCCAGAAGTCCATAAAGGCCTCTGCCTCTATGTGTTTTCTCCGTGCATCCAACAAAATGCCATGGAAGAAATTCCCGAGGGATCTTCGGATCATCGGAAGATCATATCCTCTCCTATACTGAAGAAGCTTGCTGAGATTTATACACCTCCTCACACAGTATGGCTGCGAGTTATATTTGGAGTGCCATGAGCCATATTACATGGCTCATGGCACTATGTAATATGGCGTGTGGGGCCATAATTTCTGCGCCATGTAATTATGGCGCTGGGAGCCATACTGCATGGCTCAGGGTACTATGCACATAGCGTGTGGGACCATAAACGCTGCACCATGTTACATGGGACCACGCGCTATGTAGATTCTGACATTATGGCGCTGGGAGCCATATTGCATGGCTCAGAGTACTATGTACATGGCGTATGGGACCATAAATATTGCGCTATGTTACATGGCTCTGGGCGCTATGTGGATTTTTTTCAGTGTATCTGTTTACCTTTGAACCATGGTATTTACCTCGAAGTGACTAAAAAAATTTTTAAAAGGTATAATTTAATTAAGTTTTTTAATGAAAATACTACGTGTGTAGCGTGTAAAAATGGGTAAGTATCAAAACATTGTAGACTTCAAACGAATGTTTTAAATTAGTGAAATAGATTTTTTGTACCTATAGGTACAAAAAATTTATTTAACAAATTTAATAATAATAATTTATAATACTAATGTACAGTGAGTGTTTTTCATCCCAATATCCTTATCCAACTTGATAACGAAACCACATAAAATTTACATATGTTTAAATCATCAATATTTTGGGGAACAAAAATCTTTAACTAACTCATCTTTATAGTTAAGTCTATGGTCTCTTTTTCCCTTTTGTAGATTTTCTCCTGATCAGATTCAACCTAAAAATCTCTATCTCATTGAAATCGAAAACTTTCGCTTTCAAAATACCCTGGCCATTGATTTGCTCTTATTTTGTTAAATTGAATTCAAGTTGGCCATTAAATTATTAGTTACCCTATCTTCGCGACAGAAAGTACTCTGCCTTATATTATCCTTTACCGTAAGAATAGAGAGCAGAGCTTTCATTACCAGGCAAACAATCCACTTCTAATTACATGACTCCAGGCTATGTAACGTTCAAAACGTTATTTGACTATCGTATGGCTATTGATTATATGGTTGGTTCATTAAACTTTCTTGCTGTTCTATGGAAAAAGTTGATTTTCTAATTGTAAACGCCTATACTTTCATCGGAACGAAAAGAATTCATTCGATGAACGTCATTGATATAAGATTCACGTTACACTTACAAGCGACCATCAAACATCTGTTTTCCTGCAATTAAACAAATAATTTCAATAATATAAATTGAAAACAAAATTGCTCATCCCTTTCCAATACAAATTATCAATGTAGCAAAGAGTGCCCTTGACCGATCGCATTTTATTGTTATTCCATCGAATATCTATATGCAGCGCCCGATATTTGAGTGACAGGCAATTGAATCGAACGATTCGTTGATGATGGTTGCATCCTTCCTGAACACTTCAACTACGTCAGGCTGTTCATTCTGTTTGTATGCAGTTGCATTCAAAGTCTGCGGGACGGTGTAGTTTCCGGGGTCGTAAGGAGCCCTGTTTTAGGGAAATACAAGTTCTTTTTGGCGGAAAATAGCAAAAATTCAAACCCCGTTTTGCATCAGATGACGATGCGTAAGGACCGGGCAAAGGTTACGTTGCAGCTGCAATCGTTTCATTTCTGGTTGTTAGAGGGTTATTATTTCGGGGAGTCTTTGTTGTAGTTTTACTTCACAAAACGGATTGCTACGAATGATAAGTTTTTTTTGGTTAGATTTAAAGGAAATCATTGAATTGTTGACGATGGATTGTGATGGTCACTTGGTAATTTGGACTTGATCTGGCAAAAATTCAGCATGACATAACTGAATTGAAATAGACGAACTTCACGACAATTTGCATGTATTTGTTTCAATGTTCATATTCTCAAATGCAGAGAGGCAGCCTACCAATTTTTCAACAAACATTCTGAAATTAACATTTAACAATTACTCTCCACAATGTCTTGGTCATGTGGTAGACATGAGACCACCAGCATTTCTCCATGGCTTGCGAAATTAAAAGGTTTATTTTTAATAACTTGAAAACTAGGAAGGTAAGTCAATACACTAGCTGTAGTTGACACTGACAGCAAATGTTAGTAATCATTACAACAAAGCTAATGCAAATTGAATCTTTTTGAAATAATCAATCTTAATATTACGACTAGATGTATTATTTGCAGAAAAAAATCAATATGTTTTTGACTTAAGCACAATAATAAAAGCTCAGTCAAGCGATATTCTATTATGACATTTTCAAGAAGAAAGCCCACATTTAATTTTGAGCTAACTCCTACGCATCATACAATTTTCTTCTCCAAAATGCGTGTAATATTGAAATTTTTCTTTTACGGTGCTCGTCACCATAGACTACCATTTCCTCATAACTTCAAAAAGCAATTCCATTTCATCCATGCAGGTGTTTAGTACGAGTCCATAGGCTTTTTCTTACCAGCTAACATACCTATCACAGTCATGCGATACGAATTCAATCGAATGCTGGACAATTGTCAAATTTGTTCGATGATGTATACGAATCTTAACAAATGTACACACGTTGTTATGGTTGCAGGACATGATAAGAGCTCTTACGGTCAAAAATAAATCAATAGATTTCTTCGAAAGGGTCCACTTTGAGAAATATGTAAACGATTTGAATATGTTTGCATGAATATATCAAATTTTTTGGCAACAATAGGCGATTCTCAAAAGCGCCGGATAAGTTACTCAAATGCTCAAAAATCGAAAGCTATTGCTGATTACAGTTTGTGGTTATTGAATATGAAAGAATTATATCGTAATCGAATACAAAAAATCACTTGGAATTTTCTGGAGAAAAACGAGAAAAAATATACGAATAAATTGTAGATTAAGCGTTTCAATATTTGACTGTTGGGGCTTTAATTTTGATTTTACCTAACAAATTTAATAATTTAGCAGAGGGAGATGAATCGGTACCACTTTTTGCAACATATATGTACGTCAATAATTTTAATAATTTTTCGCAAGAAAGTGGCTGTTGCTTGCTATTCTTCGCATTACGCCTGTCTAATCAAGGACTACCAAGCAATCATGACAAATCATACTCCTATTTTCTTCTGGCCATGAATTTAAGATGCAAGCGCTAATAGCAATGCAATGTTTGTGGCTAAATCAAAAGAAAATAAGGATTTACAATATCTCGGCTTTCGTCATCCTGAGAAGAATCGCACTAAAAAATCATGCATCCATATTTTCAATTCCCTCGAGAGACATTTGATAAAAATTATTTTGAAAGGGATACTTAAGTCTTTAATTGTGTTGATAAAAAATAGGTCAAAATATTATATGTATTTTGCATTGAATGTGGAAGTGTTAATATTATATTTTTGAGAGCCACTCGAATAATTAGTCTAGTAATATGACTGCATTTTTTAATAATTTTTTTCTGAATGAATCCTTATGATTTATGTTTGGGCCGTAAACATATTATATGGCCGTAAGCCGTAAACATATTATACTACACGTGCAGATTTTTGTTTATTATTTCACATATAGCGTAATGTTTTCTGGAACTAAAGCTGATTTTCGGCGAACTTTTCTCAACTCGTCGGCCAGGGAAGCATTTCCATGAATAAATTCATTGAATCAAGAGAATAAAATAGATCTGCTCGGCGTATCATCTCCAAAGTTTTTAGAAAGTTAATCGAAAAATGCACAAAAATGACAAAGAAACAGAGATTAGCAAATCCAGAAATACACACTGGAATGCTTCTGCATCGTCGTTTGAAAAGCAAGTCGAAAGAGTACACAGTTTCACAGTGGAATTCATTATTAGAGATATGATTGACTTCCAGGTAAGGAATAAAATATCTTCCACCCCTTGTTACAATGCCTATAAAGCTGACTTTCAGAAAATGTCCACTGAAATCAGTATTATTCTTTCTGTCAAACTAGTACCTATCACCTTAGTCTTGTCAAACGTTATTTTAAATTACACTCTAAAAAGTGGGTATATAACTAATACTTTGATAATAGGAAATATATTCATTTTTTCGTTTGAAATAACGAATCACAAATTTTTTTACACATTCGATGTGCATTTTTTTGCTTTTACGTCATATCAGCTGAATAATACACAGCTTTTTGTAAATTGAAGCAAAAAGAGTGTAAATTTACTAGTTTGCTATTCACCTTTGCGCCAAAGCCATAAAATTGCATCATTTTTTAGGGTACAATTAAACGATTTGGTCGTAAAAAAATATTCTTTTTACGCAATTTTGTAAATTTACATCTTCAATAGTAGGAAACCAGTTTCCTCCTATTATAAGGGTAAAATTCAACCAACATTTTTTTGAGTGTAAATGATGTTCAAAGATTCACTTTGAAAATTTCTGGCGCTATAAAAAGGAAACAAAAAACTTTTTGAAAACTGCAATTACTATTTGAACATTGAGCCTTCTATCCGGTCCAATCAACCAAAGCCTTTTTGATCTTACATCCGCTTTCTTACGTCCAATTCTCAGTTCTTGATACAATGTATCTTTATTACTCTATCGTTACTAAATTTCTATTTGCTACCTATTTTTCTTGTTCCTTTAAGCATTATCTATATCTTCAGATATCGCCTGTGTTTTACCTACCCAATCTTTGCAGCACCCATTTGAAAATCGGAAGTCTGATGCATAAATATCAATATCTTCCCAATTTTGAAATTTGGTGATCCATCCACCGTTTTCAATTATTGTCGTATGTGCCTCTGCTGCCTCCTCATCCATAGCTTCTTGAACATTTTTCTTGTTCCTGAGCAACATGATTTCATCAACAGCAGCTCTTCAATGACATATTTGAGGTGCATACTAATTTTGTCACCTCTGTCTTCATAATTTGTATTTTCTTCTGTTTTCCGTAAACCTTATCGTACAGACTTGCCTAACTCTAAACTCTTTGCACCCTACTTGACGAACTCAGCAGTCTGTTTTTTGGTGATGAGGGATCTAAAAATTGACGATGATACCATCTTAATTCTTGAATGCACACATTTTAAAGATTTTTCATCATCAATCCTTTCATTGATTCACCTTGAGACTAAGCTTAAAGCATGAACAACTTATTTAATTTTGTATGAGAAATCCTTATTTCTTCTAACATAATAAATAGACCATGGGTGTCTGCAACGGAGACTTTGTTGTAATGTTCTTGACCTTGTTGCCACATGTGAAATGCAAACATATCTTATTCCAAAGCATTCCGTTTGGTATTAATTACTTGTACATTTGCTTTAAGGTTCTCTTCATGCTTTTTATAAAACGCACAGGTCTATGACATTTATTTTGCGACATAATATTCAAGTGCCCTACGGACTTTTGTTAAAGTTCAATCTGTGATTGGATTCTTGGTAGTCAATCTCAGAAACTGGTCACATTTGTGGCAAATCATAATCATCATGAAATTGGTAAATCAATTTCGGCTTAGCTTAGAAGCTCGAAGTTTGATGTGTTTGGCCTATGGAAACAAGGCATCATTTTTCTTGTTTTTCTTTAAATTTCCATTTAATTCTTAATTGTATCTTCAAAATTTGGTAACATTTTTAGGCAAAGCCACTTTTAAAGTAAATTTTTTCATCCAATTTTATAACTTCTAGTAACATCATCTCTCCGATACAAAATTTAAATTCAATTCTAAATACCACCAGTACAATTTGCTGCTTGTCCTGTTTGGAAAACACTTGGTTGACATGCATCAGTTTTACATTTCATTAATCTGGAAGCTCATTATCCTTAACATTTTAAGTATAAAAGAAACTATCGTTAGAACGAGCGTAGATCATTTGGAGAAACATCTCTCAGCACTTATCACAAATTCTCGCAGATATTCTCTCTGATTTTCATTCAAACTACCCCAAATGGAACGTCGTCCACATAATACACTTCGTTTTTCCCCCTCCATGGACTTGCAGTTTTTTATTCGATGCCACATAGAAGGACCACAAAAAACAAAAGCCATCATCATCATCTGCAAAATTGTGCGTTTGATACTATAATTCTTTGATGTGTTATGTCTTGAAAAACAACTTGAAGCGGGGTTAAGACAACATTAGCAGGCAAAGAGGATTTGTTCATGGAAATAGTCTCCTTAACCTGATTCGCAACTATTCCGAAACGAAGAATCATAAAGCAATTCGAAAGAGGACGGAAATCGAAAAGGACAAACATCGACTAGAGATGAACTGGGATTTGGGGGAAGCGGGCTGGAATGAAATGCTGGTTTTGGGCAATATTGGATTAACTGGGAGAGTGGATTCGATGGTGGTGGTGAGTACGATTTTGATGACCGGATTGTTGTAACAGTAAGCACATATGTGTTATTCTCTGTAATTATATGTATTGACACATGTAAAAGACTTTCGCACATAATGTATTTTTTATGGCACATCAGCAGATTGTTTTAACTGTTGAAGCAGTTCGACCGACATAAGAGCATTGTTATAACAATTCTAATACTAGCTTATATGTCATAATTTTCTTTTTAAATATTATACGCATACTTACTTCACGCCAAATTTCACTAGAAATTGTTAAATCGAATGTTCACCTTTTCGTACGGTAATACTGAATATTTTTTTTCTCTGTGACTCCATATTTTCCTCTTCGTATTAGCGTTTTTTTTTCTTGGCAGCCAAACGAGTGAATTGAGCTCTTGATGGCTTCCTTACTTTTTCTACCGATAAGCCAGCGTCCCGATAACTGAAACTTGTGCATGCATAGCTTCGAATAGAGTTCTTTGTGTGCGACCCAAATAGGCCACAGATGAGATATGTTCCAAGGACTCTTCGCATAAATTGACCATATGCTGGACATTGCGTAAAGGTGAGTCTTTCCGCCAGTCCGAGTTTCATCGTCCCATCAGCGTAACTCCATAGTCCTTTTACTCTGATGATATACCTCTGGGCCGTTCCTTGCGTTTCGATCAAGTGTCATAGCAATAAGGATAAGGATGGCATGTGCTATGACGTTGATATTTATCAGTAGCGCCACATTCAGAAGCGAATAAAATGTATGGGTCGGCGACAGAGTCATAATGGGAATCACGGGCCCGGGCGCAGTGGCTGTCGGGTGTGTTTCGTAAAATATGCTGACACAAAAGTAAAGGTAGCGAGCGAGGATTAATGGCGGCTGCAATATATCAAACGACATAATTGCATAACCCTAAATGGCTGCGGCGGTGAACATATATCATTTTTGCATGTTTCGCGGCCATAATTTCTATGTTGCTTTGTATAACACGAATTCAGTTGGGAAAGGATAAATAAGGCTTGTTTTGCAGAAAATCGGTGACAGTGGGTGTTGAAGATTTGAAGCTACTACATATTTTTTATGCAAAAAAAAACAGAATTTAGATTCCAGGTCACGCCTATGTACTGCTGTATTTTGTTTTGCAGTTTTTAGTAGGCCATTTATTTGGACTTTTAATGTCTTTATACATTATTTAATGGAAGTAATTAAACCACATAAGTTTAGCTCTGATTTTAAATTTCTTTTCACTGAATCGAAAAACTGTCTCGAAATGTTAACTAGTTGGCTTGACAAATCTATTCGTAAAGGAGTGGCTTCACAATATATCCATATGTACAAACATTCAGTCAACGTGCCAGGCAACGCCACTTGAAGACATCTCCGAATAATTTGTCACTTTCAGCCCTTTCACATACTTTCCATACTATCGGACGGAAAACTTATTTGACGGCTCAAGTCGTTCCATTTCCTGAAACCGTCTACATTCTTCCTGCTGCCTTATCGGCTACTCTTGTTCATCCCTTTACTTTGCGTTTATCATTCAAACTGATACCGACGTGGGCTGCACATATTTTAATGATAACAACCATTCGACACGCTAAGCCTTAAAAACTTTGTGATTTGAATATTAAACCGAGTCGAAAGGATATTCCACGGTAAAATAAAATACTGTTGCAAGCTTTGTTGTTTGAATGTTTGTCGTAAATTGTTTCGGGAAACTTAAGCCATTGTCTGACTATTGGTAAATTAATACGGGTAGTTTGTTTTCGGAGGTGTTTATCGTTGGTTGTATGGTGGAATTTATAGGATATAGGAACCAAGTAAACAGAAAGCTATTTTTACAGAGCCTGAGAATGAAGAGTATACGGAAAGTCTTGCAATAAAATAACGGATTTAATAGCAAAGGTTTCGTGCGCAATAAAAAGATCAATCGTAAAAGGTTGTTTGGTAGATTGATATACATATTCAATGAAGAGTAATATTGAAAATAAACATGTCAAAGAATCAAATTCAGCGGAGAGGGAACGCATTTTGTTAGGCGGAGAGTTCAGTGAATGGTATGGCTTTCATTGAAGCTTTAGAATTCGGAAGTATTTGTGCTATCATTTAATGAAGGGATGAAATTCATACGACTGTAATTTGACAAGAAATTTTATTAATTTATGGTCAAATTCCTTACCGAAATGATTTATTTTTGTATTTTTTTTCACGTACAGTGACTCCATTAAAAATATAATTAAATACAGATTCAACACAATTCACCCAACAAATATCATACCAAAAATTTATCATTTTGCTCTCATCTATCCACAAAAGATCTAAATAACATTATATCTAACTACAAAATAAGCCATCGGCAATACATCACATACGGACCGCAGGGCCGAAGAATCTGTAACATTAGTAAAAAAAAAGTGTTTAGACACACGGCCATTTGTCATTTCCACTGGTGTTTGAACACCCGGTTTAAGTGTCTTAAAAATAGATTGGTTACATGTATATACACAATCTACGAAAAAACGACATCTCTATATACGATTTGAAGTTGGCTGCTTCACATTTTTTTTCGAGTGACATTAGAAAAAAATAATATTCAAAGGACTCAAATTAGGTACAGCAGATATCAGGAATAGTATCAAGGGGGAAATCTTTTGGTTGATCGAGTAAGATAAACGCTAAGTCTGCCTCTTTAAGATAAATGTGGTTGAAGTCGAAAGAGTATCAACCCCATTTTCGGAAGATTTGGTTGCAAATGAGTGTCGGTATCTGCTGACTGGGCTGATGCTCTTATTTTTGAATGGTCATATGGCGACAGCAGATTTTTGGTGTCTTTCCTAGGGAGGGATCTAAAAAACAGAGTGTGTTAAGGTGGCCCATTAAACCTGGTGGTTTAAATATTTTTGGATTCTAAAAGCAACAGTAAAACTACTGAAGTGTCCCTTATTTTAGATACTTGTAAAATTAGTAAATACTCATGTTTCGCATTGTTGCTTGTCTTGTCATGCATGCTTGCATTGCTTGCCGGAAGGAAGAAGCTATCCAGGAAATAAAAAGCTGTGAAATATTAAAATAAGACAATTTACACAACAATGTGGAATGATCCAGCTTGTCAAAAGCCTTCGTAAAGTCAGTATAAATATAGTCTTCTTGAAGTCCTGCTTCGATTGATGAAATAGCACCGTTATTCAAGACATGGAATCAAGTGAAGTTGAATTTGAGGACTGTAAAGTCATTATAAGTTTCTAAATTTCATAGACTGAAAAAAGTAATCAAATAAAAGGGTTTAGATTGAAAATTATCCAAGCGGATAAGATCGTTAACGCTGTTTGTTAAAGAAAGAATATTAGTATTATTTCCCATTGTTACTCGTGGTGCCATAATTTATAATGAGTTAATCTTGCGTTGACTTTTTCTACATAAAATTTAATTAATAAATAGCCACTCTTTTTGGGTTTGCCAATGTTTTCAGCAAATTTTTCACGATAGTACATATTCGGACAATTTGAAGTCTCAGGCTTGAGTTCATAGCAGTTGAAATAGCTAAAAAAAGGAGAAATAAGTTGTTGAAAAAAAGCAAACTCCGCACTAACAGCTAGAAGTATATTTTACAAAAATTATTAAGCACCTTCAAATTAAGCGTGACCGTTTCTGAAGCTCTTGCCACCATATTAAAATATTCTCCCGAAAAAAAGCAGCTTTTACATATCTCCATAGCAGATGCATCTTCAAACTTCATTATTATTTTATTATAACTTCATTATTATTATTTCATTATCTCCACAAAGGTATGTGTAACTGCCTACAAATAGCTGATGAGATCAATTCGTACATATAGTACCCACAATCCAGTCATCGGTATCCGCCAATAAAAGTAGGAAAATTACAAGGAACATCATTGCACTTGTGAAAGATTCTTCCATTGGTTTGAATATATCAAGCATATTGACTGATTCCGCGAAAAAAATGTCGCACTGTTACTGCTATAGAGGTTTGTGTTATCACTTACTGAAATTGAATTCTTCATTTTAATATTTGCTGACAGCTTTATAAAAAAGGTATACCAATAAGGTTGAGCAACGACATTAGTGAATTTTGACTATGATAAGTTAGAGTAGCTATATAGCTAAGAAGAATGAAACGAATGTAGCAACAAAAAAATATTACTGTTTTTGATCAGATTTCTAGCCTAAGCAATCTATATTTTAGATACTAAGCTTTTGCTGACAGCCATTTTTGTTGCCATTGGTAGTTACATATAATTAGGTTTCAATTTCAACACATCTAATTTCAAGCATTTGTTATCAATTAGATCGTAAATATATTCTAGACGGCCAAGAATTTTTTTATATCTTTTACCCATACACCACCTTATCTGAAGCATTCTATTTTTGGTCCATCACATTTCAAATTGTCTTTCACTTTCAAGTACCCGAATAGTGTCAATCGCGCCACCACATCATCATTCCAATCCCGGATTCGATCGATTCCAAATGGAGCTCGACGATTTTTTAATGGCACGCGTTTGGGTGTCGAGCCAGACAGTGTCAAGAACAACGAAAATGAGAAAAGCCCCTGAACCACATCATCATCAAATTTATCTAAAAAGCGAACGAAAACATAAAAAAAACGAAACGACAAGGGTTCCTTGTCTTCAATATGTGAAATTACCAAAACGACGATCTTGTCGAAAATAAAGACGATCATCGTAGACTTTCTTGGGGAAGCTAGAGTGCCCTTCAGGGTCATTTCGAAAACGAACGAACGCGTAGTAGAAGTGTGTTCTCTTCCATCCAAAAAGTGATGCACAGCCAAGAAAAAACCAAGATCAAAAAAATTAAAAAAAGAACTCCCTATCCCGGAATGGGATGGCATCGGATAGGATAGGATAACGACGAGAAGCTGCAATTGGGACGGGATCGATTGTAATAAGATGAGACTCGGTTTCTTGATGAGCTCTTGGATGATGCTTGAAGTGTGGCGCGATGGGCTGAAGGCTGAAATTAATGACACGAGCATAAAAAAGCCGACAATAAAAAAGACAACCCAGCCGCCGTCTCCTGTGGGGCATGCGTTGTTGATGCATCTTTTGAATGCGATATATGCCCGGGCGGGACATACACCTTGGCGCGTGCTTTGGTTATTTACATGATTTTTATTGACTGTTTGATTATCGTTTTAGGGAGCAAAATGAAGTGGATTACAATGTTATTTAGGACGATTTAAGGTAAGTTATGGGCGTGATTTCGATTTTTGATTATGTAATTTGAGTTTTTATCTTGTATGAAACAAGATCTTGGACAGAATCGAAAATTTGTTTTCGACACATTTGCATGATTCGTGGTACATATTGTACCCTGCCGTGATCGTTAATTATCTAAGCAAATTAAATCAACCACGGTTCTAAAATAAAATTAGGACAAGTATCCGCTGTAACTATTCTTCATTAGCTTCAAATTCAATATATACATTGCCTGCTGTTCAAAATTATCTTATATCCAAAATTCAGTTTGTGTTGATGCAATCGAAAGAGGCAAGACGGTCGGCAACAATGATCCGATTCAAACAATCAAAGACCCTCGCCTTATCGAAACCTTCGTAAGCCCAAAAAATCCACATCTAACCTAGACACGTGCTAAAAAACTTCTCGTGCCCTAATCGCGCCAAAACGTCGTCATTCAATTTCGAGAACATCTTTTTGACATCTTCTAAAAAACGTCGATTTCATCCAAACTGTTCATAAACTTCAACAAAAAAAAACTGACTGGCGGTAAACTGTCCGTTTGCATATCATAAAAACCAAACCAATTGTCTCCGTTCATTGCAGCGGACAACAATAGATGACGAAAAACAGGACAAAAACTGAAAAAAAAAACGTCTTACCGTTTTCATCGATTTCATTTTCATTTTTATGACAACGTCGCTGACCCCTGACAAGATCCTTGTACCATGCCATGCATGCAGTCCAACAGAAAAAATTAATTTAGCTACGCAAAAAATGTGAATAATAGTTTCAAAAACATTATCCTCTAATCGGAAAAGATGCAGCTTGCTACTGTGCCCAATTTTTTACGGTCGCATGAAATGTGATTTTAAGTTTTGAAGAAAAAAATGTATTCCGGTTGGCTCGACTCGAAATTATATCCGTTGGATAATCCTTAGGGTCCACATTTTTGACCACTGCTACAGCATCAGCGTCTGCCCTATGATCGGGCAATAATGACACGTAACCGTCTTCGCTTCACTCAGACACTTTCATAGGTACGAAATCGAAATAAATAGGATTCTGACCCTTCCGTATCGAACATGAACCGATTCTCGGGATATTGACGATCGTCTGAACGGCCTTCAGGCAGGGGTTACATGATGCACATATTTGCATTTCTTGTCTGTAAACCGAGGGGGTCAGAAGTAGCCATTTTTTTCGCTTGTGAAAACTCGTATATTGTAGATATCGTCACCCCTATGCCTCATTTAAGCCCTTTGTATAGAGTGCCTGTTCGAAAATATCAGAAATTCCATTCGAAATGCAATCAATATAAAGTTCCGTTTAAATTCGTTTGTGTTGATGCAATCGAAAGGGGCATTTTCGTTGTCCGAAATATTCAAATGCATTGATTGCAGCCAATGACAATAGGATGTAATAACGGTCCATATGGTGGATTCTGGCGGCAAAAACCAGCCAAAGAAATTGTAGTGTTTAAATATAGCAGTATAATATTTTTGAGTATTTGTTTTTCATTCAAATCAAGAATGTGGTGGATAAGTTGCAAACAAAGAATTTGTGATGAAAGCTTAGCAAAAAAACTTACCTCCAAAAGAGAAAAAAGGACAAATAAATTGGAAAAATAATTGAACGAACATGTTTTTGATTATTATTATTACTAATCATTGCACTTAAGATAAGGACTTGCTATATAATTCTAGCAAAACCTTGGTAAAACGGGATGCTAAACTCAACAATGCTGTAAATCAATTTCACATGACCCAAAAAAAATCAACTTTTGGTTAGACAAACGTTAGGACGTTTCAAACTACAGCGTACCAAATCAAAAAACAATTGAAGTTAAAAGAAAGTCACTGTAGTTTTCGGACAGTTTTTCAAGTGACATTTGGGAACTATAGAAACAATTATTGGCACATGATGGCATTTATGTTTTCAGAATATGTATTTGAAAGTATTATAGTCGATAATATTTATTGTGTATATACGAGCTGAAACGCTTTTGTCATGAATCGACATACTTCTTTCTTTGCTGTTGGCATTTTTTCACATAATCAAAAATGTTTTTACTATAATCCAACAATATCGCACCGCTAGTTTATATGCTAAATAGAAAATTGTTATTAAAGAATGCTTAATTAAGATTTATAGTTGATATCAAATATTGCAAAAAAAAACATCAAATTATGGCATCCAGTGATGTGTGTGTTCATAGGCGTGCAGAGGACTTTGAATTAAAAAGTTCAAATTTGGCACTAATTTTCTTTAACTTTCAGTGAATTATTGTGAAGACACAAGAAAGGTTTATTACAGAAGATAGAGTTGGGAACATCTTAAAAATAAAATAGTAAAATTAATGACATATTTTTTGAAAAAATTTAAATAGGAAGTTGAAAAATGATAGTTAAAAGAAGAAAATGTATAGACTCAGTCTCTATTTTAAAACTTCCACTGTATTGCAGGCCACATATATTTCTCATTCTCTAATAACATGAAAAAAAAGGTATATTTAAAGAACTATTAATATGAAGCAGCTTTGTAAAACAAACAATCTCGATTTCATCCCCGAGAATCAACTCATTTGACCAGGGATGGTAATATTTTTAAAGATACTTGGAAGAGCCAAACATTTTTCTGAAATTGTGTTGCTACCACTGAAAAATTGAAGTTGTTTGAACTATAAAGCTGATTTCTTTTCTTTTTAGCTTCAGTTATAAAAAAAACTTTGAATTAAAAGAAGCATTGCTCTTCACCCTCTTAAAATCGCCTTTAAAATCTATCTTCATCTTTTCCTAATCAAATTTTTTTATCACGGTGTACACTATAATTGGTAGCCGGGATTGGCAAATACACAATATTTACTGAATTACTAGCTCTAAAACGCTAGTGGCATACATTCGGGACAAAATTTATCAATACGTAGGTACATAAATAAATATTGCAAATGAATAAGATTTCAAGTTATATAAAGAACGATATGAAATTTAATTGTTTTTTGTTTATGACTTTTCTACTACATATTCCTTTCAATCGACAAATAAGAGCCTCCAGAAGAAAAAATGTTGCTGATTGAAAATCATCTATCTTCTGAAATACTGTCGTATTCAAAAGCATCTTCAACTTTACTCGACTAACCGCTATTTGTAACTTTTTCATGAAATACACACACAAATGCCGCTAAAATGAAATAATATACAAAGAGCCAAAAGGATTTCATGGTCTACAAATTATCAAATCATCATCACATTGAAAATCCTGAAAATCTACACAATTCCACATAAATTCGAATTCGATGCAACCTCACGTTTACAAAATTAATTCGCTCTGCACGCATACAAAACGGGTCTACGTGCTCAATATCCGCAAATCGACGTAACGTGAAACGAAGCCAACGAAACAAAGGAGCTGACTCGAAGGACATGAAATTCTATCGATTGCCAACGCAGGAGCCATTATATCGGTCTGACATTAGTAGTGAAATAAAACGAAAGGATTCCCCGAGGGCCCCTTTTGCCGACAGTCGACGGCCGGTCAAATCCGATAACCCCTATCTTGTGCATCTTTCGAAAAAGGGGTTCGTGTCCCCGGTCGCAAGGCTAAGCTACGATGCCTTGCGGCTGTGTCGAAGAGAAATTTGGCACGGCATATAGTCGGGTTACGTTTTTCAAGCCTATCATCAACGAACGACATTAAAGGGGAGGAATCCTTTCGCCCGATCCGGTTCAATGTAACGTATGAGACAGTACGAAAGGGGTTGTGATGACTTCAGTCGTTGAGTAACGAGCTGAGGGTGGCTGAATGGCGGCAAGTTTTTAATACGCAACGTGTGCCAGCTTGCTATGACAAGCATGCAGGGTGAGAAGTTTCATAATATGGACAGCGGGAGTTTACTCCCAGCTGTTTCAGCGAGTTTTCATCCCTTTACGACGTACTAGCAGAATGAATAATCACATCGACTTCGTGTCTGTCTAATGAAGGGTTGTGTTTCTCTAGACGCTGCGTTTTAAGCAAACTCACGGACTTAGGGGGTGTATTGCCGGCGAGTGGGCTGCGTTGCTTGCAAAATGAAGATTCGCATCACATATCGACCGTAGAAAGGGGTTTGAATTTCGAAGCGTGCTATGTAAGGCAAGGCATGAGTGCACACGTCAATGGCTGACGCTTCAGCATACATTGGGGCATTATGTAAAGTTCGATTGTTTGTTGAATATATTTTGGTGAGAAGACGTGTTTGGATTTCAGAGGGTGGCAACCAACATAACCGATTTTATTTTCATTAAATGTTTTGCAGACTGTGAACCATTTAAGGATTATTCTTTAGTTTTCATTTGGGTTGAATTGATCATTACTTTACGTGTGGGATTATTTATAATGCTAGCGAGAGTGATAAATGCATTATGCTAGACTTGTCTACAATTCATTATCCACTGAACACAGAAAGCAGCTTTCAATATTTTTTTCAGTTTGACGATGCCTCTTCTTTGGATACAACTATTTTTTTAAAGCACTTTCAATACACCCCTGGGGGTCAATATTAACCATACGTTCACCAACCATGCAAAATTGCTTTAAACCCTAGATTAGTTATCTTGCAACAATTCAAACAACACCTAAACTAACATCAAGTTCATTACATGAGGACATTTGTCTCTCGACCCACCTGTGTCGTACACATCACCTTAGGCTAGGAAGAAAAATCGCTTGATCTTCGCCCAGCTGATGTAACTTTCTCGACACACACACAGCACACCGTCATTTCATTTCTCATTCTAGTCGCAAAGGAAACCAACAAACCAAATATTTGCGGGATTTCGAACTAATATCATCTTCGCTGCAAGCGTTTCACCCACAAGTAAATAGGCACATATGCCGCACGAGCCTCACCAACTTTTTTCTGTTGCATTCGCTGCACTGTTGCGCGATACCTGCCGTATTTACCATTTCGTCAAAACATTTGAAAAACAGCTTGAAACTAATTTGACAAACAACTCGATAAAGAAAGAGAAAATTCAACCAACCAAAAAGTCCTCACCCGAAGGACTCATCCTTTTGTCGGGAAGTAATATTGTATGTGGAAGTAAAAAAAGGAAAAGGAAACAGTTACAAGATTGACTTACGTAAGTATATTATGAGGCCGATCAGCGATCGCGGTATCCCGAGGAGCTTCAGATGGTTGTGTTACCTGGGCACGTGATCGAAGGATGCATTTTACATTGAAAGACACATATGTGGTTCCGCTTTGGTTTTTATTGAAGAAATTTTAACGACCTAAATGAATCTATAATTGAACTGAAATGTTTGAAAACAAAATATTTCCACGCGTGGTAAATAACATTACAGACCGCTGTTTGCTGTATACTTCGACAAAAATTCAGTCACACAATCGCTTCAATACTGTCTCTCACGAAATTGAAAACCTATGGAAACATATTTATTTTATGCAGTGTACTTAATCGAAACATCCAATCAAAAGGGTAGCCTATTTTATATCAGATAGAATCGAAAAAGGATCGTTTCGAACCTTACGAAACGATCGGAGACTCGTCCTATTAGTCAAGAAAGTTACCTAAAATAAAAATAAAAACGAGAAAAAGGGAAAAGAAACGAAGAGGTTTTTATAGCTGGCACATGGCATTTGTGATCGTGTCATGATCGTTTTGGTTTTGGCTCGCGTTCTCTCGTCTTTTTATGATGCGCATGGACTAGGAAGAAATTGGAGGAACTCCTGCGCTTGCCACAACCAATACTGACGATAATTTAAAATAATTAGCCAACAAGATGTTTTTTGACGTGTGTGTCGAATAAGATCAACGCGTTGTCGTAAATGGAAATGGATGTGCGGCTGATTGTGAACCTTTTAGGGGGAGAATGTTTCCACAGTTTCTTTTGGACTTTTTTCCTTCAAGATTCGACTGCTTTCGTGGTTTTTGTCTAAAATTGGGAAGGCTACGGTTTCTTATGTACAATCTATCTACATACTTAGAGTTAGATACATTTGAATTGCCTGCTCATAGTATATAGCAAAGACCATGTACGTCAATTTCACTGCCCTTTTTATAATTCTCTCCAAAAAGGGACCGTCCTGTTTTCGATTTTAAGAGCACTTCTCGAAGATGTATCATAGAATACTACGAAAATAGTTTTCAGATTCGTTTCTTTTAGTTTTGAGGTTGATTGGTTGCACCTGTTTTGCTAATTGCTAACCCGGATAGCAATTTCGATTGCTTTCTTTCGATCTCTTTCGACTTAAGATTGGCCATGACTGGATGCTGTTAGCAATTAGAACGATTTTTTTCGGGGGGCTGCGTTTTCTATGTGAGGCTGTGTACACGAGAAACGAAAACATCAAACGACACAAGCTGATGTAATTCGAGATGTGAATGATGATTTTTCGTATTTCAACAACACATTTATGTTTTGAATGAAAACCACAAAAATTTAGTGGAGTCGTGCTTTGATGATGATAGATGTGTGTCGAGTTGGTTTTCGGTAACACATTAGTCGAATGGGGAAACATCAACGCTGTATCGATTTTCAAATTAGGAAAATATAAGAAAGAAAATAGTATGGATTTTGTTAACTGTTTGAAAGCAATTAGCCGAATCGAGTTTTCAAGTGCTTGAAATAATATTTTTTAGCACTTACGTTTCAATAATTGAATTGTTGTATTAAAGATGTTGCCTGCTTCGTAAATATGCCGGTATTTGTGGACGCAACATAATTGACGATAAGCAATCGTAAATTTGTAGCTGTATTCTAAGACAGATTAATGACTAGATTTAATTATATTCGGAAGAAAATGGATTTTGCCCTGAAAGTTTTTTGTAGAGAAAACCAAAAACTATAGGAAAATTTAGTATTGATTTTTCTTATGACTGAGACCTCTCACCAGATATTTCTTCATACGAGATGCATACGTTCAGATACATACGTTGTTGTATGCCAAATATCTGATGCTATGATCCGGCCATAAGTGCGAAAATTAGTAAGCATTTCAACGATCTAAAATCTCAATCGAAATTGCCACATTTCCTCTACTTAACTTCAAATATCATAGTTTCTAGCGGTGCATATGCGCTTGAACTTTTAGTGATAAAGTCAAAAAATACTTTCCTCGAGAGAACTAGTTTGAAGATTTTAGCTTCCATAATATCAATACCAATTTTACCACGGTCGTTATGCGCGATGTCATCGAAGATACATGCTTTCCCTCTAGTGCTTATTTTCGTTCTTTCGTATCTATAGACATGGATCTGGATAAGGATACAAGTAACAAAAGTAGTCAAAAGTTTGATATGAGATATGGTCAGATATTTGGACACGAAATGGTGAACCGTCCGAGGGTGATGTGATAATACACTTTGTTTATATCACAAAACGGTGATATTCAACCTGCTATACATACACTGAAAGAAAAAGTCGTGGTTGATTTAATTATTATTGATAGTAATGTAACAATTTATTCAAAATTGACGAATAAACTACGGAAAATGGGTCTCTCTACTATGCTAAAATAGTTCATTTGACCATACAAAAGTAGTTGACTTTGTTGATACAAAAAATATTGAAACCTTCGAGGATTCAACTGTGTTAATTGGTTCACAAGTACGATAAATAGTTGATCTATAGCAAAATAAGCATCAATTCATTTAACACTACAAAATATCGAATTACCAATAATTTTCAGAGTTTTTCAGCAATCACTTATTATCGTTGGTGCACCACAGACTACAGTCATTTACTATTTCGTACTAGGTCCATTGTTGGAATCCCATAGATTGTGGTTGCTTACTTATTTGCACCACGGACGTTGTTTATCAACCACGCGTCATGGTACATAAAAGTAATTAACAATTTTCTTATGGTTGTTTTAACTATAGCCCGTAGTTGACGCAAAAGCAACTGAGGAAAATTGTTGATTTTACCAAGATTTTTCTCTCAGTGTATAGAGGATATAGTGCAGCGACTTTAGATTTTATCTGCCGAAAAAAATACAAGGAAAGGTTTTTATTGTGTTGGGGGTTTCTGTTGATTATGAGATGAAAAACATTATCTATAAAGCCCATTTCGAAATCGTGTGTGAAATAGAGCTATAAAAGGTCAACAGAATATGTTTTTTTTTTATCTAGTTGTTAGTTAGTTTTATGTGAATTTTTGATGGCACCGATTTTTATCAGCGTGAAAATCTGCAAATTTGCAAAAATCCGCAATTTCTTAAACGAAAATCTTACGGAACTAATGGTTTTCGAGATAACGTCCAGAGAAAACTTTAACGAAACGCATATAATCCACAAAACATAGTGATGTTAACAGATACAAGCATGAAAATGTTGAAGTTTGTTCAAGTTCATATCCTGTTACCAGATCAACCAATGTGAAAGGACCATGTCAAAGCTTTGTTATTCATTTGAAGTACCAGATGTAGCAAGAAAATTTTAGGCGTAGTCTATTAATCTAGTCTATTATTAAATTTTGCACACATTTTCTTTAACCCTTAAAAATTTGCCAAATGCTCGCGTCGGGTGTACGCCAAAACCATGAATGTGCTTTTTTGGTGATTTTCAGTTTTTCATGTCACTGTACGCGGAATTCTTATACAAACAATTTGCCAAAACCGGAAATGTAAAATTCCATTTTATGCCTACAAAAAGTCAAAATTTCAATTTTATGAATTACCTAAAAACTAAGTATTTGCCAAATGCGTTACACCAAAATCATGAATGTGCAGATTCATTGTTTTAGTGTAACGGAATAGTATTAGAATATTATCTTCCTTATTTCAAAAAAAAATGTTTCTTATATTTTAAAACTGATTTATAATATTACGTCAAATTTTCAAATTGATTTTACTCGAAATAGCATTTTAGCACATTCATGGTTTTGGCGTACACCCGACGGAATGTTAACTCGTTTAATGTCTTCTGAAAGCAATTTGTAATTTTTGGGCATAATTTAGGTAGATTGGTTTAAAGAAAGCACAACAAATTGGAGAATTCTGAATGAATTTTATTCTGATTACTCCAACTGTTAGTCACTTTTTCATGATAAACATAATTTCGCAAATCATCTAGACATAGATTAATTGACCAGTCTTCAATATTCTTATCTAAAATGTTAATTGAATACAATCATCCTTACAAAATGCTCAATCGATTTGCTCCACAATTGTTTCGAATGAAAAATGCCTTCATATCCTGATAAAACCTTCGCGGCCGACCAACAAATTATCATTCTTCTGTGCACATTGCTCACTGACCTACAGGGTGTCCAAGCTGTGACTCACGACGAGCTGTCGTAATTTATTTTGTCCATCGTTTGAAACTGACATGATGTGCAATGTGCACGCTTCAATCACTAATGCCGGCCGGCCAGCAGCCTACTCTAAAACATGCTGGCTCGACTAGAATCCTAGTTATCAAGGGCGACTGTTTTCAAGATCCTTTGCCTATTCCCCGTAGAATGAGTGCGTGTTCGTTGGTCAGGGATTCTTTGCTTGAGCTGAAAATTCCTTCGAACCGATGATCAGCGATAGAGCTCTTAACAGAAAAACCGATTATTACACAATTAAGGGTTGACCAGACACCCTTTTGCCTCCTTTTCGTCCTGTCGAAGATTTATATGTTCTACCGCCCGGGGTGCATCATATAAAAGTGCAGGTGCAAAAGTGATGCGGACATTGCGGCGACTACGATTACTGAGAATTTCAAGGAGGCGATTATCCTTTTTGAGGTGAACCGTTGTTTTATTTTATCAGTAACGGATTGTATTAGAAATTTTTGTGCTAGATATTGTTGAGTATATGAAAATCGGACTACGAAACTTACACTGTACATCATTTGAAATAGCTTTAAATTACTTAAACTCATTTACTTTTCGGAAATTACTTGGACCTATTTGAATGAATGTTAATCGCACAATGTCCAAAAACGCTTGCTCCCTTAAATTTCAAATCAGCTCTCCGCCACGTTACCCATCTGCCACGCAAAGGTACCTAAATCTCACATCTAAATATTCAAAATCGGAATAAGATAAATGATTGAGAAGACCTATTTGAAAGAGGATTAAAATGTACTTACCTAAGTGGATATTTTAAGAAAATTGAAAGATGCTCCCTTTGTTTTTACGGGTGAATCCGATTGCCGGGGGATTTATTCGAATGTCGAATTACTTCGAGAAAATGAAATCCCAAGCAAATTGATTTACAGCTGTCTGCCAGTTGACGTGTAATCATTAATAAGAGTCACAATGTTTTTGGTATGGTTTTAAGTGCTCTAGTTTGGATATATAAAGCTTTCTAAATTTGGAAAAGATCACCACATTTTAGCATTCAAAAAACTACTGAAATCTATATCTGCTGATAGTATAAGGCTCTGATTTATTTTTTATCAAAGACAACACCGCTCACCTAAAACACTAACCTGACCCATTTCTCAAACAACCTTGAAGCCTATGAACGCTAATTTTCACAAAGAGGTATCAGTGCTGCATTTGAGTAGCCCCTCCCTTAAGGATCTGACGAATCAGACGAATTACCATACAAATCTCCTTTCAGCAATTATAATTTTGTCTCGCTTTGATATCTGCAACTTCGTAAATAAATCCTTTTCAAAAGAGGAATCAACCCCTTTATTTTGACATCAACCCTTTCGAATTAAAACGATCATCGATCCATCCCTTCCTGTCAACCGATTTGACGCTCCGATAAATAATTACAAACGGATTGTTAGGACGTAATGTCTTTTTGATGGAGTGACTAAATAACGAGAAAGGGTTTTCTATGGAGGGTAACTAACCCTTTGATTGGCTGTTAAGTGATGTTTTTATTGAAGTTGATTGGTAACAATGTAAACCAAGCGATTATATAATTATTTAATTGACTGATTTGTTTAGGCTAGTAGGAAAGGGGTAGGTCCGTTTAGGTGGTAAAATTGGTAATTTAAATGTATTTTGTACGGGTTCGCACTTGGGAAATTGGCTGAAATTTCATACAAAAAAAAACCATAAAAATATGGCGCCGCGACCAAATTGTTTCGGCTATGGAAGATGGTTTGATTTGCGAGTGAATATGCAATATATTATTAATTGCCATAGCCAAAAGTGAAAGTAATTTTAGGAATATTTTACCAATATTTTTACCAGCACGTGCTCAGCCCATTCGTTTGCATGCACCATCTGTTTTACAATTACCAAACTCTTCGATCCCCTACATCAATTAACCCGAATCATAAACAAACATCGTGAACCCTCCCGGTGACTTTCAAGTAGCACTTAATTAGAACACAAGTCAACTTACGAATATCTTAAAACTGAAAGGGGCAGGCAAAGGAGCCGAATTAATGACTGGCTGACCGCGAGGAATTCAACTGGAACCACTTCTAATCACACATTCGAACAAACAAAAACTTGGAGTGGCCTGAAACGACTTTGGAGTGGAACAAGGATGACTACTCAGAGGATTATGAAATGAGTTTGTGAGTGATCAAACAAAACGTTCCGCCGTTGTACAGACGAATGCCGTTCAGGAGAAATGATAAGCAATTTATCTAACAAGAGCTGTAACCATTATGAAGAGAGATGGTCATCGGGATTAGAATGTTCGTATTGTGCATACTAATGAATGGAATCGAAGCAGGTGAATCTTGTTATCAAGCGATAATTACTAGTGACTTGCTAACAAGCCTTCTGTTTCGATGATTGAAAATAGCTGATGGATTGTTATTGGAGTTGACTTTATTTAATTTTTTGTATCATTTTCGCTATTAAAGACAAAAATAAATGCCTTTTTCATTATTAGTGCTATTAGCTTAGACTTTCCTCCTCCGTTATGAGAAATATAGTAACTATAGTTTAAAAACAACAAGAAGCGCATGAGAATTAAAGCACAGGAATATATCAACCAATTAATATGAAAACGATGTATTGAAAATTTTAATTATTTGTTTTTATAAAGCAGAGGTCCAAAAAATTGAAACAAACGTGATTGATAAAAGCATTTGTAATTTATTAATCTGAATACTCAACGCGCATATGCCTAATAATTTCATATTTTAGAGCTTGGAGCTAAAACGATTCCTAGCCTGCCATAGCCAAAAGAAAGCGAATGTGCACATAGATAAGCCAAGAGTTCCAATGTATGGAGAAGAGCTTAAATCGTTTTTCCAAATCGATTCTGGTGAAATTTTACAGAAAAGAAGTCATTAGTGCTGGTTTTGGTGACGACAGGAAAATTGTGACTAGCAGGAAGATCAGATAAGAAAGTTACTCGGTAATTAGAGAAAGCTCGATATTATCGCACAAAAGTCATTCTTATGTTTCACAATAGGCTTATCAGTCAATAAATCTTTATTATTATTTTAATAATTTGTTAGTTTTGAGTTTTGCTAACTTTGAAAATAGTTATTTTTCTGGGGTTTTTCAAATGGTGTGACAGTATTCTTGTTTCAGAAAAATTGATTGTTGAATTAAATTACTATTGTTTTTTTGGTCGAGTTTTTAGCGTGACTTTTGGATTTGTATCATCATTTGTTGCCTTATTTAATTTGCATTTCTTGATAATAATTTTGATTTAGCTGAGGGCGCAGAGATTTGCAAAGAAAATAGTGCTGAAATGCACAAAGCTGTCCAATTTTTTTGCGATATATCAAATCCTAAATGAATTGCTCGCAAGAGGTATACGCCTTAGTTTTGCTGTTGATAGCAGCTTGAGTGTCTTTGCCACTGTCACTAAGCAAAAAAATATCAATATGTTTAGCTGGAAAAATTTGTAA
The DNA here is from genome assembly GCA_947369275.1 of Nemotelus nigrinus. NCBI lineage: Eukaryota > Metazoa > Arthropoda > Insecta > Diptera > Stratiomyidae > Nemotelus > Nemotelus nigrinus. Next base: position 210,319,791 of record OX376373.1, read on the forward strand.
AAATCGCTAGATTCCAATCAAAACATATTTCATAATAAATTTCGAAAAAATGAAACAATAAACAATCGAAGTCTATTGATTATAGAGAAGAATATGACCATCACATTCTAAACAAAATGATATATATAGTATATACCTATCAGGAGTCCCACCAGCTCACTTCCGTTTTGTCAGGCTTTCGGGAGTCTATCAGGCATTCTTCCTCTTTTTTTAAACGCAATACCAGCTTCACATATGCTGATACAGCTGACCAGGCGTCATCCGACTGTGGCATCATCTCCACGGTTCACTCCGGCATCACAGGGCCAATTACAGATAAAAGCATGTGCCACTCTGAAGCGGGTGCAACGGAAAAATAACTCCACCTTGACTTTCCCCATTTCCTGAAGTAATCGAGGTCCGATAGGAACTGGCACATGTTCACCGTGGTCGCGATTAAGACAAGTTTTTAAGGCGCTCATAGCTCAGCGCTCCTCCCAAAGCACTTGTGTTCGCACTCGTGCTTGAGCAGCCAATATTTCTTTTCCTTCTTCTGCTCTGTTCTGCGTTCGCTCGCCAATAGATCAATTGTGAATATTCCCGCTATCAATGAGACGGTGTTTCCTTAAACTGTTCGGTAGCTGCTTGCAATTCGCAGCGTTGCTTTACGCTAGATGTTCGCCATCCCAACTCAATCCTTGTCAAACCTTAACGTAGTGGCCCATATTCACCGCTATAAAGAGTTTACGTTTACTCGCACTAGGACCGCGAACGTTTGCCATGAGTCTCCCAATCGAGATAACAGCCAGTAACGTTCTATCGCATACTTTTCGGATGTGCTCTCCATATGCCAGCTTAGAGTTCAACATCACTCCAAGATACTTTGCCAATTTTCTGGTGTCAAGTACTTCGGAGCCAACCGTCATGGGGACAATGACCTCTTTGTCAGCATGATAATCTCAGTTTTTGCGATCGCCAGCTCTAACCATGGCTTTCTATCAAGCCTTCAACCCTTCTCATTACTTGATTGAGTTTAAAGCCTGAATTACATGGGCATGCAGTGCAGTGCAGTTCAGCGCGGTGCCGAAGCAGTGCACGCATTGCACGCATTGCAAAGCACATTGAAAGCAGTGCAGTGTTCTCACAACTAATGTCAAATTAATTTGTGGAGGTTTGATATTCAGATTTTCTGCATCTGTTTTTCGTTCAATTACAATTTAATGCCTAAAACGGAATTTAGAAATTAGCCGCTGCACTGCTACTTATAGCTCTTCTACTGGAATATTGTAAGTAGTCTATGAGTAACACGCCAGGGGAATTTCGAAAAATTGTCAGCATAACTTTTCCTACGGGTGGAACTATTTTTACTTCCTTTGGCGCATTTAGACCTGATCCTACCCATAGTTTAGACTGCCATTTCATCTCTAACGTATAATGGTGAATCCGTATTTCATTTACTGTCACAAATCGTCGAAAAAACTCAGCGGGATTGCGTATGATTAAGTCCTAAAAACTTATGGGAAATAACTCGTTTGACATTCACATTATTCACATAACTACCTGTACTAGAATCCTTCATTGAGTTCGCTCTGGCGGTACAAAAGTTGGGGCTGCGCGTTAATGAATTAAAGGCGAAGTAGATCGTTGCATCATCTGCGGGAATAACGCCTCGAGTTGGTCAAAACATCAGGGTACCGGAGCACGAATTTGAAGTAGGAAAATCATTCAGCTACCTTCTGCCAATTGTAGCAGCCGAAAAAAAATAGAGGAAGAAATGCGTGTGCTGCTGCTCAAATTCAACAGTCGCCTACAGTCTGTCAAGGCTCTTCAAATACCGAAATCTAATCCAAACCTCAAAGTTTCTGTTGCACACGTATGGATCCGAGACTAAGATTCTCAGCAAAATTACTCTGGTCTCTTAGACGAATTCGAGAGAAAAGTCTTGCGGGGAATCGTTGGCGCCATGTGTGACGAGGGCCGATTTCGGGGACGTTGCAAGCCTGAGTTGTACGCTATTTATACAGGAGCAAATAAAATTACAAAGATGAAGCTCGGTAGACTCCAGTGAGTTGAGTACCTAGTTCATATGGGCGAATTGGAGCCTGCTTAGAAATATTTTTGCGGGAGATAACGGCGAGGGAGACCTTGTTTGCTCTAGAAAGTTGGCGTCGACTTGGCCGCTCGAAGCTAAAGAGTTCCTGGTTGGACGACTTTGGCTCGCGATCGAAATCGATGTAAAAACTTGCTGAAAAGAGGCTAGAATTGGATCCCGGTTGTAGAGCCGATGATGATGAATTATTAAATTACAAAATTATTTTATATTGCATTTCTAGTTTAAATGGAACGCGTCAGCATGTCAATATGCTAATCAATTTTTCCCAAGTGCATTAGAGAGACAAAACAAAGCAGTTTGAATGATATATTGCATTTAAATATTGCATTATTTTACTAATATTGCATTTAAAGCATAAAAATGAGCATAATATAAATATTTAGTGAATTTAGTACATTTCAATTCATTTTTCTAGTACCTACTTTGCGTCAGCAGTTTGTAGCTTACGATGAATTTACTTGGGTTCAAACAAGAATAATAAAAACCAAATGGCAGATTAAGAAGCGGTTTTTATAGTGTGAACTTTTTAATTTTAGTCATGCATTTCATGCGTAATTAATAAATAAATTTGTATCAAAATAATAATAGCAAAATTCCTCTTCAAAATAACTTCATAAAAAAAAACTTCAAAATATCTTATTTGAATGACCAACTTTTTCCTTTAGGAGCTAGATGTGATTCAATTTCTTGACAGATATTAATATACCTAGGAAAATCTTCATTCGTTTTCAGTGTCTGTTGGTCTGTAAGAAAATTTAAATACATCTTGCTACTAGAGGAAAAGTTGGTCTCGCAGATAAAATATTTTGCATTGAAAGGTAGAAAATATCAAATTGGGTTAAATATCAGTATAAATATCAGTTTACTAAAAGGAGAATATTTCTTGAAACTGAAAGAGGGAGACTCAATCAGAGCTTGTAGGGTCACATGACCCTCGCGAGTACAGGAACATGTTTTATTTTTTAGTGGAAGCTTTGTTAAATAATAATGTAATCATAAATTGAAAGGTCATATGAAATATAAGTTAACTTACTTTTGGATAATTAAGAGTGATATATCTTGACCGAATGTCCATCCCGCTCACCAGTCCTGACATTTACACGCTAGCGATCATTGTTTTTTAGGATGTGATATTATTGCAGAGGAGTCATTGTTCAGTGGTTTCATCTCCTATCCATTCTCTGTACCTTGAATTCTAAATCTTAACACTATTTTCTAATACTAAGCAAAGATCAAACTTAATTTATTAAACACTACACAGCCTTGCATTATTATATTCTACATGATACCGCTATATCCATTACATCCAATTCCCTCGACCATTTCCAATTAGCTTTCGTTAGCAAGTCACCAAACATTTATCAAACACGCGAAAAAAACGTTTTCTTCCCTTTCATTCATTTCACAACCCAACATTTTTTAATCATTTCCCGTCTTCCATTTCGCAAAATTGCCTGGAAACTTTTCGTCTATTGTTTTGAAAGGTTTTCATTTCACTTGCAGTCATTATCCCCTTTTGTTGAAATTATGAAAAATTTTCTTCGAAATCCTCGCACAATAAATAAAAAAAACAACACGGCCCAAAGAAAATTCGTAGCCATCCAGCATAATCATCATCGTCGGCGGTGGCGCTACTGCCGTCGTGCGTCCCCGACTCCTGGACCCGTTCCATTCCGTTCGTGTTTTATTCATGTATTCGGAATTGTTCTCTGCTGGCAAGAAAACTTTGCTTGTCCTGTCGCTGGAGCAATACTCGCGGCACACAAAAGCTAAATATTAAAATGAATGGGAGCAAAATTTGAGAAAAGAATGGAAATCTCGCGAAAAATGATGTAGCTTTGGCGTTCTGTGTCCGAGCAGGAGCAAGCGGAATGGGCATCCAGAACTAATTTATTTTTTGTCATCAATTTTCCTGGTACTCTGAAAAGTGAACGGCTCGTAGCAGAGAGAGACACTTTTCATTTGTGAAGGTTGTTGGTCTTGGGGAAAAAGGTTACCAGCGTTTAAGGATCAAATAGAAAGCTACTAATGAAATTCGATAAATAAGGGCAAAGCACTAATTGTGTCTACATGTGAAAACAAACATAATTGTGCTTAAAGGCATTTTTATAGTTATACTGAATTTTCATTTCTGTCCTTACCAAAAAGTATAGTTTGTTCGCATTGTCCTTAATCTAAACATACTTTCAATGCAAGAAAAAAGTGGTTTTTTAACGTGCATTGCCAAAACTTACTTATTCAAACCCTAGCAGGATAACGTAAGCAGAGCTCCAAAGTATGAAACATATCATATTTAATTTTTACCCCAAAACCATGTGATTCCTGATTACCAGACTTTCATATCGAAAACACTGACAATCCAGTGACATCAATCTCACTCCCCGTTCCATTAAAATTCCATCGGACAGTCATATTAACAGCCCAGAGGTATCCTTTGACCAGGATATCGTGACGACTAGGCTGGCTGTGTGCTTTATCAGTGCGGGTCTAATTAAAGGAATTTAAGTCTCCTCATCCTTGAAATGAAACAAAACTCATTCTGCCAGAAATGTCTTTGTCGAAGATGGATCTCTTTCAATGTTCGCTGGAAGCTTTTGTTGATGCTGTTTGTGATTGTGCTCCGACTGTTAGCAAGAAATCTCATTGAAGCGAGCTCGACGGAGGCCCCACATCCTTTTCTGTTTGAAACAGGACGCTGGCACTGGCTCCGGCACCAGCACACTTGTCCGGCTCGATTCTGCAATGAAGGCCCATTGTTGTATTTTACACCAGCTAACGATGAATACGAAATTAAATTAATGACTAGGGTTTTTTCATCGCCAGTTCCTTTTATGCATGGCTCTTGGACTGAAAGGAGACCCATAGAATTAATACGAGAACGGTGGAGCTAATTGAAATTTAATTTCATTTTTTGTTGTTCCGTTCTTGATTTAATGTTTTCTTTTTTCCTTTTTGCTTTTAGTTTGGCTTAAGTAGGAAGTTGTGATGATCGTCGAAAAAACTAAGAGATGAAAGGAATGCTCGCTTTGAGCTACGTTAAAAGGAGAGTGAAGCTGTAGGCGATTGATTAAAGTAAAGATATTGCAAATCAAGCTGAGGGTCGCAATAATAAATTAATTGGTTTCCGCGAATAGGAGACAAATTTAATTTGTGACCTTTCAAAGTGTCCTTCCACTGGGCTATCAAATTCAGATCTAAAGCTTTAAAACTTTTACCAAATAATAGATAAGATCGGTAAGTGTAACTAATTCATGAAATTTTGATGTAAAAACACAATTTAGAGTTCGTGAAAAAAGTAGAACAATTAGGCCAAATATCGACACCGTGCCATCAGAAAGTCAACTATTATCGTCGCTAATGGTTTTCTTTAATCTCTTTGTGTTATTATGTTTCGGCAAATGGCAAACTTTTAATTAACAAACTCCATTTTAATGGGTTCACGGTCCGACTCCATACAAAGAAACCCAATCAAGAGCATCTTTTACGAGGGCAATTATCAATTAAAAGATCTCGACCAACGTACACGGAGGCTGTTTGACGAATTACATTCCAAAACCAGAGAACATGGAAAAGTAATCGAAATAAAATTTCGTAGCGAAAAGCAATCCATAAAAACTGCCAGCAAACATCGAAACTAATAACAATAAAAATTAGACTCCTGTTGCGATTAACAACCCATTTCTAATGTACTCGAGCCCACTAAATTCGCCGGTATGAAACCTCAAGTCGGCCAACACTCAGTCCCAAACATGAAATACGACTGAGTTCTTCATATGATGTGGCGTAAACGATTTCGAAACAGTCCCGAGCGAAAATTCCAAGTGAAAGGATGTCGTTGTCTATGACTACGGATTACGTCCTTAAAAAATTGTCACCGCATTTTCTGGTAAATAAATTCCAAACAACGAACGCCTCGGTAAATGCTGAATCGAAAATCGTTGAATCGATGAAAACGAGCACTCTATCGAAATGCCATAAATAGAGGATTTCCTATCAGGCAGTCGGGATGAGTATGTAACACTTTATCTGCTGAGTACCTCAAGAACGTATTAATGGATAGGGGTAGCCCGCTGTTAATTCGACGTCTGTATTTTATTGACGGTTTGTGTAAAAAGTTTGTTGAAAAGGGTTTATATGTCGCGGCGAGTAGTTTATAGGGGTTTTATGAGGGTTGCATTAATTGAAACATAAAGAACGGAGTTATCAAGTCAGAAATGATGATGCGTACGATTTGTCTGTTTTTTTTTCGGTTGGCTTTGATACCGCCTAAGGGTTGATTTATTGGAGTACAATCAGTTGATCGATCACTTGCGAACAATTTTGATGAAATGACTGTTTCAAGTGTGTCGGTTGAACATTAGTTCTGAAAAGGTCTTGCCTTCAAATGCCCTTAAGGACTCCAGCTAAATCTTGAGCGTGAGTAGAGCGGTCTTATTTCAATATGCAGAGCTCTGAATTTCAATTACATCCTAATTAAGAATTTACAGAAGGATCATTCCGAATTTTTATAAAATATAATAAAAAATATTATCAGACTATTGTAAAAAACACATATCCAAAGTGATTCTAATTTTTTTTAATAGTTCGCTAATAGTTCCGCTAATAAAGTTCTCTTTGAAGGAGTAAATAATTCAAACTTCTTGAATTTAATACTTTACCAGACCGTTCTTATCAATGAGCAATCAGACAGGCAATTAAATGCTCCGCTCAGGGGCGGCTCGTCGTTGTACGCAAAGGAAGCAGTGCTTCCCTTGCTAAATACTCCCTACACAAGAAAATTAACTTAACAATACATATTGAAATACAAAACAAATCAAATATTCAACAAATCAAAACAAATCAAAACAAATATTCAACATCAATAAAAAAATTTACAAAACACAAAACATTCATCTCATACACGAGATTGCTCTAACAGCCAAAGTGCTTTAAAAGTAGCTTTACACCAACGCGACGAAATATCTTGCGTTTGAGTGAAAACCTCAAGCATCTCGTACCATTGCAAGCCAGAACGCTCAGTTCATTGCAGCGTATTGAAATATGCCACACAGAACACTAAAGCGATCTTGCCTCAATGCACGTACCATGATGTGTGCATACATCCCAAAGCAAGCATTACACAATTAATGGTCGTAAACACTTTGCAATGAATGTTCACAAATAGCAGCGCGGACGCTGCTTAGCTCACCGCGTCTTCCTGGGTAGAGAAAATCAAAAAACCGTTTGCTTATTCGGCCGCTAAATGGCCGAGAAATATTTGTGAATGGACGCAGCACGATTTGCAGCGTTCTCTGCTTGGTTTCTGTTTTGCTATAGAGCTTGGAGCTGGTTTGCTTTGGGCAAGTGAGTTTAGGATGTTATTTGTATGTATCTATACTGTAATGGATGCATTGGTTAGCATTGGATGTTATTTGTATGTTTCGTTTCTGTAATGGATTTATTACTGAGTTCAAGAGTTAAATGTTTGCTGCAGATTGAAATTCTTTTGATTTGCCTGATTGCTTGTTTGTGCTGAAAGTGCGTATGTTAGTATTGGAATGATTAAAGAAAGATAGTTTAGTGTTAATGTTCGGCATACAACGTGAGGTTTTTTAAAACCCAAATCTTAGAGACATGAAGCTGATTTTATGGAAGAGGTATGAACGTATTTTTTTAACAAATTCTTAATAATGGTATATTTGTGTGTTTTATTATTAGCTTGTTAATACATAGAATAAAATAAATATTTGAGTATGCTCTATTAATATATGTATGCACAGAATAGATACAATGTCTTATGGGGTAAATCTAACCCCACCTTGTATGGGTGAAGAATTATTTTCACATTGTATGCCGAAGGTTTAATTCATTTTGTCTTGGAAATTGAATTTCATTTTAGAAAATCTACTGCGGTGTATTTTTCTCTTAGACTATTTGAGGATACAAATGTACTTTATAGATTCGTTTTGACCAGGAACCCTAATTTCAGTTTTTATTTAAAAAAAAAATTGTTCTAATTTGAAATGTCTTGGATTATAATTTGTAATCTTGCACCATTTAAACATTAATGAGATTGATGGTGATCATAGTGAGTAGAAAAGTCACTGAATCAAATAATTGGATATTGAATGCAACTTTTGATACATTTGCTGCGCTGAAGTTTCTACTTGTTTATTCTTGAAAAATATGGAAAAATATATCTGCTTCCCCGAGTCTTAAAGACACGAGCCGCCACTGGCTCCGCTCCTTCATATCAAATGAACAGACGTATTTGCGCTCACCCCAACTATTCAATACACCAACATATCTCCTTTGATCATTACTAGTGACAAATTTCTTTTCGCTGCGACAAAACGCTTCTCAACAACAAAATATGTGCCACCTGCCGCTCTTTCAAGACACCTTTCTACTTCTGTCTACTGTCTGTCTGTACTACTGTCTACTCACTCACCAACCCTACTCTTAAGACGTTCAATTTGAAAGAACGCGACATCGTCTTAATCGATTTAACACAATCCATTTAACCCATCTAATCACATCTTTAACCGCGAACTGCCTCACGTCAATTCCAACCCGTCATGTGCACCCTTTTACGATCTCGGCACCGATCGCTTAAGACTTCCCCCATTCTTAAGAAACCATGAGACATGATCTTGAAAGATCAAATGATAACGACCCACGTACGCCGCCATCACAACCGCCACCTTCGCGATTAGCTCATAAACATATAAATTAACCCCTTTTTGATCGTTCGAACGTATCACATTCATTTTACGGTTAAGCCAATTCCCACTAATGTTAACATTTAATAGCTTCGACCTCACCTCGATCATTTCGTCTTTCGGCTGCCTCACTTAATCAAAAGCACATGTGAGGATTATTGCATCGAGACGGGTTTCGGGGAAAAAACCAGATCGTTTTCGAAGATCAAGATGATGTGTGAACCCTTTTTTCTCGAGTTCGTTTTTTAAGGCGGATCAATTACATTAACAGGGCCCCGGAGCGATGAGGAAAGAATTGACTGTTTCTTCGAAGATCGGTGATGAGGGAACCCTTTTCTTAAGTGAGGATCGTGGCCGTACGTGGGGCAATCACGCGCTATCGGCGTCTTGAGGTGGCTCTGATCGTGTGTTGATAGACGTCTTCATTTCCTCTTTGGGCGTCTAATTGCCCTGGGAACCCCTTTCGGTGGATAGGCTTTTGCTCAAATAGAGAGTTGGTGATGAATACGATTTGGGACAGAGGAAATAAGGGGTTCCAAGTCGTTTTGAAGAATTGAAAACAAACACATGACATGATTTTCTGATGGATTGTATGTTTTGTTGGTTTTCATTGACTCGGATGAATTATAATTTAGTTAAATTCTTGGGATTTTAACAGCGAGAGTGAAGGATAGGGTTAATTTATAATTTGAAATGCATTTGGATGATGGCGGTAAAATTATTGAAATCGAAGAAGAGTATGTGATATGGTGGAGGGAATGTAATTGGTGATAATTGACGATGATTTAATTAGCATTAAGGATGAATGATTAAAGACTCAAAAGTATGTAATGAATTTTGCACTTAGATGAGAATGAGGCAAAAGAAAAACATTCGTTTGCTTGATATTGAAGCTGTGTACAAGCTGCCAATAGCCATTACAAATATTCAATTTGACACTTGTAAATAAAAATTAAATCTGAAGTGATAGGATTGTATAATGTTACCTAAAATTATTCGCATTCTGAACCAGATCTGAAATGTATTTTGGAACGCTGATAAATATGATCAGGAGATGCTAGATTATTTTTTTCAGCTATTCATTTTGAATTAGAATTCCACTTTTTAATTTGTTTTTGCTACGACCCTTTCAATATATATGGAAAGAAGGCTTTACTGTGTGTTTGGTAGCTTAACAGAGGAGCTATATATTATGAATTGCTGACACCTGGTGATACGATTACCTACTTGTTATTTATGGAATTCACGTTTGAAATAATACAACATTAAAATTGAACATATAACATTAACGGGAAGATGACGAAAATGCGCCCAAAAGAACGATAAATTCATTTTTCAGCATGACAATGCTCAGTCCCATGTTTCGAAATCTGTAGGAAAGTATTTGGAAAATGTTTAATGTGGCGTCCTACCTCTCCGCCGTAATGGATGGGCTTAGTCAGTTCTGAAGACCACTTATTTCAATACAGGCAACTCGAATATTCAGAAAGGAACTCTAAAAAACGAAAAGCGTTTTCTAGCGGCGGGATTCATTCCTTAACAACAAGATGTGAAAACGTTAAAGCTAATCGTGGTGAATATTACATTTACTAAGGTAATATATTTTGTAATGAAAATAAACGCTCAAATTTTGCGGAAAAATGAAAATTATGAACCGCCACATCTGTTGAAACATTACATAAATTGAAACTTCATAAATGAGCACTGCTTTATCCTTGCACTAAAAAATTTAATGCCTCCTATAGCTTTAGAGGCTTGCAATTTCTATTTTACGGACCTTTTTATTGTTTCACTTTCCAACATTTTCCTGTCGTTTACAGTTTCAGAGAGTATAAACTAAAAAATATTTAATTATTTCATCAATTTTTTCCCCAATTTCCACAGTTTTCCAACCTTTTTGAAAAGAATTGAGTATGCATATTTGTTATCGAGTATATTTTCAATCATAAAATAATCATAATTTTAAAACTACTTTAAAAACGGTGAAAAAGCCGAAAAGGAATCTCAAAAACAACACAAAAACCATCGATTGAGTGTTCGGAATTGAGTCGAAGTGAGTCGTGGAGTTTATGGTTCTACTCGCATATACATTGATAACTAAAATAGCAGATATAGAGTGGTAAGGCCCATAAGACACACTTTGGAGGAGATTGTAGCATATTTACGTATCTGGCCTGTCAAATTATAAGAATTTTCCCATATTGTCAGATGCCAGATACTGTGCGTTAAATTACAATAGAAGTGGCAAAGGCTATGAGGCTGGGGCAAATTGGTATAATAACATCTTTTTCAATTTATCTAAGATTCCCTTAAAAGTAGCTTGAGAAGATTGTGCGTTAAAGTACTCGGATAAAAGTAAGTAGATTTTTACAACTACATGAACATTGAAAGTATACCATACCTGTTGGAAAACTCCAAAAAAGGGATGAGCTTTTGACCTATTCTTTTGCATTACGTACATTTTTCAAATACCAAAATGAAGTCTTTGTGAGTTGGTGTGAGTCGGTTTGCGAGAAGTGGCTCACGAGGATCATGGTGCTGGTCACTTCACAATCGTAATTATCCTAGCACTTCAGACCTTATCAAAAGCTATATTTGAGCTGGCGTATAATATCTAAAACGCCAGCTATGTGTATTCATCGAAGCATAGAGGCTGGTACTGAGTTAATCGTGAAGTTAAATTTTGACAAGTCTCCATTATCTGATCATTCTTTCGAGCGAAAATTTTGACAATGGAGAAAAGCAGAGACACTGCTCATTCTTAACGGATAAATTGTCAAGTATTCAAATCGATCGATTTTCTTATTGGAAAGACATTTGCACATTTCAATTTTCAAATTGAAAAACCAAACGTCAATTTTTAGCTCGAAAGAATGAATTGCACTTGCTAAATTGGTGTGAAATGATTGGAGACATCTGCATTTTCAAAGCGAAAGCAACTTCTATACAATTTTTCACGCTAAGAACTAAGTACAACTATTGCTTATTTTCCAGCTAAATTTTCGCCGAAACACATTTCACGTGAAATTTTGTACGAAAATTTAACATGAAATCGAAAACAGTACTAAGTTTAAGAGAAAATATGTAAAAAAGCAAATATTAAAATCCAGCCGAAACGAGCCAGCAAGGCACTAGATTTTACGTTTTTTTTTTTATTGTTAATTAAATTCTAACCTTTGGCAGCAAGGGCAGTTGGTAATATCGACTTTATTCTGTCTTCTGTCTTTTTTATTTTTGATTTATTTTACAGACTTAATCACAGCCTCCAGCCCCAGAAAGTGCTATGGTGGAACTACTTTTATTTACTTGTGCATATTACGGCCGCTTGAAACCATTCGTTATTTTGTGTATAGTACTGTGAAGCTCTCGAATGGTTTTCGAGTGGAGGACTTTAGCAGTTTTAGTTGGATTTTAAATCGTATAGTTTAAATGACTTGACGAAAATCATTGTGAAAATAGAAAATTTAGTCACAGGAGCTAAATATTTCTCCTTGTAAAAGAGATTCTGGCACTTAGTGCATATCAAAGACATGCTCATGACCTACATTTTAATGCAAGTTGAAAGATAAGTTTACGTCAAAAACTCTTGCAATCAGTAAGAAACGAATTACCACGGAATCTCTGTTCACTGATGGCAAAATTAAATGCACATCGTTAAAGGATCTTTCAATAAGAAGAACTATTGTGGTAAGTCATCTGGCAGTGCTAATCTGGTAAGTCATCAAGAGAAGCATCAAAATTAATTTTGAGGGTTAAAAGTGGCCCCCATCAATATCGAGAAATGATGCTGAGTAATGATTGCGCAATTAATTGTATTTTTAAAGAAAAGAAGCAAAGTTACGACAAAAGCTTACGAAGCAACTGTTTTGGAAGACGCTGTGAAGCCTCGGTACCAAAAATTTGACATTAGAAACCAAATAGAAAAATCTTTCATATATTTGTTTTCAGTTTTGCACCAAATTCTCTCAAAATTGTAGAATCCTTAATATAAATATTACGCTGCGTATCGCAGCGCACATTGACTGCAGATAATAATGTTTTATGCTCTTTCAAAACGATGCGTTCAAAGCAAATCATTGAGTAGCTCCTGGGACTCCTCAGACGTCATACCTCAGGCCAACTTACTTTAACATGCATGCCTCTAACGTTTCAGCAACTTCCTGTAAATTTTGACAGCCATGGATTACACTTTCAGTTCTTATTCCTTATCTCGTTTCCACCCCCGACATATTTAAAAAAAAACTTCATCTTCTACATTTAACTGGTCTTCCCATTGCAGTTTTGAAGTATACAATTTATACAGACAAATCAAAATTAGTCGGCAGAAATAGAAAACAAAAAAAAACCTCCTGATTGTGGGCAGACAAGAAAAAATGTAGTTTGGCAAGAAGAAATTAAATGCATTGTTGTAACTATGAATTTGAAATAATCCTCTTCAAATAAATTGTTTTGTCCCCCTGAAATAGCGTTGCTGTTTAAAATAACTCGAAAAATATTTTCACACCGCTGTAGACTATTTTCTATGGAATATGCCCTATCCGTGTACAAATATATGATATTAATTATCTAAACAATACATACCAAAATCAAGAAAAAAAACTTGAAGTAAATTAGGACATATTTCTTTGAAAATATATGGGAAATTCTCCCATTTATATAATACCTGTATACATCATGCGATCAATATCATTCAGAAGGGTTATCCGAAAAATGTCTTGCTATTACAACAACGAAAACAACGAAACAACACCAACATAAGAGTAAACGACCTCCCCCGTAATATTTATTTCCATAGATGAACTTTCCGTTCGAGTCTTTTCCTAGTAACGGGAATCATTGTTCTATCTATCTTTTCCAAATAAAGAGTATGATAGGCTTTTTGTAACTTTATTCTTAAAGGATTTCCCTCGTTCGTTTGGTCATTCGTTCGATTTTCCACTCCTAAATTGGGAGGAATCTGTAATGAAGGTTCCGCAACCATGGAGCTCTCTTTCCAGCTTCGAGTCTAAACTATATATACTTTTGATGGCTTGTGATTTTTCGATTTCTTGTTTTTTTTTCTCTTCCTGTTCTCTTTTCATCTTTTGAACTACAGCTCGTATGGATTTGACAGGGTTGATGATGAGGCGACTCGTTCATATTGTCCATCCGAATCCCTTTATAGCGAGTCTTGTATTGGCAATCCGTCGTTCATCGGGTTATAGGCAGCGATGATGTTGATGTCGTTGATGATGATGCTGCTGTTTTTTTGATTCTTTCCTCATGCACTCGTATCCAAGCCTATACGCACATGTATGTGACTTTTAGGTTTCCCTATTGTATGATTGGGGTTGAATTTCATAGTGTGTATGTGCCGGGCTTTTGTCTTTACACTACCAGGCCACATCATATCGTTTCAGGACTCGAGGTTAGCTTTTGTCCGTTATCGTCGTTGCTGTCTTTGGTCGGTTACGAGATATATTGTACGATGAATATCGATTTTATTTTCATTGAAATTGCGTGTGTCAATAAACAGACCGGATTTTCGGTAATAACTCCTTGCCCTTCCTACCTTTTGGAGCAGTATTGTTCGACATTGAATTGGTTTAACACTTTAATCATTCGCATTCAACTGCGAGCTTTGACGAAGAAGTTTATTTCGAACGCATGAAAATGGTTTTTATTAGCGAACGTGAATATTTAATTCTTTTGTTATCAGATTGCTTCATTCAATAATTCAGATCCATCAGGAGTAGAAGTAGTGAGGAACATGTTCGAATTTTATGAGGACAGAGACTGATATCTCAGTGGAAATGTGTATAATGATCCTGAGAAGAAGCAAACAACAAAGTTTATGTTTCTTTAGCATTTTCGATTTAGTTCACAGATCTAATGGCTAAGACTAAGGAACTGGGACTCATGACGTAGTCATAATATTTTTTTTTGTACGTTGTGTCAAGATTTTCTCAGTAAAGTACTTCATTCTCATTTTACTTCACTTTCACACAAAGCATACGAGTGTGAAGTTATAGTTTCCACGACTCAGTCTACCCTTGATTGAAATCAGGTAATTATTCGGAGCTAGGTTAACTCGAAGTCCGATTTTCGATGATGGCTGCCTTTGAACAATCAGCTATACACGCTAGGAGTCGATGCTCTAACTAATCGGCCACTAAAGCTTAAGCCAAGTACATTTTCTAGCAGAAGAAAAATCCCGAGCCAGATTCATTCAGGAATAGAATCTTTTTCAGAATAAATTAGTAAAATCGATAAATCATTATCGTGTGCTCCTAATTTTATATTTCTCATCACTTTTTTAAAGAATGTTACTTATTTTGTCGAAGTTCCAAATGAAGGTTGTTCCTTGTCAATCAACCTCTTTCAAGCTGAATATGCTATCTGCTTGGAAAAAATACATAGAAATAACTAATGGAAACACATCAAATGAACCTGAAATCTAATAATGAAAAAACGCAACCATCCAGAATCAGCCACCATTTTCTCGAATCTCTCTCGAATCCGTAACAAGACCGAATCAAATCGCTTAATCCTTCATTGAAATGCGCTTCCTACACAAAACCAAACGATGCGTACACAAGCGCTTTCATTACATAAGGGTTGAGTCCCCTAGAAACAGCACATAATGGCAAAAGGGTAGTTTTCTTTTTGATTCGTCTCAAATTAATGCGTACACCCTCTTTTTTCGTTCGCACTTGGTCTGATCCTAACGTGCGATACACATCTGTGACGTCATTCTTGTCGTCCATAGCAAAAGCTAACCCCGAGTATTGATTTTTATTCGGCGTCGCATTCAACCCTTTGCCTGCACGAACAAAAACAGTGCCACCTTAGTCAGATCCGCCATTGTGATAACAGCGAATGAACCGAAATTTAACCCTTTTCTCTTTGCCAAGCACAACCGGCTTTATGCATTTCATTAGCGCCGTTGTAAAAGTGCCACCTTCGGGGTGGAGTATCCTGATGATTCGGGTTGGTAGTGTGTACTGATTTTCAGTTTGCATGTCTGACGATGTTGGTTATAAAAAAAAACATTCTGTCATGACTCTGTGAGTTACGACTCATTGTATCTGCTGACGAATTTGGAGAATCGTTAGTTGTTGGGGAGAAAGATTGTTGTAGGGTGGTGTTTATGATGCGGCAATTTCCGAACATTCATCAAAATTTTAATTAATGCAAAATTACAGCACGTTTATGTCTACAGAATGTATTAAAGAAAGAGGATTATATGTCGCGTAAAATCTAGCGTGTGCAGATAATTTCACTAATAAACCAATTGCTCTCAATCAAGTTTCGCATGCTATCACAAATTCTGGCCATTGTTCTAAGTTTTCATTCAAACTCAATCACTATTCCACAAGAGGCACTACTCCCCTAAACTAAGCTTCATACTTCTAAAAATATTGTTTGTGCATGTCTCCTTTCGTAGGTCAGAGAAAGGGGTTAATTGAACTGTGACACGCCTTTCAATTTGTCTTTGACAAAAAACGAGTGAAGGACGCGAAAATGATTAACGCACGCTGATAAGAATGTCAGTTATGAATGTTCAAAGCGTATATCTACGTTTGTATGCATTCTTATAAACACGACTCGTTATAAGGTCTATGAGGATTCATTTACGCCTGTGTCCGACCGAAGACTGATTTCACTTGAACACGTACCTACCCCGATTCTAGTCGAGTCATATATTCTTCAAAATCATTCTATTTGCCGTGGACCTTGGTCAAATTATGTGTACGTTCACTGGCCACGTGAATTAGAACAGCTGGAAAGTTGTTGGGGGTTAAATTGAATTTGACACGCTACACAATGTAAATTGTGAGAGTCTAAAAGGGTTTGCCGTGGACAGTTCATTAATTTTTCAGATTGTAATTAGCCAGTTGTTATTATGATAATGTGGTTGGAATATTGATGAGAATTGATAGTGAGAGAAGACTTTTGCGTCATTTGTTAAATATGAGGGAAGGAGAGGACATCAATTATCGAAATTTTTATGTGGTTCAACTGCAATTGAAAAAAAACTTAATAAATCACTCCACGTATAAAGACAGCTATCTTCATTTATTTATCGACCTGCCTACTGTGGAAATTTTATAATTTTTTCTAAAACAATAGTCTTAACCGAAAATAGCTGCATTCGACGCTACCTACCAATCTATTTAAGCCATATTTCCACAATTTCAACCTCTCGAACGCGTCTTATATATACCAAAAAGACTATTCTACACAAAGGATATCACACACTTAACTACATCTAGAGGCCCTAGGCAGAAAATTCACATTTACCGTTATCCTTTTCCTGGACATTCTTTCGATCCCATCATTCACCACGAATTTCGAATACATCCGAAGTCGTTGAGCGGACACGGGAACCTTCAAATTGCTAGTCTGTTCGTTGCCTTTGCTACCGTTCTCTGCCTTATCATCGATTTAAGAAGAGAAAAATGCTGGGGGTATACGAAAACATTTAACCCTAAAAAATATCCACCCTAGCCATATTGCGTTTGACCCTTCTGTCCGGCGGTCGGCCTAGGGTGGCTTCAGATGTCTGCCTACGTGCTGGCCTTGTTCCAGTCTCTTCACAATCATTCTCCGGTTTGGCCGAAGACGACGATGGCGGCGCTCTCTGGTTTTGACCGACGAGCTAGTATTCGTCCTAGAGATTGTGTTGTTATGTTAACCGACATGTGTACGAGCTCCTGAGGGCAGGGTAGCATTTATATAATTTGTGTGTAAATTATATTTTTTTTTTGGAAGGACACCGGACTTTTCCGAAACCTATACAAGAAAAATTTGCTCCTACGCAAAAAGGACATTTTTTGAAAGTGATTTTTAAAGAGTATCTTTCACTAGATCATTCGATAACTTAATTGGAATATACCTCAAGGTCCCATCTACGAAAAGCAAAACCATAGCCATGAGTTCTATAACGCTCTACAAACACATAGTCTGCTCACGAGCACCTAACATTTTTACTGCACAAACTGTGCAGGATTCTATAAGAAAACAAGATAAACGAACGGGGTTGAATCTAAGGTAGCTTTGTAACATAGTTGTTACGAGCAAAAAACTCTTCTACAGACCTATTCAAAGCCTATATAAAAATCTGTTCGACAAAGGATGAGTGGAAAGGATAATAACCCATCCCTCAATCGCTCGTTCTTTTTATTGGGGGATAACCGTCGAAGATTTTATGGATTCTTCAAAAGCCCATCAGTTTTCTCGAGAAAAAGCTATGTATATACATTGGTACACCCGCATATATCACTTTGCCCTTGGTTACTCTTTTTGTCGGTTTTTTCTTCTTCTTGAATCTTCTAAATAGCGTTTGGCAAATACAGTAGGAAAGGCATCAAGAGAAGCCGGAAGGTATCCTACCCCCTTACTACACGCGTGTACATACATACATAAGATTATACATATGCGGTAGCTTAAAAGTGAAGGGAAGGTTTGGCCAGGCCTGGCCTCTTCAAGTTTGTTCAAGGGTGAGTGATATCCTATAAATCAAATATTTATTGAAAGGATATTTTTCTTTTCCGCCTATATGATTCAACCGAAGTCCGGCTCTTGTCCTCCTCCCCCATATCCGACCGCCACCATCTTTGTTGTGCCCGAGGAAAGTTCAAGTTTTCGGTTGAAGAACTACGGACTTGAAGTAAGAGTTACGTAAATGTGCGTTCGAAAAAACGGTGTATACATAAAGGATACGAGCGAACTAAAAACGACCGTATATGAGGATATATACGTGTAAGTTATTCGTATTAAATAGATATGATGGCTACGTTTCGTTGGATTGTATTTTTTTAAGAATTTCCGTGATGGCCTCGTTTTCGTTAATGTAATCACTTTAGTCGAAATAATGTAAGTGGTGTTCTTTAATCTTCGAAATACACAAAGAAAACACTCAAATGTAATTACTATCGACAGTGCTGGTGATGTAGCGTGAAAGGACTATTGTGATGGTTTCGTTTTATGTATTTTTTTAAAGTAGTAGATGATAATTGGATTTTTCAACACTTTTTTGGAGTACTTATCGATTGCCAATGCATGTGTTTTCGAAAAATCATTTTAAGGCGATTCATTTTTTAATAAAAATTTATATTGAAGCCATTCTTATGTATGTAATATATATTAAATATCATAGCCTCCCAAGCGAGTAGAGCTTTTGTTGTTTAGTATGTGTCTCTCCTTCGAATCCGAATATCGTTGACAGAACTTGACCGAGTTTACTTTTGAGATGGATTGAGTAGCTGTTTCTAATCACAAAAGTATTTGTTTCTCTTTAAATATGCAGCAATTGATTATGCAGGGAAGTTTTGAGTAATTTCGGAAGAGGGAAACAAAATTGAGATTCAACCCATAAAATAGTATAGGCTTAACTTATCTCCAGCAAAAGTCACTCGCCTATAGTATTTAATATAAATCGAATGATATGACGCGTTGTACTGCAGACCAGCTAATTAATAACAAATTCATTCTAAAGCAGAATAATTTCCCATGCCTATAGTTTGAAAGTAGTTGAAGTATGTTCTTTATGTTAAAGTTAGTATTTACCTACCTTTAGAATGATAATTATCGCAACATTTTTCAACATGCTATGGATTGTTACATGTACAGGACATAAATGATGTTGACTGCTTATACTCTACATTGGTATCACGTATGTCCCGTCTCAGTCTGATGAAACTACTCACAAGGGTGTATGTGACTTGATATCTTCTGTAACAGCTTCCTAACACGAAGATGGTAAAATAATTGTTCTTGGGGACTTCAATCATCCGAAAATCAGTTTCTTTCACGACGAAAATGATAACCGGCTCCTTCTAATTAACCTTCTTGACTTCATAAGTACGTTTTATGGTAATAATTTACAGCAAATAATCCTTATCCCTAACCAAAATGGCAATTGATTAGATCATATAGTCGCAATTGATTAGATCGAACTTTTACGACAAAGTTGGGTGGTTAGCCCAACTATTGACGCTGAGAATCTTTTCTCGAATTTTCTATGTATTATAAATATCTCTTTCGTCCAATCGTACAATAATGGAATTGTATATGATTTTCAAAATGCTGACTACTTAAACAGTAGAAATTATTTGGACAAAGTAGACTGGAAAAGTGCTTTTTCGGCGTTGATTAAGATGAATCGGTGTCTTTCTTTAACAAAATAATCTTCAATACCAACCACAAATTCCTAACAAAGTTGGAGGAAAAAAATGCAAACTCGCAGAGTCTTGGCTCGTTAATGATTTATGGCATATCAGAAACCATAGAAATACATTATACAAAGCAATTAAAAATGAAAGTTTGCTCAGTGAGGATCTAATGAGATTATACGATCAGATATCCAAAGAATTTTATATCAGCGTTTTCTATCACGCGAAGCGTATGAGCTCTATATGAATTCAATGGGGAAAAAAGTCATTAGTGATCCGAGAAAGTTTTATGATTTTGTCAACTTGAAACGTAAAAAAAACCGGCTATCCTTGTTCTATGTCACAAGGTAACACGGTTTCTTCCTGGCCACAGGCCTTATGTAATTTTTTCAATGACCATTTTCAAAATACGTTTTGCTAGCCAAAAATCCCTACTTCAACTATGTCTGCTAGAATCACCGTAAAACCTCTTATTGGCGGTTTGGCCTCTACACAAGAGGCTATTATTAAAGCTATTCATGAACTTAAGATCGGCACAGGATCAGGCCCTGACTTGGCTCCTCCTTTCTTCGTGGTACATTTTGCAGACTAACTGATCACCCCTTTGCACATTATTTTTAATAGATCCCTGTCCTTAGGTATTTTCACGTCTGTCTGGAAATCCTCAGAATTTCCACCTATTTTCATAAGTGGCGATAAACGATCAGTCGATTTCTATCCCCAAACTCTTTGAAACAAACTTACGCGGATTATCGACCCTCTTCTAAATGAACAACAACATGGATTACGTAAAGGTATATTGACTTCCACTAATTTCATGATCCTACTTTCTGATGTACTTTTTGCAATGAAAAAAGGAAGTCAAATTGATGCGGTCTATATGGACTTCAGTAAGACTTTCGGCTGAGTTGACCATCAAACTTTAACATACAAACTTTGCAACTTTGGTATATCCGGGTCCCTTCTTAATTCGCTCCAGTATGTTAACTAAGCTTTTAAAATTTCAAGGTTACTTATTCAAAAGAGTTTTCGCATCTTCTGAAGTGCCGCAAGGCAGTCATCTAAGTCCCTTGTTTTTAACATCTTCATTTCTGATCTGTCTGAGATACTGCTTGATATACCCCATCTTTTTTATGCAGACAACTTAAAAACCTAACACATCGCAAACACGCAATCTGATGCAACCATTCTACTATCCAAAGTTCAATCTCTGGAACAGTAGTGTACAGTAGTAATAGTGAACAGTATTAATCTTACCATTAACAAGTTCCATTAAATAAGTTTAACCCGTAAGGATTCAATCAAATTGTATTCTTACTACCTTAACAACATCGAATAGAATTGGGTTGATCATAGTACAGATCCCGGGGTAGTATTGACCACGAAATACGCTTCAACCTTCATTACGACAAAATCCTAGCCAGGTCAAAAAACAGTTCGGATTCATTAAGAAACATGCTAAAGAGTTCATGAATTTATGTGTTCTTAAGTCTTTATATATCACTCTGGTGTGACCTCTATTGGAATATGCCTGCATAACATGGAACCCTGCTTTTGGGCTACATGGTGATGGAGCGGACTCTGTTCATAGACAATTTTTACTTTTCGCTTTGATTAACCACTATTATCCAAAATATTTTCAACACCTTCCATCTAACACATACAGACTGAGCCTTCTAACACACAGTTAAGCGCTTGCCTATTATTAGTGGTGCAGTCAATGTTGAATATCGCTCCAAGGAAATTGCTTTCAATGACCTAGATACACACTAGATATGCAACTTTGCTCAAAGAGTACAATCACCGCACTACCTATGCCTATAATTTTGTAGGACATTCAATTATAGAAGCAGCCAATACTATTCAAGGATATCTAAAAGATTTTTCAAAAACAACTTATCAAAGGACCTATCAACATCCTAATCTCACTTTGTCCCCATAAAAAAAACTAGCTTAAATCAAAGTTGAAATATAATAAAATAAAGTAATTGCTATAAAATTTATGATGCCTGTTGTTGTTTTGTTTTTTAATATCTGTCCAGATGTGGAACAATATATATTTTGTAGTTATAATGAATTGTTAAAGTTTTCCTATTGGGCATGATGCTTTGTTTGGTAAATGAATAAAATAAATAAAAGTTATATCGGCATTTTTATTAAGCCGAAACGTTTCACCAAACGTTTCGTCGAGCGACTTGAGAAACTACTTCCCTCCATTTTTTGGCATGTGAAAAAAGACAGACGATAATATTTACACTCTCAGCTTGCCAATATTTGCCGAGAGTGTAATTTCGGCATAATAGTGAATTGTCGAGAAACCAAAAAAAACCTCCCAACAAAAGTCAATGGAAGTATTTAATTTCTGAGACTACCAATAACAAAAAATACCACAATGAATAAATGCACACTGATAACCGTTGGCATTTATAAGTGACCCTTGATGGTAACTGTAATTTAATTGAAATGATCCAGGTCAACAAGGGCAATAAAATGAAATTACATACTCGTCACTCTGGTCAAAAATCGGAGAAAACTCAAATCACATTTTCGTGACCATCTGTAAATTTAAATCTTCCCGAAATATCTGATCCATTATTTACCAAACATTAAGTTTTATTTATTTCTAGATTTATCTACATTTGGGTGATATGAGTTAAAGCATTGAATGACAAGGTTTTCCAATGTTTAGGTAATACAGCAGTCTCTCAACAAAACCTCAATTCTACTTTATTCGAGATACTTAACTTAGTTAGTTGAACAAGCCACATTTGTTTCTATTACCGAGAGCACCACACAAAATGTTAAAACTATTACCAGCTCTCAAGAAGAAAAAAATCACCAAGAACATGTAGGAACATGTCTTTATCACACTGCGGCTGCATTTCTATAGCACTAGTAAATAACATTAAACAATGCATACCACTCCATCTCAATCAAGTCAATATTCGATTTATCAATTTTAAAATAACCAAACATCATGTGACTAGGATTCTAATGGACCATTCATAGATTGCAAGTGACTCCAATCGCAAAGTATCACTTTCCCTTCCGGGCTATCAGCTTAATAACGTCCAAGTCACCTTAATGCTTCTTGAAGTCTCTTATGCGTCCATTGAGAGTTTCATGGTCAACTAATGACAATATCATGTAATATGCCATAATCCACAAAAATGCTCTCTATCTTCCTGACCGATTACCAAGCCAACTAATCCTTCAAAACTTTTACCGAGCCAAGAAGAGAAGAGTTCTACATTTGCCACCAGGCGCCGATATCAGTTTTCGATAGAACTGGCTACGAATGGAAAAGTTCCCGTCAATGACCAGAGAATCTATCTTGCTTCCGATCGGATCGATTAATTACATTACAGAAAAATCTTCACCGGGCAAGTATCTGGCGGATGTTTGTTGAAGGAAGGAACTTCTTGTAATAGTCTCGTACGTTGGAAGAGGAGTTTTTCTTTCCGATAAATTGAATGCTCTGAAGAAATCACGTCTATGTGAATTTCACTCAAGGAATAAACGAAACAATTGGATAATAACTTTATTATTTATCTAAATGGTTGAATATTTTTCGAAAATTCATTTAACATAATTTGAGAGAAAGTCGAAACTGTGCTGCGTTAATTTGAATAGGACCTTTCAATTTTCCTTTACATCCTCAGAAATCAAATCCCTAAAACGTTCTCTTTGATAGCTCACACAAACGTCTTCGCCATTAACTATACGACCCAATCGAAAGTGTTTCTGGAAATCAATCTGCTCCTTCGTTTGGCGTGACCGCAACTGAGCAAACTTAATCATCCTACAAAGGCCCACCAGATCCATCAAAAAAATATTCTTTTCCTTTCGTATTGAATTTCCCGGCTCCGAAAGGCAAGATTATATTACTTCGATCGAACCACCCATTTTTTCAATGATTCCTTCATTTCGCCGAAAGATAGGCTGTCGAATAAAAGGAAAGGATAACGTAGTCTGACCAGAGCTCGGTCATCCGTCCATTCGTGCCAATTTGATTCCTTCGTCTTGGCTCTCTTCTCGCGTCTCCAGCATCTCCAAAAGTTCCGTCCAGAAGGAGTAAAGATCAAGCAGAAGAGGGTGGCAGTGACGGGTCAGGACTCGTAAAGGGGACGTATGAGATATTGTTTGACACATAAAGCAATCTCATGATGGATTGCTTGATTTTTCGTTTTCTTTGCTCTGCTGCTACTGCTGACGGTAAGTTTTTCCGTCCTTTCGCTTTCTTCATTGGATTTCTTCTCCTTTGATATTGCCAAGTCCGGGCAGTAGCGAAGCAGACTAAGAACGAGATATTGTACTGTCCGGCAATTTTTGAATTCGATTCCTACTGTTTCGCTTAGCTACCTAGCGCGTAAATACACGGCAGCAAGGACATCATGAAGAGTTGAAGGGAGACGAGGACGCCTTTGGTTTTTTCTCATCTTGCTTTATGGATCCGCACAGTTGGATATTTGCTACATTTCTCCACTTCTTTTGTGGCCGACTATCCTTTAATGGATTTGTAATGAGTTTGCAGCACTGGGACTTGAGTTGCAAAAGTTTTTCCTCTTGCCATGTTGGATACTCGTGTGCATGTGTGTGCGTTTAGTTGCGAAGAGCAATCATAATGGACAGTTGATGGACTTGAAATTGCGAAAAAAAAAGAATTATTTTGATTTTGAATAGCTCGGCGGGAAGTGAACATATTTTTTGCTCCTATTGTGCGTAACTGACGGAAAGATGAATGATGGTATTTGCCCAGAAAGGCTCGAATTCAAATGTGAATGGGATTCGATTTGAATTCAAATGAAATTCAAATCTGTCTGAAACTTATAAAGAGTTTGATACTTTTAAAATCATTTGAAAAATCATCATGGTGGATTTCGCACGAATAATGATCATTTTAATTTTGGAATATTATATTTAACGTAATGAATTGATGAAAGTTGTTGCAGTTTTTAAGGGAACTGAGGGAAGGAGTTGCAAAACTAAAAGACACCCGACGCAAAATCAGCCATGTAAAATCACTCTAACAATTTTTCATTTCAGACCGATGAGTCTGATAACTTTTTTATCATTACTGTAATTTTTACTATTACTCCTCGTTATGGCGAAATATATCAAATGTTAATTCTACAAATACAAAGACTTTATACATTTTCGTATTTCAAATCCTTTTCGAATCCTCTTCTTTTGTTTTCTTCGCCGCCCGATTCACTTTTCAATTTCATTTCAATTTCTTTAACAGTTTTTCCCCGAAATTATTCCATTTACATGACACAGGACTCGGCATATGAAAACTGTCACATGACTTAATCCTTGCATATGTTACTTCCACATCTTTTTCGATCAACTTACGTATCTTTCAAACTCACTTTCATCTTCCGCAATATTTTCATCTCGAAGCGATTTTAAGAAGATCGTATGGGATAGACGTTAGAGGTCCTGTCCAGAAAGACTGAAAAAGGATACGAATTTGTACACATATTGCTTTTGGACATTCAAAATTGTCACAGAAGATGAAATGACAACGAAGAAAAAAACAGAGAAAAAAAAAACTATTAAGAAAATACCTAAAGGCTACTTTAGGCTTTGTCGTGAATGTCCTGTATTCGGGCAAGATTGAATCGTATCTTATTTGAAAGGACATTCAGCCAAAGGCAAATTAGGTTAACAGTTGTTTTGCTTCCGTGTTTAGAGGAGAACTAAGGTAAGTTGATATTGTGGATGGAGAAATGGAAGAAAAAGAACGGAGTTTGCTGAGCGTCTTAAAAATATGAGGTACACAAGTAAACATATGCTTCGAAACTGCTTTAAGTTATTAAAAATTAAAAATTGCTGTAACTGACGCTTCAAAAAGTGTATGAAGGCTAAAAGCGGTGAGAAAAATCATTATTTTGCATGTACCCAAAAAAATTAGCTAGTAACCATCATGATCATAGTATCAACATCCTCCCCTATGCATCTTACATATCCACAGCGCATTTCCAAAATTGTGTCCTCATGATGAAACACTCCTTATAATAGGTTCTTAAATAGGCTCGGGTTGTTCGGTCAAATCTCAAAAGAAGAATGTAAATTTTTAAGGATTTCAATGGTCCTCGTTGGTCACAAGAATGAAAATGTAAAATGTCTTTCGATTTGAATTGGACAATGGCTTACATTTTTGTTGCAACGAAAATTCATTTCAGGATATCTTCAACGTGACGGGTGACACAATTCGAAAGGATATTCAAATATGTGATGTCTGTCAACCTCTTCGTTTCGCATCATCTTTGCATTGGGGTTAAGACGATGCGCATTGACGTGAAAACCGAAAGATTTATCTTGAAAATTTCCCCAGCTGCAGTGAGTGTTGCATTGAAAAGACATGGAATTTGAATAGACATTGAAGAAAATTTAATTGAATTTCAAAGAGTTTTGTATTGAAAAAAAAAACAACAAAGAGCTTTGGATTGAAAAAAGCAAATTGAATTTCAAAGAGTATGTAAAAAAATCTATGCTTATTTTCAAATTGTTGTATTTGTTCTTCGATAGATAGATGAAAATGTTATATTCCAGTATTTGCTTTAGTAACAATTTTGCCCTTCGACATTGTCAATAGTTTAATTCTATCACATGCTTCAATTTCTTAATTTATAATGTATCATAACTTTATTTGTGATTCAGATAAACAACGTAACAGTCAAATTAGCATTTAAGATCTACAACAGTACTTACAATAGATTTTCATTGAAATTTTGATAGCATTTTAGATAGAAAATGAGCAAAAGCTTGATTGAATTTGGTTGGTTGTATAAAATAAAAATTAAGGAAATGCCTTAAATTCCGAAGTAATGATTGAAAATGTGGAAACTTATATTTATATATCACTTGAACACTTTTTATACACTTTTTGGCGTATATGAGGTGTAAGTTTTTTTTTTTAAATCTAGAATGTTGTATATTTAACCCTTGGTGATGGTTGGTTTTAGTAAATTTATACAAGCACGTATATTTCTGTAGAAACATGTGATTTCGAAAAAAAATATTAAAGTAAATGAAGTGGCATGAATGCTATTTTGATGAAGAGACGATCAGAAATTGAAATTTAACGAAGCGGTTTCGAAAATATGCACTGTTTCTTATCAGACTTTAGCTTACAGTGTCTACCTGTCTGCGGTGACCACTTGCAGTGGGAGATTATTGATTTTTTGTTTACATTAGCTGTGAACATTTTTGTCATCTGCGAGTTTTATCCAACGATAATATTTTCTCATTGATTTATTAAATTGCGATCACTCTTTCCCGTCTTCTCTATAATAGCATAGACAGCGTATATCGATTAATGATGTATAGATTATTGATTTTTATTTACATTATTATTATCGTATATAGACTATCAAATTGATTATTATTATGACTATCGGATATAGACTATTTATTTTTATTTGCGTTAACACTCGCCCATCACAAAAATTGCCAAAACTAGTGTCGAACCATCAGTTTCCCACGTTGGGCGCAATTAAATTTTAGCTTTGATTTTTATATAAGTTTAGAATGTTAAACCACTTCAGCTTCATTTAAGAAGTGATTTTCAACTTAAATGTTTCCATACGTTTCTACTCTCAGAACAAAAAAGGGCATAAAATATTATTTGAAAACTATATGTCCATGGTCCATTATAAATTACTTTAAAATCAAAACTTACGATGCAAAAAAGTCTATTTAAAGGCTTCAAAATATTTAAAAGATATTAAACTTTTCAAGGATATCTAAGAGCTGCTATGATAATGAAAACACGTATGAAAACACTTCTATGAGAAAATATTATTCTTGGATAAAACTCGCAGATGACAAACATTTTCACAGCTTTGTAAATTTAAAATCAACAATCTGTGAAAAACTACCTAGAGAGAAAATAAGTTTTTTTACTTTGCTTAGTGTTGAAACTCTTGCCAGCGGTAAGCGTGGAAATCTTTCTATGCTAGAACTTTCGATACGATCTTTGGATCAAAGTGATACATGACTTTCGGTGCAGGTTGGTGGTCATAGTTAGCACTTTTAGTAGAAGATGCACTGAAAATCTATACATTTCCAATAATTTTCATCAAAAATCCGTATTTCTAGTGGTTGCTATATAATAGAGATACTATTGCATAGGACCTACTCGAAAGAAATAGATACAGTTAAAAATGAATTTGCAAAAAAGCTGCAAATCGTAAAACAAATTTTGGTCAACAAAAGGTTGTATGGGTAGCCGTCTGTTATATCATAGGTGAAATACTATCATTATAGGTAGTACTTTTTTGTTAATTTCAATAGCACTTTGTACTAATGTCAGACTTTTTCTAAAACGCTTTTCGTCGCGTTTAAAGCGATGCCTCAAACAATCAAATTATAAAAACATAAAATTTGCTTCAATGGATGTAATTTCATTGACTAGAAATAGATTAGTGAAAAGTCATTTATTGAAGAATAAAATATGAATAAACTGGATAATTTTTCTGATTGTTTATTTTGTTTTTATTTATTTATTTATTTACAAACGGACAGCTGTCCATAGAAAAAAATTATACAGTAGCTGTATATGTTAAATTAAATTTAAATTAATGCTAGCAAAGATAATTACTTCATTAGGTCTAAAAAGCAAAATCGTTTATAGCAAATCCAATATACATTTTTTTAATCTACCCTTATTCACATTAAATATATCCAGATGAGTAGCAACAACGTTTCCGATAGCTTTCAACCGTTCAATTGGTGAATTTTGCGCATAATTGGTCCTACAACTTTGAATGTGGAAGAGGTCATTAGACCTTGTACATCTTGCTGGAACCCTAAGTGAGATTTCCTGCAAAATATCAGGAGCATCAACTACCCCGTTAACTATGTTCACCAAAAACGAGGCATCATAGTAACATCTACGAGTCTCGAGTGTATCCATTTTTAAAAAAGACAAGATGCTGGGATACTCAAATGCCTCAGTAGAGATGTGAAGTTTATACCCAATGTAACGTAAAAATTTGCGTTGAACCATTTCGATTGATAGGGAATGAGTTTTATAGTAAGGATTCCAAACAACAGAATTGTACTCCAATTTACTACGAACAAGCGAAAAAAATAGAGATTTTAGTGCTTGAATATTGTTAAAATGATGTGTATTCCTAATTATAAAACCTAACATTCTGCGCCCTTGTTCAGTGATATCATTAATATGATCCGTAAAACTCATGGAAGAATCCACTAGAACTCCTAAGTCTTTAATCAAATTGACTTGAGATAAAGGTACTCCATTGATGGTGTAAGTATGTTGAAACATTGATCTAGTTTTTTTAAAAACAATGTATTGACATTTAGATAGATTGAGAGACAAGCAATTTTGAACACAATATGTGTAGAAACTATCCAAATTAGACTGCAGGATCGTTATGTCGTCATAGGAAGAAACTGCTCTAAATATTTTGCAGTCGTCAGCAAAAAGTAAGAATTGTATACCCTGGAAAACCATATGTAGGTCATTGATAAAAATCAAGAATAAAAGTGGTCCCAAGTGAGAGCCTTGAGGAACACCTGAAGTAGAAGGAATTTTCCTAGAGAAATTATTATTGACATTTACAACCAAAGACCTATTTCTTAAATAATCATTTAGCCAACATAATAAAGAGCCGTGAAAACCAAAATTACTAAGCTTTTTATAGAGAAGATTTAGATTGAGTTTGTCGAAAGCTTTAGAGAAATCTGTGTATATGGAATGAACTTGCAATCCATTCAAAAAAGATTTGTAAATATAATTATGGTAAGATATAAGATTAGTAGAGGTTGACTTACCAGTGCAAAAGCCATGCTGATTAGGTATAATAAGAGGGCGAACTAGAGGTGAAATGCAATCACAGACAAGGCATTCGAATACTTTAGGTATAGCAGATAAAATACATATGGGGCGATAGTTCGTAACGTCAGCTTTATCACCTGACTTGAAAACAGGTATCACAAAGCTGGATTTCCATTGAGTTGGAAAAATTCCAGATGACAAGGACCTATTAAATAAGATTAGAAGAGGCAGAGCTATGCTTTCGGCACAATTTTTTAAGAACACAGAAGGAATACCATCGGGTCCACAGCTTTTCGTAGCATCCAACGTGCGAAGCTTCTGTAAAAGGGAATCAGAATTAATAGTACATTGTGATAAATTTAATGAGGAGCATTGAAGAGGGGGATCAAATGTACTGACGTCGCTACTATAAACTTTTGAAAAATTGTCTGCAAAAAAGTTCGCGATATCACACGCGTTGGAACTTCGAGTTTCATTAAGGTACATGGTATTTGGTAAACCATAATTCGATTTACGAGAATTAATATGCCTCCAAAAGTACTTAGAATTCAGTGGCACCTGGGACTCTAATTTGTAAATGTAGCGCTGAAAGTCAATGCTTGATTGCTTTTTACACTGAGATCTTAAGCTAGAAAATAAATTGTAGTAACATAATTCACCGGTAGATTTAAAATTCAAATGGGCAATTTTTTTATCATAAATTAAACTTTTTAGTTCGGAAGAAAACCAAACAGGAAAAGTTTTACCACTCAGAGTAACACAAGGAACGTTGGAAGATATTACGTCTTTAAGAATATAGTAAAAGAAGCTAACTGCTTCATTTAATGGCATGCTATTCAAAATACACCAATTGACAGTGAGCAGAGCTGCATTTATGTTAGTGAAATCTGCTCGATGAAAATTTAAAAAGTTAATCGGAGCATTGCTGGAACTGCACTGTTTTACAGATTTCAATTTAATATTTATATCTAACGCCGGATGATACAAATCAATTGGTATAAAAGGAAATGAATTACGTACAACATTAACATGGTTAACATTAGAAAAAACTAGATCTAATAAGTTATTACTAATATTTTTAACCTGATTAGATTGTGTAAAATTTAAAAATGAAAATGCGTTGATAATGTCGATGCTCTTGGGGTTTGAATTATTTACAGACCAAGAATGAGAACTCCAATCTACATCACGGAGATTAAAGTCCCCCGTGACGATAAAGTTTGCCCCAGGAAACGATCTCGAGCAATTCACAATTTCATCCGCATGCTGGCGGTAAGAATCAGCAGACTCATCAGGGGCCAAGTAGACAGTTGAAATAATAGTTCGAGCTGGTTTTGTATGGATACAAACAATCACTTGTTCAACATCAGTATACTGGCATTTCACCAATGTGGATTTGAGTGAATTTTTAACCGCAATGAGAACACCGCCGCCTTTTTGCTTATTCGTAAAAGATAAGTCACGGTCTCGTCTATATATTGTGTAGTCGTGCAACCCAAGCTCGGACGAATAATAGTTTGGTTTAAGCCAAGTCTCAGTGAAAATAATGACTTCATATGTTATCGTAGCCAATGCGAGTCGTAAATCGCTAAGTTTAGAGCAGATTCCGCGAGTATTTTGATAATAAAGTGATATATTTAGTTTTTTGCGGTACTGCTGTGCACAATACGAGGAATGCCGTTTATGTATTTAATAGTGGCTTCTGGATTGTTTTTGTTAATCTCATGAAGCTGTGATCTCAGTTCGTTTAAGTGCTCACGTTGACGAAGTGTGAGATCGGACACGATATTTAAATTCAAAGAACTTAAATAGTTTTTCACCTTGTAATCCTTTTTTTTCCTTATAATTTCGAGTGCAGTGGCGGAATTCATGGTAGTTA
The DNA here is from genome assembly GCA_947369275.1 of Nemotelus nigrinus. Taxonomy (NCBI): domain Eukaryota; kingdom Metazoa; phylum Arthropoda; class Insecta; order Diptera; family Stratiomyidae; genus Nemotelus; species Nemotelus nigrinus. The sequence continues at coordinate 210,351,430 of OX376373.1, forward strand.
TTTTAACTGGCCGTTTCTTGTTCGGATCCGATCTACCAATTCTAAATACTTTAAGGTCATTAGCTTGCAATGTTCGGGGCGCAATGACATTATTTAATATTTCTAGTGATTGTTTACGATCATCCTCAACATTACTTTCGGGAATACCGTGGATGATAATGTTCGATGCCCGTTTTCGACGATCTTCAAGCTCAAAGATCATATCCTCCATGCTAGCAGAAGTATTCCCAGGTGATTTTAATTTACACACTTCTTTTTTAAGCTCATCGATTTCAACTTTGAGAGCAGTAACGAGCGTAGAAAGCTTTCTGTACTGTTCTTCCTTGTCATTGCAAGAAGTGCATACAAAAAGCATTTTTTTATTAGTCGACTTCAACGCTAAAATCGCGGATCTGGATAGGCCTGCACAGGAAGAATGCTGTGGTCTCTTACAAGAGTCACAATGAAAAAAGTCATCGCCGGGTCGCAAATCCTTTACACAAGAAGAGCACTCACTTAAGCTTATCACTGACATAGTCACTCTTTGAGGTTAGGAAATTGATATGAGTTTTAAATTACAGAAAAAAAGTATAAAGAACTATAAAAGGTCGTAACTAGTGGCTGCGATAGATTGGCACAATTAAAATAAACGATTTTGATGCAAGCTGACTTCGAGAAACACGTATTTTAATCAAAATTAATTATCGAAACACGAGCACCGAATTTGACAGCTACTGCAACCAACAAGCTTCTGATGGTTTAGCTTTTTTTATAAGGTGAGGATATGAAATAAATTCTGGAAAAATCTTCGCAATCAGACAGTACACAATTTGCTTTCAATTCCTCTCTAATAACAATAAAAATTGTAAGAACAAATTCAGCAAATTAATTTGTTTAAATTCGATCGCAAATTTCCTATATTTTTTTTTTTTAAATTATGTTTTTCTTTTAAAATGAATCATAAACTCTACTGTCTAAGAAGTATACTTCTATGTTGTGTCAATTTATTACTCATTCACTTTTGGGCTCAAATTATAAGATATCATATAAGTTATTGATATAGTCTTTCAAATTGGAATATATTTAGTAAAAGAACTTTATTCAATTTTTTGGAAGCTATATGCTTAAAAGTCCATACAAAACTTTTTGATTTATACAATTTGACTATGATATTCATACTTAACATTTAGATAATTCAGCAACCAGTTTATAAAAGTCCCAGTTTTCTATGCATCTTTACCTAGAAATCTCATGCAAAATGAAACAATTATGGATGTACGCCTCATTCCACCAAAAAGACGCAGTACAACTCATTATACATCATTTGTTACCTATTCCATACTCATACTACCCCATATCATATTTTTCACATCCTCATTTCAATAATCTAATTAGCGAACACAAGGGTCATACTTAAGGCAAACAAATGACCATCATAAATGTCATCTTTTACATATTTCAGCCATTTGCAACTGGTTAATTGATTAGTCCATCATTGAGTCCATTATCGCTTCCATCACCAGAAATTGTACGTGCAGCCCACGTTCATGGTCTAGACGGGATATTAACCAGTTAGAAAATGCCCAGTTTGTTGTTCGTAGTCAAGTACCCAGCATCCGTTTCAATGTTCCCACATAATCGTGTATATTGCGTATGAGAACATACATAAACAAAAACGTATGAAAGTGGGCTGGAATGTGAATGAAATGGTTTTGATTAGAGCAGAGACTTCGAACAGTTCAGAAACCGAGAGATTTTGTTGAGTTACGCAGCTCCAAGTTACATGAGCTCTGTCGAGCAAGCGAATCATTCAAAGATACATATAGAATTTTAGGAACATAGCAGTGAAATCACAATCGGGCAGGAAACTCTTCAGCTAGCTGTCGTTCATTTCGAACGCAATTGTGTGCAATCAACCCGAGTATGTGGTGTAGTGGAGTTAATTTTTTAACGGATATCGAGTGGCCTTCCCGCAGGGGATTACACGACATGACCAGAAATTGTTCCACTTCGACTTTCCCACATGAACTTCAGCATCGGCAATCCAATCCCATACCCTCATTCTGCGGAGCCTCGCGAGACGCTGATACCATGATGGACAGTCGACGTATTCGTGCAATATACAGACAAAAACGATCTGAGTCAATTCAACTTGGCATTGGTTGAGTCCATTGTAATCTAGTTAATGCCATAACGCCTCCTCCCGAAACTTGAAAAATGGAAAATGAATACTCATCGCACTATAGACTTCTAATTAGCCCTTCTATTTCTGATGGTTTTAAGTAACGAACGCAATTGACCGTGCATGATTTGCGTTGAGTGCAAAGCCAAAGGCTTCGTCCGTCCGGAGAGACCTTGTCTTCGTCGACTCACCAAAATGATTGCGTGTCTAATTAACCAGTTATCTGTGCATTAGCCAGCAAATGGGGGTGAGCTAGCGGGTAATATAGTAAATATTTCATTAGTCTCAAGACAATAGAGTTATGAATTCGTTACGGCTGATTCTGTTGTAAGCTTGGGCCATAGTGAAATTAAAGGAAGTATTATTGATTTTCCAGACAAGTTGGTGATTACTACCTATGACATTATTATTTTAAAAGTTGTATTTTCAGCTTAAAGTGGAATTTGGGAGAATGATTGTGTTTAGTTTGAAAAAATTGTGTCGGAAGTACATTCTGGAAAGGGATGAATTTCGAACATCAAAAAAGAAACTACTCGTGTCAAAAGTTATTCAAGCTTTTAAAAAATGCATGGGTGAAAAATAATGAACCGGAACTGGTTGCTTTCATGCACAGAAAAGCTTATATTTTTTCCCCAATTCGTATTGACACAAGTCCAATCAATCAGCTATAGGTATTGTCAGCATTTGAGTGTTTTAGAAATTACGTTATTCGAGAGGATACGTAAACATTTTGAGAAATCGTTTTCTACTTAACACCTGATAAACATTTACTCACCTTCTCCGACATGTTTCCTGGTTCATATCTCCTTTATTTGCAAACGAATAGATAAGAAAGGTTTTTATCTCCTAGATACTTCACCGACAGGTTTTCAAAATTTCACAAGAAATCTCGAACTTTAATCAGGAGTTTGCATATCGCTCTTTGGAAAGCACCGCCACGAAATCCTTTTTTTATCTCCTTCGTTCCGATAATACCTGCAAAATAACAATTCGTTCGTTTGCGGCAAGCGGTACAATCGAGCCCAACACAATTCTACATCGAGACCATCGAATGTAACGAAATGATTTTCTTATCCCTAAATTCAATATTTGCTCACCTATTGGCAATCATCGGAAGTTTTTATGTCCTTATCGGAAATTTTACGTATTTATATGGCGTACGGGAATAGTAAATGTTTATTGATGTTGGTACTTTTCGTGCGATTCGTACAATGTCGGCGTAGAGAGCGCGTGTGTGGTGTAAACAAAGAGTTCACCTTTCGATGATCCTTAAATCAAATAGCGAGCAAATCCTTGACACAGACAAACACTAATGACGAGTTGTTTGTTAGCAAGGTCGCAATGAGTTTGTTGATGCGTTCGCGTAGAGTTTTTTTCGTTCTTACAATTTTCTTCAGTTGGGCCGGATATTCTGAGAGCTTAGAGCAGGTCGAGTTTATTGTTAGCGATAAACGAAAAAGGTGTTTATAAATAAAAGAAGAGTTTTCGTGCACATTTGGCATGGCGAGTTTCTTGATTCTGCTACATTTGCTCAATAATTGAACAATAGCAGAGTCATTTTTGAAGGATGACAGATATTGAATCAAGTATGAGTAGTTCCTTACGCGTTAAACAAAAATTAACAAATAAACTATGCTCGATAAAAAATATATTGATTCTTTATTTGCATTTTCTACAGCTTTTATGGGCGCCCTAGGCTCGTCAAATTATTTTTGCGTAGAGTGGTGAAGTAGAAAACAAAGTGCTAATGTGTTTGTGAAAAATCTAAGCTAGCAAAAAAATATTAAAATATTACTTTGCAGAGTTTAGAATGGCTGATTCAAATGAAAACAATTACGTATAGTCAAAGAAACCAATTCATTGATTGATTACAATAATTTCTTTAGACTAAGAGCTAAATATAAATGATTACTTAAATCATCCTAAATATATTTCTTGCATTCAGAACCTATTCATCATACCAGATAAAAAGCATATAAAAATATAATGATAGCATGTTTCAGTGCACAAATGGGCAAATTAGTGGTGGAAATGACTGCTTCCAAAGCTATAGGAACATAAAAACTCTGAGGGTTATCGTCCAAAAAAAATTTTACATTTTCAAAATTCAAACAGTGGTTTGCTTGTCAGGGTGGTTATTATATGAAAATTTAGGGCTAACATATCTTGTTAAAATAAAGACATACTGGCCTGTTCTGGCAGCCCTTTGTTAGCGCCGACAACAAAAGCATATCAAATCTGCGTCACACTAAGAACAATGCGCTCTATGAATTACGTTTTGATCCGAGTTAAGGGCAAGAAAATATTTTATTGGTTCCCATCTAAAAATGTTCCAGAATTTAAGAAAAATAAGCCTGTGTTAGTTATTTCTATCGTAAGGTATTTAACATATGAAAATTGTTGGTAGATGTTTTGGCATAAAGATGATAAGAATAACCCGTGCTTCGTATTTAGACCATTGCATTCTATAAATTTCGATTCAATTTGATGGAAAATTAAATTAATTAAATCAATTAAAGGAAAAGAAAAGATTTAGAGGGCTACCAGCCACGAAAAGTCAAACTTTACAAAATTTAAACATATTTTCAATTATTGTTACATTGCAAAGTAATCACAGCTTAAAAATAGCGAGTAGCAGAGTAGTATTCCTAAGTGCGAAAATGACTAAAATCATCGTATCAATCTAAACTTCGCAACAAAAAATCTGTGATAAAAAATATTTTTTTTAGTCTACATTTATATCAACCTTCAGTACAAATTTCCTTTAAATCTGGTAACTGCATCGAAAGTAGTAAGTGGAAAAAGTGTTTTTTTTTTTGTTGACGATATTTCAAGATGGCACCATAGCCACAGGGCTGCCCATATTTTCAAATAATTTCTACCAGCCTAGTCCTATTTAAGACCAATACACACTATGAATCTTTTTATGATCTGTTGATCCGGTCGTAAGCTCTCGTCAACAGAGCTTTCAAGTGCTCATAATATAGGTAGTTTGGTGAAAGGCTGAGATCCTTCTGTGACGTGGAATTTTAAAAAACCTCAAACTGACAGGTTGGGCAAAGCATTGAATTGATTAATCGTTTGCTTTTGCCTGAAAGGTGAAAATTTTGTCACCACCAGCGCTTGAATTAATACCTCTATTTAACCATGAGTTTATTAAGTTGTGTAATCTATTGGGCAGTACTCGTTTGTCTTGTGTGTAAAGCACTGGCTTCTGGCGTGTGTGGTCCCTGGTTCGAATCCACGTTCCGACGAGAGACCACGCATCGATCTTTGAGTTCACCTTGCTCTGAATGAGTACCTGAATCAAATCAGGAGTGAAATGAGTCCTGAAACTAATTACTCCACACTCATATATATTGATTATAAATTTATGAATGAAGCTATCTACCAGTTTCAGTTCCTAGACCCAACAAGAGTTATCGTGGGATTATCTTACTTAACTTAGTAAAAAAAATAATTTTGCTCATCGAGCAACAACAACAAATGTCATTTATAATTTCCCACAATCTAAAACTTTTGATGGATCAATCTGATACTATGGAAATATGAAGAACTAAGAATCATGTGAACACCTCCGCAGCACTTACCGAATTATATTACAATTAAGGTATCATAGCATTAAACCATTTTAAACCAACCAACTCAATTGGGACTTTTTTCATACGCAATACAAACTGTGGAAATTATTACGTTGTTTCGGTTAGACGTAGAACTTTTAAATAGACAATCTAACGCAAACTCGTGAACGTGGGCATGGTGCACAACCAAGATTTACGATTGAGAAATTTCGCCACGATCGAGTATAACTGCAAGCCCACACAAAACAAAATTTAACTTCTAGTTTGCCAAAATAAACACTTCATACACTTTTCGAAACAATGACCAGCAATGAAGACAAATGGAGAAACTCCCACACCTATCACAAATTCCATAATCAGAAGGCCATTTCAGCGGCACAGATAAACATTTCCTCAATTCCCATCCAGCACGGAATAGAGATTACTCTGCCTCCGTTTCCATTAAAACCCATTCCGACCAATTCAACTCATCCACTTTAAGAACGGTTTTTTTCTCTGGGTGAATCGTTATCTTGCCTGGCCATGTGCTGTGAAGATACACACATCCATGTCAGATACATATATTTCAAGCATCTCTACCTAAATCTACTTAAAACGTTTGGCACCTAGTTGTGTTGGAATGTATCCACGCAACGCCATGTGTGGATAACCCGTTCACTTTATATTCCATACAACCATTCATCGAAAACATTTCTTTATTGGGCGACTACGACGACTCCATGTTTGGGGAATTTCTCTCTCCTCGCCAATATCTACCCCAACCAAAACTGAACGCATACATGTCTTATCCACACAACTCTTCTTCTCTATTAAATCACACATGCATTCGGCACACATGTAGCTACAACGAAAGGGGAAAGTGATGTTAAGCAGAAGCACATAAGACTTTTTCCTGCAGTCCTTGAGTTACTCCTTTTACTTTCGAAGAGCCATCGACAAAAAATCTTACCCTTGAAGGGAAAACGAATCCGAGTGAAAGCGAAAGTGTGAGAGGGGTGAGGACGAGCCAAAGCAAATGTGTAGATAAATGCGTCTTATATGGGCCTGAGATGTATATCTGTATCTATATAAGAGCATGTGAGTATAGAAAAAGATACTCGAGTCGTCTATACGAATAAATGGGGAATATGTTGCTTCTGGGCGGAGTTACACGTGACTTGGAAGCGAAAGGGTTACACATGGACAACTTTGATATATAGGTACTTACGCTTGGTAAAAAAGGCTCTCGAATAGAAGGGGTAAACGCAGAAGCAAGGGTTCATTTTTCAGTGGCATCGGAGACGAATAATGTCATCCACCCAACGACAAGATGGCGTGTCATCAATCTTTGGCTGGGTCGCTCTGATGAAAGACGATCTGACTTTGCGGGAGCCGGGCCGGCTATGTCGCCATAATAGCAAACCGACCGACTGGGCTAAATGGGCAATTTGAAAGCATTTCTGGCTTTTCTGATGTCAACGAGTGAAACAAATAATTGTACGACCGAAACGGTTCAGGTGGAACAGATTGGAGGGAGGCTGGATCGGTAGGAAGCGACTAGTCGGCCAGGGGGCAAATGGAAGTGTGAAGTGAAAGGAAAAATGAAGCTTGTGCGTGTGGAGCCGCACGAAAGGGGTAAGCACATGTAAGAAAGATTTAGATGGTTTCCGACTAATGTGGATGAGATGGGAATGGCTGGAGCTTGGATGCTGGGATAAGAGCATCATTTTGTTGGGTATATTGGCACGATACGATAGACAAGTCGAGACGACCCCTCATACGATGAGACGTTGTGGTGGCGTTGTGTTGGTTGATTGATTGGTTTTTTTGGACACGGCAGCCATTAAAGTTTTTCGGGAATGATGAATTATTCTCTGTATGACGGTTGTTAGTCGGCGATAATTTATTTCGGAGATTAGATTCAGATTACGTTAAGTGTAATGAAAATTGGTGATGGTAATTAGGTGTAAAATTTTGTTCTCCGATGGCGAGAGTAAACGAGAATCAACAAAATTTTTTTTGAAAAGTAACTTTTCGTAAGTTTCATAGCTTACTATTTGGAAATATATCACGATACCGCGCTAAAAAAGTTTGTTATCTAAATTGAATATTCATAATATTCGTTGGCAGGAAATTGACATATCAATATGCAAGGCTTAATTTTTAATTTAGGTGTACTTGACTGAAAATAAAAAACGAAAGATTCAGAGATAATATAAAGTAAGACCTTTCAGATATCTCTTAGAATTTTTAAATTTAAAAAACCATCAAAATACGACAACGTTCAGATGGAATGGTAGCTGAACATTATTCTTAAAGAATTTTGTTTAAATTTTTAAAAGTAGCAAACATTAAAAATAATATATTCTATCGTATGCTTTACCTAATCTACGAAGAATTTGCAATCGATTCTAGAAAAAATTGGATTGATTTACTAAAGCTAATGAGGGAAATTTTGAGAGCTTTCGAGCTTTGTGTAACGTTTTGCATATACCAATATCGAGGAATGCAAAAGGAATAGGTTTGCAGATCTGAGAGTTTTTTCAGACGTTCCTTGAATTTTCTGAAAGATTTCTCAGCCAAACTCCGATTTTGACACACTGGGTACATAGCAAAGGATCCTTTCCAGTGTCCAACTGATTTCATTGTTGAGCCTTAGCCACGGATGATTGAAGATGTAATGATTATTCTAAGACCAGAAATGGATGATGACAAGATGCACCATCAAAAATAATAGTAGCAGGTTTCATAGCTTTAGGAATACTACATCCAATGTCACACTTAGAAATGGTGATCAGTAAAACAAAGGAAACCTCTGTAGGCAGCGTTACGAAAAAATATACAGCTCCACTCCGATAGAAAAAGTAAAAGACTTTTTTAAGGTTCCCACTGATTCAACACTGATCCAGTTTGAATCAATAAAAACATGGCACGTTTAGCGCAACAAGGACTTGAAAGAAAAGAAGGAACAGTAAAACTATAAAAACTCAAATAATCTCCAGACTGACGACACTAAACGTAAACGATGTTATGGTAGCCTCAATGAGAGTACTATGTGCCTAATTTTCAATGAGATCTTCGCTGATAATGATCGAGAGAATCATAAAATAATCTAGTGACAGATACGTCGCAACAATGTATTTTAACTGTATTTCTGGAGTTACAGAGAAGAAAGAGAAATTTTTATTAGTCCTGAGTGGTTTTGCTACTCTTTTGCGTCAAAATTCGGAAAGAGGTTCAATAGTTCATAAAATATTTCACAAACCTGAAAAAAGATTCTAATAATCAATTATCCATTTAATTTGATTATCGGGCACTACACTATGAAGTGTGAATTTATTTCCTGCAGGCACTAGTTAATTGAATAACAGTCATAGCTTATATTGATCATATCACCCAAATCGATCGTCATTTTGCAATACAACAATAAATTAATGATTGATTATATCGAATTCAACGCAACTATTACCCATAAACCTAATTTCCTGCTCAATTGCGTTACCGAACAATAGACCCGTAACACTTCATTCAACTCGTTACATTTCCCATTCGAAATCAAAGTGACAAGGGTTCGAAATAATCCTTTTTTCGGGCTCTAACCAGACAGGTTTCCTCTATTCACCTGATTGACGACAAGAACGAAAATATCATCGTCTTGATCATCATCGTTTGCCGAAGGATTGTAGTTGTTGTACAACTTAGACCCGGCTTGTACTATCTAGAGTCAACGTAATCTATAAAAATCAAGAAATCCTTCGAGCTGTTTTGTTCCCACCGAAACAATTTCACAAAGGGTTACCAAGGATCTATTGCTTCGGTTGGGTATAAAAACCAACTCACTTTGCACAGGGCAACGAAAGGATTCTATATCGCTTACCTGCATACCTTGCTCTGACGAACCTGCTTTACCTGTCGACCAAAGGCTCTGTAGAGTGCATTCAATATGTTTTTGTATACTTTACCCTTTTCCATTCTCCGTTCACACACAATTTACTTTAATCCTTTGGCAATATTTGATCGATGATCGTTTACAACAAAAACTCGTTGCGAAGCCAACAATTTTTCGAGACTGCTATTCGTCAGGATTCGAGGTAGTATCTTTTTCAGTGGATTGTTATTTTTTCTTATCAGAGCTGTGTTAGTAGAGGTGATTATTTGAAGAAAAAGAAGAAGAAGAGATCTGATAGTTGAGGTGATATGCAAGTGCTAAAAGGAATTTTCAGGTGCAGCATGCGAAGGGTAAAGTTTACGTAGGATCTGATTTAATTATACACGAAGGTGTTAATAGATAGCGGCACTTGAATTGGAAGTAATAAAAAAGTGTTTAGTTCAAGTGAGAAAATTATCATCAATTTTTTGTTATTGTTTGAGCAAATAAAGGCGGTAACTGGTAAAGTGGGATTTTAATTAGAATAAATTATAGCATAAATGTGTCAGAACCTACGGCGAGACAGCTCTTAATATGGTTTTAAGATAGAGAGTAGCTTTTCATAGCTTCATAGCTTTCCATATAGCTTCATAGCTTTTTTCGAAAATATTACGTCGAGTATTTTGAAATTCTAGCAAGTGAAGCATATATTTAACACTATAAATTTCATTAAATTCACTTGTTTTTTCTTCAAAATGTGTCCACCGAGTAGCTTAATTTCATGCGAAACCCTTGATTAGTCTTCGCAGGGGCCAGCTCTAATGCAGTGGATCTGAGCATAATCTAGATTCTTAATGTTTTCCATAGTTGAACAAGATGTATTATCAGCAGAAATAGGATACTATCTATGAAGACATCTAATCAAAGTCTATTCGATTGAAAACTCCTTCCGCTACATGTTGATTTGGCCTTTGCAACGGCAAATCCATTCCACTCGCCACCCGAAAAGCATTACTGCTGACTGTACTTGAATAGCCTGTATGTCATTTTCATTTTATGCTCTCGTATTTTCGTTGCCATGCACTCAAGCCCACATTGAAGGAGTAATAGCCACTTTTCGACAATAAAAACTGGACCTTCGTAAAGGAATAATATAAATTTCCTGGTGCTATATCTGCGAAATAAAAAAGCCACCATCGTCGCATGCGACTGGCAGAAAGGCAGGCAGGCAGGCAAGCTGGCAGTGAAGCGGCCAAGCAAATCTTATATCATTCGTCCTAGTGACCATGGAAATATCTTTTCCATATAAAAATGTTGACAATGCCTGCAAATTATTGCATTTTTATGATCCTTTTCGACTGAAGTGCGAAGCAAAAGTCGACTGTGTTAAAAAAAACGACACCAAACAGCAATTTTGATACCCGTCCGCACACTGTAAAGTTGAATAATATCCTCCGTTATTCCGACTGGCAGTGGACATCGAGGAATGGAGCAGATTGTCTGCATGTGAGACATTTCCTGAGATGAAATAACCTCTTTGACATCTTCGTTGTCGTTTTATATGTGACCCGTAAAAAACAGTGCAAATGTAGACTTGTTCGTAGGTTGTGCGTATATTGGAGAAACTAATAAAAAGTGAATATACATAAAAGCTGAAGATGGTGTCCTAATGTTTTGGACATTAAAGGAACTGATTTCTTGTAATTTCTCGGTTGGTGCTCAGGAACGAGATGAGTGAACAGTTAGTTTCAAGTCGAAGTCAAATAATTTAATTCAGAGGTAAAAACTGAAAATCAAAATTACACTAATGTTTATAGCAGCAGCCTGCTTCATTACATTTTCTAGTGTTCCATCAATGTATCTTAGTTGCATATTTGAGCATGAAAAAAAATCAAACTGTCGAAAATTATATTTACAATAAAATTTCTATTTCTTTAAAAATTATATTTACAATAAAATTTCAAAACTTGCCAAAATTTAGAAAAATAAAGGAACAGGTTTGATTTTAAAACCTTCAAAAAATATACGCTTGCTCACAAATACAGTTGCACAAGCGTATGGCATAGAAGAAATAAGCATAAATATTTTGTTGCGATTTCTAGGAGACATTGATATCTAAATAACAATCAACTAAAAAATATAATTGGTCAAGGTCGAAAATGAAATATAGCCACACAAAATTATCGGCGAAAACTATGAAAATGATTTAAAGGCATAAACAGCACATTTGTTGAAAACTGTACTTAAGATTTACATGAGTTTGTGCTCTCGAATCGAATGTTTCTGGTGCGATTTAGTCGAGTGCATTCGTTTATGTGCAATGGGTCGTAAAAAAGTGAAGCATCATTTGAGGAAAGGAAATTTATTGTAAACTAAATATGCAAAGGAAAAACATGTCGGGAAAATGTGAATTAGTGGGAGATTTTGGTGTTTGACGTGATGAATAAATACAATTATGAAGGCTCTTTGGAAAATATAAGTAGAAGAAGACGAAAAAACTTTTTAATGAAAGAACATGAAAACTATTAAAGAAATTAAGAAAAATCCTAAGAAACTATCGCAACCGCTCACTGAAGAAGTGTCAAAAATAACAAATAGTCCTGTATCTAGAGAGACTGTGCGCATAACACTGCGAATATATAACTTAAGTGGCCGAATTGCACGTCGAAAGCCACTCATTTCAAAAATAATTTGAATACGTAAATAAGGATCCAAAATTTTGTCAATGACGGAAAAGCAATTATTTGGAGGAAATCCAATACCGAGCTTCAAACAACAAAACATTTGCAAGCGACAGTAAAACTCGGTGGTAGAAACCCAATGGTTTGTGTGTGTGAGTTTGCAAGTGGCCTGGGTAATTTGCAATTGATTGATATCACAATTGATAACTACAAGCACTTTTTTTTATGATGATGCCAGAGATCAGGGAGTAACCCTATGATGCTAGTGCACAGATTTGACAGGTGGGAAACTAGCGCTAAGGAAGTGGGAAGGGTTGAGAGTGAAGGAGGTACCTGTGTACTTTCCGCTTATCGGAGAAGACAGTAGATGGAAGACTGTTCCACATTCGTATTGATCAGGATTAGACGGGCTCATGGAATTTAACAGTGCGACTGCCACTGATGGGAAAGGCATGAGAATGTGCGCGACTTGCACACCCCGTGCTGCGCAAGGGGATATCAAACTCAGCGATTAGATCGAGTAAATCATGAGAACACCGGCCATTGAAGTGAAAGACAGCCAGCATTACGTCCTTGGGCAAGGAATTCAATGCGGGAAGTGATAGATACATCGCTAATAAGCTTGAAAGCTCTACTTTGCACTTTGTCTAACGCGGACAGTGCAGTGCGACCTGCTCGTGCCCAAATATGGGAAATATACTCAAGTCACGGTCTAATATGGGATTTGTAGATATGCGTAAGATCAGGTGGAGTAAAGTATTTCTTACACCTTTTCAGATAGCATAAGCATTTCGTTCCCTTTTTCGCAACGTCGAAAATATGGTTGGCCCAGTTATGTATGTTGATACCCAGTATATTTAGCGTGGGCGAGTCAGGAATACTTACTCTATCGACCAAAATGATTTGGAAAGTGGATGGAGCACAAAGTTTATAGGATATAAGACAGCATTGAGTCTTGGAAACATTAAATGTGACACCGCTCGCTTCATCACAAGCAACTATTGTTGAAATGTCACTATTTAATGATTCAAACATACGATATCTATTGATGGTGGTAGCGTTTCCCCGAGAGTCAGCCAACGCATCAAAGAAGTATGTAAAATCAATCGTACTGTCATCAGCGAACTTGTGGATTGGATTGAAGGTTTTAGATAGCAGATCGTTAGCAAATATAAGAAACAGAGCTGGAGAAAGGACAGTGCCTTGAGATCTCCGCTTTAATGGCATGATATTTGACATAGTTGCATGAAGGATGACTGGAAGTAAGCGGTTGTTGAGAAAACTTTCAATATGTTTTAAGAGTTTGGGGCCAAGATCGAAAACATAGAGTCTGGCTAAAAGGATAGCATGCCAGACTCTATAAAAAGCCTTTGAAATATCTACTAGAGCAACGACTTTGGCTTCACCAAAATTATGGAGACATCGATTCCACTTCTCAGAGAGAAATGTCATCAAATCGCCAGTGGAGCGACCAGAACAAAAGCCGTACTGTTTGTCATTGATTAGCCTATGGAAATCTAGATAGCTCATTAATTGGGAATTAATAAGTGTTTCAAAAACCTCCGACAGAATCGAAGTAAGAGCAATTGGTCGACACTTAGAGGGATTGCAAGCATCTCCTTTTTTGGGGATGGGTTGAACATGAGTAAGTTTCCATTTCGATGAATAAATTCCTTTTGTTTAGGATAAGTGAAATTAGCTAAAGAAGAGGTGGAGCGCTTCAGAACCATGAGTGGGATACAATCAGATCCAGCAGATTTGGATGCCTCAAGCTTTGCAAGCACTTTGTGAGCTTGCCTAGTGCAAACATGTAAGGGCCCTTGATTTGATTTGCACTTAAGGATCGAGTGTAGACTTTGCGTAGATGAAGGTAAAGAATTTGCAGCAAATATTTCAGCAAAGAGATTAGGTTTGTCCAGTCAAATTTAGTCTCAACACGGCTTTAACAAGTGGCCAATAGTTGCTAGTTTTTTGATTGGCAAAGATTTTTTGGTTTGTTGCTTTGGTCAAACTGAAACTTTGCTTTTTGAATAAATTATTTGGAGGTTTTACACGCAGTTTTGTATACCTGCTGCAATTCCTCGGAACGACATCGTGAATATAGCTTTTTTGCAATCATTATTAAACCACAAAGTGGCAGTGGGTTTGAATCGTTTAAAGTTATGTGGAACAAAGAAATGCATCTCGAGGCGTATTGTAGAGGCTATGATGCCACCTATTTCATCAACATCCCTTGTATAGACATATTCAGATCAATTTAGCTCTCCAATAAATGTATCGAACGTGGCCCAATTGGCCTTGTCAAAGTGCAATAGCAATCTTTTGGTGGCATATGGATTACGACCAGAGAGCTTGTGGGGAAACGGCCAAAACCAAACAATGGTCTGAACTGTCTAAAGGAGCTGCGACAGAAATTACATTTTTCGGGATGAGATGTTAAAAAAATATCTAATAGATTGGCACTTTCGCCTGGTACATCCGGTATCCTAGTACGACAATCCACTAATTGCTGTAAATTATGAGACTCGCAAAAGAACTCAACCTCTCTACCTGTTCGGCTTGTAGAAGAAGAGTATCTGAGCCACTGAACGTTGTGCACATTAATGTTGCCAGCAAGAACGATTGCGGAGGAGTGAAATGTATCTACAAGAGCATCAATGTTGGCAGAAAGTGTTTCGAAAGAACGCTCAATATCGGCGTTAGACATATTATGGCCGCGATATATGAAACAAAAGAATATGATTTGCTAATAGCAGTTAAATTTAATCCAATTATAACTAAATTCTGGGCTTGAAGCAGAATAATTGGAAGGAAGTAAAGAAAAAGCAACATCATTTCGAATATAGATAGTAATTCCTCTTTATTTTTATTTTTATTTTATTCATACACCAAAGCAAGGTACAAAATCACATATTAAAAAAAAGGACATCAAATTAAAATAAAAAAAAATATAAAAAAAATAAATGGAAAAGTAAAGTAAAGTAAAGGAAAAAGTAAAAACAAACAAGTTAAATAAGTAAAAAACAAATAAATTAAATAACAGTAACAAATAAATTAATAAATAGCAATCAATAAATAAACATTGACATAAAAGCTATAGCTTCAGGTTAAGGGTACAGATGGCATGGAAAAGAGAGGACTTGAAGGATGATTTGGAAATCGTAGGGGAATATAAATTGCTTATTCTGTTGAATACTCTGCAGCATCTATTTACTGGCTCATTAGCTCCATATGTGGTCGAATGAGAATATTCTTTTAGGAAACGATTGGACCTGGTGTTCCTCACAGGGATATTTATCAAAATTTTATTATTCAGGAATTCTACATTAATAGCGCCTCTAATGACGTCGAATGTGAAGCAGGCCGATATCACCATTCTTCTGGAGGCTAGTGTCTATAGGTTTAAATGACCCAGTCGAAACTCATAAGGGGGTAGGCTATTAAAGCCATAAGGGTTGTATAGCTCTCGCAAGGCGAAAAGTAAGACCCTATCTCATGATTTCGTTATCCGATTAAGCTGAAATTTTCAGAACAAATTGGCGAAAATTAGTTATTTTCCAGCCTTTGGGGAGTTGAATGGTATTTTAGGTATCCTTATAGTCTTATGTAGAAATAACATTTTAATAAAAACGTCTACGAAATCATGGACATATTTTTTACTTGAATATTTGAAATTTTTGGAAAATTTTAACCCTATGTGGGCGCTGAGTGCCTAAAAGTAAGCAAAGAAAATTCCTGCGGTTTTGAGCTATGATAATTATCGACAGCATCGTCAAATGAACGAAACATATTGACGTTTATAAAACACAGACCTGTGGAATTTTCGATGAAAATGTGGGTAATCCTAAAGGTATGACAGACACGTAAATATAGCTTCTTCTATTCATCGAGCCTCCTGAAGAAAATGCCAAAGTTTGATAAATTTGAACACTTCAACGATATAAAATCTGAAACAAAATTTACGCATTTTCTCTGCTTTTTTTTGGAAATCAGTTCTTCTTTTTTGGAAATCAGTTCTTCTAAAACAAATTGATGGTCAGTGTGCAAAAATGAGTCTTTTATTTTATTTTTATTTCATTTCATAATCAACATACCTACGTACAGACAATTTCATTCTGCAACCCTCGGCTGCAACTCGACTACGAAATTCGTGAGGTATACTAGATTCGTAAATGCGGAGTGACCTTTATGCAATCCATACTGTTCACGACAAATCGGGTGACCATTTTGGCTGGTAATGTCATAACGATTATTACACTCCAGAGCTTTGGGGACATTTTGTAGAAGTTAAATAGAACGGTAATTTGCACCGATATTAAATTTTCGGCTTATCAAGGTATTAAAATTTTTTCGATCCCCATGATTTCTTACTTACCTACTCAACATTACGTCCACCAATAAAACAAATTGAAAAAATAGACAAAGCAGTACCATATCAGTTTTTCATAAATTTCAATTTCAAATTCCAACAAATCAATATTTATCATCTCAACGTCGCCACAACATGCACATTCAAATCCACCAGCACTTGATTGAAATTTAATGACTAACTTCTGATTCAGTGAGTTATTGGGCCCTGTGGGCTTCCCAGTTATCGCACCATTGTCTGCCCAGTGCATTTAAATGACAGATTGGGTTCGACGCGGAATATTTGTCTCATGTGGACAGACAAGTTTAAAGTCAAGGCAATCGGGCCCAAGGTCAATATTTGTCCGAAAACTTAGTTCAAGAAGCTACGCCAACAAACTAGCCAGCTAATGAGTTCTATGCATCGAAAAGTAGATTAGTTGAAACACAACGTACGTAATCGACATTGCGGTAGGCCATGTAATATTGTTATCACACTTTGTTCAGGTTGGCTTTTTGGCTGGGTTATTTCCATTACGAGAGCATCACGTTGACAAACTGTGGGGTTACAGCCTGCGGCCGAAATCTAATACTTACCGGGGTCTCGAAATTATTATTACGCCAATCGACCTCAAACATTTTGTGCTTCGGAACTGAAATTGATTGAATTTGTTACACCCATACGTTGAATTACCATTTTTCTCCAGGATTTAACTGGTGATTTAGCCAGATAAAGGAATGTATCAAATCAAAGCAACACCGCGATCCGATTAGGATATCTCCAAGCCTATGACCGCTCACGTACAAACCGCTTCTAGCTCTGCATTTGTGCTTAAGAAACCCTTTTCACAAAAGACATGGTCACATTCAAAGTGATAATCGCTCAGTCCGCGGCATCATTTCACGCAAAGGACATTCTGTCATTTTCAGTTTTTCTGTTCGCAGCTCAATAACTACGGCAGCAATACAGCCTGTCGAATTAAATTATTCCGAAATTAATCCTGTGGTCTGTCGGAGAGTCGTTACGTCTCGAGCACACAAAAGGACACTATCATAAATTAAGGATTTTCACGTTGTCGGTTCAGACGTAAGAGTTGCATTTTTGAAATGGAATTCCATAGGATAATCGGTAAATTGACAAGGTGTCAGGACTATTTGATGCTTTTCAATCGAAATGACTCAATCTGAATCCGTCGACAGACATATGTACGTAATAAAAGGACAATAATAATGGAATCGGTCGTGATATCTTTTTGGAATGAGTATGCAGTAGAATTCATGACTGCATCGTAATCCGTGAATTAAATTCGAAAGCACGAAGAAATTGTGTAAAAGAATCATCGGGTGCACTAATTTTCGCATCATGGCATAAAAGTCGTTTGGTGTCACTGGATGTTCCAAGAATGTGTATGATTCTTCTGCATTGAATTTGTGACCATATGTTTGATACATTCGTTGCTGCTATTGAGAGTTGATTGAATATTTAAAAGTTTGCATTTTGTTTCAATTATGTTGGTAATTTTCTTGAAACTCTCTACTTTTCTATGAGTTACAGAAATGTTTTATTCTGAAGGACTTGCGAGCGTATGGACCATAGGCTTGAATTTTTGGAAACATTCGAATCAAAACTACATGCAAGCCCATTTCTCTCATACAGGGCACAAACATCAATTAATAACTTTTTGTCAACCACTTCATTCTCCATTTCACCCTAACGAACCCTCATCCGAGCCATCTCAAAGCACCTCCACAACACAGATAATACAGCAGCATCAAACGTGCAATCGAAAAAACAAAGTCCATCGAAGATATTTGGTTTCTATGACAATCGTCTCCAATTTCATCGATTTAAGATGATGTTTCCTCTGTATCTCTCTTTTTGGGGTATTTTTACTGTCGACTCGACGTCCTTTTTCCAAATCGATGTCCTTCCTGATGTTTACTCAGGTTTGTTATTATCTATTTCGTACTATGGCCAAAATGCCAAAAGTACAGCGTCCCGAACAGCGAAAGTGGAAAATCGTGAATCGGATTCCTGTTACTGGGCGAGCCTCGAACGCAATAAGAGGACTTTAAAGAAATCGAAACGAAAATACGTTCGATATCTCCGTTTTTTTACAGATTGTGAGAAAGGAGAGAATGCATTTTCATTCATATTCAATATTCTTGCTTTTTTGTCGAGTTCTTGGTTTAATAAGGCGACCACAAACGTCCTTTTCGATTGAGTGACGGATCGCGGCATCGGTGTAGGCATTGTGGATACTCAAGGTTTGCGAGCCGATGAGGGTGAAAGTGCAATTCGATACGAAAAGTCCATCCGGTATTTTGTGGTTTCCATTGAGAATACTGAAAATTTACCTAAGTTCGATGCAACGAATGAAAGGTTTCTCATATGTCGATGTGAATGAAAAAGTGATTTTAAAGAGGTTGGTTCAAGGACTTCCTTGTTAGTTTTTCATATTTGATTGTGGTGTAATTTGAGGACTATTGTAGTGGAAAATGGTAGTGGAATTTGAATTGTATCCATTCGCTACTCAAGATTTTGTGAAAATATTGCACTAAGGTTTACAGATGGACTATTATATTAAATTTATCAAAGGTTGATATTTGGTCTATATTGGTTTTCTTGAGTAAATTGAAAACTATAGTTTTGAAAATTTATACTTTTGGCAAACGAATAATATCCTGGTTTGAATTATGAATATGGCAACAGTGTCATCGTTTAATGAAATTAGTAATAAATTCAAAAAAATATAAAAAAAAGGTAGTCAATGAAATATATAGTTAATTGAACATAAAATAAAGCATACAGCTTGGCATATTCTCTCTTTTCAAGTGTCTTTTTGCCATAACTACGATTTGGTTAGTTTATTAATTTTTAAAACAAACTCAACAGTTTTAATAACCAATCTAATACTTTTTCAAAAGAAATTAACGCTTCCACATAAGAAGCTAATATGCAGGAAATGATAAAGTTTCATGCTCTAGAATTCACAAAATTTCGACCATGGATTTCTAGCTCCATAAGGACTATTTCTGGCAGTGACATTTCTAATAAATTTGTAATGATCGTTCGAGCCTTTTTCAATGGTTCTCCCTTACGAATTCGTATGAAAAAAATCTAAGCTACTTACTTAGTATATAATTTGTTTGTTTTTTGTTTTAATTTATTTTTAAGGATAGGGTTTATTGTGAAACCTTTTAAAATGATCTCAAATTTGCTAAAAAAATTAATGTAATTAATTATGTTATGATTTTTAAAGTAGGCGGCTGGCAAGGCATCTCAACCAGATCGAAAGCCAGTCCGAAATTTGCTAACGGGTTCTATGTTGACCATCAACGAAACAAAAAACAGTAGTTTGCCCCAGGACTATTGTATCCTAAAAATAGCCGCAATGAGCCCTAGTCCGCATAAGCGGTGCATCCGTTAACTCAAGCTCGTTTGCTAGCTCTACGCGGCTGGGGTGGGCCTTACAAAATGGGGAGGGGGATTTGCTCCGTCGTGAATATTTACAGTAGACAGAATTTATTAATAAAACAGGGAAGGGGCTGGTGAGCCAGACTCCGCTGACAAACGTCGAAGCGACACACTAGCATCCGTTGGGATTGCTCCGGTGATGTGGACTAGGATTCTTTACGGCCATTTCTAGGGCATCCTGCTTCTGCGGTAAAAATTCCTTTTTATTTGCCTCATTGATGGTCCGCCATCAAACTTGTTGGCAGGGTTTCAACAGGACTTCGGCCTAGTTGAGATGCCTGGCCAGCCTCCTAGTCTTCAAATCCCTACAAATGGGGCCGGAAACTTATTTTTTGCAGACTCATACAAGTGGTAAAATAATTTATAAGCAATCGCTCATAACTCCTACGACTTAACGTCTAAGTCTTTTTTCATTTCCATTGATATGTCTGCAAATCGCTTTCCTTGTGATTCTTTATTTTGATGCACAATTGATGATGCAGGTTCTCGATGGGATATGTGCTTATAGCCCTACTTAGCCGCAATAACCATCCCTTCCCATCCTTTCCGCATTTCTTTATAGTACACCATTCGTTGAAGCTTAAATTTTGTTTGTCAATTTTGAACTTTTAGCCCAAGGGGGCAACACAGAGTATGCCTTTGCATTACTTTGTTTGGTGGTCTACCACCACTCTCAGTCCAAATTATCCGCAGGACCTCTGCTTCTCTTTATCTGGAAGCTGCACAAACCTTTTGGCTAGTCCTCTTGTTGAACTTGGCAATTTCTCCAGATTTAGGTTAAACTGTTGATCGGATTACGCAGAGTAGACGCGAAAATTTTAAACATATGACATTATTTAGCATGTTTCTTTTTCTTTCATTTTTTTCATGTAAATTTTCAATTTGTTCACTCTATCGCTTTTTTCCTTTAAACTAGTATATTCACCCCGTTGAATATCCTCAGGATTACAATAAACATCGACTCTAAAGTTTCATCACATTTCATTGGGTCTCTCTGTTCTGCATCCTACTTCAAAAATCGCTGAAGTTATTCCATATTATTTTCAAATGTCCCCTAGAACTATGGGGTACTCAAAAAATATATCCGAAATCCCTCAAAAATTACTCATTTAACTCTAAATTTTTGCATTCAAATTTTGTGTTAGAGTTCTGTTCAATACAATCATACAGTACATCTTCAGCTGAAACAACTCAATTTATTGATTGCCGTCTGACCAAGGTATAAATCTATTAGAGCGACCGTGGTCGAATCAGCACGCATCCACATCAATTACTTGGTCAAGTCTGCTTTCAGCTTTCGAGTTGTTTTCCCGTTTCAATTGACGAAATCGAAAGAAAAGCCTGGACCAGGATCTCATTTCCGTTTATTTTTTGGTTGTCCGTGCAAGATGCGACCTGATTGTTTGGACAGTGGCGTCGTTTTATGCCCTCTAGGACTTCATGAATTTACCAGGTGTGTTAGAAATATAATTTACAGATGCATTTTGAACAGAGCTAACAATAAATGACAGTATTTTCATTTGAAATGAGATGTTCGAACTAAGAGGTGAATAAAACCACTACCTTGTTTGGCTGCAATCATCATCTCTCGATCTTACTCTACGTCTTTGAGAGATAAAACCAATTCACTAGAAAATCTCTCCTGCCTCCCACACCGTACTTTGCCATCCAATTCGTGTTCCCATCATGTTATTTGCGCAATTCATTAAGACCAGCACATGACTGATTCTCGAAATTACCCGTCCATGTCCTGTCGTTTGTTCATGTTTCGTCTTTCGTGTGTCAACGGTCAATACAGTCATATTGGAATAGGGTTGACTGCTCATCAGCTACACAGACAAAATTCGGCACGAATCGGCACATGGAGCCCAGCATGGAGCAAAAACGTTGCCATCGATTGAAAAGTAAATGAAAATGTTTGCAACTGACATGACCATTTCTAATGGTACTTCCTGTCCGTGTCTGTGCGTTCAATGGCCAAGCGAAAGTCAAGAAGGATAAACAAATAAAGAAAAATCAGCTTTTCCGAACGAAACCTGCTGCCGCCGCAACTGTTACAATGACTTTCACCCGAACTTATGTCTAGAGGTGAGCAAAACGGTAAAGTGGATAGCCTATGCATGTTCTAGTGGAAAATTAAACCAAACAGGACGATCCGAATCCCGCTAACTTTTCTGGTCGGCAACCCCAGTTGAAAACGTGAATAGTGAAGCCAGTGGAGTGCCTGGTTTTACAATTTTCCTCGGTTACACGAAAAATCCAAGAAAGGCACAAAACGAAACCTGATCAGGATTTAAACCATTTTCATTGCCGTTCTAATTAGTCCGGGCAACGACCGTTAGAGGTAACTTTCAATAATATTGAACAGAGGAACTCCATAAAAATATTCAATGGAGCCAATGGGACTTATGGCTGGTCATTCAGCCATTGGACACAGTGTGGAAGGCAATTTAATTCAAAAATTTGTATGAATTTGGTATTATGTGGTATTGAGAAATTTCAATTATAGCATGAATTTTCGGCGTTTTAAGATGGTAGAGAACATTAAATATTCGGAGAAATTTCAAGGGATCACAGGGTGCTACTTTCACTGAAACTCTCACAGTTTATTTATCTTTAAAACAGTTTATTTTTCCTTAAAATATTTTCGAAATATTAGTTCCTTATTTTGTAATGTCGACCTTCCTGCCTCTTGTAGTAATCACTTCCTATCCAAAATCGTAACAAAAATATATCGCCAAATAGAATTACAAGCAGAATGGTATTGTCAACTCGACCTGCGATGATCCCGAGCAATCCCATAATTACATTTCAACAATCCGTACTGATCCAATTATAGTTGTCTTGTCTACGTCTTGTACCTTCGCCTAACCGGAACCATATAGACAGCTACTAAGACAACGAGCGACGTCAAGGATTCAAGGTGTCATTCGTCAGTTAAAAAAAGCGTGCAAGTACTTCGTACATTCGACGCTAGTCGCGCAACCAACAAATTCAATTATTCGCTTATTGTAGGGTTTTACAACGACTCGACAACCTCCAAAGTATCAAATTACAACGTGTTACTGTCAACAGAATGTCATCTAATTAGGAGAATTTTCCTTTCGCAGCCAAAGTCACATTTCCCGAAACAGTGTATTTCTTCGCGTTCGCATGGAGAAACCCTAAAAAAGTCGCATAGTCTAGTTAACGGCTTTTTAATGCGTCGTTGACGAATGCCCAACTAATCATAATGCATTCATCAACACTGAATATTGTTGCGATGATGTCCCGGGAACAAAAAACGCAAAGGACAAAATGCTACTTTAGTTACTGAAAAAATCACACTCCAAAAATGAAATCAGAGAAAAATGTTGCAAACTGTATGGGAGATCTGCGTCTGACATGTCTATCGCTAGGGGTGACTTTTCAACAGATTTTTTTCGGCCATCGTTTTGTTGATCGAGAAACAAAGGACGAAAGTGACCGGAGTGATGTTGGAGAGTCGCTATGTGACACGGGTAACGACGTTTCAAGTGAAGCGAGAGAGGAGTGAGAGTTATTTTTTGACGAAAGGTCATAACGTTTGACCGCTTCGAGATTCGGTTGATTTCATACTGATGCTGTGCACAAACGTTACAATTCCAATTGAAATGCTACTGATAAAAGTGTCAATCAATAATGATTGCTTGTAACGGTAGAGTCCATTTAAAAACTGATTTTAAATGAAAGGAAACGTTGTTTTGATTTTGAGAATTGTTTAAAATTAGAACCTGGGATTTAAACGGAAATAAAATTGGTGTTTGCAGAGTTTTGAATAGGTTTAAATGCAAAAATAAAAAATAAAATCAAAAATATTAAAAACATCTGAATTTCTTTTGGAATCATTGTTTCGCATTGTGTCATCCCAGAAATGTTATCCGTCTGGCACATAAAAGTCATGTATAGTAGCACAAATTAAGAATTTTTGTACGGCCATTACTTTGCAAATTTGACTAAGTTAGAAGATAATTCAAATATGATTTGGTGAATATGACTTTTCTAAACATGCTTTTTGGCTTTGTTGCAAGTGCTCTGAATAGTATGGAAATGAAAGACTCTTTGAAGCTGCTTCCTGCTGCAATAATTGCATTTTTTCAGATCGATTTTCTTTTATCTGGTCACCTTATGATCTATATGTCTTTATTCCTCATCATTGGTAATCAAAAAATAACGTACATAACAAAATTGCGAGTCCTAAATTTCCCTGTTATGACACTTTCAATACCAATTTTTCCATTGATTTGCAGCTAAATCATTTTTCTTTACTTCGATAAGTTGTTTTGTTAGTATGAAATCAGCAGGAAAGTGAAAAACATATGAAAATCGCATAGTGTCCTTATAGCTAAAAGTATCCTGCTGATGCGATGGGTGAGATTCTGAATCCCATAATTTCACATGCCAAAAAACATTGAAAACATTGAAAATTCATCAAAAACCTCATCCACTACCTAGCTATTATGTATGTGATTAGCGAACGCTCCAATTTCAGTTCCGGAGAGTTAAAAGTATTTCGACAACAAAAGGTTATATGGTTCGATTCAGAATTCCATGCCCGCCCAACGCCATTCTCTACTGCACCGGGCAAGACCTTTGATGGAATTCGAATGACGGGGTAAGGTCACCGCGACACGACGCGCCAAAACCACAAAATCCAAATCGAGATCGTTATCACGACCGAATCAATAATGCTTGAATGAAGAGAATGTCCTCGCCGTTCGGTTACCGGAAATGATTTAGGATATTCATGGATTTTTATGCAGAGGACCGAACCGTATGTTGGAAAGACTGCAAAACGGTTTCATATTACACGAAATCAAAATCGGACTGGATAATAGAGAGGGTGTGGCGCGAAACAGACGAATTACTTTCACCCGTATCGAAAGTGTTCATGGAAATGTTTTTTGCGGGAAAGTGAGAGTTTCCTGCGGTTTGATTGAAAGTGCGATTTTCATCGTTTTTCAAACAAATAATTTTTCGATAATGTTGATTTATGCGGGCAAAATCACAACTTACATGTTTCTGTATTTTTGATAGTTCTTAGCAAAAACACTAATATATTTTACTTATAATTTATAATTCAACTGTCAGAAAAGAGAAAATATCAATAGGTGATAAATATTCAACTACACACCATACTGCTTTAAAATTTTTAAATTCAGGATTCTTTAATTACAAAGAATCGGAAAAAGTGGTATCTATACAGATAGTTCCACATGTGATAAAAAAAATCTCTTCTCCAACCTCTGCACCTGACACCTACTCGAAAAGTCTGTCTGCGTGTATCGCCATCAATCGATCCCAAGACTTTTCGAAATTGCTGATTTATTGCTCCGATAGCGTCCACTTTCCCACAAGTGCAAAATTTGATACCCGACCATAAATCTTGAGTTTTACAACCGAATTCCAAGGAATCCAAGCCGAGACTCATATGACCAATCGATCCGATATTATTGTCTAACCTGATTTTGGCCCAGCAGACAAGAGAAAGTACCAGGTTACAATTGATTCATATACGCATTACAGGTCTTCTGCCTGTTTACCCATCGACCACGTCTACGACGGAAAAGGAGTTTTGCATTAGCCCGAAATACTTATCTACTCCTACTCACGTATGTACGTACGATGAGCTGTAGGTACACTATAACCAACTTTCGGCTATTGTTCAGGTCCATCTGTTGATTTGAATGATCCCCGGCCCAGGAACAATTGACCTTTTGTGAAAAATGATGATGATGTAATGATAACGCTATTCGAGAAGAAATATTTTCCCGGTCGGAGGTGTACGAATTTCGAACAGGACGATCCGAACGGCTGAAACGACAAATTCAATGCCCAAAAATAAAGAAAAATCGCAATAGCATGACTTTAGAATTTCCCGAACTCTTCTCATGGTCGGCTTGTGAAAAGTTGTGCAAATCACTATCTTGAAATTTCCTGCGAGGGATTTCGACAGCCTGAGAAGTTGGATGAAGTTATCAGGACCTGAAGTGATGTCGCCTCATTGTGGTGGCTGTGTGCTCCGTTCCGTTGAACGACACGTTACAATGGAACTGGTTGACGAAGAATAAAAAAACTCTCTCGACTTCGCAACTTTGTCGAGAAAGTGTCCATTGTCGTAAAGAGGTACGAGATTCGAAGGAGCACTTGATTTATGAATAAAGTAGCGTGATAACAATGAGATCGGAAAGTGTCCTTTTTCGAATCTGATTCAGATTTTGATTTTCTTTTCGTAGTCATATAAGCCGAGTTGATTTCGCGACGATTGGTAGTGATTAAGGTGTTACCAATCTTTGCTTTTTCGGCTGTTTACTGTGGCGAAACGGGGTCAGTTGCTCATTGCGTTTCGCTAAGGTCAGTCAGCATTAGCTTAAAGTACAGCATTAATAGTATCATTTCTAAAGTAAAAAAATTCAGTTTTAAATGAAGTGCAAGCAAAAAGTACTCAAAAAATACACAGCGAAAATCAGTGAATGTCATGTGTAACTTCACGTTATGATAGTTTATTAAGCAAAGGAAAACTGCTGTATAAAGAAGTATGCCTGGGAAAAATTACCCTGGAGTAATGCGAATTCTGGACAGTTTCGTTGGATGTAAATTTTCCTGTTTTTTTCAATGACAGCTTTTCGACTGCCAGAGGCTTTCAAAATACTGAAAAATACAAAAACCAGAACTTCAGTAATGCTAAAGCTTAATACTCTGTACGCAGGAGAATGCCTGGACAAAATAGTCAGCCCAGAGGGCTTACTGACGCAAACATAGCCTGAAATAGTATTCTTCCTCAGTCTTATTCCGTCTTAAGCAGCTGCGTATAGCTGTTTGTTTCTTGTAAAATCAGCTAATTGGTTGCAGGCAAATCAGATAGCACAAAAAGTAACTAAGCTGTTGTTGTATTAATAGTAAGTCCAACTCTCTCACTTTTTCAGTTGCTTTATGGTAAGGGTTGTATGCAACAGAGCAACAGATTTTCAACAGATTTTTTATACTATTGCAGAGTAAACACCTTAGGTCGTACGAGATTGCAAAAGCTTAGTTAGCCTACTGCAGTATCAAAGTAGGGAAAAATTATGTGAGCTCTATTTCCTTTCTAAAAATCCTATGAAATATATAAATATAAAAATAAATTGCTCTGTGACTTCATTATATTAGTCACGTAAGAACATTTTATACCAGTCGTGGAAAGAATGAACTCTGTAACATATTCTCAGGGTGAGCATGTATGTTTTAGAATTATGCCAATAGAGTAGCCACAAAATGCCAAAAAAAAATCCTTGTTAAAAGTTTATACTATTTCAGCTTTTAATTAGTTATTTTGTTGCATTTTTTGGCTTCTCTTATTTTCAATAATTTCTAGTTTGAGCCCCAATTTACTTATTACTATAGATGGGCTATTTAGTGCTTAATTTTTAAATCAAATGTGTTTTTGGTTTATTCAAGTTCAATGACTTATTTCTTTTTAAAAATTGCTTCTAAATTGTAGTGTAGCCCAAACAGTGCGAATTTCGAACAATAAATTTGGCCAAAATCAAGCATCAACTGCTCCTCTTGTACATGAATTTGTGGGAAAAGTTCGTGAGATAAATCAGCTAATGAACAAAATGTGCATATACGAGTCATTCTCCGAACATTAGCCCGATACAAAGGTCGCAGCAACTGAACATTATCCACTACAGCTTTATACGAATTATGCAGAAAGACCTCGTATTCTTCCTGTGCAAAATGTATTTGACTCAAGAGTTGAAGTCTATAGAGTTTTCAATATTCTTTCTCCTTGTGGGCCCAAGTGCAGGTCGAAGATAACGTCGAATTTACTCGAAAAGCATATATTAATCGTAGAGAAGCCAATGCATCCGGCACGAATGGCGGTTTGGTGTGGATTTTGGCGTGGTGGTATCACTGCTTTATTTTTTTCAAAAATAAAGCTGGCAACGACTTTACGGTAGATGAAGAGATTACATAAGAATGCATTTTTTGAGGAAAATAATTGAAGCCATGGACTTGAACAAGCTTCGGTTCCAGCAAGATGGAGCTCAATGTCCCACAAACCGTGAAACAATCGCTCTTTTGTACAGTAAGTTCGAAAATCGCGTGAGATACAGCTCGGAACGATCAAACATGTAAAGATGAATTGGGTTGACAGGATGGACTGCTGCTGGGCCAGATGAATGAAACTGTGCTTCATATCTAATCGCAAAGCTCAATTTTTTCAATAAAACAAAAAATTTTGAAAATAATTTGACTTTTTCATTTCATAGTGATTTGAATTCAATTCAATTAATTGTGATTTTTTTTAAAAAGAACACATTAGATGACCTACCTTGTTTAACTAGACATACGCACATATATCAAAATCATAAATTTATGTTTATATTTTGTTTGAATAATTGGTGTCAGAAGTGGAATTAATTGCAATTTTTAATAAATAAGTAGCTTTGTTGATGCTTTACGGTAACAGAGTAAACACTGAAAGAGTGACTTTGGTGAGGTACAGTGACTTTCCAGAATTGCAATTTATTCACAAACGGCCAAAAAATAAACATTCGCAAACGTTTGAGTTTTCAGGTGTAAGAACTGGCCATCAACATATTCATGAATAACAAAGTAGTATAGAGATAAATTCAACGACGGTTTTGCTGACAAAAAAGCAAATAAGAGTGAGCAGTTGCAAAAAATGCCTGGATATCAATGAGCAGCCCTGGATTTCAATGCAAAATTGCCTCAGTTGGAACAACAGTCTATAACAAGCGAGTGGAAAGTAATGAAAAAAGCAACAATTCTATCTGCTGCAACATACTCTATCTATAGAAATGACACAGTAATGACACAGTACATTAAGGAATTAAGACGGAAGGCGGATATACTCTGCCGGGTTATAGCATCAGAGCAAAAACCTCGAAGGCGTCTACGGTTTCTGACCTGAATCAACTGTCCTGGGTCCTTTCAAAGTGTCTATTTTCGAAATCCAAAAAATCCAAAGAATAGTTTTTAAGTTGTTGTTGTGCACTTGGTATGTTGGAATGGTCGGAAGCGTGCGAATATCCGCGTGCCACCACTCAGAAAAGCCACCGCAAAAATTTTTCAGACCATCTTTGTTGATTTCAGCTACTTTTTTTCACCAATTTTTACGACTGGATACGGGTTAGCGCAAAAGTAACTTAAAGGAGGTTCATGTTTCGAAATTAAAACGCCCACAAAACCATGAGAAATATTGCAGCTGCTTCAAGTCATCAACCAACGGATTCTTCCCTCTTCCTCTCACTTGTAATACTAGCTTTTGTGCTTCTAGACTAAATAACACTACAGTATAACACAGTTAAAAAGTTTTTATTTAATTTTAATTTTTTCATATGATTTTTTATGCATCAAATTTCAGTAATTTCATGTAAGCCAGTGATTTCATTTCTTTATTGTTTGATTTATTTGATATTCGTATATAGTGGATAATCATGAAAAATTTCAATGCTCTTATTCGATTGTTTGCTCCTTCTTATACCAGGAGTAGAAGTTTTCTGAGAAGCGATTAATTAATAACCAACAAATATCAAAAGAGTTTTTAATGTTTTAATGTACTTTCAGTTTTCACAAAAAAAACATTGACTGACTTTCAAAAAATTCAAAACCAAAGCATTAGACAAATTTATCTCCATATTTAATTTTTTTAAGGCAAGGCAACTCAATCGTCCCCAAACACTTTTCCTTCCAATTTCATATCCTCTCCAAAGTATCCCTTTTTCATTGTTAGGTATCCACTACCAAAATTATTACGACAAGTCCAGAGTTCTTTAACAACCAACTGCTTACCAGGCACCTCTTCTAGATGGATCCATTCATCTCAAGTATGCACACTGTTGATTGTTGTTCCGTCCATTCTTCTCCAACAAAGTTTTCAATCGAATTCGACAAGAACTTGTGACGAATCTTTTCTTTCCACCACGCCGAGGACTTGAAGTAACTCAACATTGCCTGCGGTACTCCAATCGTACACTTCATGATCATTAATCATTAAAATCGAAGAAAGGTACTACCAGCAGGTACAATGTACATACATAGTACTAGTGACAACTGACTCTACAAATCGTTCTAGTCAGAATAAAATTCATGTCACCCGAAAATTTCACGGAATCGTTTGTTAGCGAGTCGATTTTTCATTGCCAAGACGATCCTTCAGGTGGGTGGCGCGTCCAATCGAGTATTCGAACAAAGAGCGAAAAAAGGGTCTTTGAGAGCAGAGTTAATGTCGACTGTTAGCTCATGTCGATTAAACGTATTGTGTTGGAGGAATTGATGAGAATAAATGAACATGAAGTGTGGAAATGTATGATTGATTTTAACACGAATAATACGAACGTGACGAAAAGTTATGTGAAATTGTAGCGAATGGTGTTTAAAAAGGTGAACATGAGAGATGATTTCGTGAAAAAAAATTCACCAAGCTCATCATTTTTAGACAAATACTTGGTGATGTTTGATGTTGATTTTGATTCATAATGTAATTAAAAATAATTTTCAATTTATTAGTTATATAATAAATCAACTAAAAATAGTGTTTGATTTAACATGTCATTCGTATTTGGAAGTATCTTTTTTATACAGGAATAAAAGGATTTATTAATATTATTAATTTTTTAGTTTTTACACCTCCACGTGGCTGCTTTAATCAAGTTATCATCCGCTAGACCCTTTGTTTCTGCCAGTAAAAGTATCAACCATCAAATGACTTGTTTTCCACTTTCAATTTCTTCCCAGCCTGATAGTATGAACTGACCAAGTCACATCACTCAACAAACTTCTAATAATAAATATTTGATAAAATTCATATAGTCCCAATAGACCGAATGTCAAGGATTGAAAAATGCAAACAGTAAACATATTTTCTATTTGCGCTTTTAATCATCATTATGAAAATGTTTGGATGATATTTAAAGGCAGATATGAAATAGTCAACAGATTAGAGAAAGCAAACTACTAAAAGTTTCATAGATGATAGTACGAGTATGTGATGACTTGCTAAGGTCAGAGTTTCCTGGTAATGATTCGAAGTCAAATTGTGTTATTGTGACTCTGAACCTGACCATCAAACAATTCGTTATCAAATTTAACTCTATGAAATTTCAACGATGAATGTTTTCAGAATTTTGTGATTGTTTCAGCTTCTTGGTCGCGACGCTTTATGTTGAATTTAGTGATAGCGAAGCATAAGTATTGTTGTGATTCGTCAATTGTCGTCATGAGTGTCAGCATAAATTTCACATTTGGAGTATGCGTAATTGTCGAAAGAGAATACAGTTTGTTCATAAAATTTGCTCTGGAATTATATATACATAATAGTGTGCTTCTAGAAGTTGGGAAGGTTTTATTTGGCTTAATGTCGTCTTATGATTGTTCGTAATTAGACCAGCTATTCAAGCAACACGGCACCAATTGCTTTGGTGCCCGATATTTTTTTCGCGTATTTGCATATATTATAGGATCCATTGTCACGTTGTTGTTGATTAAGGTCCAAAATAAAATAAAATTTAAAGGAAAAATATGAATAATGGATGCACAGAATATGCGCAGATTTTTCCCCCGAATACTAATTTGCATATATCAATTTGCTCGAAAACTGCAACTAATTAAGACACAGACTTGTCGCAATCAACGAAATGTTGCAATTTTTGAGCCTGTTATTTTTTTTTAAAGAAGAGCAAAAACAATAACTAAATATAACAAAATAGTTTTAGTTTTATTTGAAAATAATAACACAAACAGAAAAAATGAGACACAAACTTTACGGCCGATACATGTTAATGTTTTTCTGCGCTTAGGTTTTATTGCAAAAATTAAACACTTTTATCTGTTTTTGGCATTTGCTTTGTTTTTCAACAGCTTTCTCCTTCAACTGCTGCAAAACGATTATGTCTTGTAGCTCTATATCATTTTGTTTAGCCCGTTGAAGATAAGTGTTGAAACTTCGTATAGCCTCCTCCCTTTTTATTTTATTATTTTTATCGAAGAAACGGATCTCATTATTTTTTCTCAGCATTTTTCAATAACAGATAAATAACATACCGCATGCTTTAAACAACACAAAAAAATATAAAGCACATAGCCGTGATCATGCCATGATAAGTTTGGAATAGGTAATCCTTCGAATCGCTTGGAGCATTGTCAAGCAATAAAAGTGCTTTTGGTGGAAATCCCTGAGCAGTTAGAAATTTGCGTACCTGAAGCAAAACAAACACTAAATTTATTTATTTATTTATTCACTAAAACAAGGTACAAAAATCACATATAAAATATCAAATTAAAAGTAAAATGGAAAGGTGAAGGTAAAGTGAAGTAAAAACAAACAAGTTAAATAAGTAACAAACAAATTAAAAAGGAAACAATTAGATTAATAAATAATAATCAATAAATAAAACATTGACATAAAAGATATAGCTTAATGTTTAGGGGTATGGGTGGCATGCGATAAAGAGCAAATGACCCATAAATAAATTACACTACAATTAAAAATAACAAATAAAGTAATAAATAAATGACAAATAAATAACTGAATAGCAAATGACAAATAATTAAGTGAATTTAAATATAAATTAAATATACAATACATGTATTTATATTAGTATGGTGGGGGTAAGGGGGAGACTATGAAGAGAGAGCCTTCATAATATTTTTTTTAAAGTTCTCGCTCATGCTATTGAATAGCCTGCAGCACCTGTTTATTGGCTCGTTTGCTGCATATGTTGTGTTGTGTTGGTATTCAATAAGCAATCGTCCGGATCTAGTGACTCTCAGGGGCTGATTGAGCACAAAATTTTCTTTCAAGTAGGCGACATTAACCACGTCTCTGATGACATCGAAGCTGAAGCAGGCAGATAACATTAATCAAGGAGTAACAAGTTAATACATTTAAGACGATATTCGTATGGTGGTAGATTACAGAAATCATAAGGATTGAAAAGATCTCTCAGAGCGAACAGTAAAAACTGCTTCTGAACAGACTCAAATCTTTGGCTGTGATTTTCGAAGGCCGGGTTCCAGATAGTGCACGCATATTCAAGAATAGGACGCTCGAGTGAAATATATAAGGATTCAGTAACCCAGAGATTCTTAAAACAATTTACTTCAGGATTAAATATGTTGTGGAACCAGTTGTCAAATAAATATTCCATCATCGGAGCATTGCGGCTGACTCTCCAGGAAAATTTCCAGCATTTTGGCTTTCCCTATTGCCATGAGTTTCACTTTATGTGCACCAGTAGCATATTTTCAGGACAAAAAAATTATTCTCTCCTTACTAGTTTTGCGTCCAGGTGTGGAGGTTTCCCGAAAATTTACAAGAGTTTTTTTAAATCAGTTCCGGCTTTAACTTTAACTCATTAATTTTGGAGTAAATTTTTTCAGAAAATGGTTCAATAGCAGCATTGTTTGAAAGCTTTTCTTCACAAGTAGTCGCATTCCGCGTCTCTAAATTTGATTAACCACCCGTTGCTGGCAGCTCATCCAGTTTAATTCTTTTCAATTTGGCTGTGGAAAATATTTACCTTTTCCCTTAGAAATCCTGCAGGCATTGGTATATATTTTGACCGTTGAGCCAGAAATCACTCACACAGAGCAGCCTCCATTTGGAAAATTCTGACTTGCGGGTCGTTTTCTTTTTACCGGACCTAAATTTCACTTTTACCACAATACGGCTGATTATTGATTTATTGACGCCGTATTTCAAAGATAGAGCGGTAAATGCCGAACCACTTTCTAATTCTAATGTAATCCGCGCCTTATGTTTCAGTGAAAAAAAAACTTATGTGGTTTCATATAATAAACCACGCGAACAATTCAACCACTTGATCACTTCAAACAAAAATATGACACTAAACAAGCAAGCACAAGAAATGCTTTTCCGTCATTAGGCCAAAGTTGACTCTTATGTTTTTGCATGTTTAGAAAGATAAAATGCTATTCAATCTTTTGGTTGTGCACCAGAGTGTACGAATTTAAACGGTTTACCAGCAAAACATTTTTATTTGATTTCGACTCTAAAATTGTAACCAATGTTGCAAATTTAGAGTCTGTAACATAAAAAGAACGACTTTATTGCAAATATCGAGAGTTGCAATTATGGAGATTGCACTACATTAAAAATCAAAAGTTAATATTTAAAGTCAAAACACTTCCTTCATAATATTTATTACAAACACGAAGGGACTAGCATTTAACAAATAGGAAGAATTTATTATTATTAGATAGTTTTGCATGACAACATATAGTTGCTAAGCTAATTGTTTGTTTGTTCGAAGGCTGTTGGAAAATCATAATTTAAAATAATTGTTATGAGATTAAAAATTGCGTGAAGATAATTAAAGAACTAAATCGAAGAAATAAGTGAAAAGAAAACGGGAAAGAAAATATAATATTACACAATTCATTTCACAAAAGACACTTCATTTAAAGTATAGTTTCGAATGGCTGGTCTGTTCTATATGTTTAGTGAAGAGACTATCGGCTCCTTATGAATCGAAGTCATAGGTTGGGGTCTCCACAAATATCTGGGGCCAAAGGTTGTCTGCCTTCGCGGAGCACCTGCTTCTAGAATAGAGACATTCTTTTTGCTTTTTTGTGTTTGTTTCGAAATTCCCTTCTAGCGGACCCACATTGGCTTAGCCAACTCTTAGCTCAGAGCCTTTAGTCCCTTACGGAGGAAGCCCCCTTTCCTTGGGTTCATGTGATATTGCGGCTATAGAGTGATTGTCCATGTCGGTTGAAAACACGCAGTGTCCTATCGTCTTAGAGTTAATCCACCCCTTTTTTTCAAAAGTACATACTAGCCGCGTTGAGCTAGGAAAGCGGCAAACCAACATCACTCGGATTTGGGTTGAAGGGTACTCCACGCATGCGGTTGCTTCTATAGCACCATGATCTAGGGGCATATAAATCTCTATTTTGCCTCGTTGATATGTTGGTGCAGTTGAGATGCCCTGTAATTCCTTGTGCATATAAATCGCCAGAAAGGTTTCCCACTGATTAATTTATTTATATCATCGGCACATAGTTTAGCTTAATATTCATCCTTCTTGTAACATATTCACTACCAGATTTTACAACAAACAAAGTGTTTCACAGTTAATGGCTAATGCCGACACGTTCCAAAATAAATAACCATATGGACGCTGGGTTAAATTTCGACTCACAACGGGGAAAATATAGAGTTTTATAACCATTATGATGCACCCCAACTTGTTTTTTTACTTTTGCTTGTACTTTTGCTTTCTAAAATTGAGGAGAAATTGTGACAACTAAATACTAGAAAATATACATTTTGTGATACCATCTAGAATTATGAGTGAGTGCTCCGAGCTATAATAAAAAAATGCTTTCAGGGTCTTCCACACATATAATATCAATTAATCTTTGTTTCCATTTAAAAAAAAATAGTATTAAAATTCACTAATTTTCAAAGACTAAGTCAACCAAACAATATAAACAGAAATATTCTGATTTACACATTGTTAGCCATAGCAAAATAGTCAAAAAGAACAACTCCTAAAAGTATCACCATCTCTGCTATTATTTTCTGATAAGCGTACGATGCTACCGCAGAGAAAACAATCTCACTTATTATTTTATTTGTCACCACACAGTAGGCGCATAGCAATGGCATTGCTAGATTTATAATATAGTAATTTCTAAACATATCTCTTCTAGCATACTCTTCTCAGGAACTTCCGGTGACTGCAAAAAAAATGTATTCCTATCAGTTTTGATCGATCTCACCCGAAACCTTTGCCAACAAGAACCCAATCTAAACTAGGAATTACGCATGACCAAGCTATCAAAAAACGATTTTTCTCTCCGATTTTTCCCGCTCGTAATCAATCGTCCTACATGACTGACCATCATCACATATGTTTGAGATGTAACGAACTCCTCCGGATCATCACCATCATCATTTCGCGCCGATCTCTAGGATCACTTTCGGACCGCTAAATATTGCACAATGGCCGGGATTCGGAAAAGTTCTATTGAAAACACCAAACATCGTGCTGAGAAACATAAAGGGAAAATTATTTTTGCATCGAACATATCGATTCCTCTTCGCCGGTCGAAACATCCTAACAAATGTGAATTTTCATGGTAGCATATTTGATCTTTTGTTCTCGCGTCGAGTGTGTACCTGTAAATCGAAACTGCGATCATCCTGGGAATTATCCAGCCCGTCATCCAGCAACAGAAAGGATAAGCGAAACGCCACTATTGCAAAAGTCCTTTCTAAGTCCGATTTAGGTTCGAAATATGTAATTTCTCACTATCATTCGGACCATAGTCATTTCACTTTCAAGCCGTACTGTGAGATTTTCCGTTTTGTGGTCTATCGAGTTTCACAACGGATTGCGAAAACATATCCTTTATTTTGGTTTTTGATAAATGCCGCCACATTTATGGGATAATTTCTTGAAATATCAATATTTCTCAAAAGATGAATTCATGAGGACGGTAAACATACAGAAAAAGGATATTTTCCGTACAAAACGATCCTGAACAAATTCATGAGATTCGATTGAAGGTGAGAAAGCGACCGATGAGGGTGATTTTCAGTTGAGCAAAGAAAGGATTGCAATGTTACCACATATTGTGGGTAGCGTATGATCGATGAAGGGACATTTGAAAGCAAATAAGGGACACTGTGGGACAACACACAGGTGAATGAGGTAAGCATGGGTAATACACTAGGCTAAGATGGATCGTGAGAAAATTTTTGGAAGGCAAACATAAATATTGCGAGAGATGGAACATGACGCATTGATGTTTTGATCCTATATTATTCCTTTCTGAATTCGAAGATTGATTTGAAGTAAATTCGATCTTTATCGTATAAATATCACATCCCAGTCGCGCCAACTTAATGAGAATTTTTTTGAACTTTTTTGAATATGAAATGTAATTTTCATGAGAATAGAAAATTTACAGTACGAAACACATGTATGTATGCGAAAGGAAATTCTTCTAGTTTTACTTGAGTATAACTCACAACATTTAGATATAACACATATCTCCACCTAATGTTGATTCACTTGTTCTCCTTAGTTTTTATATATCCCTTAAGGGTACGGTAAATATCCTTGAGATCAAGGGTCCAGCGCGGGAAGTTTTTTGCGGCCGAAAGGAAAACAAGAAAAAATTGAAGAGAAACGGAAGATGTGTTCCATTTGAACCGTTGCGTAACATCCAAAAACATCACATTCATTTAATTCGGCATGCAAAGCAAACATCCGCCCTCTGTGTTTCTTGTCCAAGCGTTAAGTGTTGGAACAGGTGAAATGAATGTTTGATAAAACTGCGGAAACATCCGTAGATAAGTCATTTAAATAGCCAATGTTGCTTAAAAACTACTTGATTCGCCAGTATATGTCGTAATTTTACAAGTATTACGCTATTGAATCCAAAACTAATCAAATGGCAATTGAAATGAAAAACTTTTTCCTGCCAACCTTGAACACATTACGATGGTCATTGGCATGCATGAAATTTTATCACAGTCTCGAAAAATCGTAAGGTGCATGTAAACATTATTGATGCAGTCAAAGTAACTTCAGATAGCGTTAAGCCACTTTACATTGAACATCTCCCCAAAACCAGCTAACCATTAACATTCCTTGATTATGCTCGATTGTGGCTCAGCCGTTGTGGCTATCTCATATTTTCTAGCTACACTTGATTACCGCCCGACTCCATAATTTCGTGCAATATTGATAATGAGTCCAAAATTTCCATAAGCAACCAGCTCTATAATGCAATTGGTTCGTTACGTTCGATGATAAGGTGCACCACTCGCAATGCTGCAAGGTGATGCATTGTAGCTCAGCGTAAGCAACTGGCTGGAAAGTCCAGAAGTTTTAGTAGTAATGAACAAGTACTGATTTAACGTATCGTTCAGTTGTTGATGTTGAGAGGAAATCGTGGTTTCAACTTTAAAGAACGCCTGCATAATAGAATAATATTCATACCTCATACTACAATGCTGCAATGCGCAACGAATTAACACAATGGACTATGGACATTACAGTCATCGATACTTTTACAACAAGAGCCGTCTCTCCCCTATCTATTTTAATTGCATTTCTAGACAAGTCAATTATCTAATCCGAAATAATTTTATCAACAGCGCCTGCGGTTGAACTGGAACATCGGCTAGTCAACGTCAACAACTAGACCTCGACATGACAAAGAACACGTATAATTTTATCTGATGACCCTTAACCGGAAACTGGGCATAAGTTTAGTATCACTTAGTTGTATTAAATTTTTGCTCATTCCATGCACGATGTGATTCAAAAGAATATTTTTTAATCAGCTTTGTGGTGAAGCAGTTAATTGACTAGCCAAACGAACTAATTGTGTGGTCTACGACAAAAAATTTAAATTTTAGGAGAGAATAGCTGAGAATAGCTACTGAACAACAAACAGCCAAAAAAAATCAAGTTCAATCAATCAAGGAGAATAAGCATATCGTTGAACAATGCGAATAATGGCAAGAAAAAATATTAAACAGTAGTTAAACAGTTCGATTTCCACTGACTTGCGTGTGAAATGCCTAGGAAACGGTATAAAGTTCAGTTAAACCATGTATTGAAACAAACAGGTAATTGGCGGCTGAATGGTGGCTGGCGAAAACAGAGAAGGATAAAAACCAGCCATCTACCAAGACGGTTCTTACAATTGTGTTTTTTTATCAACCGTTTTCGTAGACGTTTTGTATAAAAAATTGAAGCATAAAATTATCCTAGCTGCTAGCTCGATAGCCTCTTCTTTGCCAGCTCGTCGTCCGATCACGTACGAATCAGAAACTGCTGCTCCAAAATGATTCTATTTTGCCTCCCAAACGGTAAATTAGACCTTGAGATCCGTGATTTGCTGGAATAATCGGTTTGTTTTTCGTTTTCAAGTATTCGGGTAATCGTCACAGTGTGCTTTCACCCGGCTCAATGCTTTACATTAGACTTTCCCATTACGAGTAACTATAATTAGACATAGGTTAGATCGTAATTTAAGTGTAAGGTAATGTTTAAGGAAACTATAACCAGTGTAATCCCAGCTGTCATATCATTAGTGTGTAAGAAACAATATGTATGGCAAAAAAAGAACCAAAAAGCAACACTAGTTTTATGTACGTGCACATTTTGATGGATTCCGCGCTTATATAACCAATCCAAAGACCACATAGGTAATCAATGGCTCATACAAAGACCAACTTTTCGATTTCTAGCCAGGTATCGATATCTTGATAGTATATCTATCAGTGTCTATAGGTCTTGTCAGACTGGTAGACATTGAGGAAGAGGGCTGGCTACCGTCGAAATATCAAGAAGTTAAGAAATTGAAGCATTTTCACCTTCAAAATGAAAAACTGGTCTTTAATTAAAAATATTTGTCCTTAATTTAAGATACATTTACGAAGCAAAAGCTCGTATGCAATGCTATTTATTGTGCAGACTATCCTCATGTGACTTCATTTCGTCGCCGTTCACTGGTCAATTCATATGACCAACAACTATTAAAGCAAATGAAATACAAATCCTTAATCATTCTTGACTGCATCTCATCCTAATCTTGCATCATTATCCAGAACGGTCGGATCACGTAAGAAAGGAGTATTCAGAAAATTTCTTTTCACTACGTTTCAGGAAAGCAAAAATTTACGGAAGCATAAAAGATTGACGGACAATACGTGGTTATTGAAAAAATCGGCGGCATCTGTGTAGGATTTCGAACCAAAGCATGCCATACTATTTTCGATTTTGATCCGATACAACACAGGTGATGAAGACTTCCTGGTGAGCGATGTTGTGCGGTGTTCTTGAATTTTCGAATGCATGCATAATACGAATTTCATGCATGATATGGGTGTATTGGAATAGTAGTCGAAAACCAGCGGGTTCAAAGTTTACTTTTTCGAATGTCTGTAAAATAATTATTTCAAAGAGTCACTTTCTGAAGTGATTACCACTACTCCAGCGTAGTAGTTAATCGCGCAATAAAGAATTGTGGTTTAATCATTGCAACAACGTAGTAAATAATCGCGCCATTTAGTCGGAATGAATAACAAAAAGCTAAATCGAAAATAACTGATGTAGTTCAATGAACTCACACATCACCATCTATTACCACTATCAAATAACCAACAACTTTTTCCGTCCACATTATTTTCACAGAAAAACATTTAAATTTTCCCTCCTGAAAAAACTGTACTTAGCTTTTCTGCGTTATAAAATATTGATAAATTTTTTCATGGCAGATTATCTATACAAAACCCCAAAATTCTCAGAAACATCTATACATCCGAAGATCATACTACGACATCTTTAAGAAACTGAAACTAACAAAAACTAATCTACAAGGGTTAATTATCGTTCAGTCATGTGATTGCAAAGCATGAAACCCTAGTGAGCGTCGCAAGAGTCTCGTATACGTATAATACAATTGGTTTTGC
This sequence comes from Nemotelus nigrinus, assembly GCA_947369275.1. Lineage (NCBI taxonomy): Eukaryota > Metazoa > Arthropoda > Insecta > Diptera > Stratiomyidae > Nemotelus > Nemotelus nigrinus. The sequence continues at coordinate 210,392,013 of OX376373.1, forward strand.
GTAATTCATCTAAAATCTAAGCTATTCTTTTCACTCAACTAGCAAAATGTTACCCTTTTTTGTTCAATTGTGCGTCTTTTATGCGTCTTATCTTCTTATCATCATAACTGAAACTATCGTCAAAAAAAAACGTGCGGAATAGCTAATGGTTCGTTGCGGGTTAATAAACGCCACTTAGGGTATAATATGTATGTACGAAAACTCATGAAAGTACAGTGTGTGTATAAATAGCATATAAGCTATTTACGGATTTTTAGTGTCAAAATTATAGAATTCATTTAGAGTCAAAGCTAGTTAGGTTTATCAAGGACGTTGGGGAGGACGTTGTTAGGTTCAGAGAAGATTGCAGCTCCTTTTATTGTCTACTCGCAACCGGAAAAGGATTTTAAGAGCTCGAGGCGTAATATAGCCTACAAATAAGAGATCACACGATGAAATCTTTTACAACAGAAATCAAATAGCAAAAAAAATTACTTGCGCATAAATAAACTATAAGCATCTTCTTTCTCATATTGTCTTGCCTAGAGAAATAGAACCGAACATCTACTTCAAGTATCAGAAAGCTAAAATTGAAGCCAGAATTCAGACACACTTAACACCGGGCTTGAATGAACAAGTCCTGGCTATTACAACATTGATATTTTCCAGACACCACTGACTTTTCGATCGTTAAGTTTTGTCGATTCGGCGTATTCTCAATTGTTTAGAACAAAAATGTAGCTTACTTTTGGGCCGAAAATTCCTGTTTAAATGAATGCAATTAATGATTCTGTTTAAGATCAACTACCTGCATTCTCTTAAACTCGGCCAGGATTACCTTATTATTAACCGATTATTTCCTCTATGCTAGGCGCGTGTAAAACATTCCCTTAAAGGTTGCCTCCACTTGGTCAATTCCCCTCCTTACCACAGCGGGATTGATGTGATTCAGACCCGGCGATTTGCAATTCACAAAATAGAGGAGCTCATACCAAATACAGGGAGTATGGTGTCTCTAATTTTTTTTCTTAGCGTAGACGGCCAAAAAAAGTCTGCTTACCAGATCCTTACATGACCTATCGTCACGGGGTATGTGAGGTTTGACTCACTAAAAAAAACATCTGCAAGCTTACGAAGTTCCGTAATAGCTTACAAGAGAATACTAATAATAATTGTTTGCGGACCATTCAGTTAGCCGCGGCTCAAAAAATCGTCGTTTGGTTTACCTGGTTTGTGTGGAATGACATCCACAAATTCACCTGAATATCTCCGAAAGGAGCCACTCTAAACCAAACAGACCCTGTTTTCATAAAGTGGCTGCCGGTCTACAGAGGTCTGTCGTCCGACACACGTAGGCACAAAAGAGGCCCGTTGTGATGAGGCGACCCTGTTTTCAAAGATCGCCACCAATTTAGTCGCTCGCTGAGTGTGTGAATATATCAGGGACCCAATCTCGATTTGGCCAATATCTTGTTGATGTAGTGCTTCAAGCTCAAGTACCTACCCTCTGGCGACCAACAAATCGCACACAGGTACAAATCAGCTGAAAGAGTACGAAATAAACTTACATTTGAAACATCTACCAGCCATCTACCGCGATCACACGTGATCTACATATACCCGGAGTTAAAGCTCGTGTGAACGATATCTTTCAGCACCTCAAAGATGTTATTACTAATACGGCAATAGGCATCTTAGACACTGGTTACATAAAAACTAGTTTGCTGCGTTCTGAGACATGTAGCACCCACAAAAATGCAGACACGTATAGGGACTTATCGCAATCTACTCCGAGTCGAAAAATAAGTTCACCGAGCGAAAAAAATAACTGGTGGCAATACAGCTAGCAATCACACCAGGCACAGAAGTATCACCAACAAGTAAGCCGGATCTGATAATATATCGCTTGGGAAGATAGAGAGGGAAATCTGCTTTCTGATCAGTTCGGAATATTGGAGTGAGCCTCGTGAGCTGATGACGGATAAAAGCTGCTACCACTGAATATCCGTGCAATCCAACGTTTCAAAAGCATTGCCCAAAGCCGATCGGGTTAAACCGAGTTAAATATAGAGGCAAAAAGTTGCATCATGCGGTTCATTGAAGGCATGAGACAGTAAAACTATACCTGGCAAATGGCACCCTGGACTGATCTATCCTAGAAACAACAAGGGTGACGTCAGAGGGAGCGGAAATTACAAAGGTATCCTGATGCCGAGTACCATGCATAAGATGTTCTCCGCTATCGTGCTAAGCCCTATAGCGCCCTTTGCTTAAAAAGAAACCGGGTCATATTAGCGAGGCTTCGCTCCAAACAAATCAACAGTAAATCAGATTTACTCTTCTCTTTTTAGAATACTTCTTGGAGTTACTCCATTTTTTCATCGTCTTTAAATTCTTTCGTCTTTAAATCCGTTCTTTCATCCCAGCATGAGGGGCATAGATAGAAAAAATCCCGGGAGTCTACGAAAAACTGCTAGACGCTAAGAAACAATCAGGGGCTTCTAGAACAAATTCAAGGAGTCGAAGAAAAAAATGATGAGAGCTTAAGAAAAATCATAGGACTCTGGCAAAAAAATCCTGGGAGAATTGAAAAGTCATAAGAGCTTTGGCCAAATTGAAAGACTCTTGGAAAATCTTAGAAGTATGAATAAAAATCATAGGCGCTTAATAAATCAAATGAATGCATAGTTAAAGTAAAATTTCACACGGATATGAAAGAGTACCATATTGCAACCAAACTGATGAGACGAGCAAGGCTGACCATGATGAATGTGCAAAGCCAGATTATTATAGTTCACATGAGCAAGGATGATCCAGCGCGGAAAGTTCGTGGGAAGCGGAATTTGAAAGAGGGCATAACTTGCCCTGTATTCGGTGGAGCAACGACATAAGTCAGAACGCCGAAAAAAATTCTAAGGATACCGAACTGGATGACGGTAGCGTAAAACTGGGACATCTGGAATTTTCTACTGCGCCAGGATTAGACTGCCTCTTTCTGTGGCTTTTTCATCATTATTTTATTAAATTTTGGGCGCTTATAAATAGTATACATAATCTATATTCACTGTACACGTGCATAACCTGCATAACATTTTTCATTTTTCTAACTATACTTCTATGTACTTAAAATTTAGTCTATTTATTTATCATTATGGTGTTCAGGCATTTTATTCAGTAAGAAGTGCTAACTCAATCATATGCTTGTTCGTTTTTTCTGGAAAAATTTGAAAAGGACTGATATGTTGAATAATGTAAGTTCACGATTTGTGCACTTTACTAAACAAATTGTTTTTCAACCAAAGCCTTTGCCACGCAATGACTCATTCCATTACCTAGTTCACTACTCCATCCTTTCCATCCATCTTATGCAACTGACCATCTACCTTTCACCAGTCCGAAAACTTCCTAGAATTAAATCGGTGACCAATTAAGAAATAATCCTGGGATCAGGGCAAATGTCTAAGTCTTCGGTCATAAAGGGTTGTAATTACTTCCCAAAACATTCCATCATAAAATCGGCAAGCATTAGCACACCCTCAGTTCCGTTGCGATCACTTTTGCACGAATTTCGCATGGTTTTAACAACACAGGTAAGCACATTCTCTGCTAAAAGGAGCGTTGAATTATTATTAGCAGCCAGGCAATTAGCCAGGATTCATCATGACGGATGCAAACATGGGCGATGCTGACCTTTTAGCGTGCTTGCAAACATCGGATTTAGTGCAATTGCTTTACAGTCGATGGGTGTTTTATTTACGTTCGAAATCTGCTTTATTTCATTGTCCTGAACAACTGAATTTTTATTGACTTTGTCCAAGTTACGGTACGGGACCGTAGTGACCGGGGTCAGAGAACTAATTCCAGGACTTCAATTCAGCCGTTCGACGAATTTTTCGCAATCGTCTGTACGTTTTATGGAAAAAAGACAGTCCGCCGACTGCATGACCATTTATTACGTACCAGTTTTTTCTTATGGACATCTTCAAATCATTTTTAGTGCCCAAAACTCGAAATGACCGAGTAACCACCTACTTTCCGAACGTCCAGAACAATTTCAATTTTCGCAAGGCCATGGTATGTAGATTGCATGCAAATTCCGAAATACCGGGTTTTCCTTTGCCTTGCACATGTCGACAAAGGACTTGTAAAACATTGAACATAATTCGGTCATCAGGTATGACGTGAAAAGTTTTATTCGGCCAGGACTAATATCATAAAAAAATTGTTTTTCCTTTTTGACTTTAGAAAAGGATATTCAGCTCATGGGGCGACAGTGACATATATTTTAAAAATTGTTTGCTTTGTTCTTAACTTTTTGGCAACACCCATTCGCGACGGTGACCTCTCTGTTTGCTTGTCGTGTAGTAGGTATGCAAGGATTCATAGGATATTGGTAATTTGCTAATTTACAAAGTCTTGGAAAAATGAAATTATGATCAGGTAGCATGTTGCCTTTTTGATTTTTAGGTTGTTTTTACGGTAGAGGTGTCAGTGACTTTTTTGACTTTGCTGACTTTTTTAAACACTGTTTGTTCACCAGTTACTCTTACCTGACTTGTTGCCAATGATTATAGTTCATTACGAACTGTTTTTTAGACCGATGAGTTTTTTATGATTTGAAAAGGATTTTTTTAGTGTTTCGGTTAGGACAAACGGTTTTTTGAGGTGGTTTGACTTTTTTAGTTTTTTTTATAGAGTGCTGTTAGTATGGTTTTTTGAGGTTTGATTATGCTTTGTCAGAGATGGTGGCACAGTTTTTAGAGTCAACCATTTCCTTTCAAGTCTCTGAATGGTTGTTTCAAGTCGATGGTTTATTGGAAACCTGCTGGTAATATAATTAAATTTGTGGACACCATTTCACAACGTGCCCATTAACATTTAAACCAAAGGTCAGCAAATCAGTCATAACGCCGCTAGCCATCAAAAACCACAACTGATAAGCTTCTGGAAAGCGTGCAACCCTTCACCTGATACGAACGCAATCTCATTTGGCATTCAATGTCATCGCTGCACTGAAAACTCTGCGAAGCGTAACGAATTATCAGGTTCAGACATAAATTCGCCACATGGCTTCGCCTGCCTGCAGTGATAAGCTCGGCATTAATCAATTTCGGGTATTAACCATCTTCTTAATGAAATCGAAGACGCGACAAATCACACTGCCTTATCACCCTGACACTCGCTATTAGACAGTATTATTATTATCTGTGCATGCAAATATCGGAAATGAGTGCACACGATCGCAGCGGAACATGTATTTTTGGACGTAGTGCTGATGCACCGGGTCAAGGATATGCAGGAATTATCGGCGGGTCGACTGTTGCACTCAAATCTTGTTTTCTAAAACTTCGCGAATTGGCGGACCACAAAAAAATTGAATGAAAACGGTTATCATGATTTGAAGACGGTAACGAAAATAGGAACGAAATTTTATAAAAGGTTCCAATCAAACAACAAATGGAGCGAAAAACTGTAAGTGGTTTCAATAGGTTGTGGTCAATCGTGACCCTATTGGTTTTCGATTAATTTACGAAGTTGTATTGCTGATGATGCGGTAATGGAATTACAGTTTGGACCCGGAAATGCGGGTATTTCAGAGAAGTTAAGATTCATCTAGTAGAAATCTTGACGCTAAGTGATTATTTTAGTTGAACATAACGAATAACAGCGAATTTTATGAAAATCTCAAAAAATTAATTCAAATATATTTCTTGTTTTACAAAATGCAAAACGTTGATTGTTGAAAAAAATCGAATCAAAACTTCTGATGGAACTCGAACTCAGATCGCCTAAATTTTATTCCGCTTTCACATGTTTTAAAAATTAGTGCGATTTATTTTGAAACAGGATTAAAAATGATTTATGTAGTAAACATTCACATTTATTATTTCTATTATATTTTTGACTATTCACATGTGGAACTTCATTTATATCACTTGAGCCAATACGTGCTATCATTCAATACGATTGTTGCCATCACTGAGCATTTTCACCTTTTTTGTATCTACTAGGAGATGCTACCGTGCCATTTTCATATCAGAAGCTTCATATATGGAAAATTAGGTGCAACTATTTTAGTTTCCATATTTTAGAAACTAATTCAAATGGTAACCCTGGTTAAAGTTAACAAGGCCTTTCAGTAATATTTTAATAGCAGCAGTTAACATTAAAGGCAGAATTACTGGAAACAGTTGAGTTGAAATTTATTTTGCTCATTAATGACATATCTACGTTATCAAGATAAAAAAAAATCAAATATACATAAATAATACTATAGACATTCGAATTTTTTTATCATATTCAATGTTAAAACAAAATTAAAACCAATTCCGTTAGTATTATTGTCGATTCCTCAGACCAGTCGATTTGAAAGCCTAGAAATGAATCGTTTAATTACTTTTTTCAAACCGGCAAGTCTGGAAAGGTTTTGTTCAGACGAGACGATTACAAAAAAAAACAAAACCAGAGATCAATCTGCCCGATTCTTTCTGTTCAAAGGGTTCGCCTTTGAATCAGAGTAGCAGTAAAAGAAACTGTAAATTTCATCGGCCGTGCAAAATATATTTTAGAATTATTTGAACTGTGATTGTGAACGGCTGACCTGGTTGTACTTCAAAGTTTAAGCATTCCAAGCTTTTTTGAGAATTATTTGAATTTATCGTGGCAGTTTCAACCTGTGCAGTGTAAAAAAAAGTTTAATTATGATGCCTGCAGGTAAGTTTAGTGACAAGGGATTAATTATAAAAGAACTAATGTTTTTGACTATTTGATACATTTTGAATACCGATCAATAAAGATGTGAACAAATTGTATTCCGTTTGATACATTATTTGTCCGAAATTTCAAATGTAAAGTATCCAACGCAAATATAAAAATCAACTTCAAAACTTAGTATGGTGTTATCTGTGATTCGAGAGCAATCTACTGTATTCATTAATATCCATTGTACTGACATAATGAATCGAAATACTTTTGGCATCTGAAGGTGAAAATTGATCTGAGAATAAATATACAAAAAAATAATACACTCACAAAAAAATTACATGAAAATACAGTTCATTTCTCATAAATTTTTCTTTAGAAGAATAGCTGATTAAATTATATATTTCAAGTTTAGCTAATGGAAAAAATGTTCTTGCAGTTAATTAAACCAATAAAGTGATTTAATTTTACTTTAACTGTCTTACTGTTATTCAATATTATGATACGTACTTGCTGCTGCATTTGACTGTCCAAATTCATTTAATTGGTTTTTTTTTTGTTTTTTTTCGAGAACGGATGCACCGTAATCAAGTGATTTTTGAGCAAATAAATACATAATTCATTTTAATTGTATTTTCAATTGGCTGAGACAGAACGATTTTGTTATCTCGATGTCATCCAAAGTTCACATTGTTGGTCAAAGTTTAATAAAGCTTTAAGTAATCGACTGTCATTATTATTTTTTTGATAACGATTGCAAAGGTAATAAATACCATAAATGCATTTGGATGACATTAGAGTGACGTGAGTAGGTAGGTGTGGCAATAATTAAGCGTGATTTTTATTGACATAACTATAAGTAATAAAAAAATAATATAATTATAACTATACACAATATAGGGCCAAAGTGGTAGTTATGATAACCATTTTTAATTAGGTACTTACTGCACAAGCTAGGTTGTTTCGTGAAAATCAGAACAAAATGTAAGTCTGTACTCATTATTGTGGCTCTGTCTCTATGTCAGAAGCATGTTCATCACACGAAGCTTTGTTTCGAAAACATATCTTTATTACACACCTTCTTTTTGAAATAGAACCATTTTTGAAGATTCCTCAAAATATATTTTCCACTCCAATGGAGTAGGTACCAAATAATTTAGACAAACATTTCTGGCAATTTGTTTAATATTTTAAATTTCATTGATTTTGCTGGAAAACTATCACTAATTTCAAATTGTATGTACCTAAATAATAAACAAAATACGACATGGCTCTTTTGATTTTTGGTAAATTTTTTGTAATGCTTGCTTGAGATATAGTCCAACGCTTGATTCAATCTTCTACATATCGGTTTTTGGTCACTTCGTTCATTAAGAAAAAAGCAGATATTTTAAAAGTAGGCTAAGAACTCATATTACTGGATTGTTTGCACCTATAGAACCTTGTTGGTCACCCTATAAAACTTTTTTGTTAATTCTACAATTCAGTCTTTAAATGGCTTTAAAGACACTACATTCTGGAGGGTTTCAAAACGTACTAGCATAAACGCGAAAGCTTATCTATTTGAAAACTTCTCAATATGTGACAGTGGTTTTGGTGGCATACCGATCATGATAGCACACATCAGGATAAACCCAAAAAGAGCTTGGTAGTAAATCAAAGCAGCTTTAATGCTCATGCCTGTTTTCTGAGTGAACAAATATGTTTAAAGTCCACAAAAATCTGGTGAACGTAGATGCTAAAATCTCAGTATTTTTCGAGCACTTTTTTGACTGTCAGAAGTTGATGAGTACTCGATTGCTCAAAACCCTGAAAAAATTTGACAGTATTTTGCTCGATACTTAAGAATAAATCCCACAAAATTGTTACAAAGCTATAATTATGTAATTCCAAGGCAACCAACGAATTACTAAAACCCTGCAAAAAGCGGCATAATATTGCCAGAGGTACATTTTTGCGATCAAGTGGCTAATGTCGATTAAAACATCCTTCAGAGGTTTCAGTCATTGCTAAGAATTATTTCCTGATAATTGCACTTCTCATTTACAGCATTTAAATCAGCGCATCATACAAAACGCAAATATTATTTACTATGAATATTTTTATGTGCCCGAAAATTGCTCTAGCCATTGTTCAAAAAATTTACATAACAACCGTAAAATTCATTCGCAAATTTACGCTCAGTCAATACAATTTTGCATTCTAAAACAAAAATAATAAGAAGAATGCTCTGTGCCTACAAATCGTAAGCAAATTGGTTAGCCTAATAAAATCAAGTAATTCAAATAGTGGATTAAAAACCGAAACACGTAACACTGGTGTCGGAAGTGGGTTATTTACAGAAGTCGAAGATGCAGTTTGTGAGCATAATACTTATTCTTTGCCTCCCATAATCTGGCAAAAACGAAACATCAAAGCTTATAATGTATGCAACATTTTAATTATTTTAAACCTCTAAATTGAACGTGCTTTTTACGTGTACGTAAATCAGGTAAAAAACCAAGATTTTGTATTTCATTAGAATGCAGTTAATATTCATAAAATGCTAATAATATGAGTGCTATAATAATTTTCAGTAACATTTAATAAAGATGAATATTAAACAAAACTCTCTTCACTGTACTTTATTGACCGTAAGTTTTTCGACGGTGAGGTGGTCAAAATTCACGGATTTAATATATTTTCAAAGAAAAATTCCTGTTTTATCGACATATGTATATATCTCTTCACTTGATGAAAGTTAAGGCCTAGATACATGACTAGTAAAATTAAACTATAAGTTTTTGAGCTGATAGATGGTGTAGATGATAGGCTGGTAGGCGTAAAATTTCACTTCTTAAAAATATTTGAGGTATGTCTTACATTAAGATAACCTTCCAGGTAGATAAACTACATTCAGATACCAAGAAAGCGCTTCACAAAACTTGTTTGGACGATGTATTGCATGAATTTAAAAACTAGACCAATTATTCGATTAATCGAGAAATCTAAAGCTGAGATCAGTTTTCGATGTAGCAACAATTCAATTTTAACCCTTATTGAATCGTTTGTTTTCCTCTTCTTTCGATGAACTTTTAAATAATACTATAAATATAAATAAAAAGATATTATTTCTTATATGCCCAAAATCATTAGGATTTACTTTTAACTCTTCTTACCATTTTTGTATAAATTACTTGAGTTTACGTAAACCAAATTAAAAATTCTGCGACTCTAACCAACCTGCAAATAGGATCTTGTTACTATGACTACGTCTTGTGTTTTAAAGTAACTTGATCTCCAAACGGACTTCATCACATTTTCCCCATTTCCTCAAAAATTCAAGTCCTACACTGAATATACCATAGCCATACATACGTGGATAATTAAGGTGCGCAGCCGTCGAATTAAGCACGTGCCCATCTTGATATCTTCCTTGCACCATTCCCTCCATCAGCTTACGATCACCAAAAAAAAAAACATCTCCTACAAAAGACTGAAGATAAAGAGCTACCGTATATTCCTTTTGATAGGCAGATCCTCCTTGTATGCCACTCTGTTTGGCAGCAAATAATTGAATTTGTCTACCTTCAGCGACAGGAAAAATAATGTCATGTGCCTGCGCTCCTCTTTAAGTTCACCTTAAAAAGGCGGCTTAGATATGTATGTGTTTTTTTCGTGTAAATTCAATTTTTTTTTTCATTCCCCATCCACGACTTGTACTCGCCGCGCTTCTCGAATATCATGAAAATATATTCAAGCAAGAAGAACTCAGTAGAAGCGTGTGCGCACATTACTTTTAAACTAGACTTTAGGATAAATACAGTGACACATGAAATATTTTGTGGATCAGAAAGTTTAAATGAGGAAAGTACAAATTATTTGTTTTGTTCGTAAATACTCAACAATTTTGTTAGAAAATCTCTTACGGCTCGATTTAAAAAAAATAATGTTAATTTTTTAATTTAATTCTTTAGCCCTCACAAACATATAAGATAGTCGACTCCTTTACACAGTGGAACACAAAAGAGAACCTTAATCAAAATATATCTGTAATTTCGAAAACTTCCAACTACTTATGCCACCACTGTACATTCTAACCTCGAGGTCACTGCATGCAGACGTTGCATCTTTCAAAATCACGTCACAACTGCTGTTTTACAAATTCTACTTTTTTTCCTCCTAAAATTTCCAACGAAAAAAATCGAATCCTACACGTATGTAAGCACCTTGATCGCAATGACTATCACATGTCCTTTTCCATATTCCCTGCTCTCGATTTTCCCTGTTTTCGGAAAAATCAAATCCCAATCCGGTATGCAACAATGAATGAAAAAAAACTCACTTGGATTTCTGGTTGTTTTTTATGAAGATCGGATCGCGACTACATACTCACGACCATTGAAAAATCCGGCATCTATTCGATAGTTTTTTAGATGTGTCGCATGCTGAGCACACGCTTTTCATGATCACAGCGAACGTACACAGATTTAAACGAGCCGGGCGGTTTTCTAAGGGTGTCCTTGAATGAATGTAGGACTAGAATCGGCACGACTAGTGCAAATTTGTGTTTTTCGAGTAATTTTCGTAGTTTTGCCTAAAAACTAGGGTGAAATCACGTAAAAGAAACGCACAGATTTTCGCAGGGATGGATAGATTCAAGGATACAACGAGATTTTTCGAAAATTTCGCTAAAAACGACCACTTCAGACTGTCAACACAGACACGAGGGATAGCTCGAGTCGGGTGCACGCGGTAGAGTTAAAACATGATTCGATGACTGAAAAGTAAGAACGAAAGAAAGAAAGGTGCAAGATGATTATGTTAGCGATTAATATCGGGGCTTTTTGTTGAAATATTGAGTGGATGCGAACGGATGAAATGAATGGATTGTCACGGGTTTATTTGCCCACAAATTTTTAAGCAATTGATCACAGAGTATCGAAAATGGTAGGGGCTGTAAAAAGGATTTATAACGGGTTTGATAGTTGAACACGTGCCGCGAAAATTGGCTAATGCAGTTGTTTGGGTTTGTTGAGAGTGGAAAGAGTTGTTGTACATAAATTTGTACTTGAAATAGGTCTTTCAATGCGAGATGATAAATTAGCCGAATTTGAAACTTTCCAGGAGTGTGAATTTTTTTTGAATTATTTGGACGAATTTTGAAAAAAAACCTTAAAAGCATTCTTTGGGCTTGAAATGATTGAAATGACTGGAACAAACATGTAAATTTGGCAAGATGCAGTAGTCCAAAACTGGTGAGTGTAAATTGCTCTGTAAGTTGTTTGAGCTCAAGTCAAGATATATGGCTACCGCCTTTTTTCGAGCAGCAATTTTTTGATCAAAGAGTTGAGCATATTTTTTGGGTTTCCTTCAGAAAGATCGGAGATTATAAAGAAATTTCAGCAATAGGAAAAGAGGAAAACTGGAAAGTATTTTATATTTGAAACTTCTACCCAGATTTTTCCATAAAGTGAGCTATTCAGCATATAACTTAAGAGTTAGAGTTTGTGAGGGAGTTTTAGGACTTTCTTTATTAGTAAGAATAATACGTTCGCATGGTAATGATTATTTTAATTCTTTTAATATTTTACAATGTTAAAATATATTTTTTTTCTAATTTTTTTGATACCTTTAAGCTTTAAACAATCAATATTTTGAATGGTGCAGATTTTATTATTTTTTATAAGATTTGTTTATGTATGTATAAATTTTTTTGGCTTTTATTGAATAAATTTAAGATATTTTTTAGGTTGTGATATAATGTCTTATGGTTTGATTTTACTAAGAATTTGGATTAGAGCTTTAATGTTAAGTGCTAGAAGATTAATTTATAATTATAATAATTATAAACATTTATTTGTTTTTAATATTTTAATTCTTTTGTTTTTTTTAATTTTTACATTTAGTAGCATAAATATTTTTATATTTTATTTGTGTTTTATATGGTCGGTGAAAAATACCATCTCAGACCAGTAGAATTTTACCATTCTCTGAGAGTCTTTTGTTGAGCTTTCGCACTTTCAATCCTGAAAAAATACTAAAGTTATGGCTGCACATGTTTTCATTTTTGATTTAGCTTAATGAGAAAATCTCAAACGCTAAGAATTCAATCAAATCGCTTCATCAAAACAACTGTGGGCTGCGGATCAAGATTTATGAGCTAGTCTCTTTTCTATTCCTGTATCTGACAATATTATCGGTCATAATGAAACCTGGTTGACGAAGGATAATTTCAATAATGGAATTTCACCTCTGTGCACTGTCTGCTGCCACCCAGCTTGTGGTAAATTCGGGGGAGGAGGTATCCTAAATGGTATCCACAAACCTTTTAATGGAATTCTTTGCAATAATTTCGGGTTTCCCAGCTAAGTTGAATAAGGTGAATGCTCCGAATGTCTGCTCGCTCCAAAAAGTCAGCCACCCAGCCCCTATTTGAGTCATAACCAGAACCAATATCATTAAAATGAAATATAAAGTGCAATACTTAGAGTTGGCTATTGTTCTACACATGACAATTTAGATCTATAGTTACTTTAGATGCCGTTTTAAAGAGTTTGATCCATGTTGTAAGACAGGAAAGTATTGACAAAAGAAAGTTGGAGCAGACCGACTTTAGGAGTAGAGTGTCAATCTGTAACCTTTTCTGTCAATCATTTTCCTCTAGCGACAACCACAATGTTAGTTATTACTTCAATCTAGATCACCTGTAGCAAAGCTACATTAGACTTTAAACTTTTCTATGTAGAACTCTTAACCTATCTCAACGCAAATACTTTTTACAGAATAGAGTGTCTCTTCCTCTAGTAAAAGTGTATCTCTACTTCTTTGTTTTTTCTTTCCCAGTTCAACTCCGTACCTAATAAATAAATAATTATCCTTATATTGACTTATTTGCCTAAATCTCCAGTTTTTTGGTTTTTGCTCCTTCACTCAGAAAAATTTCATCACTTAACACTTTTTTAGAATCACTTTAAATCAAAAGTTGATATTACTTTGAAATAAAAAGCGAATCTTTTTTAAATTCCACTTTATTATAAAAATTTTATTTTCAAATCAAAATTTTTCATCGTTGAATTAAAAGGAAACGCATATGGCGCCAAATCATATTTAAACATGTTTGAATCAAAAATTTTCAAATATCAATCGGCGCCATATACGTTTCTTTTTAATTCAATGATGAAAAATTTTGATTTGAAAATAAAATTTTTATAATAAAGTGGCATTCTAATAAAATGCGCTTTTTATTTCAAAACGATTTCAACTTTTGATTTAAATTTCATTCTATTAAATGACATTTTTCTGAGTGTTCGTCTGTAATATTCTATTCTACCCTATTTTCAGATTTATCCTTCTTCTCAACAATTTTCTAACTTTCCGCCAGCTCTCTTTTTAGATCGTAAGTTTCCTCTTCCTCGCTTTCCAATTTCCATGCACCCAACTTTCCCGGAATGACAGACTTAGTCAACACAACTAGCTGGTATTCTTTTCTTCGTGGTTCGGACGTTGACAAAATCTTACGCAAGCTTCCTCTCTCACCTGATTCCTCGCTTTTCTATATAATTTAGTCCTAGACAATCATATACGTCTACCCTAGAGCCAAAAGACGTTGCACGTTGCAGATCCGAGCGTTCCACTTTGCTTCTAGAGTTTTTTAAAAAAAACAAGGTTCTCATGTAAAAAGCGGCTTAAAATGCGATGTGGGTTTTAGTTACCAAAGTAGAAGCATCTATGAAATCAAATAATGGAAATCCTTCTGATCTGATCCTTTATTCATTCCCTTACAAAATCCACCTACACTCGTGATAATTAATTTTTCAAATGTCATTTTATTTATTTGACAATACTGATTCAACTAATCCAGAAGATGAATATAAAGAATATTGTACATATAATGAAAATACATAATGCATATATAAAGAAAATTTACAGACAAAACGACAAAACCCACAGTGGGCGCAGGTTTTTTATGTCAATATTTTCGAATCAAGATTTGGAACTGTAAAAATTGGGTACCGTAAAATCTATGAAATAGCATAACAAATAAATTGTTGGAAAATATTTCGATGCATGAGAATTTTATGTTTGTTTTGAACTGGAGATAAGTGGATGGATTATTAAATTTTCGAAGATTTCTTAACCAACGTTTTTAATTTAAACTCTATGATCTGAAGTATCGATATGAAGTATCGATAAAAATTGAAACATTTTAGGAAAATAAAAATAACAAATTCTACACATAACTCTCATTCAATCCTATCATAGTTTTCCATCCGCTCTCTATGTTATAGGATGGTTTTAATGTGCTTTTTATGAAATGGAGTGTCTATTCCTCAACCATTATTTAAAATAATAATATTTCTCTGATCCTATCTTCCATTATTTCCTTGATTCACTCTCCCAGTTTAACACCATGACTAATTCTATTAATTATCTAATGTTTGATAATCCTTTCAGATCTTCAGTTATTTTGGCTCCTGGTTCTTCATCTTCACTTTCCTATACAAATACTATCCTACTTTCAGTAAAAATGCAATATTTCCTGTCACAGCTCAACAGATTGTGCACTTTTTGCTCCATTTTTCTTAACTCCCGATTACGTTTTTGTAGGTCATGTAATTTAGTGCGATGAAAGCAAATTACTGCCGATATAATATTAATCAAAATATTTTCACCTAATGCAAGAAATATTATTTCTCACAGCACAAAACAATATTTGCTTTCACTTTATTAATCCTACCAATTAAAAAAATCGGTTAGATTAATTAATCTACAATCGTGAATTTTTTGTTGCATTCACATACATAGCCCGCCATCATTTTGACTCTTTAGAAACATAAAACCATTTTCTCTAATCTCTCAAAAATACCCTTGAAATCAAATAATATTTGACGTTATTTGAATAGTGGCAGGACGTTTTTATCGCAGCGGCAGGACACAGGATTTCCTGTACAATATAGAAAAACACGAATCTGATGTCGCGATATGGTAAAATCATGAGGACAGTAAATGGTTTGGTTTTAGTACAAGATCCCACATCTGTTTATCGGACAGCCATCATCACAAAATGCAATGGGTACATATTTATTTGTTCCCGACCGCCACCAAAATGCTGAAAAAAAACTCAATCCAGGGGTTGAGAAAAATATTAGATTTTTTTTAGTCTTGCTGACACTGATTATAGAATGCGAAAGATGGTAATTGTGATTTTGCTTATATTCATTGTGCGTTATGATTGAGTTATAAATAGAATGTTCTCGTTCCGATTCGTTGAGTTTTTAATAACAAATTTTTAATTATTTCACTGAATATAGTTTGGTAGCTAGTTGACAGTATACAACTTGTAAGTCCACACTTTCCACAAAAAAATATTTAACTGAAACAACTTCAGTTGACACGGAAAATTCATGGCTTACGATAATACCTTTCTTTCATATCTGATTTGAACATCTATTTCAACATTCCATCAAAATTTAGCGTCATGTTGATCAAAATATTGTAACTAACGAAATTTGCTCCGAAAAAATCCCAGATATTGGTCCAATCGTCAATACTATGCTCAATCACTTGCCTCCGATTGCACTCTCTTACATTTCGTACATATTGAACACTTAGCTCTGAGCCCGCAGTGCTAGAGACCATGCGAAAACGCTTCATGCATTCATTTATTCATTAAAGACTGGCATGAAACTTTAATCTACAAAATCAAACCTAGGCTTCCAAAAAGTGTCCAAAAAAATATTGCATTTTTCTTACCTAAACTTATTTACCTAAACGACTGAATATTCTAGCTTGGGTATTTCAAAATGTTAAAAAAAATTAAAAAATTAATTTAAAACTCCTACAACTACTTATATCTTATTCTTCTATATAATATCTATTCTGGAATCAATTTCTTCTAAAAAAGTTAAGCTACTTATTAAGTTATGTTTACTATTTAAAGTTATCCTTACATTGATTTTCTCCGAAAATTAGTAGAAATATTAGTATTAAGATAATACTAGCCCTAAAAGTATGAATTAATTCCTTCAAAAATATATATATTAAAAAAAATATTTCATTTTTCTTACCTCCTTCATATTGCACGTTTTATAATTTAGTTCGTAAATCATAAAAAAATATGATCCCAGAAAAACTCTAACCTAATGATGCCGTCATATTAATTATTTCAACCGAAATAACACTCATCATAAATCCTTTGTCTTCACTGTCAATACTAATGAAAAAATAATTCAATGCACGACCACACACCGGTGCAGCCCATATCATCCAAAAACGAAGAAGCCACTGGAAAATTAGTACTGGCTCCTATTTCAAATGATCCACTTTTTAATCTGGCCCGACGAAGGCACCGCTAAATGTCACACATTGATTCACTGACCACCTGCTTAGTCCTTCGTCCACCCACACATCATTCATTTGGGACAAACTCCTAAGACTAAGACTACGAAAATTACGAAGCCCCAAGCTCGGCAGAATCCATGTCGTAAACGTTTTCATCCCAACGCAAGAAACATCCTTTCAGTCGTGTTCAGTAGCCCAATTGAAAAATGCTCCAAGCCCCCCTTCATTTTTATTATCCCGAACCGAAAACGACGATAAATTGAAAGAAGAACGAGACCAGTAATAACATCACGTCAACGTGGAGCACCTTGTTCACGTTTGTCCCCAAACATCTCTACATAAGTATATCCTTGTCCTTGTTCTGTACTCAATCCGGACAACGGATATACTCCGAAAAATTTACATAAAATTGCGCATATATCCTTTTGTGAAACGCGTCTTTTAAAAAAGGGCGCGCAATAATCAGACATGCTTTTCGTTCAACAGTGGTTGTCGTTGGACGACAGGACATCATCAGGACACCAATAAAACATATCTCAACGAGTACGTCTCAGTCACTCGGCCAATCTGGGGGAGAATGGATACCGTAGAATAGTGAAGCGCCACCAGGTCGGGTCGCATCTGAAGGGATTCAACATCACACCCGTAGGCTCCATTCTCGAAAGGACATTGAGAGAGTAGAGCGAGACGCCTACCCAAACGAGCCACGTTGTTCCCCAATTATTTGCGTACGAACGACTAGAACAGAAGTCTGTTCAAAGAGGAGAATCTTTCGAGAACTGATATAACAACAATCGGAAGGAAAAGCGGGAAATATTTACAAATCACTCTCACTTTCTGTCAAAGTGAAGTTCACAATTCGAAGATAATCATCCAAGACGCTTAGTCCTTCGAGCGCTGAGATGTGTATACACAAGCCGTCCGTTTCGAAGGAGAGCGAAACTTGTAAATGCTTGCAAGGGGAATATTACGCTTGTGTGCGAAAATGTTAATGTGTTGGTAACATCCTTTCACAGGCATCAAGTCAAGGTATATGCCACCCCTTTTGAGTGCAACTCGTTTCGGCTGGCTTTGTGTGCGAGGGCCTTGTAGAAACTTGTCATGGAAGGAGAAGAGCGGGTTCGCGTTAGTATGCGTTGATGGAGGGGATGCGTTTATCTATTCGGATGGTAGGTTGGGTTGAGTTTAAAACCCTATGAAAAATCTCTGCTATCACCGAAAGGATATACTGCGCAAACCGGCCTTTTTATGGTATGTGCTGGAAGTACATAAACGATAGTTTCTGGAGAAAGTGGCGCAAGATGCAAAGGGAAGGTTAATAGGCAGTTCCATCCCCTTGGCTTGTGAATCTCGTATCATAGGCAACAAGCTGCTGTTTGAACAGTTGTTCAGTGTTGAGCCAGGTCAGCTCATGCAAGCACGTAGAAGGCGCGAGCGAGTGGAAGAATTTTTTAACGGTGCACTGCGACCCGCGACTCAAAAAAGTGAAAGAGAAAGAAAGGCGTAAAGGCATGCGCTCAGGTTTAAGCGCGTGTGTCCTTTAAGAAAACGGTCTTGTTTGATGTTCATAAGATCGTACCTTTGTGAAGTTCCTCTAGTTTTATTTTATTTACTTCTTCGATTTTGATGTTTCGCGGGATTTTCGATGAAACTTATCTCGCTCTCCGATCTGAGTCTCTCATCGCTCTATTTTTGCGAATAACGAGTGGGAGAGCAAAACAAATACCATCGAGGAATTTTCACGACCTGGTGGTAGGTGTGTGTAAATGGGGGTCGTGCTCCTTAAGGAAGTAACGGTGGAGAACAAATTCGCTGCCGTCAATTGCCGTTCAGCTCGATGAATGGAAACTTAAGCGCCCGGTCTGTTATCACCGCCGTAGTGTGTGCGAAATACTAGATGTGTTTTTTTTGTCGATCTTGATGAGTTTATTAGTTACCGAACTGCCATTGTGGTGACAGTAAGAGCAAACTGTGGTCAAACCAGGCACTAGACCACTAACGAACTTTCGCTATAATATCAGTTCGCACTCGTATATTTTGGTCAGATTAAGTGTGGACATCGAAGTGATAAGAAGTGTTCTATATGAGCAGCCGTCGGCTCTAGTTGTCCGTGATATTTTTTGAAATTCTGTGCGTTGATAACTCGGTAATGCTTTAGTGGTCAAAAATCCGATCATCTGAAATAAGCCGACGTCGAGTAAACAAACGTTCCAGCAAAGTGCGTGTATAAAGTTCCAGGAACATATATTACTAGCCGAACTAGGCATAATTGGCTGTTGCTCGTCTTCACGCCGTATCTACCTTCACACATTTACATGAATCTATCCTCCAAACTCTCACCCTATATACATCGACCTGCCATCTACAAGTGTACTTACTATATACCTCGTCATACCTTTATATATAGAGAGAAAGAAAGTGCATTTGAATGGTATCCTAGAAGTCGAGTGCTAACCGTGTAACTCTCTATGACTTTAAGAAGTGCAAAAGACTACTACGAATATCTGCTACTGCTGCCACCACCGCCATTGACCCACCACCACTCATTACATAGGCAGTGTATGGTGATTTTTATATAATACACTGAACGTCTTCAAGACATCATGTCTTGTATTGTACTGTAGAGGGATTATATTTTTGTGACATTAAGTGAAATACCATCAGTCGTGATTGGACATTCAATGTGAATGGGTGGTGTATAGTAATAGAGTTGAAATACTTGCAGTAACAATTTTAAATAAAAAATAAACCCCCAAACAAAAATCAAAACTGTTGTGAATAAATATTTTATAAATTTTACCAAACATAAAATTCAAACCGTATTTAATACAATTTCGAAAAATAAATAATATCAACGAAATACCTCAATATAAACTACCTCGATTGGAATAAACACATAGTTTTTTCATAATCATTCATATAGACCTGAAACAAAAGTGAATCGTTCGAAGAAATCTCAACAAAAAGTACAAAGTAACAGAATAAGAAATTTCCAAGCAAACTTAGTTAACGTGACCTGATAAAGGAGAAAAGTGTATTACATACTAGTGCCGGGATTGAATTTATGGATAGTTTTCAATGTTTGCCTAATGACAATTGGTGAAATTGCGACGATATTGTGTTGGAACGTGATTCGAACTGAAGTTATTTGGTGTTCTATTGTTGACGTTTTTGGTGTTCGATGCTGAACAAGTTGTTCACTTGCTAGAATATGGCTTTATCGTTGTTACAGGACGCTCAGACAAGAGGTAAGGACTTTTTAAATGATTTTTGTGACTTAAGAATAGGATACATACGATATAATAGAGTTTTTTTACTGATTAGTAGAAATCATTGTCATTTTTTAGGCTACTTAATTGATATGCTTGTGATTTAGATTTATTTTAAATACTGGAAATTATTAGAAGGTACATGTCTTCTGTGACTAAATCCGAAACGACGAAGAATTTAATGACTTGCCGTAGCCATTCTTATTCAAATGTATTTTTAAAAAACAACAAGATAGACCTTAAATATGATCGTTATATTAAAAAAAAAAAAAGATAATATATTCTCTTAATCAGTCTCTTATGCAAGAAAGCATATTGTTTAAACAGTATAATGTAGGATGAGAAATTCCGTAAACGCATTTGCTAATAAATATACCAAAAAACGAATGTTTGATGTATATTCATATTTTAATTGCAATGTTCATGTATAATAATCAATGCATAATAATATGTAATAATATATAATAATCAATGCATAATAATCAATGCATTAGCTATCGTTTTGGAAAGCAAATAAAATATTAAGAGACTTATATTTAATTTGAACATCGATTTTGCTTTAGATGCTATATATATAGGATTCAACTCCTTGAGAGATATAAATAAATAAAAATTAAAACTGGTATTGAAACTCATATATTTGCTTTTGGAACTAAAAAAAAAATTAAATCAGATTAAATTAACTTATATCTGTTTATTCTTTTGTGCTTCTAGACAATATCCTTAAAAATTATTAGATTTCCATAAAATTAGTCCTCACTTATTTCAATTCTATTTAATGGAAAAATAATGTATACATAGTAGGTAAATACCCAATCGAATAATAATTAGAAAAATCAACCAAGTATTGAATTCCACCTACAACAATTATTTCATGCATATTGTGAACATTGTAAGCAGCAATATCAAGCTCCAATTGTAGAACGTTTTTACTAAAACTAACAATCAATTTGTTCCAAAGCTTTCCGCAGGCGTTTTTCAATCATTTTGGCAAGGAATGCACAATTCTCAAAAAAGGAAATATTTTAATCTAAAAACTAATTTTTCTTTTAAAATCTAGATATATTTCAATTTTTTGGCAGATATCGATGTGTAGAGAGTAATCTGCCCTCTTCTTCAGAGTCTATGAGTTTGAGTTTAAATATCGACATCTGTCGAGAAATTGAAATATATCTTAGAGCTTGTAGATGCAAAATTGGTTTTTCAATTAAAATATTTGGTTTCAGATACAATTAATTTAGAGTTTGAAAATCTAAAAATGAGGAAAATTGTATCATATCAAAAAACGACAGTTTATCTTGACTTCATTTGTTTCATTTTACAAAAACCTCTTTTTTTTCATAATAAATAATAAAATGAAATTTAAATAAATAATAATTTGAAAATTAGATTAAAATATAATCTTTGCAAAAAAAAAAAATAATTCAAATGACGAGCACTGTAAATATTAAACATAGCAACTCAAAAGTATATTCCATAATATTCTCGATTTAAATTCATTATTCCTGAGCGGAAATCCGTCGTTTTTTAAGACTCAGTGAAAATTGCAGGAAAGTCGCCCTATTTTTACTTTAATTTGCATAGCTAATTTTTACATTCGATGGCGGTAATTGGTAGAAGATCTTCCCGAATTATTGATTTGACAATAATATTGAAAACCTTAAATGTAATAAATATTACCTAATATTTATTAACTCTACCTAATATTTTTCCTTTGTCAGCCCTCTCTTTGATATTTTTTTTGTCTGGTTTATTTATTGATTTCAATGTAAATCGCTTTCAGAAATTAAAAACACACCATTCTCGAATTAAATCCGCATGTTTTTGATACAAATTCATTATATTCTGGAGTCTAATCCTTGTTTTTTCAAGACAAATTCGTAGATTTTTGATACAAATTCTTGTTCAAATTGCTCTCGAGTCAATCGCATAATATTTCGAGTCATTTTCATGATTTTATAGTTTAAAATTCATAATTTTTGCGAGCCGCATTTATGATTTCAAAAAAACTCAAAAAAGCTATAAATTTGAATATTTTATAAAATTTATAAAATATTCATAAGCCTCAGTAATCTTGGCCAAGTTTAGAAGTCATTAAAACAGTTTCCAAGCTTAAAATATTCATATTGAAAAAAAAAAGTTTATTTCAAATTGGTATAACTGAAAAATACCTCCAATTGTAAAAAGAAAACGCGCAGAGACTGTTAAACAACTTTAGATACTAACTATTTAGATAACAAACAAAATCATATACTATCATCACGATACCGTTTTGATTTTGTTCATTCCCTATACTTCATCTTTGGCTTAGTCAGAAGAGAGAAAACTATTTTCAAATTATTGCAGTTTGTTATTCAAAAAGAAAATAAAAAAAACGTGCATAAAACGCGATCTCAAGTTTTTAACTGCTTTTTTCTATTGTTTATATTGCTTATCTTTCCAAATTACAAACAATATGAATCCACATCAACTAACGGTCTTAAATTGATATTTTGATGAGTCTAGACACTTTATACTTTTGTTTTTACTATCTTTTTATAGAATCGATTTAAATTACATTTTAAGACACCTTTAGAGGTGCAATTTCCACTGATTTGTACTTTAAATGTACATACCTTCTCTCGCTTGACTTGTTAATACTTTTTGGCATTCGAAAGCATACTTTTTGCACCAAAAAGGCGCTTATTTTCAAATTCTTTTTGAGAAGTGTCTGCGGACTATTATGAGCACAACTTTCTACAAAAATTATCTCCAATGAACATATTTACATATTATTTGAGCATAAAGAGAGTAAAAAAAGCGATTTTCGTACCCATTCATGAAAGCATCACCCGCAAAATTGAATTTATCTGCTTAACGTAGTCCATTCACAAAAAAATCCCTAATATTCTTCAAATCTGACTAAAAATATGTTCAGTGCACAAACTAGCTCGTTTTTGTTGTAATTTAACAACAACAAAAATCACACGCAACTCAAGAGCCAGACCTACTTTTTTTATTTTCAAAACTCAAATTACCATCATTTTAGTCTGTGCATCTTTCTGGGTGGTTGCTCGACTTGGTAAAAAAATACAAATTATCTGAGTGAAAGTAAAAAGCCATCGTTGTATTTCGATTCTTTTGGTCAAATCAAAACGAAAAATGATAAACGAGCTCGAAAAATGATAAACTTTACCATCAACAAATTGAAAAGAACGAGAAAGGAACCAAAAAGTGATTCTGTGGCGTATTCTCTAATTTTCATTTTTGCAATAAAAAAATATTTACAAACAGCAAATGCAATTTTGTCAGAGATAAAAGCATTTTTGATAATACATTTGCACGATTTTGAACTGATTTTGAACCGCTCTTCAATCATAACAATCTTTTTTGATGCTGGTGTTGGGCGCATAAAAATTTCAAAAAAAACCGCAAATGTACACACCATCTCCAGCAGAAACAATAAAAATATCTATGTACTACCAAAATGTTAGAAGATTTTGGACCACGCTGCTTGATTTTCAACATGCGGCAAATGAAGAATTTTTGTTTCAGAGGCATTGCTAAGCTCTGAGTTTCTCTTTACTTAGACAATTATTCATTGTAATCGTGATCTTAACATATCTCTAAAACTCTGTGGTGGTTGAATCCTCATAGCTGTTTTGCAAGATATCACTCTAATCGCTATGAAACTGATTGAGTCATTCAAGTATAACTTCTTTTAGCGCCCAGTGTGGGAAGACAAAGATAATGTTTTTTCGAGTAAATAAGATAATTTATCATTTATCTATATCTATTACTGCTGCAAAATCAAAATTCTGATGTTAGAGTTTTAATTTAGCCAAATATTAAAGTTGCTCACTACTCAAGCCAAATCCAAAAATCTTTCATTTACGGAAATGAAGCATTCCATTATGACGAGTAAAAAATTAAATGTTTCATTATTATATCTTCGATTATGCAATAAATTATTACTGGATTTGTGGTTGCCGTTTCGATCTTTTTTATCCTATACTTTTTCTTTTGCTTCTAAACACCAAAATATAGTAAATATAAAAAAAAAATTTGTATTAATCCAAACAAAATTTTGATGAAAGTAGTTAATATATCTTCTTCACCAATCCGAAAACTCAGTTCAGTTATAAACAACCGCTGTTGGCTATCAGTTTATGCAAAGAAAACATCTAATTTCTATGTACATATATATACATATATAATAGAATATCATTGGTCATCTGCCGAGCAGATTTTTTTCCGAAGAAGTTTTTCCAAAATCAGTCACATGATTAATTTCAAATATCATGTCTCCTTGTTTTGAAATTCAGAAAGACTCATAAACCTTTAACCTGCATAGTTTACTTAACCAACTTATCATCACAAAAATGAAATTACTCAAATCTAATAATATGTTTTACTACTTATCTGATTCGCAGAAAATAAGTCAATGATTACAAATATACATACAACCTTTGTGTCAAGGTTAACAAATTGGTTTAGGGATACATTTTGAATATTTAATGTTGGTGATCTATAGATAGATTTAAGAAAGTCCAAAAAAAACCTAGACATTCTGTCCATGGGAGCTAAAATAAATATTGTTTATTTACAAGAAGATAATGTAATAAAGTCAGAGAGCATATAATCACCTTCTCCTTCACTATGAAAAAACTTGTTTGTTCTAACTTAGTTTGTGGTGTATCACTTACTTTCGAAGCAATTAATGTACATTGAAATATTTTCTGTTTCATTGCCCTCTCAGAAGTGTTATTTTCGATTAAATGAAATCCCCAACAAATTACGAAACAACATTAATTTTTTTCTAATATGTTGATATGTTATGGTCACAATAAAAACACGAACTAAAATAAAACATGCACTTCAATTTGATATTTATCAGCCAAAAATAAGTATAATATGCGAATCAGACATTAACTAACTATCTGTGAAATTTGTAAAGATTTGTTTCAGCCTTCTGAGGCTCTGATGATACCTTCTGTTTTTTTAAACTTTCTTCCTCAGTGCTAATGTTTTAAATACTTGCCACGATTACTTCTTTTTTTATCGTATTCTCGCCAATGTTCTATATGTTTGAAAGCTTTTCGTATCTTAGATTTTTCTGGCTGCCAATGCTGATTTCCTTAAGCTTTCTATTATCTTTTTCTTTTACTGACAAGTCTAATCAAAGTAGCTCGTATTTTCACAGAATTTTTGTATCCTATTTTTTTCTCAAAGCTTTCTGATCCATAACCTTGGATATTTATTTTTTACCCCACCATTTTCTACGCTTCCTTTCCATGGCCAGTCACCATTTCTAATGATTCTGCAAGTTTATTTTGAGTCTGACATGGGTCTTCATCGAGTAATGCTTGCAATTCTTCGTCTTTAACATTTTTCAGTGCGCCAAAGCATTCATTCTAAAAAATTTACGTTTTCTGTTACATATTTTTTTAAAAAAGGTAATGCAGATATTCTTTTTTTTTGCACGAAATTCGACTTTTTTAACGCATGGAAAAAACTTAATTTTTGCAGTTCAGCGAAATAGCATATTCTTTCATTTCAAACCAAATGATGGAACTGAACGATGAAGTTGGCTTTAGTATTGCCCCATACAAAACGCCAAGATAACGCTATCTGGAAATAGTGAGATCTTATTCAAATCCCCATTCTTTTAATCAGCCAATCTGAAAATATTGAATAGCAATAAAAAAAATGGAGCTTTGATTGAAGTCATTTTCAATTTGAGAAAAAGCGAAGTGGAAATCATTTAGCAAAAAAATTTATATTTATGTATAAACTATATTGCTCTGATGCTCAGATTATTCAATAACAATAAAATAAAAATAATAATATAAAGTTTACTTATCCGTTTTCGAGCTATCATATAGTGTCCATGCACTGATTCCCCATTCGAAAAAAGACGGGAAAACCAAATTCTTCTTAAAGGGCACCTGCTAGAAAAACAAACAAACAATATAAAAATGGTTTTGCTAAAAATCACTACGCTGAGAATTTCATTCCACCAAGAATTTCAGGATAGTTGGATTAAACCGTACAGATTTTAAATTTTACACTAACCCTTCACTATTTAATTAGTCTTGTTTCTTCCTATAAGTACCCTTATCACCGGTAACGTATTTAGAATATAATAACTTTTAACAGAAAATCAAAATTCATCTGATTTCAAGATCAGGTATAGCACAAAATAGTTTTTAAACACCGCTTCTACTATAATTTTGTACCTGATTTATATGGTCGGGAAAGACCCTTCAATTCTTCCAACATTACTTCAATCTTTTTCATGGCAAAACAGGTGGTTTAGGTTAAAGTTAAGTCGGTTAGCAAAATCTCATTAGCTAAATGATTTTCACTGCCATCACAGTGATATTCTTTTGCCTGCAATCAATATAATATTTATGGAAAATAGTAGAAAGTATATTGTGTTAAATTTCCCAACAAATTTGGTTTGATTTTCATGTCACTAGGCTCAGTAGTAGCATCATTGCATCACCATCAGAAATACTAAAAAATCTGTTGAGCAAACTAATTAACAAAATATACATTTTTACTATTATTTGAAAGCAAATAATGGTTTCCGAACATTTAAAAATAATTTCAGACGGAGTTAAAATATTTATCGAAAAACGAATTTTTAAACTCTGGGTACTATATGATGTTTATCTCTATTTCAAACTGAAATCTAAAAATACGATAAATTTCAAATTGAAATTTCCACCATATCCATTAGAGCCTCGTTTCTCAAGAACATCAATAATTCCCTGTCTTTCTCTCAAACTGAAATTAATTTTCCTCTCATCTCTTCTACTTTTGCAATCCAGCACGATAATTTCCATAACAAATTCAATTTCCCAAAAAGTACTTTATCCTTTCTTTCTATCTCTTCTGAACCTCCTCCACTTATTAAACGTCCCATCAGCAATTTAATGTAAATTAAGCTCATCAAAGAACTTTCATTAGCCGTTCATTCATTTATACTCCTCGATCTCTCCCCCTTCTTCTTGAAACATTGAAATAAAATCTCGAACATAATCCTCGATGGATATAAAATCTCTTGAACCCTTCTTCTAGCCTCCAACGAGGATGAACAGCTGAGCCCGCAAGTAAAAACGAACACAGACGATACACATAAAACAGTTCATATCCTTTTTGGAAGAATCTTCGCAGCAAAACACAACTCGCTCCACTTATCGGGCTCCTCTTCCCGCATTTATTACAAGGCGAATGGTAGTAAACATTTTCATTGCATACAGCACTCGCTCTCATGCCAACATTCCAACTCCTTTCATTACGCATCTATATCTCATGAGCACACTGCTTCCATATTCTGCCGTCTTGGAAATTTTGCCTTATCATACGGTGGCAAAAGGAAATTCTAATACGCCGATAGCATCCATCCCCATTGCTTTGCTAAGCCGTTCAACTCGAGAAGCTCCACTTTGAAAGAGCTCCATTCCCTATGTAGGATCTGGTTAAGAAACGCTGCTGCTGCTAATAATTAACACCACGGAACGGTCTTCTCTCTTTTTAATTGGCTTTCCTTAAAGACCAACGAACAAACATGACAGAACCTGGAAATCCGGAAGGACCTCTCAATTCCGACCAGAAGAGAGTCGAGCACTCGGACAATAACTAACCTACGAGGGTGGATTACCCATGAATAGCCGTACCGAATTAATTATGCAAATTAATTAAAACTGATCCGATGAGAAAACAACGATTTTGTAACGCCCTAAATTTTCTTAAAACATCGCGTCTTATTGTTTTCGATCCTTTGTTTCAGTTGGGGCCGAAGAAATTGCTTTTTTTTCTTCCTACTTCCCAGGTACGTAGGTAATTTCATCGTCGGCTGATTACGGCCGAGTATGAGATTTTACTAATTCATGGAGGTGGGCAAGGCAGGCACCGGTAAATCGTTACAGGATTACATTATCCTTTCGTGAAAATTTGAAAGGGGTGGCAGCTGCCTCGGTAACTTCAAATCGTAAAAAGTTGCAAACATTTGTGAGTGAAAATTGTTTGCAGCCCAACGATCCAGATGTGGTGTTATATTTTGTAATGTGTAACATCTATACCTAACGGCAAAACCGCCATATTCAACCTGCTCGATTCTCTTTAGCCTTCGTCCCCACCCCCGCGACAGGGAGGACATCCCCAAAAACGGGAAAGGGTGCTATGAAGTAGCGAAAGGAGTAAGAGACAGAAATGACAAAAATAAGGAAGCAATTACGACGTCTCGATGAGATCTTGGCTACTATACAGCGAGAATGTAAAAATTCTTCCCGCCAAACATATTGTTGATATTATATACACGGTTTATGCATGTGTGACTGACATCGTGGTATGGGCTGAGTATGCATGAGAGTACGGACACATATGTCACATGTGCCGGCTTTGATTGTGTGCGGATGAACTGTTTCCCCTTTGGAAAATGAATCAACTAACACCATTATAGATTGTTTTATATTTAACTTGTATATGCGGTACCCTGTGCAGTTGAATGTTTTTGATTATTTGTATAGTTGCATATGTGTAGAATGATGATTATATATCCCATTTGCGTTTGAACGTTTCCCCTGTTGATGAATTGCATTCACATGTGCTTTCATGGTAAATTGCATCATACTGTGCAATTTTTTTTTGAAATTGTATAAATAGCGTCAAGATTCTGCTATCAATAATGTTAAACATAATAAATAAAATACATTAATTTATCGATAAATCTAATCAAGATTTTCTTTTTTACTCTTATTCCAGGACTCGCTGCCGCTTTAGCCGGAATGAAACGTGAAGAAGAACATAATTTATCTATGTCACCGCCAATGTCAAACAATCCATCATCTGTTTACTCCGGACTGCATTCAGTTGCAGCTGCATCAGCTCTCGGCATGCTGTCACCTCAGCTGCTAGCAGCCAATCGGACTGCCGCAGCTTTTATGGCAGCCCGCTTGCCAATGTCGACACTCGCTTCCAGCCTATTTCCGCATCATCCTGCTCTCTTTGCAGCTTGGCCTCAACCATCGTCCATCTCGCCAGCCAACGGGCCCCATTCACCTCCCGCATCGCCTATCTCTCCGATAATGGGCTCGAAAAAACTTTCGCTCCATACAAACAACAATACGAATAGTAAAAATAACAACCTCCACTCGCCTACGTCCGGTGAAGCACCGAACAAGAAACCTAGGAAAATCAATGTGAAAAAAGAATTCTTGTCGCCCCAAACTGAAATCCCTGAATTCCTTCCGGCTGGTCCTATTTCCCCGCCGTCAAGTGGCTCGTCACCAAATTCAAACCAAGATCTACCTGTTGTGTCACTGCCAAAAGATCCATCTCGCGACAAGTGTTTCACTTGCAAGATTTGCAACCGTTCCTTCGGCTACAAGCACGTCCTGCAAAATCACGAACGCACGCATACCGGGGAGAAACCATTCGAATGTCCCGAGTGCCACAAGAGATTCACGCGGGACCATCACCTGAAGACGCACATGCGGTTGCACACTGGTGAAAAACCCTACCACTGCAGCCACTGCGATCGTCAATTCGTTCAAGTGGCGAACCTCCGAAGACATTTACGAGTCCATACCGGGGAGCGGCCCTATTCATGTGACATGTGCGAGGCACGATTCAGTGATTCGAATCAACTCAAATCACACATGCTAATTCATAACGGGGAGAAACCGTTCGAATGCGATCGATGCCATTTGAAGTTCCGTCGAAGACATCACCTGATGCATCACAAGTGCGGCATCCATAGTCCACCCACTCCTGCAATGAGTCCTGTGATATCTGAAATGTGCATGTCAGATCAAAAGTCAGCGGCGAGTAGCTCCTTTGGATCGGAGGAGTCAAACGATCGACTCAAACCAACTCTCTCACTGAGACATTTCGATGAACTACCTCTCGATCTGTCCGATGACCGTACTAGCCACAATCTGAGCAGATCGACCGTTGAAAGCGATAAGGCCAAACCGCCGCTTTTCCGACCATGCAACCTCCCGGAACAAACCGAACCCGAAGACCTGAGTATCCGGTCGCCACGCTCAGGTGGCTCATTGCAATCCCCACCATCATCGCACCACGATGATCCTGATGATTTGGAGGATTTGGACGATGCCGCCACTCTCTACCTCGAAATGCAACAAAAGGAACGAGTCTCGCTTTTGAACCACATCCGAAGTCCCTACGCGTGTTAAGCCGTCACCGGTACTAAGCTTAGTCAAGATATGTAGATGCCAAAAAAAATTAGCTCCTAGATATTGTTAACTATCGAGTCATCGGTTTATTTTAATTTATTTGAAACATCATATGAAAAAATAGTCGAAGGAACGAGCATTCATTCATTTCCTACGAAAAGGATATGAACGAACTTTTGAGCGTGACAAAGAACAATGATGAAAGAGTTGAAGAAATTTTATGCAAAAACAAACATAAATAATTAGAAATCCTATTAACGAACCCAAAATCAAATTATAGTCTGACTTAGATTTACGTACTTGCATTATCTTATTGAATAGTTATTTGTTGTTTTATTTTTTGCTCCAGCTCTAAGATATATTATTACTATGAATTATTATAATTTTTTTCTTTTAGAAAGAAAGGAATGTTGTTTTATTTTGCCTTATGC
Source organism: Nemotelus nigrinus (assembly GCA_947369275.1). Classification (NCBI taxonomy): domain Eukaryota; kingdom Metazoa; phylum Arthropoda; class Insecta; order Diptera; family Stratiomyidae; genus Nemotelus; species Nemotelus nigrinus. The sequence continues at coordinate 210,422,904 of OX376373.1, forward strand.
ATCATATATTATTAGTAGTTTTTTTCTGATTCTGAATGATGTGTTCATCACCTGGCTAGTATAGGTGCGGGAAATGTGTATATTTGTAATGTATGTAATTAGAATTATAACTATATTAGAAAATATCGAAAGTGAAATTTCGTAAAGATGTGGGAAGGAAGAAGATGATAAAGAATATTTTATTTTGAATTATGAAATACAATTGCTGAAGAATAATTTTTGTTGTATTGTTTTATTTATTTGGCTTTGTGTTGATTTTCAGTTTCTATTAATTTGGATGGTGCAGTTAATAATAAAAGTGATTGTGTTGGCTTTGCGTTGATTTCACCTATATGTTGTTAAAAAAGTACTTTTTTGCGCTTTTTTGCTTAACTTCAGGTAGATATGATTTCACATTCTTCTCATTTGCGCTGTGTGTACACGATTTTTATTTGAATTATGAATTTGGCTTCAACCAATTTATTTTTAATTTCTACCACTCTATATTTACGAAAAAACAGAAAATAATTGATTTTTTTACAAAAATGCACAGCATTTGTTACTGTTTCAGCAAATTTCACTTTACGATCTTTAAATGATCAGTTCCATGATCTGGACCGTTTTAACTCAGCAAGGTTAACTCAAATCTCGACTCATATATTTACATATACTCCAAACAATCATAGAGCATTTCTTGCCCGGATTTGATACATATCAGTGCGCCTGCGTATAGCTTCCTCTTGGAATGGTAGTATAGTTGCTAAAAAAACCAGCTCATATCATGAACCTGGCCTCCTTTTAAGGTGGCTATATGCAAATATGTTTAAGGTAACCCATCAAGGCTATTCTTTTTGTGTCTTGAACAATTTTTTTGTCATCTTTACTACAAAAGATCTCAGAAAGTTTGTGTTGAAATTGTATCTATCAATACCTAATCAGTCAAAAACGTGGTCAACTTCCAAGACTGCAAAACCTTGAATTTACGTATGTACGTCAAATGTATTTCCAGAACGCTTATTTTATGGCTTGTGTGATTTTCAACAAAATAAGTTGAACATCACAGATGTTTCGAGGAAGCAAATCAAAGGCTCTTTTAGAAATAATGGCTTTTTAGTTTGTTTGTTTTTTTGTTTCGAGAAAATTTTTACCAAGCAGATTTGCTATCAAACTAAAAAGTCTTCTATTCTGGGGTGTATACAAAGAGATCTGCTCGAAACCTTGTGCATTCCTTTCCAATGTGAACTTCCAAAAGTCAAAGCCGTATCGGTATTTTCTAACATGTTTAAATCAAACTATCAAATCTGTTGTCCCTCTATAAGTTTGGTGTACCTGAAATTATTGCTCTAGATAATTTGAAGACTGTTGACAACAGTGCGTGCACAGACGGGAGGACGGGGTCGGGGAAAAATTCACTTTCCTGCCTTCACAGTACTTCAATGAAAATTAAGGAAAGTATGTGCCAAATTATGGTGTTGTCCCCTCTATTTCAAAGTCCTGAGCTCGCCCTTGGTTGGTTTGGCAAAGTCTGGCACTCTGCTCTCTTAGCCAAATGCTTGGTCCTCTAGTTATGGTTCTGATCTCGTAAAAAGGATTGCACTGTCGTCCTTAGCATAAACACGCTATCTGACATATTTTTCATTTTTAAGTTAACACCGGGTTTGAAAACTGTATACTCTATTACATAATTCTGTAAAATTTGAAAAACCTATCTTTTGTGGAAGTAAGCTAAAACCTCTATTGAGAAATGCACTCTTCATATGTATATATCCAGCACAAATCAAAATACAAATCTATGCATATTTCGGAAGTTAATAAAATGTAGATAGAAATTTTATGCTAAGCACGGCAATGCAGGTTTTCTTATAGGTGGCAAGATATTTTGGATGGAATCTCTTCTCTATTTAATGTCGGTGTTCCATAATGACCTGTCTTTTCTCCAACTCTTGTTCACCTTTATTATTAATGACCTTGGATTGATAACTTCGAATCGAACCCTTAGCTTTGACTGCGTCTCTATTGATCCCGTTGATGAATCTCCGAAGATGATGCAGATTTTTATCGTGATCTTCAATTCTTCAAATAATGACCTGCCGTAGGCTTTTGCTCATGACATAATGATTCGTTATGTTCAGTTTAATGCACCTAAGACGCAGTGCTGTCTTACATTGTAAAGACGTTCAATTAATTCTTCTGGTAGTAAATTCTCTCTACCTCATGTTATTTTGCTATATCTCAAGAGTTCAACTCCTTGTTCTTATATATTTAATTCCTTTTATTTTTTTGTTTTGGTTTGTTTTGATTTCCCCATAAATCTGCATTTTTGTTTGCCATTTTTCTCGTCTCGTTTCATGAGTACAGCTTTAGGTTGGATTTTTTACATAGCAATGCTGGATTAGAAAGCGCTGATTTCCTAAATTTTTTAAAATAGAATTATAATATATCCAATTGTACTGCAACATTTATAATTGATTCTTTCGGAGCTTTTTCTTGAATTGAATCTTTAATAAGTCAGTATAAGTAAAGTATTTATTTTTTCCTTGATAAATCTGTACACAAATCTGTACAAGATGTCTCGATTTTTACAAAAGTTTTTGTTCAATAGATGTTAGTGTTTTACCAGATATTAACAGTATTATAATTCTCTAAATTATTTCCTTCACTTGTTTTCTGTCCTTCCTTCATCTTTTTCCTGGGTAATGGGAAAGTTCAGGCAATCTATTATATTATGTAATATTTTTTGTGGTCCACTTTCCCGTCATAGCTTTTCAAAACTTGAGTATTTTGTCATTGTTCGAATCAAACCCAATAAATTTCAATGTACGGTAAAACACAACTTGTAAAATAAATTTTAAAACAGTAAAAAGTTCAACTTCGACCTATCAATTTGTACATAAAAAAAACTAAACTAAACTAAACTTATAGAGCCATATTTAAATATCCGATATAAAATAAACAAAAATTATATTTAAACAACCACACATATATATTAAACTAATCCATAAAAAAAAACTAACATAAAAATCGTAAAAATCATAAATACAAACCAAAAAAAAAATATTTTAGTTAAATTTTTCAACTTTAAGTTAATGAAACTCTTCGTTATTCATTCCAAAATATGGTATACAAGTTCCTCAGTAAATAGTGAAAAGAGAGAGATGACGATGAAAAAAATTACTCAAAAGAAATTATTCAAATCATCAGATAAATATCAAATGACAAGATTATTCATGCCAAACTAAAGTATGGATATTTCAAAAAAGATATTAAAATACAATACTTACAAACGTACCAGAAGAGTAAAGAGCATACAACAAAAACAGAAAATATATTGAATGTTTTATTGAGTTTTGTAAAAATGAGAATCTTAGATGATGAAAGCATTTCAAAGGTGAGGTTTTCGAAGAAACAAGAATCTACAAAAAAAAATATGAAAATGTTCTAACGTGAATACATTAAAATGTGTAAATAAAATTAATTAGATCTAGGGTAAAATTGATGAGATGTATCTACGTGTATGTACTAAATTAGATTATAGTTATTAGGCTGTACAGACTTTAAAATGTCGTACAGTGAAATCTAAAAAAAATAAACTAGAATAATTCGGAAACGATAATCATGCGTGTCCGAAAATCTTAGAAAATCAAAAGACAAGAAAGTGTCGCGATGAATGATTGTGCAATATTTGTTGAACATTTATTGTTTATGAGTTGGAAATTATGTTTTCGATATTTTCGTGTTTCCAACTAATTTTACTGCATTTAAATCAAAGATAATTTTTTTTCTCTTGCTTATATTATTTAGTAATCAAAGCAGTTGATTACCAAAAAGTTACGGAACATTGAAACTATATTGTATGACAGGCGATTTCTATGCCTTCAAGGCACATCTAAAAAAAATTTCACCATCATGCTCATCGAAAAAATCCCAAATCCGAAAACTGACACTCGTATTTTGCAAAATGATCTTTTTACGGTGAAACATCTTCAAGCGCCCAAACTCTTCATTGAACTCTAGTGATCCTTAAAAATGTTTCGGATCTATTGTCCGTGATGCAAGTCCACGACGTCTCCCGTCGAGCAACTAGAACTCTTTCACAAATATCTTCCTACAAAGAAGCTACAAGATATGTAGCACCATCAACCACTCAATACCGAAACAATATGCAAGAGAACATTAGGTTTTCTTTTCGGACGTTATACAATATGTCGAAAAAAGATAAGTTCTCCTCAAAAACATATTCTGTGCAAGAATTTCGAATAGACTATTTCCCAGATGTAAGTATCTATGTACCTGCAAAGCGACTACTTGGTACAATTATTGTAATATGACCCCGAGCACTTGGGTATGAAGTTCCTCATCGCACCACACCACATACATACATACTTTCGCAATGTTACACTTTAAATCACATTTTCGTGGGTTCCTTCGCAGGGTTTATTGGACGGACCGAGTGACGTCCGTGCCTAATAGATACAGTGTACAAATTAGAATTTGCGAAAATGTTTCGGGCACAGATAAGAAGTCCTTGGAGTTTCGCTCAAGGCATTCTATTCAAGTTTTTGCGAAAAGTGTGCATTGTTGTTTGTATGTGCGAGCAATTTAGAGTGAAATTAGATCTATCGACGGGTTTATGGTGACACATAAATCATGCTCACCACGGTCAGTTTGTGGTTTATACTATGACGGAACCTGGATTTATTTTTTTCAAACAAGGAACCTTCCCAAGAATGTACCTACATTCAAAGCCGATACCATTTAAATGCTGAATGTTTCATGAACTCTTGAATTTGAATAAAACATTACAAAAAACTCATATCTGTACAGACCAATTTAATAAACATAATGGAAAGAAGATGAAACTATTCATAAATCTTATTCAAATAAAATTGGATAACAATTCAAATAAAAAACCTGCTCAACTAACAACGACATTGAATAGATTTCTAGGATATTCACTTCCTTCTTCAAAATACAGGGCTAATTAAATATAAGGGAAACAAAATAATATAAATATATAGAATACCTATAGATTACTTCAATACTGCCGTGCGCCTTTACGAAACAAATCAGTCGAGAGGAAAAAAAAACAAATTCACTCTGTACAAATTAGTACAAAACGAAAAACTGTGTAATAAAGAGTTACAAGCAAAAAGCAACAAGATATAAAAGTTCAACGAAATACCTCATTAAAGAAAATCAACTACCTCAGATTTTTAACTATATGAAACAAACTAACAAAGATTGAAAAGTTTATTAAAACCAGCAAATTTACAAAAAGAAATAAATATCTATTAATTGCTTCGTATTAAAACCGAAAAGCTAACAAACATATACGATGTAATAAGACTGATTGAACGAAACAGAAAAAAATCTTCAAAGGAAAATTCATCAATATATCATGAAACCAAAATAAAATTAACTTAATAAATTCATGTACATAGAATTCTTTCCGATCAGGCCCAAAATATAGAAAATCAATATACCGTTAGACACAAAAGCTCTGAAAACTGTGTAAAATCAATATGTGTTTCGAACAATGGATTACCTAAATTTAAGTAAAATTATCTTGATGTAGTCGAAACCTATTAATTGAAAAATTTGATTGGAAATTAAACATGAAATAAATAAGAAGAAAATATATATATATATATGGAAGTTATTGTAAAAATGTCTTAAATAAATCAATTGCACTAGTCTATGAACTGTAAAAGAAAATATATTATATGAGCTAGTGAATAAAGAATATTTGTTTTTCAAAAATTAAAATATTGAAATTTATTTGTCATATTTGTTAGTAATTTAGGAAAATTTTAAAGTTTAATTTGTCATGACGGAATCGATCAAAGGCAAGAGTAATGATGAACGAAAGGTTTAAAAATAAATTATTGGTTTCATCATAGTTTTTTTTAAAGAAGAGACTGTTCAAAATTATAGTGGCCACATCGCAAGTGAAGTATGGCTTTGGCAGTATGAAAAAAGGAAACTCAGAGAAATTTACTGAGAAAGTAGAAAATTGCAGCCGAATAAGATCGCCGCGAAAAATTATTCTTGTGAAAATGTGAGTTGAATAATGTAAGTTCATATGAGGCAGAACATATGCTTTAATGATTAAAAATAGCTTGTTTATTAATGGAAAAATCTTCACAATAGAAGAGATAAAATTGAAGGGCATAAAATAAGGTATCCAGAACGAAATAAGGCTATCACCCCAAATCTGGGTTGACTTGTTAGGGGCGAGAATATGTTTTTGAATACGGTTGCTTAAGATAGAATCCAATTGTGTAAAGAGAAGACTTTCATTAAGGATACCCTCGCAATCCCTTTCGATAGCATTCATTTCTAAAATTTGTACTGGGTGGCACAGAAGACATCTATTGCCCGTCATATAGTTTAAACAATCTAATAGTCCCTACCTAAAGACGTACTTACGTTTTTTCCTTTAGAAAACTGCTCATCTGATGACGTGAATTTTAACCCGCTCTACTACTGATTGCGGATCAATTAAGAACAATTCCGGTATTCACTGAAAAAAAATAAGTATAGCGCGTATGTCTATGTAGCGGAGCAGAATTTACGATCACTATATATAGACGCCTGGGCTATAAAATATAGCTACCAATAAAGTAATGTTACACTTGATAAAATCTACATAGCGCATACTCCCATGTAAGCTCGTCCGTGCCTGCATTCGAACCACGGGTCCCACTAACGCATGGAACCAGTGCTCTACCCATTAGTCTATACAGTAGAATGTTTGAATTTTGCACAAACTCAAAATGGAACACGGTTCAACTCAAAAAACTGTGCTGAATATGAATGTTTCCTTCATTGCAACAAAAGATTCTAAAAGGTACAAATATACAGCCGAAACTCCTCTCAAGTTTTTCTCATGGCCTTGGTGTTTTTACGAGCAACAATTCTTCAGATATTTCACTCGACAAAAATAGGAAAAGGCTTCTTGAATTCTAGATCAAAACACTCATAGTAGCAATGTTAATTCTCTACATCCTGTGGCTCAAAAATAAGTTATTTATTGATACTCACCCAACCATACAACTCATGCTCCACAGTCACTAAATAGATCGTTTTCAAACTTCGAAATCTTATTTTGTGCAAGGAGTCAATTTATGGATTCCAACTGCTTATGGATTCCAACTAATTCTTAGTTCCAAAGTTTGGGTGTGACTCCTCAGGTGTGATGTGATTCACTCAGCTCGTAGTTGTTTCAAAAGCTATAAATGGAGAAATCCTGTTTCATTTACTAAGCTCGTTCATCATCATCGGGGCACTAAAGCCCGAATCGAGCCTTAGCCTCCTTAATAATTCGCCTCCATTCGTCTCAGTTCAGTGACCGCGTCCTCCAATTCGGTGCTCCCAAAAGTGACCTGCTGTCAGCATCTATCGAGTCCTCCCATCGCTTGCGCGGCTTACCGACTGGCCTGGCTCCGCTCGCTCGCCCCTTGAGAGATCTTTTGGGGATTCGATTGGCGCTCATTCGTTCGACGTGGCCAGCCCATTGTAGTTTTTGGAGTCGTATAACGGTAGAGACTTCCGGCTCGTCATACATGGTATACAGCTCGTTGTTGTATCGGATTCGCCATCCATCTTCTTCCCGTATTGGACCGAGGATCCTTCGCAATACCCTTCTCTCAAACGTATTTAAGGCTTTTTCAGATACCTGGGTCAGCGTCCAGGTTTCACTTCCGTAGCATAGCACAGGTCTAATAATTGTTTTATAGATGCGAAGCTTCGTATTTCTGTGTACTCATCGAGGTTTTAAAGTGAGAAGCACCGAAAAGAATGTCTTATTGGCTAATTGAATCCGTCGTTTGATTTCGTCAAGCTCATTCCCATCCTTCGAGAGGTTCGTCCCTAGGTACACGAAGTTGTCTACATTTTCAAGGTTATAGTCCCCTATCGTTATGTTTTGTGTTATTGGCGTCCTTTTCCTTGATTGAGTCATAACTTTAGTTTTTTGTTCGTTAATTTGAAGACCAACTTCCTTGGCGGTTTCGTCTAGAGCTACAAATACTTCCTTGGCGTCGTTGAACGAACGTGACATAATATTGATGTCATCAGCGTAAGCTACTAGCTGTGTCGTCTGAAATAATAAAGTTCCTCTCGTGTCAACGGGGATTTTTCTGTTGACATACTCAAGCGCTAAGTTAAAGAGTACCCAGCGTGATGATCTTAACTCTAAAATTTTTGTCAAGAGCTTGTACAACGTACAAAGTAGTGATATGCCCCTGTAGTTTTCGCATAGCAGTTTATCTCCTTTCTTGTGAATGGGACATATAACGCTTTTTCGCCACTCATCCGGCATCGTTTCTTGTTGCCAGATGCTTGTCACCAATCCATGGATTGCCCTTAAAACGGAAATCCCGCCTGTCTTCAGGAGCTCCGCGGGGATACCATCGATGCCCGGTGCTTTGTTGGGTTTCAAGCGGTCCATGGCCTGTCGGACTTCATCCAGTGTAGGGGGGTGAGATGAGGCACTGTCAAGGTAAGTGCCAATTAATGATGGCGATTCGTCGGGCACGGGGACATTTCCGTTCAGTAATTGCTGGAAATAGGACGCCCATCTTTCCTTTACCTGTTCTGAGCCACTTCTGATGCTTCCATCGGCAGCCCTACATAGGCTAGTTCGTGGTTTAAAGCCTTGTTTTAAGTGTCTCACTACTTTGTACGCTTGTCGAGTGTTGTTAGCCATAAATTTGTCATTCATGTTATTCAGCATGGTGTCAAAATGCTTTCGTTTCTTACGTCTAATTATTCTATTAGCTACTCTCCGAAGATCGTTATATTTTTCTTTCTTGGCTCTAGTCGGTCGCTCAATGTGGATTTTGTAGGCCGCATTCTTTTTATCCAACGCGGCTCGACATTCCTCGTCAAACTATTCATTTCTGCGTTGCCCGGCTGTATATCCCACTACTTTTTCGGCTGCTGCGTTCACTGCGCTTTTGATAGTAGTCCAAACATCGTTGATAGACGTGGTGTTAGGCGTGGAAGCTAGTTCCATTTCCAGAGCAGATCTATATTCGGCTTCCATCGTTTTATTTCAAAGCTTGTCGACATCGAACTTGCGTCTTGAGCTTGCTCTGGCTTCATACGACAGTGATATTCGACATCTATATCGAGTCTTGACTAAGTAGTGGTCGGAGTCGCAGCTGGCTCCACGGTAGGTTCGCACATCTAAAATACTGGAGGCCCACCTTTTCTGAATCAAAATATGATCAATCTGATTAAAGGTGTGGCCGTCGGGGGATGCCCATGTCCTTTTATGGATGTCACGATGCGGGAAGCACGTGGAGCTTACGACGAGATTTCTGCTACTCGCAAAGTCGACCAGTCGTTGTCCATTGTCGTTGCATAGGTCGTGAAGACTAAATTGGCCGGTGGTTCCGCGGTGTGTTTCCTCCTTTCCAACATTTGCGTTGAAGTCGCCCAGCAGGATTTTAACACCATTTGATGGCAGAGAATCATATAACCTTTCCAGAAGGTTATAAAAATTATCTTTCACTGCCTCATCCTTATCTTCAAGCTCCTTCGCACCTGGTCAAATATCGAACGAAACTTCTCCCACTAATATACCTGGAGTCAGCCTGTAAATATTTGCATGAGGAATATTCAATTTTTCAGATTCCAACGAGACAGAAATCAGTTATGCTGGCATTTCTTGAATATTGCGTCAACAGGAATCGATTGAAATGGGAGAATTAATTTTAAAAAAGTGTAGCGTATGGATAGAACCAAAAAGATGATTTTCAAAGAAAAGTACCTGCAACCAAAGTCGTGTACAAGTTCGGTTCAATAGCTGGATTGAAAGCAATAGAATTGAAAGATTTCCAGGACTACCACCTGAGTTTCAAAATTTAGAAAATTAAAACACTTGTTATCCATTTTCACTATAGACTGCTTGGCAGCCAGATAGTAGAAAAATTATGAAAATGCTTAGTGCTGGTAACCCTTTTTTAGTACTGCAGGCAAAGGTCTATGTCAAGGTCAAAACACCCTCTGAGTTTCGTTTTTATTCTATGACTGCATCGGAAGCTACAGGGACGGACAATTTTTTTTTTATTCTGCCATTCGCAAAATTTTCAAAACTTGGAAAATTTAAACATTTGTTACTTACTTTCGTTGTAATGCGTTTATAATCTAAAAATTGAGTGGTAGCAACTGCCCCTAAAATATAACAAAAATGTCTACTGATCTCAACGCTTTGCTAGCACCACAATCAAAAGCAAATGATATCTGCTGCGCGTTAAGACCAACTCATCCTGTTAATTTTGTTGAAATTCGCTGACTGCATTGAAAATGATAGAAGTCGAAAAAGTTAGAGTGATACCACCCATAAAAGTTTCAAAAATTTCGAAATTAATGCATGGATTGCTGGCTTTCATTGGAAAAATAAAAAATAATATGAACGAATATAGGAGTGAGCTGAAATGAGTATGCTGTGAATCATCTCGCATAAGGATAAATTTTGCGGTAAGGCAGCATTGGACTTTGATTTAATTCTTTTAAAAAAGTGCCAGACCTACTAGTAGTGCCTGAATTACTAAAATTAAAAACGTTCAGGGCCAGAGGCTTGAGTCTGGTTGTAACAAAAAAGACGTTATTGCAATAGGGACGATTTAAGACCGTTGTTAATTTTTGATTTTGAATGAAAATTGAATTGCATTTATGTTTTATCATACAATCATGTCTTATTTTACTGTAACTAACTAACAAAATAACGCTCCATATCAGAGGGCAATATAGTATCAGTTCATTGATGATTATTTATTGTGTATTTTTCTTTTATTTTTTTTTCGATCACGAACCAATTTTCTCAGCTGGTTCATTTGATAATATTATTAAAATTTGTGGAGCTACTTAATTAATACTAAATTGACCTAATTAAACTTGGATCATAGCCTAGATTTCAACTTTTGCTTTCTCCGGCATAAAAAAAATAATGCACCATGAAAAATTGCATGCAAGACCCGATTTTATGACCCAGCGACCTACTCATAACAGTAAATGAAAACATTTGTTGTATTGCTCACTATAACCTGTGCAGCAGAAAGCTACCTTGGTACGTGCAACAAATTGGAACGATTCTGTTTATTTTGTGGGCTGAGTTTTGAATCTTTGAAAATATAATCAAGTGAATCAATCCGTCCTGAAACGTTTTGAAAATGTCTTTCATTCCTCTATCAACGCTCTTAATGAGACATTTGACTAATTCTAAGAAAAATTTCAATCGAATACTTTCAAAGCCCCAATGATATTCATAAAACCCTTCAAATAACATCCACAATATTCCCCTTTTCATCATTTTATGCAGCTAACATAAATTAATAATTGCTTTCATAGAGCACTCAGTACAGTTCACGTACTACTATGATGTCCACACCCAGCAACGAAAAATAAATTTGAATGCTATATCAAACCGAAAAATATAAGCATTCAAAAATTTCACAGTGAAAAATGCTCCCCATCGAGCAAACCATACAATCGAAAATTCCAAGTAGAGTAGAAACAACTTATAAAGCCAAAGCCTAATGAAAAATTAAGAGGATCCATTCCGCCTGTCCCTCAGCTCGAATATACCATCAAGGAACCAAAAACTCGCCCACCCTCTTCATTTAACCCAAAAAAAACACAAAGTTTTCGAGCGGACAGCTTTACTGCACTAAAACTCGTCGCTTGTGTCGTTGTCGTCATTGAGGACGGCTGGCTGTTTCGAGGACGATGAAAAAATAAGCGAAAGAAAAAAAATCAATAAATAAGAAAATTTTCATTTCACTTCATACTACCAACATTTCCCATTAATATTACCCCTTCGTAAATTTAAAGCTAAGAAAAAAAAGAGGAAAACATTTCGTCTTGTCGTCCTCGTCGTCATCATCATCAAGAAAAGAACCGTTCCTTAATCTACACGACTACAACAACGATCCGCCAAATGCCTTTGGCATTTCAAGTAGATGAAGTGAGGAGTGCTCCACCGGGGATGGGTCGGGACACTGAAGGGGTGATTGTGCTCTACACTCATAATGTTCGAATGTATAATAATCTAGCCCTTCAGCTCATCAACCTGCTAGTCAAAGGCTATAACCAGCCGAGGGACAGGCAGAGAGAAAGGGAGGACCAGTGAAAAACTCAAGGCGCTCCGGTGAACACAACCGAGTTAAAACACAGCCCAGCCACCCCTTTCGCGAAAATGTAAGCTGTAAGCTACCACCATAATCATCGCCCTAATTTAAATACGGTACTCGTTGCTTTGCCGTCGTCGTTTTCATCTCGCTTCCATCACAGTGAGGTGGCCGAATTTCATCCGTATACCTCATCCCACACCAGCCACCAGCCGCCAAAGAAAAAGCCTTAAGACGACCTCAACTCGAAATCATCGTCGTCTTTGCCGTCTCCGGTGGTGTCCTTTTTCGCTTTTAACGAATGGAAAGTCCTCTTTAGTATCCGAAAGTAAACAACCCCTTTCTTTCAAAGCGCTAAGGTTTCGCTTGGTCTCTTACCGCATCTCTCACCTCTATCCTGGGAGCTTTGATACCGGCACCAGTGCGCTCATTTTCCACTCTAAAAGAAAAATGAACGAAAAACGAGCAAAAGAAATTCGACCTAACCACCACCCATTCACCGTCACGTTGTCGTACCGGTAGATTCACAGTCGACATTTGCAACCGCTTTCTGTTCATTCCCGGCTACAGGCGATCTCAAACCCATTCCAACTCATGTCACCCCATTCCATGCCACCCGCAAAGTGACTAGAAAATTTAAATTTCTTAAGAGAGAAAAGCCATCAGCTAAGAACTCGAAACGACGACAACGACCAACGAACGGTCCTGATAAAGGAAGGAAACACAGCATTAACAAGACGATGTTGGAGCACTACGGTGACGTGCGGAGCGGTACAACGAGGCTGCAGAGACCGGAAAAGAAAACAACCCCTTAAGAAGAAAAATTGCGCTAACGAAAAATGGGGTGAATTTTTTTTAATGAGTAAATTTTCAGGCTAGTCCGTGCTTGAGATGAAGATGAACATTTTGCTTACAAAGAAGGAAATTTCTTGAAACGAACAGAACTTCTTTCGAGAAATTGATCTGCTTGCTCCAGTGAAATAGAGCGCACGTTCAGTAGCAATTAGAGAATGCGGCTTGTTGAATATTTGCGTAGATTGCAAGATGAGTTTGATGGAAATGAAGGAATATATGGTTTAGAAGATTTAAAGATGGTAGTTAACGTGTTGGGACGAGTTGGATATGAGTTTTGCCCTACTAACCATAAAGGTTATATTTACATTTTTGTCATTTTTAAAGGTTCTATCTACAGCAGATATAACCTTTATGCTTAGTAATGGGCCCACTTTTCATTTCATGCTACTACAATTAAGTCCTATCTACATAAAACCTATCTTCCACAACTATTTTCAACGGGAAAGCTTTTACTTGAGATGTGTCTCAAGTAAAAATATTTGTATCCATGTTTAAACTTTCATTGCGTTTGAAGTTGTCTGCAGCATTTAAGAAAACACAAATCATTGAATGTATCGAAAGAACTAAAATGTAGATAGAACCTTTATGTTTAGTAGGGCAGAGCTATTTTAAAAGAGTTTGTTAGTCATCACCGACAAAATGAGGTATTAATGGTGTGGTAGTGAATTTTATTCTTGCAGAAGCTCTCAGTGTGAAAATAGAATAGGTAAGCTCAGGTGAATCAGCTGACATTTCCATGATGCGACTAGGCTCTCCAAAAAAATAACAATGATTCCACAAGCCTCAAAAACTACACAAATACTTACTTCAAACCAAAAGATCAGATCCAAACAAAGTTGTATTTATAGATAAAAAATAAAATAATTTATATATAAAAACGGGAAATCTAAGAATTTACATATATAGAGTCAGTAAAAATTTGATGAAATTCTTTAGCTTGATAGAGCATGAAATCTCGTGAAGTCAGGAATCTGCCTTTTCAATATTTGTAAAAATTTGTACTTGACGAGTTCTTTTGCATGTATTTCAAGTACACTTGAATGAAAACGTTGCCATCGAGATCGCGAAATTGGCTAAAATATATGTAAAACCAACACAGCATCAGTACTCTGAATATTTATTTCTCGTCATTGTAGGGATTAAATTACACTAGCAAATTCAGCAAAATCAAATTCATCATAGCCCATTCTTTTCCAGCATTATGTCAGACGACAAACATTCATTACATGCAATCATCCCTGCAGGACACTGAGCACAATGAACGGGTTCCACCCCTTTACCATTCCCAGACTCCCATCATAATTCCTAAGCATCCATTTCCTGACAAGACTTGCGTCCATCGACCAACTCGAAACGGTTTCCATTTCGCTTAAAAACTAGCTGACCCTTTTTCCCATCTCTGGTTTCATTCTTGTCCTGCGAATTTCATCCTGTCGCCGTTGTCCGCATCATTCCCGTTGCCGCATTCGTCGTCCTCATCATCATCGACGTCCTCGTTGTCTTCGTCCTTCCACTCTAATTCATTAAAACAGCAGGCGCGTAATTTAATATTCCCATTAGTCGGCCATAATGAAAGGGAGGACACAGTTGTTTGTACTTAGTTCGTCGGTTCAGCACAACTCGGCGCTCAGTTCTCGCTTTTAATTGGAAGACGTCGCTTTCATCGGAACGGGAATGGGTTAGCTGTTTTAGTGGAGACACGCGATATGATGCTGATGACTGGGGAGCTGAAAATCAAGGGATGATGGCTAATGGATGTCGGAGTAGAAAACGATGAAAGCTAAATTTTATGCTCAAAAGGATTCTCTTTCAAGATGAGAATTTGAAATGATAGCTTTAATTTGAGTGAATTAAATTATTAAGAAATAATGCAAATCTGAAATGGAGATTTCGTTCTAGAAATAAGGGAAGAGAATGAGGATGAGTGAAGTTTGAACTCAGAAAATAATAATATTAGAATTTTTCTAATGTCATTTTCTTTCAACCTTTTTGAACAGCTCTTTTAAATAAAACTCAAAGTTTCAACATTAAAGACGGTAGATTATTTTCTAGGTCTTAAAAGATATGGTGATATTCTTGCGTTTCACTGCATTCCACAATTTTTCACACTTCTACCAATTCACAAAACAAAATGTTCATTTTTTACCTGCTTACGCCTAAAAGACACAAATGGATCTATATGTATATTACGTCTGCTACTGGAATAATTCCGTTACATATCTAGAACTTGACTTCATCTCAAACCTTAAAGCCTATGCAAAACTATACAAGAACAACAGCACAGTCTCATTTGGATAATACAAAAGCTATGCAAAGTCCCGTCGCACTTCCTGTCCCTCGACTGTAGTAAATTTTCAAAACGATTTTTTAAATGTCAACCAGGAGAGAAATCCTTTTACCATTAAACCCCTTCCCTTCAAACCGATGTTCCTAGCATAATTTTTTTTCTTCTTTCCGTAATAACTGGAGCAGCAGGAATTCGCCTATAGATTACCCTGACACCGTTACCCCGCAGCACCCTCTCTCGCACTCTGTGCTCAGCTTGTGCGACACTCACTATTCCACCCTGACGAAACGCGTATTTTTTCGGTGCAGAACATTCACCCGTTCTTTTTTTTACCAGCAGTCCATGCTGTTGCCAAAATGTTAAAACTTTGCTGTTGTTCTGGTGCGCGCTAACTACTCCCCAGCACAAAGAATGGTATTATGGAACACTTTAAAAACGTGCCGCTATTAAAAAGTAAAAGCGAAGAAAAGTTGATGAGAATGAAGCAGACAAAAAGCGTGCAGAAACGAAAACGTTACCGTGCGGTGCGGTGCGGCGCGGTATGGTAGCGAGCAGTGTCTAAGAAGACCGCCGAACGGATGGAAATGAACCCCATTCCGTGGGGTGAAATTTTTTAAGTAGAAAAAATCGTGAGGGTAATTTTTTCCATTCTTCGGCTCCGCGCTTCCTATTAATGTTACTGTCGATGTCGTTGTTGCTGTTGTTGTTGCTGTTGCCGTCGTTGTTTTAAGCCTATTCCGCAGCAGTTCACCCTCTCGTCGCGAAAGGGGTGAGTGTGATCGATATTTTAATTTTATTTTTTCTTACAGCCCTGCTACTCTTTTATTACCAACAATGCCATCTATTCCGTTTCTTACTACTCGTGACGACGGTGCTTGCAAAACAGCAGTAGCTACTCGTTTGCGTTGTCTGAACCTTATCTTCATCTACGTCTGAGAGATGTGCTCTCGAGGATATCCGCACCCTACGTCTTCAGATTCGGGTTTCGTGCTCAAGACTTGGTTATCAGTTCTAATGAAGGTTGATTAAGGAATTCGATGGATATATTCGTTTCGATTTTCGTGCGAATGGAAGTTTGCGAGGTTAGGAACGATTCAATTCGAGTCACCAGAAAAGAACTGCTATTAAAGGGGAAAGTAGAAATTTTGTCTTTTCTACCCTAAAAAAATTATGGAATTTATTTTCGTCAATACTCATTAGTCAAGAACTTAGCGACACCAATTTACCACTATTCCCTCAGCCAATACAGTAGTTTTTAAATAATTACAAACTGGTTTGATCCAAAATGCAATTATTTTGAAGATTTGGGTGAAATCCTAGAAATAAGAGTGTATGAAAGTTTGATGATACCCCCGAGTCATGTCTTATAAACCTATGCACTAATACTTTTCCGTACAGATTTTCGAAGCAGATCAATTTTCAATATTTTCATTGTTGGGTCACATCCAAAATGCACCGAAATATTAGTCGCTTGAAATTATTTGAATCCTAGAAAAATGTGGATCCAAACTTTAACCGCGAAGAGCTCGAAAGAAATTCGTAGTTTGGCGCAGCCAAAGTTTCAAATATAGGTAAGCGCTGAGATGAGTTATTTTTTTTAAATATGCTTGGGAAATTCAAATTCACACTCCATTAAAATAACAGAGCTCAGTCTTAAAATAAATTAAACCTTATCAGACTTTTCAAACATCTAGGGAATAGTAACAAAATGTCTCCCGGCTTTCGATTCAAAATATATTTATGTCACGCTAAGCCTTTCATCATTTTTGGAACTGATAGTCCTTTACTCAATCCTATATTTTTGGCTTTCACAATGTTTCAACTTCAATTTGTCCAGTTCAGGCTAGTTCCTTTGATGTGGCCATAACATAATAATCCAATTTTCACTAAATCAAATCATTTCATCACTTTCACTGAATGAACAGTAGTCTTTCGAATCCTTCCTAAGTAACTGTTTCTTTCATGTGCATAGTATGTCCCCCATCTGAAAGGTTATACTTGTAAAGGATATGTGGAAGATAGAATGATTGAAGGCTCAATGTTAAACACAATGCATAAAGTGTTTGACATTCAGTGTTTGAATTTATTCGGATTTTATGTACAGTTATCTTTAAAGCACGTTCGGAAGAGCATGTCATTGAAAATTTGTGGCTATTACCAGGGAATGAGTCGCCAAATTTTTCTCTCTCATATTTTTAAGAGGGGTCTAATATCAAAGATAAGTAAATATTGCAGCTGATGAAGTTTATAAAAAAATTTTCTGAACTTGGCTGTCAAGCGATATTAATGATGGCCTACTAAATATTTGGTCATTTTTCTCCAACTGCTATTTACAAATAGCAATACCAGACTGCTATTTATAAATCTGATACTCAGCTATTTTCTTCAAGTGCAATTTGGGTATCATAATAGCAGACATAAGTGAACAGTAGCAAATGCCAATAGTAGCAATCATTAGGGCCTTTGTGCGATGTTTCTCGTACGCATGTGTTTTGCACAAAGAATTTCTAGCTATCTGGGCACTAAATGTTCACACCACATATAACATGCTTATCAGGTAGAACTCAATGGACCGTCAGGCTGTTTTTAAATTGCAAATAAAACTCCCGTGAAGATGCAAAAAACGCAGAAACTATAGGAAGTGAAAACTTATCTTATGTCTCACATATGAGAATAAAACGTTTTGCTGTATCACAACAATGTTCACCTGCAAATAGCAGGCTGCTATTTTTAGCTGCTATTTTCTTGCTGCTATTTAAAACGGCTTTTTCGAAATAGAAGTTGCTATTGCTATTTGAAAATAGCAGTTTGGCCCGACACTAAATGAAATATTACAGGTATACAAATGAGTTATTAAACATTTTTCGTTGCTTATGATATATTTCACATGTTATAAGTTTCTTACAAGTAGAACCTTTTTTTTATAATTTTAAAATACGTTTCTAATTTTTCTGCTGCTGTTGAACTTTATTGTTACAAGTTAGGGGCTTTGACCCTACACTAACCAGTGGAGTCTAGTTTTGATACACCAGACATTCGGATTGGCCCTTCCCACATCTGTTATGCAGATATTCTAAATCCGGTAGCCATGATCAAAACATTTTATAATCTCACTTTACCAGCCAGATTGGTAGCATTGTTTTAAAAATAGTCAGGATTTATAGCTTCGCGAGTTAAAATCTCGCTCAAGAAGAAGACCCGTGCTTACACTTGGAGACCAAAACTTGGAAAACGGTATAAACTAAGTCTTTCCAAGACGGCACACCTCTCTGTATTTGTCAGGAACTTGGTACTTGTCGAAATAAACTTTGAGCTTGATTTCCTTTTCGAAAGGAGAGTTTCCCGATGAATGACTAAAAAGTCAGTAATAATAAAGTCAGTCAGTATACCAAGCTCGTGTGAGTGAGAGAGGTCTAGCTCCGAAAGTATACTGAGATAGAATTATTGAAAAAAAAAGCAGGTCCTGTCTTCTATGAAGGAATTACCTTGAAAATAACGAACTGGATGACGATGGTACAAACCCAGGACCTCTAAAACTTTCGTGGCTTTTAACGGAACGAGACTTGTGAAACTTTATTAACTTAAAACTACACCGGACTACACATTTTTTTGGCATTAATGATGATGGGCTTCCGAGTATGTTATGATTTTCACAGAAACGAACATACAGCACTAAATAAAAAATATTATTCTAAACAAAAAGACCACCCAAAAGTGGTTTAGGCTTAAAGAATCACATCAGTAGGAGCCTTAGCTTTTAGCAATAAGAGAAAGCAACCGCTCTCTGCTTATTCCTTGAAGGTCTGAAACTGACCATTCAACTTACGATCGTCTTCTGCTCAGAAAATATTTAGCCAAGAACGAATTCTTCGAAAAAGCCGTTGAAAGGCAGTTTTCAAATCAATATCACCATTAAATCTCTAGTGTTCCGCTCCAGTTCCGCCCAACGTGTGTAGTAATTATCAATCTATTCTAACGTAGTATATTACAATCTATTCTAACGCTATTATATGTGTCTTTCAACTGTGGTTAATCGTTAACTGGGCGTCGCGATCTGCATCACCCTTCGAATCACTTCCTCGCGGATTTTCGCTAAAGTCTTGGCATATCTCAGAGGTGAGAAGTCTCTTCGTGTGTGTACTAGGTGTTCCACCGTTTCCTGACAGATAGTCCTCTCTCTTTTGAAATTCAAAAAAACAAATGAGTATTTTATACCCACACAGTTGTAGGGCGCAAGTAATATTTGCTAGGATCCACAAGCGAAATAAGACATCAAATGGTGGGAATTATGGTAATAGATGAGAAAAGCCCACATTGGGCGCCCGGTTGTATGGGTTTTCCCAGAAAACGCACGCTTCTGATTGAAAATATAAGAATGCAGTTTTGAATCGCTTTCGTTTCTCAATTAAAATAATTAAGAAAAAATTAAAATGATTAAATAATTCCATATTATGTTTATATAATAAAAATTGATATCAAGTTTGACTGAGACTATGGAGGTGATTTTTATATATATTGTATGCCTTCGAGTTTGCCCGTTTTTTTCATTTCGTTTGCTTTTCTGGTCCAAATTAAATATGCAGCCACGATTAGTACGAATAAATTCAGATGTAAGCTCCATGATATTTTAGTTTGCTATGGCTCATGTTCCAAATCATTGTGTTGTATTCGGTTGTTTATTATTTTGTATTTTTCATATTTTTGAAGAAGAATTAATCGTTCAAAAACATTTTATCCTAAACACCAAAAGAAGGGGACTAGTCTCTTGACACCATTTATTTATTGGCATTGTCAAACTGGATACCATTTTTGAATACTTACAATTTTTAACATTCGTAAAAAATTAAAACAAAATCAAATCGTTTGAAATTAACTCTACATCTGAAATCGCCCTATATTCGGCTTGTATGAAAACATTTTGAAACCATCCCACTGTCAATATCAGTAAGCTTCCCATTCAATGACCTTGTAACACATAAAATCCGGTAAATGGGGTGAAAATCGTTCACATATGCCACTATCTAATCGGTGAATAGATGCAAAATCTCCGTTTGTCAATTTTTCACCAGCATACTCAATAACCATTCAACGCTATTCAGTATGCCACAAGAGAACAACACTAAACCTAATACGAAGCAAGTAAGTAAGCAGTATTCAGGCTAGGTACCAACAAACATTTTGTTTACATCGCAACTAGTGTCTGCGAACTGCCTGGCGGGCAAATATACCCTTTCCTTCTTTTTCCATCATTTTGATCACATACGTGGAGTGTGTTGGACTCGTAATGAGAAGGCTTGAATTGCAGGTCGACGACATCCTTACTGTTGCTGTTGGCGGTACTGGCAACGACGACTGCTATTCCTCTGACGATGACTTATCTCCGCTTTTGACAGTCTGTTTCCGTTTTGTTTGCGAGACTTCTTGCACTTACTCCACAAACGAGTATGATGTGTTATGTGAATGAACAGGGCAATCACATGTGCTCAGGATGTTTACGAGTACAAACTGGCTATTTGCTGGGTGGATGATATGTGCACGATATGTGATGAGGCGAGCCGACGCGAAACGAGGTGAGGGGCTGAAGGTCGTCCGAGCTTGGAGCGAATGTATGTAAGTTCTGGGCAATATGACGCGTATACGTGTAAAAGCGACCACTTTCACTTGACAGTGGGCGTCGTATGTGACATTCATTCAAGTATGTAATTGATGTATGGATGGATTTACTTGTCGGAAGGATATGTTCAGGCAATGGGATGTTTACTTAGAAGAATATGCGAAATGTCTGCGCTCCGGTGAGAATTTCGCTGAGATTGATTGATATACTAGGACATTCACATATCACGTAGAGTAATGTAGACCGATTTTCTCCCCGAATGGACGAGTGCATTGTATGGAACCTGAGGGATTTTAAAGTTTCAAGTTTTTGAAAAAAATGATCTCTCATGGGTAATTGCAGGTATGCTGAAATGGCTCTAAAGTAAACAGATAGCGAGATGAAAACCTGTTTCTTAACTTCTTTCAATGTCACTAAGCAGATAGCTATTGATTCTCATTGTTTTATCTATCTAAATATCTTGGTACTAACTGTTTATTTCGGATGTTCCAATACTCATGTTCCAAAACTCAAAGTCGTCTTCGATTTTGCAATAAGATAACGATACTACAAAAATATACAACAGCATCTACAGGCTTGCATAGGCTTGTTTTAAATCAAAGAAGCATTTTCAAAAAATGCTTATAAATTTGCTCATTTTCCGTAAATCTGCTATTCTCCTGTAGTTCTATTTTTTAATGTTATGCATAAGTTTAATTTTTAAAACCGAAAAAAATTATAATATCGTTCTTGCCTTCTTTTCTTTTATATGATTCTACATTCATTTACATTTGTCTTAGCTAGTAATCAAATGCCGCCTAGTCCGGAAACTACAATAGCGATTATGACCGCCAATGCAAAAAGAACCGTATTAAAATGATGAGCAACAATGAAACCAGGCCGAACAAAATGATCGGACGTATAGCGAAAGGATATCCTGACAAACGATGAATACTCAGAAAATTTCCTCCCTGAAGACATTGCGGAACGGATGTCTATAGACCAAGGTCGTATCGTATATTTTCCAGTAGCGAAGCGTACTCGTACAACGAAACATCGCGTTCTTTGTCCAACCCATTCCTCGAACAACGTTGAACGGGTCTATCGCGTAATAGAGAATACCTTCTCGGTTCAGTGGGCTGATAAGGAGCAGAGATGAAGGTGGTTTGCGTTTCGTGCTGTTTCCTTTCGGAGAACTGTTGGCGTAACGAAGGGATGGCATTCCTTAGCGTGCGCTTCTATCATGGGATGAAATGAAGAAAATTACTTTGCATACTAATGAGTTTCGAGTCTTATTACAACGACTTGGCAAGAAAAAGGGATGAAAATGCTGTTCGAGGCGTTGCTTGAATGGCACGAACTTGGAATTAAAAATAGAAAATGGCCTCGTTTCGGTGGACTATAGAATGCTCGGATGGGAATTTGAAAAGAGCAAGACTTATAATAGTATAGAATTACTCGTTAAAAGTGGGAAATATCCACATAAGCCCTAATTTCATTCAAAACCGTTTTTAAAATATAAGCTCACAGAATTAATAGACCTTCATATTCGATATGAACCGAAAAAAATCCACGTGATTCCCGGAATCTGAATATTATAGCATCATTTCCACCAGCTTTATTATTTTGAGAACACTTTCTGCATTGACATTTACTGCGATAAGGAGCTCTTCCGACAAATCTCTCAAAACAATACTCCCACTTTTTGAACATTTCTCTGCTATACACTAAAATCAATCATATTTTGACTTCATGCGAAAAAAATTGTTCGATTCATTGCAAACCTTCACGAGCTGTCGTAGGCACTTCAGCATTACCAACGCTCGATCTTTCGTATTGTGCCTGGAATTCATACGAAAACTCAAAGACTATCTTCATTCAAAAAAATCGAACAGTCCTTATCCATTATTTATGTCATCTGCCATTGTACAAAATTTCAAAACTGTCTTACGCAAAAGGATGACTGCTGCACACATGTACTCATTTAATGGTGCAACCGAGCAATCGATTGAAAAACTCAAAAAGGATAAATTCCACTGAGACAGTACTTATCCAAAAATGACAATTCTTATTGATCGTATGGTCCAAGTACACAGTGCCGTTATGGACGATGATCGGATCCTTTTGTATCCACGCCATTGCATACAGTGTCGCAGAAAGGACATTTTCAAGATTCTAAATGAGCATGAAATATGGTCTTCTAGAAGAGTTTGTTGTTTACTTTTGTCCGAATTGGGAAGATCTTTTCGAGTTTTTGCCACACAGTTTTCAGTATGAAATATCTTAGGAAAGGGTCAGCGGAAGGGACTGACGATCTCAACTGTATGAAGAAGGATTATTTTGAAATGAATTTACTGTCGTTGTGAAATACGAACAAGCAATGATAAAGGCTGATTGTATGGCGTCCGATTCGAAGTTTTGGCTGAAAGGTTTGGGAAATCTATTCATGAATTGGATTAAACAGAATTAAGAAGAATTGACAAAAAGAATTTTATTAATGATCGGCACCGAAGCGGATTGCTTGTATGAAATAGAGTGGCAAAAATAAATGTGATGTCATTCTTGCGAGGTAAACTTAATAGTTTTGAAGTGAAATTGTACTGAAGGTCCCAGCATTCGTTTTTGGGCAATTATGAATCCCTACAATCAAGTAATTTTTTATTAAAAGAAAACTTCCAGTTAGTTGATTTTTAGAAGTAACGTTATTAGAATAGATAAATGTTCAAATCGCTCCTGTTTAAATGTAAAAGAGTCAAATAAAATTCTTATGTATGATAATGAAAAGCATTATATGTATTCATTTATCACTTCTCACTTCACAGGTGGTGTCAAAAATGTGTATACCCTACCAGGAATACTGTTTAATTTTAGTTATTTGAAACTTCTAAAAATTTCGAGGTACTCGTATGTACAGGAAAAAATATTTTTGAGGAAATTTCAGAAGGGGTAGGAAAGTTTCAAAGGCTATAAAATTTAAAATATTAAACATTTTTTGCTTGTTTTCAATACAATATACAATAAGGAAAATATTGGTGTTAGTCCTGCTGCTCAGGATGAATATAATGAGTTCAACAAAATTTGACCAATAGTGCAATTAAAATAAGATTTCTCTTAATATTAGACGCGTTATTTTGCACCTCTACCGAAAGCTGGTTGAGCATTGAAGACAACAGCATCCTGCGGCAGTTGATGGTATTTTAAATGTGCAGAGACGCCAAAAACGCAGCTATTGATAAGTTTCAGATCATAAGTTTTACCCGCAAATGCACGGCTACACAGAACACAATTTACGAGGGCTGCTGTAAAAGTAGTGATAATCGGTTTTTTCCAGTTCGCATAAAATTTAAAAATTGTACTACTTCGTATACCCAATAGGTCACCATAAAAGAAACATACAAATAGGCCACGATTCCAGGGAGGTACATTACTACATAGACCAAATGACAAGATTGTGGGACGCTATTGAGGAATAAAGACGCGGCAAACTGCAAATCGGAGTGCCGTTTCATCAAGACAACGTACCGGTACACTAGGCTGCAGTTGCGATGGCTGCAATTCAAGAAACAGGATTCGAGCTGCTTCAACATCCGCCTTATTTGCCAGATCTAGCTCCCAGCTCCCTTCTTTGGCTCAAGGTACACGTTCGAGGCAAGAAATTTGAAGATGAAAGTAAAGGGATGGCCTATGTTGAGGCGTTTTGGAAGAATAAAGACAAAGAATTTTTTCCTAAGGGTTGAGTCGCTTCTCAACCCTTAGAATTTTTTCCTAAGGGTATCCTGGGTTTGGAAAAAAAGATGTACTAAATTGATTAGCTTGTTAGGCGACTATTTTGAAAAATAAATACATTTTTTTAAGTTCATTCACCTTGGTTCATATGATTACTTTTGGATCAACCTCGGTGTTATCTTGGATGAGAAACTTCGTTTCATCTTAGGGTACGGACAAGACGGAGCGACGAGAGCGTCGCGAGCGTCGAGTCAAGCAACGCGCCGAAATCGGTCCTATGCTTTCAAATGGAAGTGGCCATGTCGGAGCAGCGACCAAAGAGTGAAAATTTGATAGTAGCGACGACATCGATTCGAATCGATTTCGTTGCTCGACTGCTCGCAGCGGTAATGTATTTTGTTGTTGCAAAATGTGTTTCGATGGCATACAGTAAGTATACGAATTGCGTTGATGGGTTTTTCGTGGGTAATTCGAAATTTCGGGTACATTTTTTATAATTGAACGGTGCAGAATTGCACACAGTCAATTAGATTCCTACCAGTGATTAGGAAAATATATTGATTTATATATATCAGCAGTCTAATGATTTCAATTTGGTGTATAGTGGTGAGAAAAACTTTTCATCCGACACTGAAGAACTCATTATTTCGACTGCCACTGTAAAATTTCGTTTACAATTTTGCGTCTCGTCGCGTCTACATGAACACAATTAAATGAGCTGTTCGATGCTTGACTCGACGCTATGCTCGACTCGACGCTCTCGTCGCTCCGTCTTGTCCGTACCCTTACGCTATAATAACATCAAATCCCTCGCGAGTAAGCAGCAAGGCGTCATTAAACGACGAGCAAAAAATTTAACAACGTGCTGGCTACAAGATGGTTATACACTGCACTCGTAAACCCTCTCCTCGAATACGCGTGTATAATCTGGAGCCCAGCTTTTGCGATCCACAGTGACAGACTGGAGTCCATGCAGAAACAATTTTTAGTTTTCGCCCTGAGCTAATTGACTTATCCCCAATGAGTTTGGGATTGGTCATTTAAACACTTGCACCCAAAAGAATGGGTGTTTCACGTTCGATGCCACTAAAGGCGTTATTGGAACTGAATTCCTGACAAATTGGATGGCGATTCATATTCCTGCAAGGAAGAGGAATATGTACACTCTAAAAAGTGGGTCTATAATTAATACTTTGATAATAGGAAATATATTCATTTTTTCGTTTAAAATAACGAATCACAAATTTTTTTACACATTCGATGTGCATTTTTTCGCTTTTACGTCATATCAGCTGAATAATACACAGCTTCTTGTAAATTGAAGCAAAAAGAGTGTAAATTTACTTGTTTGCTATTCACCTTTGCGCCAAAGCCATAAAATTGCATCATTTTTTTGGGTAAAATTACACGATTTGGTCGTAAAAAAAATATTCTTGTTACGCACTTTTGTAAATTTACATCTTTAATAATAGGAAACCAGTTTCCTACTATTATAAGGGTAAAATTCAACCAAAATTTTTTTGAGTGTACATTCTACCACATATGCAGCTAATGAGCCAGCAAATAGAATCTGCAGGAATTTTAGTAACCTGTATTGCCCAACGATTCCCAAATTATCCTTTGAATTCTCCCTTGCCCAAGCCATTTTGCCCAAAAATTGCAAATCGGCAGGATGAAAAAAGAATAAAAAGCGGAAAATTTTCAGGTCACTCGATAATACGAAGAATTTTTTTACGTCGTTGCCTTAGCAACATAGTTTGCATTTAAAAATTACACTGGTCTGCATCCTGAAAACTTCAAGTTCAGGAAGACCTGATTACTATGTTGCAAGTTCACAAAATTTTTAAAAAAAATTGCTTACTTTTAAGTGCTTAGGGTTTAAGATTGGTTTTTTTGGCCATTTTTTGATAAAATTATAACGGTAACTAAAATTTCTGCTGGCGCCAAAGGATTAATAATAATAAAATTTTGATGGGGCCTGGGCCTATTTCATACATATCACAACTTTAATCGATGGCATAATATCGACTCTTGTTGCACAATTTCAGTAACACTTCCCCGTGGGTAAATATGCGGCTGTCCAAGTAATCCAACTAATGTAGGATTATATCATGATAACGCTTTCAAATAGTTCAACATATTTTCTTTGAAATTTAGATGCTTAATTTGAAAAATACCATTATTCAAGAATAATAAAACGTAAATATTTATTGTGCTTCTTTTATTTAATGATTATCAGCTTTTAATAAAAAGTACTTGTGAAAAATACAATCATTATCAACTTTTTCGTGGGACCATGTATACAAATTCATAACGGAGTATGAATTTATTAATTACCACTGCCAGTTTTCTGCTATCTTCAGTACAACAAATCATCCACTGAACGAAAATTTAATAATATTAACTAGGTAAAAACGAAATTTGAATAAGTTTTCAATTTTTCATTAACATTTTTCACAAATTATATTTTAATGTGAAATGAATTGTAAGTTGATTTGTATCTTGCAAAAAAAAAAACTTGCAAATAATCAATTTGATGCGAAGCAATTAAAAGCGATGGAATGAAAATTTATATTCATACACATCTTCCCAGAAATTTAATTAGCTATTAATGTAAATTGAATTTAGGTATCAGAGGTCACTGGGTTATATTTTACTAAATATTTACTGCAATGTTTTTATGGCAGCATTGAACAGAAATTACCAAGATTTTATGGAAATCCAATCGATTTTGGATCTTTTCGACAATTTAAATTTATTGCTTATATCACTTTTTTTCATTATATTATTCAAAATTCTTCACCAAATTTTACCAATTTTGAATATTAAAAACTATTTGATTTACTGACTGGTAATTCTTCACCATATGCTGCTAAATAAATATTTTAATGTGATGTAACTAGTTTTACTTAAAATATTGAGCTATTTGTTCACGTTTGCTCAATCTCTTATTTCTTTCTTCAATCATCCTAAATCCTATGGAACAAAACTATGAGCTAAAATGAACCCGTACATACATAGTAATTGCATTCTCCTTTTTTCAAATGCTGGAATTTACCTGGAATGATTGGTTTTCTTTTCTCGTTGACATAACAAAAAACGAATCTATTGTATGGAAACAGTTTGGTAAGATCACGAAATTGAAATCCTTTTGTTATGCAAGAGTTCATTTTCAAGGAGCAGAGATTTAAATAGCGGAACTTGATATATTTCGCTCGTGCCATGAGAAGAATCACAGAGTCTTCGTCGGCACAGAGTGTGTGGTAAATAGGCAGGTGGCTGCAAAAATTAAGGATTTAAAAAAGGATATGGGTATGAATAGTTGTTCGATTGACAGCTGTTGGTTTGCTAGTATGTGATTAACAGACGAGTGCAAGAACAGTTTTTTAATGAGTAAAATAAAATTTATTAGGATGCATTGTGAGTTTACGCGAACTTCTTAAAATGAAACACATCCAATATATTTTTCCTAATTTAATGTTTATTTTAAGCAATGTAGCACCCAGCACCGGTATAGATACGGGTTTGTTTATAGAAATGAAAATTGATTATGGCATAAAAAATTTCTTCAGCAAAGTTTTTGCTAATTTCACCCAACTTCTAAACGATTTCCAGAAAATCTTCATAATCTGAAGTTTTTTTTTTTTTTAAATACCTGAAAAGAACCATTTCGTCTTTTACGGCTTCAACCGAATTCAGCTCCTCCTCAATTTATATCGCTTTCCTTCCTTTCCTCCAACTATTGACACATTATGCTCTAAGCACTATCTAGGAGATTGAAATCAACCTACTTTTTTTAATTTTTCTTAATCTTCATTCTTGTATTGAGCTAATATGATAAATTTCAATTTTACTTTGAAAATAGAAAATTGAACGGATAATTTCTTTCTTTGTGCTGACGGAAACCGGAACTGAAATTCGCTAAGAAATTGAATCGGACAATTATTTCTGTCATGTGACCTGAAAAGGGTCACCAATACATTAAAAATACAAAGTTTTTTGAAGATTTTGACACGTGGGTAATGGGTTTTTCAATGTAAGTATTTTCACGAAACGGCATGCATTATGGGATTATTTTTGTGATTAGTCTTTAAAGTGCTCGGCGAATGTAGCATTGGGTTTTAGCACCTTTTTGTGGAAGCTGTCACAATCGGTGGAAATTTTCTAAATGAGTGGAGCTTGTTACAAACGGTCGCGATTCATTCAAATGAAGTAGGCTCACAAAACTGGGCTGCTTAACATCTTACAGGGTAAAAACCTACAATACACGATGCTACGATTCGTAAATATCATTTATCAGTATGATTCGTCTCTTCATACCATCATACTAATCACGACCATCCTTCTACACCATCATTACCGAGCAATCCTTCATCTTCTGCAGCTTCTGGTAAACTCTTATATTTTCATCGCACAAATACATTCACCCCGTTGATTCACCCTTAGGCACGTACATCCTTTGCCAAGTATAATTTCAGTTTAGTTCTCATCAGTATCAAACGAAAAACCCCACCGAATAAGAGCGGAGCGAATATCGCCATACCAACTTCTCCCCATCGAAAGAAGCAAAACAGAGCTCACTCATCAGCAAAGAACGCGATTGTCTGCGACGTAATGAGAACTTTAAATAACAACTCCACCAAATGGCAACAATACGACAGAGGCCGCGAAAAATGTAACTGAGATCACGAAAACGACGTCGAACGCCAGGCCCCAAACCAGAGCGAGAAGGCATTGCCGAGAATTCATCTCTTTGGGCTCCACATTTTCTTCATTGAGTTTCTATGGTAACTCTTTCTTCTCGCGTCGTCTTTACTTCGCTTCTTAACTCATCTACTTTTTAATTTTCTTCTTTTTCTTTTCAATGTGCACCGAAACTGTGGAGTTTCACTTATATTTTGCCTCCGGTATGGTTGGAACTGGGCCGTTCGCGAATGACGATATGCCTAGAAAATGAAGGGTGGCAGGAACCTCAACCTGAAGGAATTCAAATAGATTGATGTTGCTATCGTATTGCAATGCTGCACAGAAATGAGTTGAAAAACTAAGGATATTTTTGTTGGAACTTAGTTGTGGAGTGGTACTTAGTAGAGTTGGGTCGTGCTCGGATTTTCACACACTAGGTATTCCGAGCACGAGTACCAAAAAATACCTGTTCCAAAAATACTAGCTAGTATTTTTTGAAGTATGTACATATATACACACAAGTACATGCGATTTGCAGGAATGTAATGAAATGGTATGATATGCCCTCCCCCACCCACCAGGCACAAAGCTCCCAGGCTAGAATGGTAAGGGTCAGTTGACCGTGAAAGGATACGAGCATGGACTAATGCCATGCAGCTTGTCCGTTACTTTCCAATGGCCGGTCACTTATTTGGCAAGTCTTTGTCCAATCTAGGAGCCATCTAAGGGAAAACAATCAAATTCAATCAATTTAATTTGATTTTCATTTTAATATATGCACAAAACACTTCCTGTATTCGTTCAAATTACCAATGTCGAAAAATTAACTATGATAGGACCAACTAATCCTGTTGCCATCTATATGACTTTTCATCGATCGATCCCTGATACCAAACTTTTCCTGGCTAATCTAAAACAGTTGGTTTTCCACTTACCTCACTCAAGCATGAAGTTTGTCGAAAATTTTATTAAGAAATGATAAAAATAAATGTTACGTCTATTAAACATGCACCCATTTGGGGGTTAACCTCTTCGGTAAGGCAGGACATGAGTCACAACCCCAGTAGGTCTGCAGTGCAGTCACGAGGAGGGGTTCAGCACAACCGGAGAGGCCAACTGAAAAACCAAAAAGGATCTCTACATTTTTAGTGCTACTTTCAGTTTTTCCGGCGGATTTCATTTTGCCGTATCTTAGAAACTAGGCCGCTTTTTCCCAGATTTGTATGGAAATTTTGCCCGAAACAAATCAGAAAGGTCCCTAAATTTATGCTAGCCCGAAATAAAATTTTGAAAATAATGGTCGTTTTCTCTTGCCCGGCGAAAAACGAATAATTTCTTGCCCGGCGAAAGATGAATAATCTCTTGCCCGGCGAAAAACGAATAATCTCTTGCCCGGCAAAAGATGAATAATCTCTTGCCCGGCGAAAAATGAATATTCTCTTGCCCGGCGAAAAATGAAATAATCTCTTGCCCGGCGAAAGATGAATAATCTCTTGCCCGGCGAAAAATGAATAATATCTTGCCCGGCGAAAAATGAATAATCTCTTGCCCGGCGAAAAATGAATAATCTCTTGCCCGGCGAAAGATGAATAATCTCTTGCCCGGCGAAAAATGAATAATCTCTTGCCCGGCGAAAAATGAATAATCTCTTGCCCGGCGAAAAATGAAGAATCTCTTGCCCGGCGAAAAATGAATAATCTCTTGCCCGGCGAAAAGGGAATAATCTCTTGCCCGGCGAAAGTTGAATAATGCCTTGAGATTAAAAAGAGAAATCTTTAAAAAGGGGCCTAGTTTCTAAGATACCGCAAAATGAAATAATCTCTTGCCCGGCGAAAGATGAATAATCTCTTGCCCGGCGAAAAATGAATAATCTCTTGCCCGGCAAAAAATGAATAATCTCTTGCCCGGCGAAAGATGAATAATCTCTTGCCCGGCGAAAAATGAAATAATCTCTTGCCCGGCGAAAGATGAATAATCTCTTGCCCGGCGAAAAATGAATAATCTCTTGCCCGGCGAAAGATGAATAATCTCTTGCCCGGCGAAAAATGAATAATCTCTTGCCCGGCGAAAAACGAATAATCTCTTGCCCGGCGAAAAATGAAATAATCTCTTGCCCGGCGAAAGATGAATAATTTCTTGCCCGGCGAAAAATGAATAATATCTTGCCCGGCGAAAAATGAATAATCTCTTGCCCGGCGAAAGATGAATAATCTCTTGCCCGGCGAAAAATGAATAATCTCTTGCCCGGCGAAAGATGAATAATCTCTTGCCCGGCGAAAAATGAATAATATCTTGCCCGGCGAAAAATGAATAATCTCTTGCCCGGCGAAAGATGAATAATCTCTTGCCCGGCGAAAAATGAATAATCTCTTGCCCGGCGAAAAATGAATAATATCTTGCCCGGCGAAAAATGAATAATATCTTGCCCGGCGAAAGATGAATAATCTCTTGCCCGGCGAAAAATGAATAATCTCTTGCCCGGCGAAAGCTGAATAATGCCTTGAGATTAAAAAGAGAAATCTGGGAAAAAGCGGCCTAGTTTCTAAGATACCGCAAAATGAAATAATCTTGCCTGGCGAAAGATGAATAATCTCTTGCCCGGTGAAAAATGAATAATATCTTGCCCGGCGAAAGATGAATAATCTCTTGCCCGGCGAAAAATGAATAATCTCTTGCCCGGCGAAAAATGAATAATCTCTTACCCGGCAAAAAACGAATAATCTCTTGCCCGGCGAGAGATGAATAATCTCTTGCCCGGCGAAAAATGAAATAATCTCTTGCCCGGCGAAAGATAAATAATCTCTTGCCCGGCGAAAAATGAATAATATCTTACCCGGCGAAAAATGAATAATCTCTTGCCCGGCGAAAGATGAATAATCTCTTGCCCGGCGAAAAATGAATAATCTCTTGCCCGGCGAAAAATGAATAATCTCTTGCCCGGCGAAAGATGAATAATATCTAGCCCGGCGAAAAATGAATAATCTCTTGCCCGGCGAAAGATGAATAATCTCTTGCCCGGCGAAAAATGAAGAATCTCTTGCCCGGCGAAAAATGAATAATCTCTTGCCCGGCGAAAAAGGAATAATCTCTTGCCCGGCGAAAGTTGAATAATGCCTTGAGATTAAAAAGAGAAATCTTTGAAAAAGCGGCCTAGTTTCTAAGATACCGCAAAGTGAAATAATCTCGGCGAAAAATGAATAATATCTTGCCCGGCGAAAAATGAATAATCTCTTGCCCGGGGAAAGTTGAATAATGCCTTGAGATTAAAAAGAGAAATCTGGGAAAAAGCGGCCTAGTTTCTAAGATACCGCAAAATGAAATAATCTCTTGCCCGGCGAAAAATGAATAATCTCTTGCCCGGCGAAAAATGAATAATCTCTTGCCCGGCGAAAAACTAATAATCTCTTGCCCGGCGAAAGATGAATAATCTCTTGCCCGGCGAAAAATGAAATAATCTCTTGCCCGGCGAAAGATGAATAATCTCTTGCCCGGCGAAAAATGAGTAATATCTTGCCCGGCGAAAAATGAATAATCTCTTGCCCGGCGAAAGATGAATAATCTCTTGCCCGGCGAAAAATGAATAATCTCTTGCCCGGCGAAAAATGAAAAATCTCTTGCCCGGCGAAAGATGAATAATCTCTTGCCCGGCGAAAAATAAATAATCTCTTGCCCGGCGAAAGCTGAATAATGCCTTGAGATTAAACAGAGAAATCTGGGAAAAAGCGGCCTAGTTTCTAAGATACCGTAAAATGAAATAATCTCTTGCCCGGCGAAAGATGAATAATCTCTTGCCCGGCGAAAAATGAATAATCTCTTGCCCGGCGAAAAATGAATAATCTCTTGCCCGGCGAAAAATGAATAATATCTTGCCCGGCGAAAAATGAATAATATCTTGCCCGGCGAAAGATGAATAATCTCTTGCCCGGCGAAAAATGAATAATCTCTTGCCCGGCGAAAGCTGAATAATGCCTTGAGATTAAAAAGAGAAATCTGGGAAAAAGCGGCCTAGTTTCTAAGATACCGCAAAATGAAATAATCTTGCCTGGCGAAAGATGAATAATCTCTTGCCCGGTGAAAAATGAATAATATCTTGCCCGGCGAAAAATGAATAATCTCTTGCCCGGCGAAAAATGAATAATATCTTGCCCGGCGAAAGATGAATAATCTCTTGCCCGGCGAAAAATGAATAATCTCTTGCCCGGCGAAAGATGAATAGTCTCTTGCCCGGCGAAAGCTGAATAATGCCTTGAGATTAAAAAGAGAAATCTGGGAAAAAGCGGCCTAGTTTCTAAGATACCGCAAAATGAAATCCGCCGGAAAAACTGAGAGTACGAAGTATTCCTGAATATAAAAGCACTTGCAAGCATGAAATACGTTTACGTCTAGTCTTTTGTCTCTTATTCACATTCTTCAAGAGAACAAAAACTTCTGATACTTATAAAGATAACAAACAATCTCATAGTTTTCAAATAAAACTTTTTATAATTAAAAGTTTGAGACTTTCTTTATTTGCGAGGACTACCTAAACGCACATATGTGTGTAACTGATCTTTTCTTTTTAAGTCTCTCGTCAGAGTGAAGCGCTAATTTACTCATAGCAGGCTTGACTAGGTCTTGGCTCAACAAGAGTAAGACTATCCCTTCTGTACACTGAAGAGCTTTAAACTGAAACTGACACATCATTTAAAAATTTTAATCGGTAACATGTTCCTGGTCAGCTTTAAAAACCTGGTCACTTTCAGACAAAACAAATTAAAATTAAAAAAAAAAGTTCTCCAGCTAAAGACTCGCGAACAAAAATTGTGTCTAACCATAAGATCCTCCGTGAACTTCAATCAAATCAAATTAATATTAATTCCGAAAAGCTCCTATTCCATTTCCCGTCATTAAAACCTCAACCACACAATAGGACAATTCGAATATTAAAATTAATCTGACATTAAACGACAATAAAAAAATTACTTACGGGTAAAAGTCGCCACAAAATTAGTCAAGGATTCACAGCAACAAGAAGAAAAAATCGACCAGGACATTTTATTGTTAAAAGCAAGCTTTAGTCTTGTCATGAAACGAATAAAAATCGTGAAACATATTTTAGCACTTGTCATTTTCAAGGTGTCATAGGAACGTAGAAAGTCCATTAGCGAGCACTACCATTACATTTTTTTCGTATTCATCCTGGCCAACTTCCCGATTCTGTCGCGAATGTCTTGAGATTTAAGAATAGTCTGATAGCTTGCCAAGATGGAATCAAGCATATTGTGCATTATGTTTCAATTCGACATACATACGCATTGTTCACGCGTTTTTCTGAGACCTCCTTGTTTTTATGACTGTGTCAGTCGCGGCAGTGAACAAGACGGACAGTTATTCCTGCCATTCGGTGATTTCGCCGTGAAGACAGCGGAGGTATCGTTTAATGATGTGTCACACAAAGATTTGCTTCATAATGTAGCACGCCTTTTTATCCTGGTGCGAATGGGTGATAAGCGCGAAATTGTCACATGGTTTATGAGAGTACAGCTTACGAACGAAAAGCTTTTCACTGTTCGCTTCACATTTAGATTATTCGAGTCGTTTTCGTGAATAAAGCATGAAAGGTAGTTGTAAGCCTGCTGTTCTATGAGTAACAAGACTTGAGACGCAAGACTGCGTAGGAAGTTCATGATGCACCTTATGAATTTTGAAAGAACAAGAATTTCAACTTTTCGTAATTTCGAATTACCCTCTATGAACAAGTATGACACCTGCCAATCAAGCACATAAACACTGGCCTTGGAGAGTGTTGTTTACTCACATTCAGTCCTTAACAGAACTTCCGCCGCAAGCTTAGGCTCTTTCCAATCTAATTCGATCTCCGAAAACTTTGAAACACAAATCCTTTTTTTTTGCTTATAGCACCATGCACTATAGGAATCTTACCGAAGTGTAACGGAAGGTGTATTAAAGTTGAAAGTGACTTTGAATGCTAACATCAGGAGCAGATATAGCTGCTGGGCATTTTAACGAAGATGGACTAACAGATGTTGTTGATTTTCTTCGTCTTTCTGCCAAAGTCTATTCCTGTGCCGCTGCTTTCATCACCCTTTGCAGCTAGATTTCGTTTCGAGAATCGAGAAGGATTTTTGCGATGCTCTTCAATTTTATTATATTTTTCCCATCCATGGCTCAAGGGCAAATTAATTTAGCGGCCATTTCTGTTCTTTGAGACTGCTTCCGGTTTTTTTTCCTTCGCTTCGCCCAGTTTGCTTTTTATCTTTCCACGAAGCCCTTTTCCAATTTTCTCGTTTAGACAGAGAGAATATAATCGTTTTTTCTTTCATTTTATTTTTCACGTCCGCTCTCAGAAACGTCACTGGCGAATGAATGGAAAAAAACAAAATCTGGTAGGTAATTATAAAGAACGGTCGAAATTGCCAGCGGGGTGTTAAAGAGGATTCCTTGTCCACGCAAAAAACGCAATGATTATTTGAGGGAGGGGAAAAGAGTGAAATTATCTACAAGGCTCATTTATGGTCGAAATGGTGTCGCAGTATTGAGCGAAGAGCATAAAAATGCTTCCATGGAATCAAATTCATATTTTGGGCGGGAGAAGTAGAATCTGAACTGGCAGGTGGCGTGTATATTTTCTTAATATCAAAGAATTTGCTTAGAATTCTTTGTTTCGTTTTACAACTATAAATAATTTCCCGGAATTCTGAATCCGAAACACCAGCACCGTCACTGTCAAGGCAACTCATCCTTAACAACTACTTATCTCCAACTTTCCGCAGGAAAAACACGATTGAACCTCTTCTATCACCTTCCTCATCATTATCATCCGAGGCAAGTTCTATGCCAATTTTTCCCGCAAGTATGTACTTCATTTCCTTTATCGCGTTTTTTATTCATATCATTCCGAGAAATACATCAAGAAACTCCTGCAATACTTACAAACGATGAACTCATTAAAAATATGTTTTGCTTTGATGCTTAACTTTTTTTTCGTTTGCTTCGTGCGTACCTACTAGTCGTTTGGTAGGTACATACCATAGGATTCTTTCCTTACGCTACGGTCGTGACCACTTCTTTCAGTTCGCGACTTTCTATCTTTTCATGCGTGACTCCTGATGGTGAGTGAGTGAGTGGTGAATTGCTACCTACCACGTTCATTCGGACATTTCTACGTTGAAATGTTGGTTTGTTTGTTGATTTGCTAGCTGAAAGTTTGATTGAGAAAGTTTTAATTGATGCAGTGGAGCTGCTTAAATCTTGTGAAATGTGAATCTAGCAAAGATAAAAATGATAAAAGGAGAAATGATGAGATGAGATTGAAGCAGACTTGTTTGCTAGTTTGTTTTGGTCTAATTAGTTATGCATTTATGTTGGAAGTCTTTAAGTAATGTTTGCAATTTCATTCTTATGATAGAGTCCCACTTCACGCTCATGTTCGTTCATTTTCTAACTGGATGAAAAAGGGCTCAGTTTTAGTAAGGATATTTTATTTTCAGATTTATAGCTTTTTTTTTAGTAAAAAATGGCTATCTCAACATGAAATTAATAAAGTTGGCAAAGTGCCACTCATCTTCGGTCCCGCTCATTCTCACTAACTCAGCCAAACGAAAACAGCATCCACACAGCAGTTAATTGTGAAGCTTGATGCACAACAGCTATTGTCCGGCACACTCGCTTGAAATGGATTTTCGTCAACTCCAGCACATGAGTCAAGCCTGTGAAACAGCCCATAGCTCGCATATTCAAATGATCAGTCAGTTGTCTGTCAATGGTGCCAAACGGTCAGAAACTGGTGAAGTTCTGATGCTATGAGGCTGTGTCTGGACTAAAATTACTCTACTCTTTCCAATAAACATGTTCATGTGGTCATTAGGACACTCGTGGTGTGGAGGGTTTGGTCAATTTGCTTTGGAGCTCTGTAAATTTTATATGGGTTATTAGCGAATATATGTATCCATCTAATTATCGTGTCTAAGGACAGCATTCCGTAGCTGATTGATCATCTTAATATACCAACATTTGAGTTGAAAATAAAGTTCTGGAAACAATGTTAAAAACGGAGTTAGTAGGAGTCAGGCGAAAACTGGCAAAAATATAAAAATAGGTTTTAGAATACATTATGTGATTTCCCCATAAGCAAATTTCCAAACATAGTCCATAGTCTCGAGTCCCATGCACATAGTCTCAGCTCCTGTGCATATAGTCTCGTCGCAGTTTCTGAAATTGTGCTACATTAAAATTTTAGATTTAAATAACTCATGTTGCGTAATGGGTAGATCATCGGCTCATAGAGTTGGGGGTCCCTGGACCGTTAATTTTTCATTTTTATCAGAGTCTGCAATAAATCTTCTTGCGTGTGGGGTCCCTGGTTCGAATCCAGGTTCGGACGAGGGTCCGCGCACCAAGCTTTGAGTTCATCTAGCTCTGATTAGGTACCTGATTTAAATCAGGGGTAAAGTGAGTCGTGGAACTAATCACTCCACACTCGTATCCACAATGATTAAAAAAATTGTAATGAAGCTCTCTACCAGCTTCAACTCCTAGACCCGTACAAGGGTTGTCGTGGGATTGCGTTGCAATAAATGGTGCTGAGAGCTATAATATATGGTTTTCCAAGCCATAATACATAGTACCAACTCCTAAAAATTTTATGTTTTATATCAGCGCTATAATATATTATAATCCTGAAATCAGCCATGTGCATAGCGCTAGTTATGGTATCTGGTGCTATACTATCTCTCTGTGTAGTAAAACAGTCTGCAAGAAGAGCACCTAGAGTTGGCCAAACAATCAGAATAGTGCAGAATGAATTTGAAGTAGTGCAAAGCCGTTTAACCACCTTGGGTCAACAGTAGCAGTTGTCTGAAAGCGTTTTGTGGCAGATTTTATGGCCGACGGCAGCGGAGAAGACCTTACTTGCGTTAAAGAGATGGCGTTGACCAGGACAATTAAAGGTTAGGAGTGTCTAATTAGATGATATGAGCTCACGATCAGGTTCGGTGAAAAGACTTGTTGGAACAGGCCAATGGTGATGCGAATCCCTTTAAGATATTTTCCCCATTAATCGAATGAAAGAATGATATTGAGAGAAATCCAAAATTGTGTGCTCCAGAATTATCCAAATCTTTAAGTACAGAAACAGTGCTCTGCGCTTTGAGAAAAAAAATGATTTGATGTAAGAAAAGCCATAAAAAAACGATTCATCAATAAAACGAATAAGAAAAAACGTCTAGAATTCGCAAATTCTTATAAAGATTGCCCATTTGAGTTCTGGAAGCGAACAATTTTTACTGATGCAAGTAAATTTACTATATTCCAATCAGACTGAGACCAGCGAGTGTGTAGAGCAGTAAATACTTCGTTAGAAAATCAGAATCTTCAACCTACAGTTAAACCGGTGGAAAATCTCTTATGATATGGGAGTGCTTTACTTGTGCAATATTTTCGAGAATAGCCTACGAGTTTCAAAGTAGGTTATATTCTACGAGGGCCTTTTGAACTTTTTCCGTGGCCTTTTGAGCTTTTTGCGCAGCAACTTTGAATATAACGCTGCTCTCTTCAACGCTGCCTCTCTTTTCAGAGGAACCCGGTTGAGGCAGCGTTTTTCCATTTCCTCGTTTTTTCAGAATTTCAATTTTAATGGCTCCGTGCGTCGTCACGAGCACTGGGTCTGCTTAGTCAGCCCATGTTGCAGAGCCAAGGCTGGTTTCCTTAACGGAACTATGCCCCCTTTAGTCCCTTGGGTATTTTTACATACCAGTTTGCGGCTACGGTATTATGACGGATGAATAATACGTAGCATCCCGTTTCTCTTGAGAGCAAACCATCCCCATTGTTTCAAGAACCCACCCCAGCCCCAGCGAGCTAGCAAAGCGGCACTCCAGCATCCGTCGGGGTTGGTTAAAGGGTGCTCCGCTAATGCGGACGAGGGGCCATTTCTAGGGCACCCTGCTCTCGGGGCAATCTTTTTTTTTTTTTTAATTTGCCTCTTGAATGGCAACAGCCATTCCACTCCTCGGGTGTGTTCAATGTGCATGCTATAGCAGATATTAGCTGCTATTTTAGCAGCTCTGGCTGTCCAATGTCACGAAATAGGCGAAATAGCTACTTTCTGATGCTATTTGACAGTCGGGCTGTCCAAGACTCCGGCATAGCTGCTAAGGTAGCAGCTATTTGCTGCTCGCAGTCTGGAGGATAGGAAGAAAGTAGCTAAGGCAAAATGGCCGTGCGTACACAGCTGACATGCAGTTCAAACGTAATTTTCAGTTGGAAATTGAAATGAAAAGAAGTTTTTGCGCTCTTGTGGCATATGAGATGAGGAATATATTTGAAAATAGTGACAGCATAAGTTAAATACGGGCTTTTAAACACTTCAACTCAACTCGTGTTAAGTCGGCTTTCACTCATTGCAGCTCATCTTGAGTTTTTAGCAGGCGAGCATGAAGCGCAAAAGGCAGGGTGCACTGATTCATGTGCCATCAAATTTTCAACGATTATTTTTGTTCTTTTTCACATGTATGCCACTTGAATGAATACCACATTTGTAGGTGGGACAATACTGAATAGTGCTATTCATTTTCTTTTTCGCGCATATTATTATATACTGCAGAAAATTTTCCAATTTTTATTCGCGAATAATTCCTAAAATTGGAAGCGGTATACAAAATGTATGTATGCGTGTCACAAAAACTTTACTTTAATACAACAAAAAATTGATGTTCGAAAAATACTGGAAAATAAAGTTTGGTAT
Source organism: Nemotelus nigrinus (assembly GCA_947369275.1). Taxonomy (NCBI): domain Eukaryota; kingdom Metazoa; phylum Arthropoda; class Insecta; order Diptera; family Stratiomyidae; genus Nemotelus; species Nemotelus nigrinus. Next base: position 210,462,911 of record OX376373.1, read on the forward strand.
ATCGTACCGATTATCGTGATAGTACTTGCTCTACAGATCCAAGCCCACACCGTTGTTAATTTCTTCATTTTCTTACATTTTCACTGATTTTTCATTCCACTCAGAAAGTCTATTACACTCCACTGTACTAAAAAAAAAATTGTATTCATCTTTATAATAATAAAGTATGAATATATCTTTCTGAACCATTTACCTACCTCATCCTTAAAATCTCTATAAGCCCATAAATTTTTTTTTTTTAAGTTTTACCAGTAATTTGACACTTTAACGGGACCATATAGTGCATCTATAACTGTGCAATCCTAAATTTGCTCATCGACATCATTTCACTTACCTCCCAGATTGTATTTTCCCCGTTTCAACAACCATTTCTGTCTACTCAATGGGTAACATGAAGGCATTCCATGATTGATGAACCCTTCACGAAAAATCCTTTTTTCACGGAAAAAACATGAGCTCTTCCATTATTTATATGCTTGTTGCGATTGTGTCAGTTGGTGTTGAGATCAAATCACAATCTATACGATATCAATGCAAGGATATGAAGGTACTGTAAGAAACACAAGAAAAAAACGAAGAAGAATCAGTTAACCTTTGATTGTTGCTTGGCTTGCGGCGCCGCGAGTGATAATCTTGTGCGCGACACACTGCGCAACCTTTTTCAGCTGCTTTTCACATCTTGTATACTTGTTCTTTCGTTTTTTAAGATATTTTTTTTGTTCTTCATAGTCGTCGAAGAAAACCGAGGGGATCTTCATATCTCCACTCATTTTTCACCCTTCTTCTCTCGATTAACACGTGCACGACTTGAAGCAACCGTGACGTAAGGAAAAAAACTCAAGAGTTTTCATTGCATGATGTCTGTTTTGAGCATTTTTTTATGAAAGTTTCGTAAAAGAAAAGGGAGGAATTCATCTACTGTTACTGCAACCAAATCGTAAGACGATTCTTGGTCCCAATCACATGTATGAATGTACATAAAATTTCGAATGAGTTGAGGTCGTTGAGGTAATGCTATAAGGGTTAACGGGATTTATTAGGTGCTACTGTATTTTTTTACGGGTTAGATTCTTTACGTGAACGGTGAGTAGTTTTTTTGTGGAACAAGTAAAAAAGTGTTTAAGGGTATTTTGAGGGCATATTAACAGTTTTTAAGCGGATATATGCGAGTGGAGTATGTTTGCTGACTGGTTGTTTTTATTGCATTCATTCCCGGTTAAAGATTTAGAAGAGAAACGGGTTTTTAATCGATGTCGCGTGCATGTGGTGTGCTGTGACGGTTTTATTAAGGACGTGAATTTCGGGGATAATGTATTGTTGTAAGGGAATGTAGTTTTTGTAATGAGATGATTAGTAAGCAGTGAACATGTTTGTTTTTGCTTTGTAATTAGATTGATTTTCCATGAATATTTGATCCTAGTTTGCGTAGGACTATTTAGTATTCAGTCAATTTTTAAGGCTAATTAATGCGTCTGGTGTCCAAAACGTATTTATTATTTCAAGCATTTTAATGTCACTTTGGTGGCTTTAGTTGAACTTGTTGCATTGTGAAATTGAATATGTGAAACAAAACACTCAGCGAATATAGAATAAAATATGTTTCCTTTCCTCTTCTTTCAATCATAATACGATGAAGACGTGTTTCGATTTCTAATACTAATTTAACTACGCTCTGCTTTTAGGCTATGGTCCCAGTTTTGAGTTTGTAAAAACTACAATCCCGTATAGTTTTGTATGATTTTCCATTTAAGTATAATTTGAAATTATTGATTAAATTTGCCAAATACTTTGGCATTTCATCTGACCACCAGCAAAATCTTAGTTAAAGGTAGGAGTCAATGATGTTTTTCTTTCAATATGAACGTACAAATGCCATTTGATTACTTGAAATGCAGAGAACCAACACAAAAAATCAGAGCAAAGGCTTATTTAATTACAAAAGAATTATGGACTTTATGTGAAGCTTAAGTCGCTTTTACGAAACCGAGAATAATCTGACATCCATATCATCTTGCAATTATGACGAGATTCCATTGTTTTAGTTATGAAGCATTATCTGGGTTCGATTCTAAATCATAATGACATTTCAAATCCTACAAACAAACTTCAACTTCTCCATTTATAATCGTGTTCTAAGTTCCGATAATTTAATTCAACCGAGCGCAGTTGTTTGGCACGTTCATCACACTAGCTTTATAGGCCAGGTTAACAAACATCATCTTGAAATCCTGCCCTAAATTAATATATTTTCATTACTCAGTTACAAACAAGCATACTTACGTAAATTACGTTTGCGTAAGTCTAAAATTTTACTCACTAGGCAACGTTTCCATTTCTCTCTTGAAAAATATTCTAATTGAATTCGAAAGTATTTTTAATCCGACCATAATCCGAATGTTTTCAAATAACAAGAAAAAAACGAATCGCCAAAGAAATGTTAAACTAGGAAATACTCAAAGTAAGTATTTTCTTTCAAGTATAATTTCTGTAATGTATTTCTTATTTGTGCCGAGGAGATGTTCTGTATCGTTTCAAAATACTCGTAGATACCTTTTTAATTATTCACAGTAATCGCATTTTTTCCGTTTTTCTTTTCGCGAAAAGCGAATTTGATGTGGATGAGGTTGCTTAGAGCTCAGCTAGTGTCGAGTTGAAGAGCAAGTATGAATTAGAAAAATTCGGACAAACATACTTTTCTTTCAAATTTTCCTGTACACTCTAAAAAATTTCTCGTTTTCGAATTTTTCGCGTGTAACTTTCGAGAATGAAGAGCTTAACATGTCTTAGATGTTTCACGTGGAATAAAAGACATATAAACATTCGAGAAAACAACTTATATAAATTGAGATGGAAGGTCTTTAATTGAATGCAAGACTGACAGAAGATCCTTGAGAAATAACGAGTTTCCAATTTCTTTTTTTTTTATCAATTCAATCAGGATCCATTGTTTTCAAATTTATATTGGTATTTCTTGATTTTTCATATATTAATGGATTATAATTTTTTAAGCCAATGGAGCTTTTATTCAAAACTGATTTAAATTGAAAAAATTAAAATTATATTAGGAAGTCAATACAATCATAAATAGAATCGTTATATATTGTGGAATGAGAGTAAATTCAAGCAGTCTTAGTGCAATGACAGGAAAGCTGGTATACCTCACACACAACCCATCGCATTGTTTACAACCCACCAAACAACTGGGCAACCATCGGGTCCCCCCTAAAAGCACAATTTTGCACAAACAACACTTCGACTTGTGATAAATTTCCAAACTACAAAGAAAACAAACCACTAACATTTGACCGAACTGACAGTGTTGTTTCCTTTCTTGCATTTCCATTCGAGATGGGCAACCGGACAGGAAGACCGAGAAATCTGTTAATTATATCTAATTGAACTTTGGCAAAGAGTAAAAACAACAAATTAATCTCCGAACCTGCCAACGTTTTGTCTAATTTATAATGCATGCTTCTAGAACTCGGACGCTAGGAGTAATTGATAGGAAAATATTGGGAAGTGAGCAACATATGCGTGGAGGAAATTCGAAGTCCATTCGAAAACAGGAAGTCCATTCGTTGTAAACAGTAAGTTTGTGGATGGATGTGGTAATTGTTTAAGAATACCCTTCTTGATTCGAAACAAAAGTAGACCAGGACGTTGATTGAGACGATTCACGCACTTCATCAGTTTTTACATCTAGGCATCATAGTTTTTTCACATTGTAATTAGGTCAAATCCTGAAGGCTGAATTTTCTGCATCTTATATGTACCTTCTTTTGTAGTATGCGTGAGAGATGATGTTTAATTTGCCTGACTTCATAATAGTAGTATATTTATCTTAATCAGATGATTAGCATGCTGAAATATATCCAATAGGCTGTGTGTTTGAAATCGGTAAGATGAAAGGTTTGATTATTCTTTTCATGGAAGATATCTTGAGGGAAACTGAAATTATTATTTTGTTTCTTGAGGGACATATGTATTTGTTTTTAATTTTCACATATCGCAAGTGTCAGTCTAGTTTAAATTGTTAATTCAGAGAAAAAATAGGTCCTGATGTGATATGCTTATCAAAGATTCATAAATTTGGCTTCCCCATCGATTGTAGTATCTGTATCTGTATCTGTTGTATTTTTTGGCATCACAATGCTGTAAGTTCTGTTCAATAAAGTTGAAAAATTATTACATGATTATATTCTTCGACCATAACATGAAAGTTAAACGCAAAATAAAGTAACAAAGGACACTTTGCAGCACTCAGCACACATTGCTAACATGCATCTTGTAGGTATCACCCCAGAATATGCCATAGCAGCCGCATTCAGATCTTAATACACTGTTCACACAGTTTCTCGATCTTATATTTATGTATCAGTCACTGCTTTACAGTTTTTTTTGTGATAGCACAACATCAACTATTCCGTTTCATATATTTCACCACGATGCTGATATCCACACAAAACTCAATCAACTATTATCATTTACTTCTTCTGTAACAAAGAACATAAAAAATATGCAAAATAAATATTTTTTTATTTTGATTCTAACCTATGTTAATAAGAACAATATAAGTGAAAAATATAAATTATAAATTATTTTTTTTTTAAATTTAAAAATGAAACACTTTCTTCGTCCCTTTTTCTTCCTGGGTCTACCTGGTCGTGGAACTTTTTGTTTGTGCGAAACAAGTTTTTGCGCTGCACTGCCTTCATATTCCCCTTTTTAGACATCAGCTCAATTTCTTTTTTCAGATAAGCCTACATAGCAAACATGGGCGTTTTTTATTCTCACTAGCACATTCTGCTTCTTCCAGATGGGTATCTTTTGGGGATGCCGAAAGATCTGCTCCTTCTCTTTTCACTGTAAGATTCAGTTTCGCTAGCATATCAATAGCTTCCAAATAGCATGACCCAACTATTTCTGGTTCTTGCAGCGGCAGCTTAACAGCCACTGAAATTAATTGGCTTTTCACCGAAAATGTTGATCCGTTTGCTCCATGAAGTCAGTTGGACATGCTGAGCTCCCTGTTCGTCGGCCGTTGTCCATGCTGGGTTTGCAAGGCTTCAACAACACTTTTACATGCGATTCGAACATATCCGCGTTCTTTGTCTCCTCCTGTAATTCAAAATTGTTGCTAAATTTTTAAAATATTAGTTGCTATAATTTACTTAACAAACAACCAAACTCAGCAGGTCTACCAAGACGTCCGCATACGCAAACTTCTTCTTGGATGAATAGTTAAATTTACCCTTTTTTCCGGTTTAGGCTTCCAGAAATGCCATTGTGTTATGCTGTCCGAAATTCTTCGGCGTCTAAAATTAGAAGCAATCTGTCACGCTGTCAGCTTTTATTCATTTTATTTGAAAGCATCAAATGATTTGCAATGCATCAATAAACATATTAATTATTTATTGTTTTGTAAATTACCTTTTAAGTTTTAGAGCTCCCCAATAATTCCATCGCAGTTCTCCTTTTTTCAGCACTCGTGTAAGCAGAAAGTAAAGTTAAATTTATTTTATTCACTTCTATAAAATCTTTTATTGATTATATCCATCTCCGGACTCCTTTCAGATTCTATCACATCAGCTTAATTTAACTCCCAGCATTCAGCTTACTCATCATAGCTCGAGAGTTGTAGGTATTTGATACTCTCAGCCCGAGGCATAATAGGAGTAAATTTTCATTTGAGAAATACTTTCATCACATTGGCATGCGTCAGCTAGGTATTATGTGCTGATCGCGTGGATATACTGTTTTTTAGATTTAATAACACTTCAAGCATATATTTCAATAGAATAAGAACTACAGTAGACAATTTCTAACCCTTGAAATGCGTACAAGGTTTCTTCCGCTCCACAGAACATTTTTATTCCTCAGAATGGTTGTATTATTCAAAAATCTAACCCTTTTCAGTTTAAAGTATGATAAGCACATGAACCACACTCGGAGTTCAAGTTACGTCTATTCAATAAATGCATTTAAATTTATGATTTTTTTCACAGTATGCCTTGAAGCTGCTCTCTGCATACGACTGAGCCTAAATTTTTAATTTCATTCACAAGATTCTTGAGTTGCGTGCAACAGTAGTTCGTAAAATTTATTTGCAACAATAATATCGAATAAATAATCAAAAATAAGTCATTACCCTAAAGACGTAAAATGCAGTTACTTCAAATTATTTTTATTCAGCTCGAAAGTATACAGTGACAAATTTTAAGACTCAATTTTTGATAATTTCGATGGACTTTTCGAAAATGTCGAAAATATCAAATTCAAAGTACCACTGTTTTTCCTTTGCACTTTGAAATTTTCAAAATTTAAACCAACGACGGTGTACAAAAAAATTCCGTCTGGGTCACGATTTTTTTTAATCCCGGGGGTAGTTCAACCCTATCGCATGCACTACTACTGCCGTCGTTCACTTGTTAAATGAAAAAATCGATTCAGCATCAGTAGTGTTCGCAGTGAAAAAAAAAACGAAGAAGAAAATGCTTTTGGCTTCGAAATGCAAATTAAAGGGATCGACAACATTAAAAAAAATCTCTTTTTCAGAAAGGGTTACGAACAGAGATGAGTTTCAGTGCCACACGCACGCCAGTTTCGTCAGTCAGTAAGTAATCGTCTCCAGGGTGATTTTTTCCTATGGATTAATAATTCAGGGGGTGACGTTTTTTTTTCGCTGGATTCGAGTACGGGTTTAATTTCTGGGTGAAGTGAATCCATACCGTTGCTATGTGTGCATTGTGAAAGGGTTGAAGAATGCGTTTTTTTTCGGATGTAGAGTATAGTGATTTTTTTATGGTAACAGGATATGTGATTGTAGCGGTGCTCTAACATAGCGGTTTTTTGGTTACAAAGAGTTTTCAAATAATTTTTTTCCTTTTCTTACTGTTAAATCAGTCATTGTTTTTATGCATGGCACGTGAAATCTGTCAGCTGCTTCAGAGCTCGTATAACGGTTTTGAAAAAAATGGATTGTTGTTGCTTGCACTAGGCTTGGATTTAATTCTTTGCGGGATCTAATTTCAGACAATGAGGGTTTGTGGAGGAAACGTCGATGGAATTAACATATTACGATGATTGATAGCGCATGCATGGTATGTAAATTATTTGATTTAAGAAAAAAAGAGAGCAAGCACGAATGATGATGGAAATGACAAAAAAAAAGCTAATCAATGGTTTGTCTTACGTGCGTAAAAAATAAGCTACAAAAATACAAAGCTTTATAAAGCAATTAAGTCACGTTCAATGTTCCATAACTATGAAGTAACAAATCATAATTAACAAATGAAATAATCAATTTTCGTTCAACTTATTTCAATATTAATTATATATATATATACAATATATATTTCCCAAGCTCAGTCCTGGGTGTAAAATAAGATTGGGCCGTTCATGAATTATTAAAAGAAATGTTTCCATTTGGTCATACGAACGAAACGCATCACCATTTCATGTCCGAGCAGCTCATCGTATGTTCATGTCCGAATATCTCACCATGCATCATAATACATTTTTGACTACTTTTGTTGCCTCTATTCTTGTGCGTATGAAGTTGTTTTGTATTTAAAGATAAAAATAAAATTAAAATAAATAAATAAAACTGTAATACGGAAACACTCGACTCCAGAATATATTCACTCTCCGGTTGTTTCTTTTCAAATAGCCTAATAAATAACAACTTATTACAATTCTCTTGAATTCTTGGCATTTTTCAGCATATGAATTTTAATACGATGGAATTAAATTTCCTTTGAAGAATTCACGACATTCCATTGAAAAAAATTGACGATGATACTTTTTCTCAGGTGTTTTAATAGGAAGAACCTACCATACGATTTGATCTGATTAAATGCACCGAAATATTTTAGCACCTCCGAAATAAACAAAATAAACGACATCGATACGCGGCTATACATGTTAATTTTCAACTTAACATCGATTTGTGAACATCCACTTAAGTTTGATGCAAGAATTTTTCGGCTTGCTTTCTATTGCGACCGTTATTTTCGTAATGGAAAAATTCGTTTTTTTTAAATATAAGTCTTTGTACAATTTTATGTCAACTTATTTACGTATTTCACTTATATGACGTACATACTCACTTCCATGACATGCTTATTAAAATCGCACCTACACATATCAACACCACTGCCCGCCATCATTGCACCAACAACAACAACAACAACAAACAAACCTTCCGCGTTCCCTTTAAAATTGAATTTAAGAAAATTAAAAATTACGAAATGTCGTTGCTTCGTCGGCAATTGCTCTCAACATTTAAAATTCAACAATGCTGAAGATATTGACAAAATTAATCATTCAAATGAGTCATTTGCGATTCAGAGTGGCCTGGCCACAGTTATATTGTTTCGCTAAGACCCCCCGAGTCGGGTGGCAGATGAATTTTATCCTTGCCAAAAAGGTTCGTTCTTGTTAATGGTCACGGTAAGCTGGGTGCCAGGATTGTGAAGCAAAAGGTGGAGTTACATCCTTAATTTGACTTGCAGATCCTTCATCGGGGACAATCATTTCTGAACCGATTCGAGACAAACACAATTTCATTCGCGGAAAGTAAACGAGTATTTCGTTTATTTCGAATATTCGGTTGTTATTCGTTAAAGATATGTACATGTCTGGATGGGAATTGTCTGTAGGTATATTTTAATAGTGGGAAGAGTGAGTGTGGGAAGGTTCGTCTATATTTGCTGGTAGCGAATATGCATTCATTGAGGAAGCAACATTTTTTTTTTCAAATCATTTCTTTCTGTTACTCTTCGTAATTTTTCCTATTGCTGGAAAATGTGTACATACATTTGGTTATCGAAAAACTTCTTAATAAATGACTCAAGAAAAATCCCATGGCCTTGATATCGACTCGGTAGAAAATCAGCTAGAACTAGACCTATGTAAAATATAATTACACGTCTCTTTTTTCTACTCCGTTCGTAGCAATTATCGTGGTCGTCATCGTCCGTCATTGCCATCATCATCACCATGATTTTCATTACGGTTACCACTTCACTTTCTCATTTGCTCTGAGACCCAACGACAAGGACCTTGACGTGAGCGAAAACTTGCTTTGTCGACATAAATTAAATTTTCCTACAGACTCTTGATTGCGGTCGGATAATTCCTTGTTTCTCGTTAAGCACTTCAAATTATTTACCATAATTTTACGCGTTTTATGAATTCATTAGATTTTCTCGGGCAATATTTAAGTGCCGGTATTCAAACAATGGTTTCTTGTTAATGAGCACTGTATTTTCGTCGAGATGGATGAAAATGGATGAGAATGGATGAGCTGGTTCGTTAAATCCTTTTTGAAATTGCAAAGGGATTCTAATTAGGCTCGTGGCTAAAGAGGGGTGTGGTATTCTTCTACAGAACGTAATGAATCATTAATGAAATGGAATGTATAGCTTTATGATTATGGGTTTTTTTTGGGATAAAATGTTGTCTTTGTGCTCTTCCCTTCGAAATTTGGGAATTTGGAGACACGTTTAACCACTAAAGCATTTAACGAAAAAACATTTTATGCCCAAGGAATTATTTGTCATTATTTAGTGCCGACTTTTAATTACATCTCTACATAAATTTATAACACTCTCAACCATATAATAATTTATAGCCTTAATTCGAAGCGCCGACGTCGCAGTCAGATTAAAAAATTATTCTTCGACCCACGTATCCTGCAAACTCTTTCACTACTAATATCTGTCACACATAAAAAATGAGGGTGCCGCAATGTGATGCGTGCCGCGTGTTCAACATCCTTAATTTGCATACTGCAACAATCAAATGAAGAAAAAAAATCGATAAAACTCATTATGAAAAAAAGCTGAGGGATACAGCTGAGTGTTCTTGTCACCCCCAGTATATCAAAATCTGTGGGGTATAAATCGAAGGGTTAAATTTTCTACGTGCACTCGTGGATCTATGATGAGTTTCAAATTTTTTTCTGAATGCCTTGCGAATACGTAAAAAAGACAACGTTTGGATCAGTCAATGACATTAAAAAATTGTGTGTAGATTTTAATTTAATTAGATTACCAAATGTTACTTGACTCAGGCAGGATTTAAAGTTTAGGTTAAGTTTTTAAAAATAAGCTCTAATTTGTTTGCAAGGGTTCCATATTTTTTTATGAGATTTAGTAGGGTGGTTTTGGGATTTTGTAGAGTTTTTTATTTTATATGCTGTTTATGAATATCGATTACCTAATATGTTAAGTGAAAAAGTGAAAGTATAAATAGATTCAAATGTTTTGGAATTTTAGTTTATGTTCGTGTTATATGCGTGAACTAAATTTATGCAAATCAATTTTCCTATTTTGATTTTAACAAATCAAGGAAAAAATTAAGAGACTATTTTAAATAATAGCTATCCGTAATCCACCCATTAAGTGGCATAATTTTATTTCCGAAAATTGATTTGATACTGTTCAATATACCTTTTATTCCACTCTCAACACTGCCCCAAAAACAATTCACTCAAATAATTTTATTTCCGATCGATTGCCTCCTTTTTCCTTAAAATTTTAATTCTAAACTTTCTTCCCATCATATTCCTTTTTCCCTGCAAACGCTCACTGCTCCAAATCACAGCTTCCATCACCATTCTTCATTGCAAGCCAAACTGAAACACTAAGTCCTACGATACCAACCAGCCACCCAACAACCAAAAAGTTCATCTACCTTATCCCAACCACCACTCTTAGCGAACTTAAAAGCAAAATTCGCTCTTAACGAGCAAAGCAACGAAACAGAATCCTTTCTATCACGCCAGCCAGCCATCCATGTCCTGCACATTCACTCTCTTTCTCACTTCGTGCATCCTTTATAACCCGGTCTCGCGAGCGAACTCGCGGATAACGAATACAACCGCACCCCATTAACCGAAATACGGCCGACGACCATCAGAGACTTGATACTGACGCACAAAAGGAATTTTATTTTTAATGATGAAGCTGCGCCAACCCCGCCACTACCTCTTGCGATCCATCCTTACATACCGGTTCCATTTGCGGAACATCCTAAATTGTCCCCGACTCTAACGAAGAAAACACAGGCCAGTGAAGGCTCCAAGGCGAAAGCACCCAAAAACAGAACCCACGACTCCCCCATCATCAACGGCATTTCCAATCTATTCATATTCCGCCATAACAGAGTCGTTGTCGAGCTGCCATTATATCCACCCTCGCAACCGAATTTCGCGCTGCAGACCGTCCCCCGCTATATACTCTCGACCTTGTAAATCGTATGCAAATGAGCAGAAAGACAAAACCACTCGCTATAAGAGCAAAAGGGTAGAGACAACATGGAAACGAAACCAAAGTCACCGTCCTTGCCAAGCCACCGAGAGAAAGAAAAGGGGTACAGCCTTATTTTTATTAGCGATGTGGTAGCAGTGGTGGCAAGGAGCAGACTGGAATGCTCTGGGAATTGAAAGTCGCAAGTTATTATGTGCGGCAAGTGGAACCAGGAGCAGATTAAAGAGAACGTTGAAAGAAACGATGTGGAGCAGTGGAGGAAGTATTACTATAATGCAAGAGACAATGATGACTTTGTGGCAAATGTCGTTTGAAGACCTGCAGCGTAAATCGCATGGGAATGATGATGTTGGCGATTTTAATTTGGTAAGGACATACATTTTTAGTATGTATATATGCATGATAATTAACCCACCATCATTGAGCGCCCGATATACACTGTTCTCTCGGCAATAATGATGAATACAACGCTCTCATATTACCGATAAAATAAAGCAAAAATCTGAGAAAGAAATCGAGGATGTATAGAATATATTTTTTCATCAATTTTTTAAACATTTAAAACATTTACTGCTTTTCGAAGAGCATCCATATGAAATTTATAAATATCTATGTGAAATTTTACTGCAGTTTTCTCCGGAGTGTCTAGTTCAATCGAGTTAAGATGTTCTCGATAAATGAATTTTAGGGTTTTTCTTTTAAATTTATAAGAACAATAAAATATATTTAACCCTTTGGCGACAGTGGGCGTTTTAGTGAATTTAATCCTGGAACAATGAGGCTGAGAAAAATTTTATAAGTACCTCATTTTTCTGTGGAAAAAAAATTGTATAAAATTTGTATTAAATATGGATACTGGTCTGGTCTTCAGCTTGGTTATGACAATGTTTTGATAATTTTTAACCCCATGCTGACGCAAACAGCTTAAAAGTAGACAAAGAAAATATGTAAAATTTCAAATGCTCATAGCTTTTAGAGACGAAAGAGTAATCAAATCAAATGAATATTATCAGGACATATTGGTAGACACAAGAAATACACTTGTGTAGTTTTTGATTAATATGCGAACAATTCTGTTGCTACAGCAGATACGTAAAAATAATTTTTTGAAATCATCGACTCTTCTATTTTATTCTGTTTTGAAGAAAAAATGCCATTGGTTGATTAATTTTATGCTTTATCTACACAATTATTTTGAAATCTCCAGAGTTCCACACCCTTCATTGATTCGCTTATTTCTTTCAATCAATTATTTCACGGTAGTTCTTCATTAAATTGTTTATTTTTCAGTAGTTCATGTTCTATAACTTCCGATGCAGTCATCAGATTAAAACAAAATTCACACAGTAGGTTCATCTAAACGTGAAATAAATGTTGAAGATAGAGCTGCCAGCTACGGTCATTTTACACTCACGCGTATAGTTGAACCTAGAAACCTTGAGATAATTTTGTAGGAATACCAATGGTAAGAAGTGGATAGTGTCGTTCTTTGAGTGTGCGTCGGATTTCAGTAGATATTGGACCCAAGAAGACCATATTTTTTGAATATCATTAAAACTGGAAATGGTATAGATATATTATTTTCGACTTCCATTCAAAATTGGATATCGTTATGTGCTTTGCTTAGCTTATCCAAAGTTTCCGCCAAAACAAATTTTTCTCTTAATGATGAAGGTGTCATCAAAATATATCTACCACAATCGAGAGGATCACCTTTTTCATGTAGTTTCGTTTCCGATCTGTCCCTAAAAGAGCCCCAATGCTTGCGAACAAAACCTTGACAATAAACTATATAACTATCTCATCTTTCTTTATGTTTGGCACTTTTTGAAGCCGCTCTGTCATCAGCCCATCACTAATCTTTCTTAAGGCTCTATATTCGTCCACAATCAATTGGGTCGTTTGTGGGAATAAAATGTTTGCTTGCTTTATTTCCTTCATTGTGTATTTTTGGAAGGCTTTTAATTCTTGACAAAGCTGGGTTTGGGAGCCATAATTTATTGGCTCCCCCAATAGTCTCTTCGCACTTTTTAAAAAAATCCTCTTGTTTGGTAGTCTGATTAAGTATCATTCTTCAACTCATAGTAGTATCCGTTGTACAGTTTCTCTATGACTAGTTGGTCACATCATCTTGGCCCATTATGGCCACAGTGCTTGCCTTAATATAAAACGCCAGTTTGATAGCCAACTATTTAAGTATTCTTTGCACCTTACCAGCGTTCACCCGCTTACCGCATTCCATTTTGATGGGGTTAGTCACGTCGCCTCCAATTTGTGCTTTCTCCTCTTCGACAGGTGCCTTACCGTTGCTTTGATGACTACTACCAAGCCTTCTTTTGTAAATGCTGTTCCCTTGACAGTATGATTCAGGCCTTGGTTAGGTAGCTTCATTTATTCTTCTGTAAATCGGACTGTGGACTTGTTCACCTCATAGTTGGGAATAGTCTCTACGACATTTTTTCTCTGGTATCCTTTCCTCTCACCAGCTTCGTTATTTTCGTTGAGAAAATGTTCTTCTTTCTGTTCGTTTCAAATTCGGAGGCATTGTTCGCTCTCCGAAAATTTCTCTTATTCTACCATAAGTATAACTTACCGGGAAAAAATGCAGGAAATAAATTTGAAACGTCATTTTCCTTAATCTTCTGTATACTATACTAATTTATACTGATGACAGACTATAATCGAATCTCGCTCACAAATCTCCAATGAGCTTTGAATCTACAACGGTAGTCACACCAGGATAAAGCTCTAGATCGCATAAGTCATCTCATCAGCTAGTTTCGTGGATACCAGAACATGAACGAATCCGCCTTCAAAACTCGTGCGAGACGAGATTCAGGCAAAAGAATTTCACAAAAGTTTGAATCTCGTGCCGAATCTTCTGCTCCGTCATCAGTAAAATGAATTTTCTTAAGAGATTCAATTCAGCCAACTCTATGTGTTTCTCTACTCCTATCAAAGGGGGCCTAAATTAAACAACTCATTTTCAAACATACCTATGCTATTTAATTGTTTTGCTTTTCTGTTACTCAACTTAGTCCTGCGGCCCATCATCAAAAAAATCCAGTGTACAATGTGATGCAGCTTACGTTCAAAAATCAAAGAAATAGTTCTTTGAAACACATTTAAAGATCGATGCATGGAACGTCCTGCAGCTCAGCTAAAAAAATATGAATCAAAGACAAGAAAGGTTTCAAAATTTTCTGGAACTGTTGAAAAGAGCAACACTCATTGAAAACTCATTGAAGCACTAATTGAATTACAACCTATTCGAGCGACAATTTTCTAACCAATGACTAAATATGTCTGAAGTAAAATCATAAGTAAGAACCTAAACACAAAATAAAAAGTAGACCGTACTTTACCATACATCTACATATTTTCCACCCAAAACTTTTGAGTAACATTTTTCCTATGTCCATCTCCCCAAATCGGTCTGCTGTTGAGTCCGTCATCCATCTTGAATTAAGCACTCTTCCATCATCAGCAAGTTGTTTCTTTTGCTAACGTTAAAAACTTGTACTCGTTCTAAAGATGAATTTCACAGAATTTGGGTAGTATTCTTTCGAATCCGAGCTCTAGCCGTTGCTTGCCAACTTTAATCGTGAGCATGGCTGACTGCAAATGGAACGAATTACTCAAAGTTTAATTGGAGTAATCAAATTTTCGAGACGAAAGTGCTAGGGTACTGGAATTAGTGTTTTGTTGCCGCGACGACGACAAATTGAGGTAGGGGGATATAAATGTGATTGTGAGAAAATATGTAGGTTTTTTTTTAAGTTTGAGAGGATATTACTAAAATGGTAGCACTCGTTGATAAATAAAATCGATTTATTTTTTATTTCTTCGCAGTTGTGCTTTTACGTTATTAATGAACCTTTCCATTGATTGACGGTAAACCGGCTACGCATGTATCAATGTATATACTATAATTTCATATATTCCTTTTCAGTTCTAATCAAATCAATTTTTGCCACTTTACCGTCTGCGAAACTTTAATTAGAGCTTTTCGATTATCGCAAAATATTTACATACACTTCAGTCAAATTAGTTTGCTCTAAATACCAAAAATCATCCCTTTGCTATCCTAAAGAATTATATTAGAATGAAAATTTGTAAGTGTTCCCAAACGAAAAAAAATAATTTCGCATTTTTCGTTCAATTTCTCTTCGGTCAACCTACTTTAACAAACAATATCCTTATTAATCCCCCGCATTTTACCAAAACCGCTCCCCTCTCACCTTCCTTCATCATATTACTTTCGTACATTATCTACACTAAAAAATAATTCCACTCTTTTTTCTTCGACTATAAGAGCACCTTGCCAAGCACAACATCTCAGCCTGTCCTTTCTAATTTCGGAAAACCTTCTGATAACGATATCGCTGTCGTTTTAGCTTGTCGCTAAAGAGGATACAATCTCTCTTCTATTATAAACTCCTTGGTAAAGTTTTAGTCGGGCGCCCATTACCTCCTTCTTTTGTTAATAACTTTTCTGTTTTTTAGCTAAAACGTTCGGAAATGGGTGCTTTGAGGTATTCCGGGATATTCTTTTAACATTTTAGTGTGGATTTCATCCTGAACCCCACACCGTTTATGAGCATCGACACCTTACTCATACTTTCGTCAGTTTGAAACGCTTTTAAGGGTCACGTGAGCTGGTGAATTTTGAAATTGAGGGAATTTTAAATAGAATTTGATGTGAAACTAAGAGAATGAAAATGTACTACCTTATTTGACAATCACGTATCTGTGGTTGAGTATTATAGTCGATTTGATATTTTTACTCAAATTCAAAATAATTAGAACATATCCACCTTAGTCACTCTAACGCACCACGCCCGCCTTCTACCCTTACGAAAGAGGTTCGGTTCGCCTCAGTTGATTTTCCTAACTTTTTCCAAATTCGTGTTCTTTTATCCCTAAATATTGGAGAATATTGTTATCCGCAAAAATGGAGACAACAATGGTAGAGAATTATCATGTTTTAAAACCTATTAAAGATTTTTGTCCTTGTGCCATTTTCGTTCAAATGACGGGCGCCCGTGTCTTCGCCAACACAATGGTAATAGCCTCAATGGTCTTCTTATCAGGTTACTGGCAACATGGGGCTAATAATAAGAAAATTAAGTTTGAAGTTTAAGAGTTTTCCAGAAAAATCCTAAGCTCAAACAAGAAGTAGAATGAGAGCTACATGTCGAGGGTATAATAAGGTTAACTCTTATTCAGTAAATGGACGGTAATCAGAGGCTATATTTGAGCATATTAACTTTTAAAGTCCCTGGGTGAATGTACGCGATTTGGTTATAAGAGTAGAAAACTCGATTGTGTTTTCACTGCCATTCTGATATGAATTGTTTTGTTGATCTAGTGCTTCATAATTAGTTTTTTAGTGCAGATAATATCTTCAGATATGCATCGAATATAGATGATATTTAGAAATGTTGTTTGGCATGATTTTGTAAAATTTGAAAAGTTTTAATATCACGTTCGATGCGATCAAAGTGAAAAAACCGGAAGGCAAAGCAAACACAATTCCTGTTAAACGCAGTAGATACAATTTATTTTCGGCCAATAGCAAACTAAACATATCTACTGTTGGTGATCCTGGCTGCGTGGATAAAGGGTGTGGTGGAGCAGCACTGTTATCTCACAAAATATAATTTATTTGAATAGCATTTTGAAATTTTAAATTTTTTACTTATACTTTGAGTGTTAACAAACAGTCTGTAGCCTGAAACAGTTGCTTACAAATTTGAGTGTGTTCAACGTCCAATCTACTCATGTTTGCTGATAGATGGTGTTTTTGTTTTGCAAAATACCAAGATTAATGTTACCTTATTTGAAATAATACAAACACAGTTGTTTCTCACTTTCTTAAAACAAAAAAGTTCAAACAAATTGGCACCGGGAAATTACAAGTATGAGGACTTCTAATTGAATAAAATAGACAAACAATTAATTGAATTAAAGTAATCAATAATCATTAGGATCATAAATTGAAGTCATTTAATTATGTACCAGACAATTCCCACGTTGGGCGCCAGAATTTTCATTTGTCTAGCATACAAAAATTTGTTTTTCTTTATGATTTTAATGATTGTTCGATAGATAATTTATGATTTTGAAGATACTTTAATTGATAATTTATGATTTTAATCATTGCTTACTAGCAGTCGTCGAATAGTCGGAAAGTCTAGATAATTTTCGAACATTCTGGTCCTAGTTTCTCGCTCACTAGGTTGCTTTAGTCTATTTGTACTTGGTTGTTCGGATAGATGGCTTTGAATCCTTGTAGCTGATACGAATGCACCTTCGGTGTATGTATGCATGGAAGAATATTTTACTCCTACTTCTGTGCTCCTAATTTTAGGATCCCTTTTTTCATTTCGTAGTGAATGATACTATATTACTCTTTTTAGGGTTTATGGATAAGCTTTATTCCATGCACTACTGCATTGTTTTATTTAAGGTCTTTTACATTCTGTATCTAAAGATATTCGAAAGGTAGCTTATAATTATCATTGTGATGTCGTCCACGTAGCCGAAAGCTATTCAGCCCTTTCTTGACGATAATCTCGTTCAACAACTGAAACCATCTGAACAATTAATTCGTCGTTTTGCTGCAAAGTTTAAGTCAGAATGCACTGATTTGCATGACGTGCCACTAGTTGCGCAAAAACTACGAAAAATGACGAGCATATTGCTGTTATAAAATAAAGGTGCTAAATCCCTAGAAACAAAAATGTGAGAAATAATTTTTTGCTGACGTCATCATACCTCCTCTAGGAAAAATTAGCCCGGACTTTTCCGATTAGTGATTTCAAGCAAACTGGCTCCATATGTAAAATCAACTGGGGCCGACTGTCAATTTGACCTTGTTTGTTTTGAAATGGCTGATAAGGACATAGGAACAATAACATCAGATTTAACTGTTCTTTTAGTTATGCAAGTTTTTACTCGAAATTTGTTTCTTTATTGTTCTGATTTTCAACAAATTTCTACCCACCACAGCAGTAAGTTTTGAGCCAAAGAGTTTTTATGTAGCAAGTTGAGGAATAGACTTTATACACATTTCATTTTGAAATACTGTCATTGCTTATGTAAAATATTCTTCTCACATTTTTTCGTGTTTCTTTGTGTGTTACGACATTTTTCCGGTGACCTATTCAACCTATTCAAAACCAACGAAATAATACATACATTCTAAGGAAAAATGAAACAAACATTTTCCAAAGTCAAGCATATTGCTAGCATACATTATTTTATAATGGCAGATGTAAGATGAAATTATTGTTTTCAATTTCATTGAAAATAAATTCGTTACTGCCACAAACTAAATTCAATTCCGTTAAAGTTGATAAAGATCACATCAAGATGCTGTCTTTAATTTTTCGCCTATGAAATCAATGACAAAATCATCGAAACGTAAAGTTACCTACAATCACAATCAATCTCAGTTCGAAAATGCAAAACAGCGTAAAAACTCCAATTCAAAACATATTAAAATTACGAACGACTAGAGAAAGAAAAACCCTATTATTGTCATGTTCGACAATTTCATCCATTCACACGTAAACAGCTTATTCATGTCCATCAAAATCACTCCTGTAACCTATTCAACCAAACAAGATAACGTCCTTCTTCCGATAGATACCTTCCCAAAGTCTCTACATAACAGTCTATCTATGAACGACATGAGAACCAACGCATCAAAATAAAATCATTCGCGCCTACTTCCATCCCCCCAAAGAATGCAAATCAAAACATTCTGATTGTTCATCTAACCGTGTATGGTGTGTCCAGAGATGCTACGTTGATACGATGTCCTTCATAATGCTCTACGAGAGAAAATTTTCCTATTCGATTTCAAGGAGAAGGATGCATGACAAAAATTTCGTGACATCCTTGAAGACTGTCGAAAAGATCCATGTGGACATCCCGAATTCGGATTTTACCTACTTATATATTTTTGCATAGGAAATCACCTTGGGAGACGAAACGATGAACTGGACTGTGTTTTGAGTGAACAATACGTAGATGCTCTTGGGATAATGTGGTAATTTCGAAATTTACGTGTTAAGCTGAACGAGCTACCGTTCCAATGCTTGCTGTTAGTATGTTTTTCTTATGAACGGATCTGAGTTTTTATCTACTCATTCATTGCTACCAGTGATGAAAAAATCATGTTTAAGTAAACAGATTTTTTCGTATGCGACAAATATATTTTAACAACTCAAAACGGCAACACTTGGTCATATCAACGCATATTTACCAGCTCACATGGATAAGGAAAGATTGAATCAGCCAGGCAAATCAAATGCGCTCTTTAGGTGTCGTTAAGGTCTCTCGAGCGTCAATTGTCCTGTCGATTTACATTTTGTCCACACACTCACAGATACCTATTCACTATAGATTGTCGAGGCGAACTGAATGAAAACTTCTCGAATTTTTCCCTATTCAAATTTTTTTCGGTTTTGTCATCAGCCACCCAGCGGCCGATAAATTCAATTTCATCTCTGTCGACCGGCTCGTCCGTTGCACAAATGACGATGGCTACGATCGGGTGGCTATTGTTAGCCGCTAAATCGAATCAACCCCAGAAATCAACCTTGACGACATCTTTCACCCGACCAAAGGCCAAGTTTCTGGCCTTTACCGTCGAATTGAAAACTTATGTTTTTGACAACGGCCAACAAACATAGTCGTTTACTTACAGCCGCTTTTCGATGTGAGTTCGCTGGCCATGAAAGGAATATTTTGCAAAGTTAGGGATGTCGAAAATGTTTAAATGACAAAGAGAGGAATTTGTAAAGTTCTTAAGCCGATTTTTTCCTCCATAAAGAAATCAGGTAACAATGAAACGCTTAAAAATAATTATTTATTCAAAAGTTTAAAATTTTCTTTGGACGTACTGTGAAAAAGTTATGACTGAGCTGAATTTATAAAAACTAGATAAGTATAACTCCCCGGAAATTGACAGATGTAATGAATCCTTACACACAAAACTTTGCTCATGAAAAGAACAATTTCAAAATGATACGCTAGAAAGTGGAAATGCACCATACTTCTTCATCATCATTGAAACACTTATTAGCTCTTGCATAACTAAGACATAAGTTTGAGCTTATAAAACAAGCAGAACCACAGCCTTACAACACGAAAAAAATCCAGGTCAATGTTTTGCAAAATCAGCATTGCTAATGACGTCACAATTCACTATTTCTTAAGAAATATGAGACAACCCGAATTTTCGCGAATAAAAAACTTACACTGACGTAATATTCGCGAATCCAATACTTCAAGCTCAATGGAAACACCCGAATCTCATTATCATTCATAACTCTTAAATGTCGCGGACATCTGAAATTAAAGACAAAACAAATAAATTATAATTCTTTTACGCCCAGCACCACCTTCATCATAATCACGGATGAAATTACATACTACATCCTGATCGACCGTAGTAGCTTAAAGCTGGAAATATTTTATGCTTACATCGCTACCATCACGGTCGCGCAATTGTCAAAAAAAATCCAGCGAGGGTAAAATCATCCCCAAATCAGATTGTTAATATAAAAAATGAAATCGTCTACGAATTATACGCATTTGGCGTAATTCCAAGGCAGCAGCTGAAGTAACGGCGGGTAGACTGGGTGGACTGATCAGAATGGTGTAAGCTTATTACATAAAAAGTGCACAGAATGGCAATGATGAAATGGATGGAGAAGTAGACATCATCTACTGGTCATCAGCGACTCCATCAGACTAGGAAAATGGAGACGTGAGTCACGAACTCAAATAAAAGTTTAACATCACGTCGCTAATTAGCGCTTTGAGCAGCAATAAAACGAGATGATAGGCTCAATCCCGTTGACGTTTTCTGTCTTCTCTGGAAACTTCAGTACTGTACGAAGGGTGGTGGTGGGTCTTTGAAAAGTAACGTTTCAGATTTGAATTACAGACATTGCTGATGCAGTAAAAAGGTAAATGTGAAATATTTACAGAGAATACAATTTGATGCCAGCTTTATGCAGATAATGTTACTGATAACGTGAATTTCATTAAATGAATCGCTGCACTATTCCTTTGAACAAAGAGATAGATTTAAAAGTACTACTTTACCAATACTTAATTATCGTCATCATTTACTAGCCAAGTTTAGATTTTAACACCAGTTTTAGGTTTTAGTTGCTGCAAATGGTTTGCATTTTTAACATATGTATATTTAAGTATTCTGCCTCTTTGCGTAGCCTAATTTTACTCCTGAACTATTTGGGCATTTATACTAAGAGCTAGCTCGTCTCAAACGAAAGAGTTCAAGTCTTCTCAACCGACATTTAGACATAATTAAGTTATTACAGAAATTACGAGCTGTTTGAGCAAAGAGACATCTCGATATAATAGATTTATGTCTATAGTACGTGACTCAACATGCATGACTTTTACCAAAAATATTTAAAAAAAACTTTACACTATTGACACACTGACATCATTAGCATGATAATCGTCCTAAATACAAAAGTTCATCGATGCTGGGAATACAATACCTAACGATGAAAAACCACCAGATTTTTAGGCAAAAACAAGCCTCAATTGTCGTCACTACTAATTTGTATAATAAAAAATCAGTTCTGTATAAGTGATTATCTAGCTACGATTGATTAGTTGATGAAGAAGATGGCAGATTATCCCCGAATCATCGGAATCTGTCAAGAAATTAAAATATATTTAGCAACTATGGGAAAAATTGGTGTTTAAATAAAAATAGTTGGTATTAAAAGCTAGAAAAAATTTAATCACATTGAATCGATCAAATGATCTGTTTCTAATTCAAATTAATCTTTTTATACTTCAAATCAATCCTATCATAAATAAAAACAAAAAACTTTTATAAATTCTAACAAGGAGTGGAATCAAAAATTTAATCAATCTAACGGGTGTTTTAATAGGGACTTCTGAGCTTTGACAGTTGTTGGCGGCCATATTGTTGAAGCTACATCTGTCGAATTGGCTGTCATTCAGTCTGTTTTGTCAAATCACCATGGAAGGATATAGCGTTCAACAACACGTGCAAATGATAAAATTGTTTTATCAACATGAGTGTTCTGTTCGGGCAACGTTCCGCGCGCTTTGCCAATTTCGCGGTCGCCATAATCGTCCTACCGAGAGGACTATTCGCAGTGTGGTAGATAAGTTTGAGTCCACTGGTTCAGTAAACAATCAACAAATACCCGTACGTCAACCGAAAACATCGCCGCTGCCCGTGAGAATGTGCAGGAGAATCCGAGGCAGTCGATTTCGCGTCGCTCACAAAAAAATCGGCCTTTCGCAGACCACAGCTTGTCGGATTTTGCGTCTGACTTGGGCCTGCACCCGTACAAAATTTAAGTGACCCAGGAGTTGAAGGTAAACGACTATAGACATCACCGTGTGTTCGCTGAATGGGCTCTGGAGCAGTTGGAAAATGACCCTAATTTTCATCGAACAATCATCTTCAGCGATGAGGCCCATTTCTGGATGAATGGGAACAAACAAAATTGTCGAAGTAGGGACGATACCAATCCACATGAGATCCAAGAGCGTCCAATGCGTCCGGAAAAAGTCACTGTTTGGCGTGGATTTTGGGCTGGCGGCGCCAACGGTCCATTCTCCTTTGTGAACGACGTTGGTCAGGCCATAACCGTCAACGGCGAGGACTATAGGTCGATGATTACTAACTTCTTTTGGCCTGAATTGGATCATATGGACACCAAAAACATGTGGTTTCAACAGGACGGTGCTACGTGCAACACAGCTCATGCCACACTGGTCACGTGGAGCTTATGTGAACTGACCACCGAGATTGTGCGATTCGACCCCGTTTGACTTTTTCTTGTTAGGTTTTCTGAAGTCGCAGGTCCATGCGAATAAACCACAAACCAGAGCGGCCCTCAAAGTCAACATAATCCAGGCCATCGGTCAAATTCAGCCTGATTTATGCGCCAGAGTCAGGAAAAATTGGACATTTCGGATGCACACACAGCCAGAGAAGTCGCGGCAGACATTTAAACGACTTAATATTCCGTACCTAATGGCATCAATAGGCCTTTGAAACGAATAAAAAATTTCGATGATATCTCACACACACTTTGTTTTATTTAAATTTAAAAATAGGAAGTGCTTAATGAAAGGCTATATTTATAACCAAATCAATCTATTTCAATCAAATACAATTTTTTCTTATACAAATGATAGAGTTAAAATCAAGCTAATATTGTTTTATTCAAATTGATATGGTTTCAATTTAATCTTTTTCCGATTCAAGTTAGTATCTTCTCAAGCCAAATTAATTTTTTTTCACACCAACAATATTTTTTCCTTCTTCTTAATCAATTCATCGCCAAGCCATTTGAATGTTTTTCCAAATCGAATCAACCATATTCGATTCAAATTAATCATTTTCAGTTCCATCTTTTTCAACTTAAATCCATCGATGTTGGATTCGAATTAATAAATTCCTGATTTAAATTAATATTTTCCTCATTCAAGCCAATCTTTTACTATACTAAATCAATTGTTTGCATTTTAAATACTCGTCTTTCTTTTGCGTTTAGTTCATTTCTTGGAACTAGTACTTATTTTCATTCACCGCTGTTGCATTTACAAAAGCAACACAGCTTACTTAAATTAATCTTTTCAAGCGTAATTTATTATAGCTTTTCATATAAAATGCACCTTCTTTAGTTCAATCTATTGATTTAATATGATCCAATTTTTTTTAGCTTTCAAATCCAAATATTTTAATTTAATGCTCAATTGAGAATTTAGATCACTTTTTTTTTGTCGAAAGTAACCTCTCAGTCTTATCTTTTAGAACTCATTTAATCTTATTCCAAACCAAACTAATTTTTGCCCAATTGAAACAAATCTTTTCATAAGGTTTTTTTTTAATAAATCAGTCTTTTTTTAATTTAAATTTTTCGTTTCCAAATGCAAAATTATGTTCCTCCGTTTAACATTAATCTTTTTTCACTCAAAATTGATGTTTTTCAAATCCAATTCATCTCTTTCCAATTCAAATCAATACTTCTCTAGCTTTTACAAGCCAAGATAAACTTATATTTTGCCATATAGTCTTTTGCGAAATTCAGAGTAATAGTTTTCTAACTCCAATCAATTCATTTCACAGCAAATTAATCCCGAACCAAATTAATATTTTTATTGACTCAAATTCACTTTTTTGCCAAACCAAAATAAATCTTATTACAATCTAAATTTATTCTATGGCAGCCGAATTTTGAATATTTGTTTTAAATTCTAAATTATGTTTATTTTAATCCTAACCAATCAATTGTCAAACCAAATTAATGCTTTTCCAATTCGCGTTTATATTTTTTCAATGCAAATTAATGTTTTTCCAATTATAATTAAGATTTTTCTAATCAAAGTTTATCTTTTCCTGGTTCGCATTATAATATTTCTATGTCAAAATAATTTTTTGGTGATTATAATTTCGAAATCAAATAAATAATTTTCCAATGAAAATCAATTTTTTTCCGACTCAAATCAATTTTTTTTTAAACTAAAAACGTAATATTTATTAACGCTGGTGATGACTTTATTTTGACTAAATCACCGAGAAGGAAAATTTCTGAGTGGTGGAACAAGTTTTGAAAAATATGTAAAGCACAAGCAAGATTATATATGAAAATTTGAAACAAAACAGGTTTCAAATAACTATCTCACGGCAGGTCGGTAGAAGCTTTAAGTTTCTTTTTTGGAAGGAAATATCCTGAAAATGTTTGTATTGAATTCAATTTCGAATATCATGTAGATTCATACCAATTTATTAGGGATACCTAGCTTGTAATGTCATCCAAAATACTTAATAAAAGGTTGTGATACCATCCCACAGATTTATTTAAAAAGCGTCCAAGAAAAAAGTCTTTGTAATTTTTAAAAGAAATACATACTCGTACTTTGGTAAGTAAGGTTTAATATCCACGATAGAACTTTCCATGTATACTTAAAATACACACAACATACAATTGCTTTCATTCTTTTGATGAAGTTTTAATTATTTTTTAATTAAAATTTGACTTTTGGGTACTTTTAGGATACATATTTTTAGTGCTGTATTGCTTTTTTGGAGCAAATGTTTCTTGCTTTCTTTGATGTCTTATAATTTATTGATACACACTTTATCGGTAGTTGTTTACTAAAGCAGGTCTTTATCAGATAATTGGTTGTTTCACCGTTGACGATGATACGGTAGGAATACCTCAAAGAAAAATACCCAAAAGCATAAAACCGTATGATTTTGCTCACCGACTTGCGTTTTTGCATTGTCTGGCAATTTGATTTGATTTGCAGTGTGATATTTTTAAACCTTTTTGAAGAAGATTTTAGCAGCTGATATGCGTTGGTCTTTTAGGTATAATTGTTTTAAAACTCTTTAGGTTTTGATTTATAACAGCTAATAAAAAATGTTTCAAAGCTACTGGTGCTTGAAAATAACGCTATAAATCATAATATGATGCAATCTTTCGGAATGTCCTCTCAAATCATTTAATCAATTACAAAGTTTAAAATTGAAAAAGGTGAGAAAGCAAAAACCATCAACCAGCTACTTATGCTGCTCTATAAAACATTCTGACTTTATATAATCTTACTCATAACAGTCTTAGAAACGAGTAAAGCATGATATTGACACTACTCCTCATTCCAACCATTATCTTGTATACTACCACTTTCACTCAGTCTACACCACTTCAAACAAATTCCATTCATAATGAATGAATTTGAAATATTCAAACCAGCATCCAACCTTATCTGTCCAGCCATTCGAATTTTAGCTGGGGGAGTAGTTTATAAGCCATACAATATCTGGATAAAACTTCAAATTAGGGGTAAGAAAAAAATAATTTTGATCATTTAAAAACGGACGCGACGAAGGTGGCGACCAGGCAGCGGGAAAAAATCCACGAGCAGGGTATGAGTTTGGCACCAGACAATTTAACCACCCCAGACAATAAAAAAAGCACGTTTTCATTCGTGTAGATGAGTCTATGCTTAAAAACTTGAGTGTATTTCACTCCATCCCGACGTTGTCGTTTGGGCAGTAAGAGTAATTCCAGGTTTGTCCTACAACAAGAACAAAAACTGCGGCAGCGAACGGGCAAAAAACGAGAGGGTGAAATTTCGTTGTTGTTTTTTGTATGTGCTCCTTTCATTCAAATAACGACTCCACGCATTTTTTATATGCCTGGCTTTTGTTTAAAAAAGCCTTCCTCTTGATTCGCCTGGTCTAGGGGCTTCTCTCATTCGCCTTGGTTTGCTTTAGTCATTGTCGTCGCCGTAACCGTAGCCGTCGTTTTTTTCTGTTGTTCACTCTCATTTATCTCGCGGGAAATTAATGTAATTAATATGCATATTTAATCTGAAATTAGATCCTAGAGCAATTTTTTTCTTCTCTTCTCATTTTTCTTGGGCTGTCTTGGATTTGGATTATTGCATTTTGTTATTTCATGTCAGGATCTTGCTTTCCGAGTTGAGTTAATGTTTTATGGTAAATTGATTTCGTGTTTTGTTTTGTCAGAGGAAGTAGTGAGGACAGATTGGTAGATTTTTGTTCAATATTATTAATTACTGGGATTTTTTCAAGAAGAGTTAGTCCACGGCCTATGGCGTAAAAGAAGTAAAAATAAGCCTTCAAACGACATTTTAAAATTTAACAAATCATCACGTTTGAAAAAACAAACCACCAGTTACATATTTAGACCTTGTAAAATTCAAGTCGAACAAACAAGAGGTTTTAATCAGATCAAATTTCTAAAACACACGGCTGGCTACCTTTCCATTTCCACACTTTTCTCAAAACGAATGTGATTGCCGTCATCATCCCTTGATTTCATCAATTTTTTCCTGACTGAGTTTTCCAATCAAATGATTTTCTGACAACCTTGCTATTGTGACATACGAACATAAAATAAGAAAATTACTCGAAATACTTGAGTGATCCTTATCAAATCGCTATTGTTGTAATAGTCGTTGTCCTTATTGATTTTCACGTTGTTGATCACTGCAATGCAAACTGCGGTTGAATTAATATAATTTAGCAAGGACCGCAAGGAAAATGATGACCTTTGACTTTTTCAAACGGTTTTTGTCGATTAGAAAGTAGGCTTGTAAAATAAAAGCATAAATTCGAATTCGAAATTAGATATGAACAATATGACTATTTTGTAAAATACTATGATCCGTTGGAGAATGTTCAGTCTAGGGCAATATACACTAGATGAAAAATAGTAATCATTCACTATAATGCCAGAGTATATAAACGTGCACATACAGTGCATGATCAGTTTGCGAAGCAACCAACGAAGAATTGAGATAACCTTTCGGAGCTTTAAAAGCCCTTTGAGATCAAAGTAAAAGCAGGTTATTTTAGCGTTTTCAAACAGCATGAATGAATGAATGAATGCATGCAGAGAGTCCGGGTGGCGTCTAGCACTGCAACCTTTGTTCTCCCTCAGTTTTATGTACTTAAGAATGTCCAAACTGCTTATGAACTTGTATATGTCCCCGGACGGGGGTTTTCTGTTGTACCAGATAGAGGGAAGAGCAAACCCAAGAAGTTCGAATTTTTGTCTCGATAATGCTGGACCGTGTGTGAGATGTGCTGTACTCTCTGTCGCTTCTCCGCAGAATGTATAGCAATCATCTCGCTTCTTACCTATTCTGTAGAGGCATACCTTTTGCAAGGAAGATGCGCTATTAAAGCTCCATATAGAGCCTTTATGCCACTTTTACGGAAAGGTGGTTATTCTTTTGCTCTTTTTGTATCGAAGCTGAGATAGTCTTTAAAGTGTTTCAAACCCCTTAAATCCAGCCAGCAGCTTTTAATCTTTCTTTTAGCCCATGTTTTGATTATCCTGTCCGTATCAGCTTTTAAAAAGGCCCAGCATGGAGTGAGACCGATATAGGGTAATTCACCCCTTCTCTTTAGATCTCTTTATCTTTATTATATGCCTGGCTGATTCTGACTGATAGATAATGACTTTCTTAGGGAGGATTTTTCCCACTCCATAGCTCGTCTTCGAACCGTCTGTATGCTACATTTGCGCCCCTTTCTGCCATTTATTTCTCGATGGTGTTGTGACCCTGACTCTTTCTCGAAGATTGTCCTAGACTTTATTTCATCACTGAAGTTTTGCATTTCCATTTTGGCTCTGATGTCCTGTAGGATACTGAGATGGGCTTTTGATGTCCTGTAGGATACTGAGATGGACTCCAGATTTATAAGCGTAGGCTAGTTGTAGCCACTTCCTTAGAGGTTTTGAAGTGTATTGGTTTCAGGTTTAGAAGGGACTCCATTGCTGCTGTTGGGGTGTAGCTAAATGCTCCTGTAATCAGCAGACAGGCTATCATTTGAAGCCTGTTAACAGCAGTTTTCTGCTTGGTTTTCTTCCACCAAACTGCTGATCCATATAGTATGATAGGTCCCCAATCGCGTCCAAGCATTTGTTTTGTCGCCCAAATTGCCTTAGTGGCTTTCAGTGTCGTTTTGTTTAAGATGACTGTCTTATATGAATTTCTTATCCAGGTTGATTCCTAGATATTTAACCTCATCCTGCAGACGCACCTCTATGCCCCTAATTTTTAGGGCTGCTATATTTCGATTTTACTTTTTCTAGTAAATGGGGCTGTGTCAATCTTGTGAGGAATTATGGATAGACCCTCCTCCTTGCACAATTCTGCTGTTTCATTTAAGGTCTTTTGAATTTTGGATCTTCTTCTTATTATTACCGTTATGTCATCCGCGTATACGATAGCTGGTCATCCCTTACTATTGACGTTACCAAGAAAGTAGTCAGCCAGTAGGGACCCTAGCAGGAGGGATAATACCCTTCGCTAGAGAACAAATTCCATACCAGGCGGGGGTATGATAAGGAAGTATTATAACACAAGAAAATAAGGAAGTATTATAACGAATAATCATAGTAGCGATCAGCAGCAATCCAGATTATCACATATCCACGAGGCATGGGTGAAACAAAGCCACAAAGTGGATACTGATAGTAGATAGCCACAAAGTGGATTGCTTGTGTTTTTTTTTCTTCGGTATGTTGTCTTCTCCTGTGTTATTTTCATATTTTTGTTTTTGTTTTTTTTTTAAATTTTGACCCCTCCTAGCGCTTATTGGTTGTAAAATTTCTCGGATGGGGGAAATATTTATGTTGGCCTACTTTGGTAAGACAAAGACTAGAACTTAAAAAAAACATCTGGCTCTTTTTACAGCTGGTATAAGTTACCAGCTGTAAAAAGGACTGCTGAAAGTTAGCAAAAATTAATTAAATATATCAAAGCAACTTGCTGACTATGCTAACTATAGCTTCGACTACAGTTTAAGAAAACAAATCTGTACTTGAAGCCAATATCCTGACGATTTCTTATAGACACTGAACCTTCACTGAAACTAAAGGAAAAATGTCCAGTCTAATTGTTCTGCATATTTCCAAATAGTTTGATTTCCTTCATCTCCAGCTAACGTCCCTTATAATAATTCATATTTCCATAAACTTGAACATTGTATTCACCTTCAAACTCGCCTTACTTAACTCTGGTAAATGTATTGAAGTCATTTATATCCTTATATTTAAATCGACAAACGTCATTGAATTTTGTTTACTCAACATCATTAGGGCTCTATATTTGACATCAACAATACACACTCGTATTTTCAAAATCATAACACTCGTAATTTCTTCCCAGTGAATCAAATAAACAACCTCAAAACCATGAATCGATCTAATAAGAACCTAGGAATTTATCGCCTCCAATTAGCTTGTACCGAAACCCAAATAATTGCTTTATGATTTTTATCTTCAAACCATCAAACGTTTTTTCCAGCAGCTCAAAATTTACTGCCAAAATGAACTTCAGCTACTTCTTTTTTGCGAAAAAACCTACTTTAGAAAAACCCTGAATTGTTAATTTCTAAGCGATTCCCTTTGATATTCCTCTCTTTCTGTATTTTTCCCAAGCATATCCGACTTGAAAAGCTCCACCTTCTTATAATACTCCGCCACCCATCCAGTGTGGTAAAGTAGATGCCAGGCATTCAGCACATAGTGGAAGCAGCATCAATTATAAAATTACTAATTCATAACGTAGAAACTCAAACCACCCGTTTCAAAGTAGTAGTTATACATGAAATCGTGAAGACATGGCAGATGAATGGACCTTTTCAACATCGCGCTTCGGATCGCGCTCAAACGAACTGAAAAATGAAAACGGAATAGCTGCGGTGTAGGTAGTATGGGACACAGGGTAGAAGCGAAGGCGAGGATGAGTTGACATGAAAGACGCTGTCGTTGAAGTGATTCATCCTGAGATTTTTAAATTTTTTTCGCAGCGCTTAAAAATAAAAGGTCGGCTAGGGGTGCCGAACTGAATAGTACAAAGCAAGGACATAGCCAGGAGGCACGAAGTTTTACAAAATCTTCAGTAGAAATCAACCTTTCTCCCACTAAGTGGCTCAGCCAAGCCAAGGCACTCTCTCATTCTGCTTGCTCTCTATTGGAGCCCTAAGGACTAGAATAAATGAAACTGCCGTTTAGAATTCTTTCGCTTTTGTATAATATATATGTGCGTATGCAAGAAGGATGGCAGAAGTGTTTCACACGAACACCAAAAGAAAGAACAATTTTTTTTTATTTTGTTCTGACCAAAGCAAGCAAGCAAGCATTACAAAACGCCCTGGTTTCTTTTTTTGCCGCTTCTTGAGACATTTTTCGACTGCCAAGAATGCGTTCAAAATGTCTTAAACGATTTTTTTGTCATCGGTTTTTTTCTCTGCCGTGTACACGTTTAAAAGGACAGGACATCTTATAAGAATCCTTGTAATTGCTTTTTATTTATTTACTCGTCCTTTTAATTTTGATCTTAACATAGAATTAAAATGTGGACGACGCGCGCGAAATCTACTAAGTGCTCGGTACAGTGAAAACAGCGAGGGTAGGTTCCTACAACTGCTAGGGAAGGTTCTTGATTCTTTGAAAAGTATTCGTTGTCCAACGTAAGTTTCGCGATGAAACATTTCGGGGAAATACTAATCTCGTAATTTCCACGAATGAGCATATTGCTTTAAAGCAGTTCGGAAAAAATGCAAAAATGTGCTTTTATATATTAATGGTTGTAATCTATAAAAAAAATAGTTTTGCGAATTATTTGCGCTATCTTAAAAACATTTGTTTCGTGTAAGGAATAATAGCAATAACAATCATAAATTTGATGCGCCTATTGAATGTAACTTGATTGAAGCTGGCGTTGACAAGTTAGAGATTAAGGTTTGGGAAAAGTAATCTTGTTGCCATATATGTTACTGACAGCGGTTCAGCAATCTAATTTTTTGGAGGTACCGCCATCATATTATAATTCTATAATTTCTAATACATCGCTTTTACTGTACTGTGAACCTAGCTTCAAATCAAGTACTTGTACTATGCCACTGATCGAATCCTACGTGCCGAAAAGTATATCCTCCCAAACAGGTACACAAACCTCAAATTTGATAGCCACAGTTTACGTAAGGCATCTAAATCTACATTTTTGAAACCTTCAAAAGAGAAAAAAATTAAATTTCAGCAATGCTTAGTGTTTATTTTTTCATGCAAAAAGTTGTGGATTTAAATTAGTCGCTTATTCGTAAATTATTTTTGATAAATATAAAGCTAGGCGCCGTTTACCGAAGCCAAATACAGTTTATATTTTTGCTCTTGAGCTAGTTGCAATTTTTGCAATTTTTTCAATTGACCTTTACTGATTTCCTTGCCTTCAACATCATGAGTTGGAAGTCCCTAAATATAATTTTAAAAAAGTTAGCCCATAATAAACCTTACCTCTACAAAAACTTACATTTTCATCGAATTTCGAATACTTATCAGTCTCCTTCAAAAACATCACTTTCGGATCAATACGCTTCTGTGCATCCTTAGCAGCTTGTGCCGCTGCTGCTTCGGCTTTCTTTCGTTCCTTTTCTGCTTCTTTTTCGGCTTGTAGACTTTTCGCAGCCTCTCTTTCTTTCAACAACGTATCTCGATCGACCAACTTCACGGCAAATGCACCGCCTTCTTTATCTTCTAGACGCACACCTAAATTCGGCAGTACATCGTCTCGGATTTCGTCACACAACTTCAGAATATCGAATGCTTTCAACGTTCTGGCTTGTTCTCGAACTTGATTTCGAAAATCAGCCAAAGCTGTTACGTAAGGCATTACTGTTTCTTCTAGATTAGTGCCACTAGCCGTAGATCCACCAACCGGGAAGCCAATGCCACCTCGTGGTCCATTTATGGCTCCAAAAATGTGCAGCATGTCGGTTGCATACATTGCTACCTTTCGTAGAAGTAATCTGTTGAAGGAAGATCGATTGTCGCGAATGTAAATGTTACTGGCAGAAACTAAATCCCGCAACGAGTCCAAGGCAGATCGAGTATCAATATTATCTGAAAATAATGAGGTAAATTTCTCAATAAATTTTAATAAATTCGAAAATTAGGATGAAGAATTATTTATAAGTACATCGTTTATTAATAATAATATTTTAACCTGAAAATTATTTTCAACTTTTTTTACAATAAAATAATTAAAACCTACCACAGAGTGCTGTATGTACATCATCTTTAATGGCATTCAATTTCATCTGCAGCTCAGTTTCAGCTTTGCTCCAGCCATCAAACTGCTTACTAGGGTTTTCGTTTTTAACTTGCCTAGTCATATCTTTGACGTTCAAGAAGAACTCCTGAAAAGTGTAGCTTTTCAGCAAAAACCAGTTCACCAAAAATTACAACGAAAAATTCCTACTCACATTCATAAACTTTTCATATTGTACAGCCATTTCCATTGTATTATCCGAATAGTCTAATGTATCTTTCCATGAATGTAGCAGAAAAGCAAGTCGCAGTTGTGATGCAGTATGCTTCATTAGAGCTTGCTGAATTGTAATGAAATTCTTCAAGGACTTTGACATCTTGCAGCCGGCAATTGTTAAATGTCCCGTATGTAAGAAGTATTTTACCCAATCGGTTCGATCGAAATGTGCTTCTGATTGAGCCAGTTCGTTATCATGATGCGGGAATTTCAAATCTACTCCACCCGTATGAATATCTAACGTTGGTCCACATATATCTGAAGCCATTGCGGAGCATTCTATATGCCAACCAGGACGTCCTCGTCCCCAAGGACTATTCCACCACGGTTCGCCAGCTTTACTGGCTTTCCACAGGGCGAAATCGTTGGGCGACTTCTTCTCCGATAGGCGATCTTCAGCCAACGAAAGGTCACCTTCGCCTTCGTGGAGCGATTTCATATCACCATATGCCTCGGGAACCAACTTTGCATAATGGTGATTTTGACGACTATCGAAACCGTTTACATCGAAATAAACTGATCCATTTGCTTCATATGCAAGTCCATTGGAAATTATTTTTTCAATGAATGCTATGATTTGTGGTACGTATTCACTTACACGAGTTAAAACATCAGGTGGTAGAATCTGAAAGATAGATAATAATTTTATGATTTCATATAGAAAAGCCAATGAAATGCAAATCTGCGAATCGCAGCATGTGAATCGAAATCTCACTAAAATGCGGAGATTGACAATTATTTTATTGGAGTGTTCGATAATTCATTGTCGATTTTTTCATCGAAAATAAAAAAGACGAATTTTATACATAAAATAGAAACTTCATTCACTTATGTATTGACTGTATTGTTGCAATCCTTTTTGCCACCCTTCGGGTAGAAACAGGGGTTTTCTCAGGAATTTTTCATGGGGGGGGGTGTTCAGAATTTTAGGAGGGGTGTCCCTTTGGAACAAAGGACACAAAGTTCTCTTTGTGTAGGAAAATTGTCCGTGTTAGGGGGGTGTATCCACTTTCCAGGGGGGGTATTAGGGGGGTGTTATGGGGGTGTAGGAAAATCTCTGGGTAGAAACATTATTCCGCTTTTGAGAAACCTGACTTTTATCAGGGAAATATTACTCCAAGTGGTTTTTAATAGCATCTTCTGAACAGAGGTATTTACCATTTAAAGAGTTTTGCAAGGATCGAAACAAGTGGTAATATGCCGGCGCAAGGTGTGTTGAGTACGGTGGATGCGGGTGGATGCTAAAGTATATCCTAAAGCTGCAAAAATTTCTGGCAAGTGACTAAAAGAAATTGTGGTCTAGCGCTATGTTGAAAGACAACCGCTTTACGATTGGCCAATTCTGAACGTTTCACTTTGAGGTCGTCATTCAATTTATCTAGTTGGCCACAACACATGACCTTGGCAGCGGCTCATAATAAAATTCTCCTTTCCAATCCCACCAGATAACCTATAGCCCCATAAACTTCAATTCTGTGTTTGAAGTTGTTGCAGCCATGTCACCCGGCTTTCTCCATGATCTTTTTCGCTGTACGTTATCGTTTACAATGCATTTTATGTCGCTAGTGCCAAATCGTTTCAGGGATCAATCGTTTTCTTGTCGTTTCATGGGAGAATCACAGACATGTATGAGCTGAGAGAAAGGAATTTCTTTAAGTTAGTCCGGAACCCAAATATTTAGCTGAAAATCATATCCCAGCTTGTGCAAATGTTCTGAAATAATTTAATATACTTTGTTCAGAGTTTCGGCAATCTGTCGTGTCATTTAGCGGGGGTTTTCTTCGCTTAGTGCTTTTATTAAATTGTCTTCAGATGCGACTGGCCACATCGCTCACATCAAAATTTACGGAGCCAAAATCTTTCCAAGATCCAATTTCGACACTGGCATTCTTTGGATACATCTCCGCCATAAACAGCAAACAATTTGTTTCGTGTTTGCATAGCGTGTTTAAAAAGTAAAATTTTTACGTTGTAGTTAAACACCATTTTTACGTTGTAGTTAAACAAAGACTACTTCACATATTCCCTCATTTTTTTGTTATGCCATCTGTGGGATAATCTTTAATTTTTATAATTTATTTGGGTCTTAGTTACATTCTTAAGCACCTAAAGACATTCATTGAAAAAATCGGCAATCAACTATCGAATACTCTAATAATTTATTTTTTTCTATTTCTCAAAACCAAATATATTAATTGTAAGATCAATTTTTCGCCAGAAGCTAGATATATTTCAATTTTTTGGCAAATATCGATCTTTCGAGGGGAAGATGCGCTCTCTCTCTCTCAGTGTCTATCAGTCTGTGATATTAGCTGTGTTTAGTGAGCTAGGTATAGATATCTCGTCAAAATATGTCTAATGAGCAATTCGGCTGCTCTAACTTGCCCGAAGTTGCTCTGATTTGTTTCATGAGCCTGCTCTAAGTTGAACTGGAGCAATTTAGACCACGACTTCTGCTCTACCTTTTTTGGTAGAACAAGTTCAGGCAAGAAGTCTGCTATTTGTCAGCTGTCACGAAACCGACTTCCAACAAAAAATTGTGGCTGAAGTAGTTTTTTTTTAGTGAATTGACAGGTTGAACTTTTAACAAGCCATCAATTTTGAACATTGCTTCTCAATTGCTCTAATTTACTCACTTTTTTAACAGCTGGTGTATTCCAACTTGCCTTGGGATTCACTGCTAGAGACTATCTATAGTATGTCAAAAGAATAATTGTAGTAAACCTTCTTTTGTAAAAATTATAATGAATGTTTATTTATATGGGTCAAATGAAAGTCGTTAAATTTTGAGAAACTAAACATTCGAATATCTTTGGTATGGTCGATAGAATGAAAATAAATCTTGCGTCGCCTATGCTCTAGAATGTTAGATATCAATGAATCTTGATAATAATGAGACACAATCATTTTGTAGGCAATAAAGTCACAATATATGATAAAATGCTCAATCGATAATACCCAAACAGATCAAACTAAATATCATTCTTTAATAACTGTCAATGATTAAGTAACGGATCAAAATTAGAAAGCAGTTTTCTTACTAGAAATGTTTGTCAACTAGTGTAATCAAGCTTTACATTAGCTACCAAGCACTCGGTTTGCCCGATACTTTTGTTAATAATTTTTTTTTAAATGTAATTATCAAAAGTCAAAAGCCATTAGAGTTACAATGCTTTGG
This sequence comes from Nemotelus nigrinus, assembly GCA_947369275.1. Lineage (NCBI taxonomy): Eukaryota > Metazoa > Arthropoda > Insecta > Diptera > Stratiomyidae > Nemotelus > Nemotelus nigrinus. Next base: position 210,499,277 of record OX376373.1, read on the forward strand.
AGCTTAATTGGGTAGGTCATCATCGGAGTCTGTGTTTTAACTAAATAAGGCGTTTAATAAATTTTATTTTCGACTCCCTTAACAAGTTTTTCGAAGGCAATAAAGCAGCATTGTTGTTGCATTTTGCATTGTTTGCAGCATTTTTGAGTTACAGTCATAGCTTCTTAATACAAATTCATAAATTGTTCGTGTCAAATTTATAATTTTTGTATTGAAGGTATCGGCAATATTATACTTTATAACTTTGTCAAATAATTTTTATATGCTTTTGAATTAAATTCTGACCAATTCAATTAACTCGGAAATGGACAAATAATAATAAGAAATCTATAAATTTGGTGGAAAATATAGCTATAAGAATTATGAATTGAGGGAAAAATCGACAAAATCATGAATTTGCAACACAAATCTATGAGCTAAGCTCGAAAAATGTACTGACAATGAAGATGCTAGTACATTCAGTTCCAAATGATGCTATATCAAAAAATTTGATACACTTATCACATACACTTTCAACAAATTTACCTGCAGCAATTTTAAACACTTACATTTAATGCAATCATATCCTTATGGAATTCATCTTCCCAGTATCGTGGCAAAGATTCAAAAATTGAATTTTCATTCACTGTAGCTCCCTCTTTTCGGTCCAACCAATCCGATATCGCATCCTTAGCTTCAATCAAATAATTTTTCTGAGCCTTCCCGATATCATCTGCTTTTCCCGACTCTAAAGCTTGCGTAAGTTCATCTATCGCTTTCGTCATCCTCTCTAATATTCGATCTAACATGCTTTTCTTGTCTGGGTCTGTATTCTTTGCAATCGCTGCATTGAATTCATTGAGAACTTCCTTCTGATCAGCCACAAGCTGTTGGAGCGATTTAATACTTTGTGAGTACTTTTCGTATAGGTAATTCTGTCGAGCACGTTTGATGATTTTATCATCAATATCGGTTATATTCATGACATAGTGCACATTGTAACCAAAGTAATCGGTAAGTACACGTCGCAGGATATCGAATGATATGTATGACCTAGAAATAAAACAGATCTTGTAGTGCTGGCATAAATACTTTAGAAGCTACCTTGCATGTCCCATATGCGATGCATCGTAAACAGTTGGTCCACAACTGTACCACTGGACATTGTTACCATCAAGTGGAACAAACTCTTCTTTCTGTCTCGTCAGGCTGTTGTAAAGTTTCAGTTTCGCTCTTTCCGTCTGTACTGGCTTCTGCCACGTGGGTTGCGTACGTTTCGACATTTTAACACGACTAGAAAACAACTGATAAGAATTCAAACCCTCCAGCTTTTTATACACAACTGCTTTTAAAGCTGATTGAACTTACTTTTTATCTATTTATTTGAGGAATTGATGACTTATCGCAAAGTTGTCGAAATCCGAGTACCCGGCTCCGGCTGTGTACGGCTGGGTTTGACCGGTTTGACGTACTCGATGACGTTTCAACGTTGACAATTGAAGGTCGTTGTGGTGAAAATAAAAGTGCCAGTTCTCGGCCAGATGATCACAATTCCAGTTTTTCGCTTGAACAGAATACAATTTAAGAGATTCTGCATCAGTGCAAGGGGAAAATGTTTCCTTGTGGCTTTCATTCAGAAATTGTGATAAAAACGCAAATTTTATAAATTATTCTGACGTACTAAAATTCACCACTTCGCTAGTTGTCAACCTATACTATATCCACCACACTTCTTTGCTGACCTGCCTTTCCAATTGTCATCTGGGCGACGTGTGCTTGTCAACTTTCCGACACGTCTTCTAATTTTTACGAATAAACCATGCATGGTCCGGCCGTTTTCATCGATTTAACGCTTGAAGACCAGGTAAGTTCGCTACCCATTAGTCTATAAGCAAACCAAAGATGCAGGCTCAATTTACAAGCCTTAAATATATGTACTATCAAACAGAGCGTTTGAGGTTATGAACATTTGGCGATTTGTATACATCTGTGACGGACATTTGTTTCATTTTCAGGCACAAGAGTTACGGAAATATTTCAAGAGCCTTGGTGCTGAAATATCCCAAGAAAAGTCTACAAAAGGAATTGAAGATGATCTGCATAAGATCATCGGTGTATGTGATGTTTGTTTCAAGGATGGAGATCCGAATGTGATTGATGCTATTTTGAATAGTATCGTATCGATTATGGTGTCGGTAAGTAAATAAGATACCTCGAAAAAAATATTTGTTCTTGATTGAAAGATTAACTTGGCTTAAAGTGAGCAAATATGGTAGTTTTGCAAATTTTAATTTCATTTGACTTTGGGGATTGAGCAATGGTTCTTCAATAAATATTTTGTTTTAAAATACATTTTTTGCGGTAAATACCCAGTGATGTGGAGTCGGAGTCATGGCCCTGTACATTCACAGCCCTGCTAAATATATGCGGCGTGTTTTTTTTGCTCCCCTTATCCATAACAGAACAGAACAGACGCATTGGACACAACAACACTCCTGTCCCAGTGTCTGTTCTGTTACGGATAGGGAGAGCAAAAAACGCCTATATAAACACACAATACCTAGACTACTGTATACCTATTTCTATGATTCTGAGTGCATCTTCTGCATATTATTTTATGGAACGCATAGTTGGCAGCACAAAATTATCTGAGAATGCTATTTTATGTGATGCATATATAATATTTTCGAAGTAATCCGATGAGTTGTAGTACTACGTTGCTTAGATGAACGAGAATGGCCCTGTCATGTGGGAAGAAACAAACCATGAACATTTTCAGCAAGTCCTGAGGAAAAAGAATTGTCTGCTTAGGAAAAATAACTGTACTCACACTACTGATTATTACGGGACCATTGAGCAAGTTATTGGGAGAACTTGCTTTGGTACGGCAAGCGTGAACTAATCACTCTGGCCTTCTTGATTGGAGTTTACCAGTCATCTTGTCGGCTGATATCCTGCCCAAGAGAAGAAGGCGGGTAAAGTATAAAAACTGGCGTAGTGGTGCTGTGTCGTTGCCGAGGATTGAACTCGTGCTTTGAGGCGCACGGTATTTGCAAGACGTTTGTACATAGTCGGCCACAGTGTTCTAAGTCGAAGTGTAGTTTTATTTCAACTTATTGTTAGAATTCTTATTACAGTAAAAACCAAATGTATTGGTATTAATGATAGCAACAAAAAATAGAAAATTAATGTACATTTTGGTCAAGTTAATTCGAATAATTAAAAAAAATTCTTAATAGCTCCACAGAATATAACTTAACAACCTATCTAATTCTTTTATGAATTTCAGATTCCACTGGACAGAGGTGAAAACATCATCCTGGCATTCTGTGAAAAGCTCACTAAAGCCCCAGGTATACCATTGGCCAAAGTATGCCTGCAATCGTAAGTTTCCTTCTATTAATTAATATCAATTGCATAACAAATCCAATCCCTAGACTTTGGCGCTTATTTAACAACCTTGAACCAGCATCGCCCCTCCGCTATCACGTGTACTACCATCTAGTGCAAGTGGCGAAGCAATGCGATCAGGTTGGCGATGTATTTTACGGTGTGGATCAGCTCAAATCGCAATTCGCCCAATGCCCACCGTCCAGCGAACAAATGCAAAAACTCTACCGAGTTCTTCACGATGTCCTTCGGGACACCAACAGTGAACTGTCATCCAAAGTAATGATCGAACTTCTAGGCACATATACCGATGCCAATGCATCCGTAGCCCGAGAAGATGCGATGAAATGCATCGTGACAGCTTTGGCCGACCCTAATACCTTCCTGCTGGACCCGTTGCTCTCACTGAAACCAGTTCGGTTCCTCGAAGGCGAGCTCATTCACGACCTGCTTTCCGTTTTCGTATCGGAAAAGCTGCCGGCCTACATGAAATTCTACAAGGAGCATAAGGAATTCGTAAATTCGCAAATCGGCCTGAATCACGAGCAAAACATGAAAAAGATGCGTTTGCTTACATTCATGCAGCTGGCCGAGAGCAACCCGGAAATGACATTCGAACAGTTGCAGAACGAATTGCAAATCGGCGAAAATGAGGTCGAGCCATTCATCATCGAGGTTCTGAAGACTAAGTTGGTGCGGGCGCGCTTGGACCAGGCCAATCGCAAAGTGCATATTTCCAGCACAATGCATCGGACGTTTGGAATTCCGCAATGGCAACAATTACGAGACTTGCTGTCTTCTTGGAAGACGAATTTAAACTCCGTACAGGACGGTATGCAGAAAGTAGCACAAGCTCAAGCCGATTTAATCAGAAAACAAAAGATTACGCATTAGGATCAATCGCGGTGCAAGTGGTGTAATGAAGAGGAGCAGGATGAGCTAGTTCAGAAGTTGTATTGTTTCAATAAACTGAAATTGAAATAATTTTGAAATTACTACATCTTTTACATTGTATTCCGACTATAAAATAATAATACACTTTGTAAAACATGAAATTAAACTATTGTTTCTGTTGTGTTTATCGTGATCAACTCATAGCGATGTAAGATGTGAAAGTCGGGCAAAAAACGAGTCTAGATTTCAAGTATTTTAATTTATAATCAATTTTTCCTTAAGAAGCTAGATGTACTTCAATTTATTTAGAGATGTCGATACTTCGAGGGTGCTCTGTCCTTTTCAGTGTCCAGATGAGCACAATTCGATCAAATCTACTCGTCGCTCGCTTAGAACATTAAAAGCCTAGACCGTAATTGTGCATCTGTCATACAGAATAATCAATTATTATTTATTCAAGTTGTGTTTTAAGTTGAAGAAAGCGAATGTCGGTTTACGTGTTGGTCAAGTTCAAAATATTCTATTTCGTATTCGAAAAAAAATGCATCACAGACAAAGGCCCCGGCGAGATTCGAACTCACGATCTCCTGTTTACTAGACAGGCGCTTTAACCAACTAAGCCACGGCGCCCTTGACACTTGAGGGACAAATGCCTATTTATAATTTACAGCTTCAAAAAAAGGTTTTACCTAGCAGAAACAAGCAGTGAAAACAACCAATTGGAACAATTTTGCACCAAAAACAAAAACCATAAATACTAAAATCATATTTATTAGTGAATACATAATGTGAGTTCTTTAGTTGCAAAATGAGACTGAAAGGTTTTTGAAAACTTTTCAGAAACAGCAAAAAACTATATTTTCTTTCCTGGTCAATATATCAACCCAATTTTTTTTTTAATAAATTGAAAATAAAAAACTACACAATATTACAAATTTTCATAAACTATGGATTATGTTAAATATTAATTAATTCGCATTTACAGTTCATCAGGTCGCGTTTTGGAACAAAATCGCCTTCAGGTGTGGTTTTGGAACGAAACTTCATGTTGGAGTCGGGTTTTGGAACAAAACAAAAACAATTATATTTTTTTTAATTTTTAATTTTTGCCTGTAATTTTTGTTTTACAGAAAGTAGGTGCCTACCTTAGAACATAACTTAAAAAAACAATTATACAAAAATAAGTTTAAAAACATGGAAAAATGAGCAGCAAAAATATTGTGTTAAACATTTTTTTTTTTCGTCAATAATTACTTCCGCATCCCAAATATCGTTCTCTGTAAGATTATTATAATCTATACGACGATAAAAACACTTGTTGGACTCATCAGTTTCATCCTCCGAATCTATATTTTCTAAAAAATAGAAGCAACATGACCCAACTTCAGTCAACGCACACATTTAATGTGTCGGCGCACGATTTCTAAGAACAAACATGTGAAGTCGCAATCAGTATGGCCAGCTTTGAAATATTTCTTATCATTCTAGAAAAAGCCCGCTTAATTTAAAACAAGATTAATAATAAAAATAACCATTTAAAAATATGTGACGAACAGAAGTTTAGCCTTTTCTTAAAGTTAGAACATTAGGTCGGTTTTTGGAAAAAATAACGAGAACCGTTCCCGACATTGCTAAGGTTTGAGTCGCTTTTTGGAACCAAACAGTTCAAAATATTAGACGCCATTTTGAAAGAAAAAATCTCTGTTCAGGTCGCGTTTTGGAAATAAGGCTGTTTTTCAAATCACTTTTTAAGGCATTTAGACTGGGTTTGGGATAAAATAAAGTGCACAAATCGATTCCTGAGAAGATTTCCTATAAGAAATGGTGTTTAACTCAGTTTCGTAAAAAATCGCTTGAGTCTCATTTTGCAACTAAAGAACTCATGTTGGCTACTTGAAACAAACATAACTTTTTCATTATTCTCAAAACAAATAAATTCTTGCACGATATTCCTTCGAAAATACTGTATGCCTCACAAAATATTTAACTTTATTGTTACCGTCTTTACTAGAGTTTCCCATTTTTTGACGAATAAAAAACACGACACGACTTATTTCACCAACTCATTGAGAAATTCATAATTGCGTAGTATGCTATCAATTCAGGCAATTAGAAATAACACTCCTCGATGCCCAGACATACTTCAAACTGTAAATACCCACAAATAAAAATAATCAACAATACAATAACGAAAACCACCATACCTCCCAACATTGGTTTTCGTCCCGGCCAAGCTTCCTTTGCGTATTTCTTTTTCTGAGGCTCGCCGCTGCTATTCTCCATCATAGCATGATCTTCAAAATGAGTGGCTAAAAGATAACCAATTTCAGCTTTGCAAAAAGAAATTATAATTTCGCCAAACCTTTTGATGTGGTTGCAAATGGCATATTTGGCGTAGGCATATTATCAGCGGCGGGTGCGACTTCAGGTGCCGGATTCGGTATCAGCAGTCCAAGTTTCGTACCCAGAGTTATAGGTGTAACATCGAGATCGATCGACGAATGAACTTTCCCGGTTCCATGCTCTGCAGCTGGTATTCCTTGATACAGTTGAGGTACCATAGTTGTAGGTTGCATGTGTTTCATATCAATCGTAGGCGACACCATCGATGTTGTCGGGATACCAATATTTGTTTCTAGTCTCATTTTTTTCGTTGGGATGACGGTAGTTTGGATAAGGTTACGGAAACGTCCAACATTTGGATCGATATCCTCTGGATTGATAACGATTTCTTCTTCGTTAAACGTCACATTTCTTCGCTTACGATTGTGGTTTTTCTTTTAAATGAAAATGTAAGAAAATTTTCTGAAATCAAACCAAAAATTGATCAAGTAAATGAATTTACTTTCCGCATGTTATCGTCTGTTATTCCCAGCATTGATATTCTACGATTGTGTGCCGTGTTGTATTCAGTCAAATTCTGAAATTTTCACATTATTCCATCAACTTGCTGTATGTAGGAACAGGAACTGTACTTACATCCAATTCCGTCTGGCTTTCAGGCAATCCGAGCAAAGCACCCTCCGTTGTCTCGTTAAGCGGTAGGTCCTCCATAATATTTGCCCTCAATCCAGCTGACGGACGTTCCCTGAGTACATACCTTCTTGTTGAAGCCCCAAAATGAAAAGTTGTATTCATCTGCAGCTGTGTAGGCTTGTTTGATTCCAATCGAAGCGAGCCAATAAATGTGCCATGAGCTAGAATTTAATTGTCAACTCATCAACTTATCGACGACATTTCAGTGCATATAATCTTACTCGATCCCAGATCAACCAAATAAGCTATATTCAAATATTTATGATAAACTAAGGCGGCATGGACGCGAGAACAAGATGCATGGTCAATACAAAAATCATTCATTTGCGAATTACGACCGAACAAGTAGCACTTTTTTTCGTCAATCATCAGTTTTTGTATAAGTTTATCATCCTTCAAAACATCAAGATGAAGACCTGTTGGTGGTTTCCCGGCCCTGAAATATTTGGTTTGGATTAGTTTCTGTGAGGATTTTCTCAAAAAAACAAAAATAGTTTACTCACCAGCTTGGTACTTCATAGCTGTTAGCCATTGCAGAAATGCAATCTATTCTATGCCTCACTAGGGGTAGTTGGTCTTCAAATTCATTTGGACACCATCAAGAGATTCTAAAGGTTCAGATGAACACAGTCTTCGCGCTTTGGATATTATTAGCAAGCACAAAATCTCACATTAATAAATTGTTAGCAGATTGGACGATTCTGTTGTGGAAACAACTTGAAATTGACAGACAAAAAAATGTCACTTTGAATGCGCTCAAAATTATTCACATTGTTGGCAGTGCTGCTCTAAGGCTACGTTCGTGATATAATTGAATCGTAATTCAAAATTACAGATTTTGAAACTCAATTTCGAAAGCTATAATAGGAATCATTGTTTTTAAGAATTATCACTTCACCCAGTATTGTTATTTTTTAGCAGGAAAAAGGTAACTAGAAATTTCGAAACGGCATCAACTTGACTTTTTGCCGGTTTGTTCACAGTTGCCGTAACCTCAAATAAAGTTATGAGCTGACTTCACCAGGGATATTGTTTTTAAGCGAGGCCCCCTATTTTAAGTGATATTTGCAGAATATAAAATAAACACAGGTGATTAGAAATATAATCCGCATTTTGATCATTGAATTCGATTGATAATTTTGGTGAAAACCCATTAATTGTAGTTTGATATGAAAGTTGTCAATTGTTCATGAGCTGCAAAGCTGTCATACGGTGTTTTTATTGCTCCTAGAATGCAATATCCTACGCATTGTGCACTAATTATAACAATAATCTTGCTCCAAATCATTCATAAGTTTGAAACAAAACGTGATATTGTAAATCGACCGAAAACTGACTATAAGGATTTGATTCAACATTCACACCCACAATTGGCGGTCGAGCTGCACCGAGAAGGATTCCATAAATATTTACAATATAAAGTTGACTTTCAAAGATACTATGACGAATGTGACTTCACCATCGAACAAGCGCTTCCGAGAGCAGTCTACGTCGATGCGGACGAGTTATATGATTTAGTTTCACGCAAAGGCTATAACATAACCTTCCCGACATTTGTCGATATCGAAAAGCCAACGGAAGATGCATCGGGGCTTTCGATTATGATGCATTACCAATTGAAACCGTTTCAGGTTTCGATACCCATACACTTTCGGTATCACAGTGCTGATAAAGAAGGATATGTAGAAGTTACTATAAGTGACCCTGCATTTTATATCACCTGCTCTTACTGGCAAATCTCCGAAGACGATATGTGTTTTTCCGAAGCCAAAGCTCTCCCGAAGAAATGTGGATGGAAAGAAGTCGGAGTAACACCAACTAGGGATGCATCTATCTCAGCTAAAATACCTCGAGGTGATAGCTCACAAGGGAGATTAATTTTTGCTGTGACAGTTTTTACTAGCTGGATTGGTTGTTTTGTGATTTTGTGTAGTGTTTATCGTAAGATGAAGGATATTTGTAAAAAAACTGAGTAGATTGTAAGATTTTTATAAAAAGAATAAAAAAATGTACACTACATTTTAGCGTTCGTACTGATTCCATGCATCAGAAACCCGATAAATTGTAAAGTAGGTGATGTGCGATTCTTGTTAGTAGAGAAAAATTAAACGGGCTCACATAAGTATATGTATGATTTGATGCAACCCGACTTCAACCTGCAGTTTAATATACTTTCAGTAGCGGCCCTTTGTGCTCATCAGTAGTGTCCATCCAGTCCAACTTATCTTTTTTCAAAAGCATGTGCCTAGTGGTTTTAGGGGAATGCGCTTTTGGGCATTAAAATATCTTTGGTGCTTTGAAGACGTTCTGCCCCAAACTGATCACTTTGTCGTCATCGTCAATTTTATTCCTAAATATATGTAGTAATCAACTATTTCTAAACAAAATTCTACTATAAAGTGTTCTTTCTAGTTAAAGTATTCACAAAATGCGAAACTCAACACCACCTGCTCATGTTATCAACTTGACGGATCAAATCTACGCGATCGAAATATCAGGCAATGAGTGGACAACAAATCTACTTTGTATTGCAGTCACAAAGAAAATAATATTAGGAATTGTCAAGTTCCCAGTAATATATAGTTCTTGTTCACATTCATCTCTCCGATAACTAATATTACCAATCCATTTTAGGAAGAATCCGAAGTCGAACAGTTTGAGTGGCATCAACTAAAAGATCTTTATCATGAATCGCGCTGCCACTCAATCACTTTTGCGCCGGAAACATCTCTTGCAGTTCTTCCGAAAGTAGTTACACTCTGTGCTGCTGGAGCCGATTTCGTACTTCGGATTTATCGAAGCGATTTACAAAACAGCGATACAATTCAGCAACTAAAAGGCCACACGAGCTATATAAATGATGTAGCATGGGAACCGGAAGGTGAATATCTGGCATCAGTTAGCGACGATCATACATGCATAATTTGGAATGCACGGGACAACTTCGAATCTTTTACGAATTTCTGTTTAACATCGGCCGGTATGTCGGTCAAATGGCATCCTGAGGAAATCGGAAAGGTTTTAGTAGCTGAGAAAAATGGAATTATCCATATTTATAATGCAAAATCGCAACAAGTTATTATGTCGCTCGAATCGCCAAAGATTCCCTTGATGTGTGCAGATTGGGCATTTTCGAATCGACTTTTCATAACGGGTATAGCTGGAGGTGATATTTTTACGTGGGATTTGCGAAGAGCGAGGTAAATTATGTATATTTTTTTTAAATGGATTAATATATTTTTTTGGAAATATGTGAATCTGGAATAGATCATATTTAGACGTTGATTTCAATTTGAATTTCTTTCATTTCAGTCGACCCATTGAGACTAAATCTGCTCACGAAGATGGTGGCCGTATCGTTCGCTTCAATCCTAACAATGAATTGATTATAGCAAGTGTCGGACGGCCGGATATCACATTGAAGGTGATGAATTTAAAATCGCCTGTACCACAGATTGAAGCTTCGGTGAAATTGTTTGGCGGATTATCATGGCATCATCGACTCCCATATGTGGCTGTGGGATGTGATCGAAAATTGTGTTTTTGGAAAGTTCAAATGAAATAAATTCGGTTTGTTGAAATTCTGATTTTTTTGGTTTAAAATTGTTGCGAAGCTGACTACTGTCTTGGCATTCATATGAAGTTTGTACCCATTATTTAAAAAAAATTTACTGTACAGGAAAATAGTGAAAAAACAAGCGAAAATAAATCAGTCGTAATTGTTCTGTAAATCAAGGTGTCCCACAGGGATCGATTCTTTAATGGGAGGTTGCAATTCTTGATGATAAATAAGAAAACCATATTTTTTGTTGCGAAATTTGCATTGTTAAAGTGTTGGGAGCACATACCATACCTAAAGTACGGTTTTATGCAACTTCAAACTTTTAAAGGGGTTTTCTGAAAACAACTTTTCTCGACGTGTGAACGGTCTACAGCATGGCCGAATAAGCCAATTTACATATAGCTTCGCGACAATGGAAGTTAATTCATTTTGCGAATTACGGTGCCTTATGAAAGTGATTATTATCAAAAATTGAATAAATTATTTTGTCTAAAAATATTTGGCAGATATATTTTGTTTCCTAAACAGCCATCCTTTTATTATTGGTGTTTTTGAAAGATGTAAAGACGGTAAGGACCCACAGTTAGATTTTCTTCAATAATTTTTAACCATTTTGTGTGATAGGTGACCTGAAAATTCCGAAGTAGATTTTATTTGACATGAACTAGAGCCGCCATTTTGTATTTTGTTTTCATAAAATCAAAATGTACTAGGTCTGTTTCCGTACTTCAGCAAACTGCAGCAGTAACAGAATTTGGCAGCTGGCTTCTTTTTGCTGCAAAATTTGGCTTGCATTTGGCTTGCGTACGGAAACGACTTAGTATTAGTAAGTACGGAAACGACTTGCTGCGAATCTATTTTAATATATTATAATAGATTCAAGTACGGAAACAGACCTACTGTCTACTGATATAGGAGTTAAATACGTAATTTTATACCACGAAAAAAAATAATCAATTATGTTCAAGAACTGCAACCTCTCCTTGTCCTCATATACGCAAATATAATTAAAAAAAATCACACTTTCTGCTAAACAAATCTTGGCACACTGAGAGAAGACGGAAACTGATTCCCAGTCCCGATTCAATTCCACATAATTTTAAGAAAAACTGAGACAATAAAAATACCATCGTTGTTCGCCGATTTCTCTCTCTTCCTCCATTGAACACAAACTAAAATAAAACACAACATTTATCAATAAATAGTTTCATTATTTTCTTAAATCTCTTTTATTATTTATAAATAACCCATATCTTTACAAAAATTTTTTCTTCATAATTCTGTTTTTCAACTACAATATATTTATTTATACATCACTGTTAAAATGTTACAGTATTAAAAAAAAAAACAAAAGATATAATTTAAGCCAGAAAGTATAAAAACTATTTATCATATCTATTAGAATACATCCTAAACATATGCTCTGTTCGAGAAGACCTGTGATATTATGTCAATGCAAAACAAATATAGGATGAATTTTATTCGAAATTAAAACGTTTGCGCTCAAGCGACCGCTATACTTAAAATGTAGAACAAAAAACATGGCATGGCTTCAAGTAAAACACGAAAGCAAAATAAAACATTGCAGAGTAAGTCGTTTAAATACACATACATAATTAAAACTCTTGAACCGTTTTAGACGTTTAAGCTTCGAGACTTCGTTCAAAGACATCAAGCTGGAAACACTTTCGATGACACTACGCGGCTAATTGGTGGGGTAGAATCAATTATGTACTTTTTATTTTATTTACATTTGAATGACACTGAATCGCAGACACGTTTCCAATCAACGATCAATTTTATTATTAATAAACATTATGTATAGGTTAATATCAATGGTGATATATCACATTTATTCTTAAAGAGAAACAACACCGTCATTTTTATATTGTCTTTTCATGGATTCAGCAACTGATCATATTAAGATTTTGTTTAGCAACTAACTCAATTCAGGAAGAAAAAAAAACATTTCACTGATCGCTATTAGTTTCCGTATCGAACTTTTCGAGTTTAAGCTCTAATTACGCGCACATGTTCAGGAAACATTAAATCCTTAATCGACGATAAATCAATTCAACCGTCACGTAAACATACTACAGGGTTTCTCTGGAATTTGAATTCATATATTAGTAACTTACCCTCCATTAAATGTGCACACATTTCGTTGAACACATCAAAACGAAGGACATCATTAAACACGCTTTATAAACAGATCGCATTCAATTGACGCAACCAACATGTAGCAAGTAGGTAACGATAATGGACAGTAGAGATGAGATATTGCAATTCTTACGTACTGCTCTCTTCTACGTCATAATTAGAATGTGGGCCTACAATGGGAAAATCTCCGAATACGGTTAAAAAAATTATAAATCCTTTTCGAGACGATTGTGAAAGAATCAAGAAAATTCAAATTTTCTACGTATATGTCCATGTACGCAATCCTGTTACGTGTCAAGGTGTACAAATTTGCAATCTTTGTCGTGGCACAGCCCCGATAATTGATAGGGACATACGATACCCGTTGGATCGATACACCTGAAAGACAGAAAAAAGAAAAAAAGACAGGAGGATCTTGTTTTTATCATATTAACTGTGCGGGAGAGTGATTTAGCAAAAATAAAACTTGTATGTTGTTGGATTGTATTGTGAAGTTCTAAACTAAATCATGTAAAATCAACCACACTCACCGTTCATGTTCATTCGAATGATCTAGTGGTGATACATATTCACTGTGAGGCAATATCTTATTTTCTTTCGCTTCCAGTTTTGTATCTTCAGGACCCTGAAAAAGATTGCTTCAAACCAAAAGCTAATACTATTTTCAAATTACCTCGATTCCACTTTCATTCCGAATTTTATAGTAAAGCGTTTCTTGTATTGATTCACAAGACATTTTTCTTCTTTTGCACGGATTCGGTCCAGTGTTATCAACGGTTTCTAACCCATGCTCCGCCGTTTTGCTAGCCTCTCGTTCTATATCAACGCTATTCACAGTACTTTGTACATTTCTCTTATCACATTTATTGGAAATTTGTTTAGTTTCCGTTGTGGTTTTGTTATCCGATTTATCATTTCCGGTTTTAGTCAAGTTTGCACCGCTCGATTCAGTCAACACAGATGCTGGTTTAGAATTACGTTTATCTACACTTCCACTTACCAATCCTGTACCGATGACATTATTGCTGGCATTTATGCATCCCGCGGTAACAGAATTCTGTGTGGATGTGTTGATAGTAATTTTTCCACCTTTAGCAGTGTTACTTGCATTGACTTTATTCGTTTTCTTGCAAACTTCTGTAGCGGACGTGGTTTCCATGTTCAATTTTTCTCCTGTTTTTACCCCAACTTCATTTATAGTTTCCATTGATTTCCAATTTTTTATTTCGACTGATAGGTCCTTGGAAAGCTTTTTAACTTTATTTTTCTGCTCCACATATAAACTACTAAATATAATCAAATAAAAATTGTATGACATTAGTACTAGCTCTGTTGATTTCTAAAGAAATAATCGACCACAAATATGCTATCATTTTCAAATGCTATCAAGTTAAACTGTCGCTGATTATTTACGAAAGTTATGCGTGATTTTTGGTCAAGTGATTCTAGTATATTCTAAACATTTTTGCAAAACTGTTTAGCTTCTTTTCAAGACAATTTTTTCCTTTTGAAGCTAATTATAGCTCGATTTTTTTGACAAATGTCAATAGTCGGAGACTGGTAAACACTGAAGAAGAGACCAGATTACTCACGAAATATCGATATCTGTCAAGAAATTTAAGCATATCTAGCTTTAAAGAGGAAATAAAAATATTCGTGCTGAACGAAAAAAAAAATGAATCAGATTCATATAATTGTCTAATTGGATAACATCCGATCAATACGCGCAATCAACCCAAAATCGAAATAAATTAATTTGTTTTCAAAAAAATTCAAAATTACTTATTCCTTTCATCGCCCGTCCGTTTGCACAGATCGGCTGACAGCTCTTCGAGATGCGACGTTCGCTCTTTCAAGGCAACGATAATTTTATGGGAAGATGATATTTTCGGAATAATGGCCGACATGGCCAAGTCTTTTGCTTTAATTTTGTTTTCCACTTCCAGCATTCGTTTGCGAAGTTGATCGAGTTCTTGTTGCAACTGTAATCGTTCGCGCTTTTCGTTTTGTGCTTGAACCACTAATTGGATGGTTTTCGTTATATTGTCGACGAGATTCGAACTAGGAGAATATAATAAAAACATTGTTGGTGATTAATCAATTTTACCGTTAAAAACACTACTCAAATTTTCATTTACCTCGATTGACTGTACTGAGCCTGACATTCTTCAACGCTCAAAGGAAGCGTTTTGGTTTTTGTGGCCGGTACGGGCTTCTTTACAACTGTTGTTGATTTAGTCATATTTGACGGAGATGATTTCTTTGTAACTCGCAGGGCTTTTGTTGTAACTATCTTTTTTGTCGCTGGTTGATTTTTGGTCACACTATTTGGAGTCTTAAGTGTCTTGGGCGCAGGTTTCGAAACTTTGGTAGTATTGGGCTTCATTGGTGTAATAGCTGGTTTAGGAACTTGAACAGTTTTTGTTGTGTTCGCGATGCCCTTCTTCTTTAAGGTAACGTTGGGCTTAGAAACTGGCATAAATTTCGTTATATTCGGTGTCACGGCCACGTTAGCAGAAGGGTTTGGCTTTATATTTTGCTTTGGGATCTCTGACAGTTTATGTTCAGATTCGACCGCGTTTGCTTTGCACAACGTCTTTTTCGGTGGCTCTAATACTTCCTTCAAAGTTCCTGCCAGTTCTTTCGTGCCAGACAACATCGTTTCAGTATTTATAGGTTCATTTTCAATTTTTACAGCCTGCAGATTGTCTTTATGATCGTTTTGAACTGTTTTTGATATGAGATCCAGTGCATTTGTAGCGTTTTCGGCAGGTTTTTCATCTATCCGTTCTGTATGATCTACAGTGGGTACCGTTGAAATGCACGGTTGTGTTGTCTGCGGTCTTACTATTGGGCCTTTAATGTCGTTACTAATTGTAACTTTAAGCGTATTGTCGTTCGATGTGACAATCGGTTTACATCTGACCTGTTTTTGTTTCTCCAATGCTTGCATCCTATTGACCAATCTCCGATATTCCAGTTGCGAAGATAACGGAAGGTGTTTTACAGCCTATAAAATTATTTTATGGATATATTGTGGGCGAAATAGGAGCGTAAAAGGTCGATTGAAATACTTTCGGAAAAATAAAATTGTAGTTATTTGTTTATACGCAGTCAGAATGTTAAAAAAATACTATTTCAGTTTTGTAATGTACATATATTTAAGTATATACACCGAAACTTTAAATTTATCATATGGTCGTGGAATATACGATTCGGCGAACATTTTTTTTACTATGTGTAAAGTGCTTTTGAAACTTTGAACGCGTTTTCTCAAAACATTTCAGTGGAAAATAAAAATTTGTTGTTTTAGAAGCCGTCATTTTGTTAAATATTGAAATTTTGCTTATTTCTTTGATTATAAATGTGTATAAAATTAGACAACAATTACTCAAATTGCCTTTCAAGGAAAAGATGTTGAAAAAGAAAACCCTCGGCTTCGTAACTGCGTATAGCCGCTTAAGACTATGACAAAATTTTACCGAGATTAACTTCAGCAAATTAATGTGCAAAATGATGTTACTTTATTCTAATTTTTCGTAGGGAATATTCGCATAACTTTACAAATTATACAAACATTTGATATAGATTGTACTTACCGGTGGCGTAGACGTATTTTTCGCCTTATTAACCGCAATTAGCTTCGCAGTCTGATTAACA
Organism: Nemotelus nigrinus; assembly: GCA_947369275.1. NCBI lineage: Eukaryota > Metazoa > Arthropoda > Insecta > Diptera > Stratiomyidae > Nemotelus > Nemotelus nigrinus. The sequence continues at coordinate 210,515,958 of OX376373.1, forward strand.
GTACTCTTGTTTTTCAACGAATCTACCTGCGAACGTACATTTTTCAGAAACTCCTCAACCTTTGCTTCCAAAGAACCACCACTCGCTTTTGTCAACGGTTTGCTTTGAGCATCTACCAAAACTGAATCGTTCTTCGTTACATCCATGCTATGATCCGGGCCACGATCTACAGCATTTGCGCAACCAGTAACATTTACTACAGTCGGTGATGCAGCTACTAGATCAATCGTCTGACTGGAAACTGCAACTGTAAGTGGAGAATCTCGAGGACTAACCATTGGAAGACTCATCGGACTGGCTACGTCGTACAACTCGGTGACCGTAGGCGATGGTTTCATATTTGTATCCAAATCTTCGCCAGGCGTCTCTAAGGAAGCATCTGATTCAGAGTCAGATTCCGACTTGGAACCAACATTAATCACCAGTGGCTTGACTATTGGCACTTCCCCAGATTTTATTAGGCGCGTATCGTCGGCAGGTGGATTGTGTCGAACAGATAAAGATTTCCGTTTCACGGGTGCGGCACTGTTGTGAATAGCTTTGTTCAGGAGCTTGCTGGCGACAAGTTTATTTCTGCTGATTATGAACTTTCCGTTTGAAATCAGGTTTTGTGTTTTCATTTGAAGTGCCTCTAAGGTCGTAGATTTCTTTCTTTGCCTCTTGGGCATGTTTAAATTAGCAGCTTCAGTCGCTGTTGCTTGCGATTGCATGCGATTTTGTAACCTCTGGATTTCTACTTGTTCCTTACTCAACGAATCAGGTACTTCCGCTACGCTAGGCATCACTTTATGTGCAGTTGGCGCAGCGTCGGCAGCAGAATTAACTGAGGTTCCGATACAATTTTCTATCGCCGATTTTTCAAGAACCTCTTCAGTCTTTGGCTTGGAGCTGAGGTCCGATTTTTTCACCGTGACATTGTCAGTTTCAGTTATATCCGTCAACGGTGACTTTCGAATTATTCTGGGCATAATGTTTGTTGGCACGATTTCAATTATATTCGGGCGGGTGCCTTGTGTCGCGTACATATTTTCTTTCACTTTCACATGCTTTGGGATTGGCAGATTTGGAATTTGGACATTGCCAACAACTTCTATGGGTCGCGGAGGTGGTATTGGGAGATGTGATGCAGCAAAGACAACTGGGCAATGACCATATTGCTGAGAAACAGAATCTTTAGCGTGCTGAACAATTGTAGGTAGCTCAAAGTTACTGTTCGTGGAATATATATTACTTGAGTTATCTGTGCTTTCTTCTTTAGTATTTTTGTTCTGTAGCCTTTTGACGGCTTCTTTTAATATTTCGGCAGTTTTACTTGGAGGCCCCTGTGCAATATCCAGAATTTTTTCTAAGGGGTCGCGTTCAATTTGCTGTTCAACGGATTTTGCTTCGGGCACTGGAAGTGTTTCAGGTACAGCTATGATATTTCTACTGTATTTCGGAGAGTTCTTTTGGGCTAAGAGTAATGTGCGCAGCGCTAGTACTTCTTCGTCTAGCGGTTCCGGCGAGGCATCATCTTCGTTTTTGATTTCGACCTCTTCATCTTCGTCGGCTTCATTGGAAATATGAGTTTGGTAATCGAATGGCACTGAAGGTGGTTGAGCACGTATTGCCGTGGGTGATATCATCCTATTTGAATGCATTTGTGTCGGGACGTAGCAATCGCGTTCACAGTTTATATTGCCTGGGAAATAGCCAGTCATGCTAGCTGGATGGATGGGAACCCAAGACTGCGATGGTAAAAACTCAGGACTCATAGAGCTACTACTTTCCTCTAGATCCATATCGACAGGTTTCGATAGAGTGTCATCTTCTATCGTTTCAGGCGACACAATAGGACTAATGTCCATGTTCCCGGATGGTTCATGATCCGAAAACTCATCTGGGGAAGATATGTCGGAGTCAACAGGAATAATTGGCACGAGACAGTCTGTTGGAGAGTATGGCTTTCTGGCCTCTAGTTGTTTGCGTTGCCTTCGCTTACGTCCTTTTTCAAGAAATACGGATTTCAGAGCTATCAGTCTCAATTCTTTTAGTTCGAGTGATTCCGAATCATCACTTTCAACTTGCTTATCTGAATTATCATTGATTTCAATAGTTTCGCATTCAATCTTCGGCTCGTCTATTCTGAAGGTATTTGGTCTCTTGACTTCGTCACTAGGTCTATTAACTACATTGGCCAGCACTGGATCATAGCGCACAGCTCTTCGCAATTCGTTCCTATCTAGTGAACATAACTCCTCATCCGAGCTATGATTATAGTCCAAATTCTTTTTCCTACTTTTCGTATGCTCCTTTTTGCGTGAGCCTCTACCTCGTGGTCGTACGTGCTTTTCATATTTACGTTTTCTTGTTCGATGAGAGTCCCGCAACGATGAATCAACAGTTTCCAGTGGATCCGTACGTTTCTTTGGTGGCTTGTAAACTGCAGGAGTGTGTGGTTTGAGGCGCTGGTTTGATCGTGCTGGTGAAACTCCTGCAAACTGTTTTCGTGACTTCTTCTTGGGATACATAACGCTTGGAGTGTCATATGGACAGTCTTCGGTATCACTAATGTCAATAACATTTGCGTGCGTTCCGGGTTTCAAACGATCACTTGCACAGCCTACATCTGCTTGGAAGGAGAAAATGTTATGCAATTTTTTTGTGAAAACTCCGAGAATTTAGGTTGTTGTCTTGATATTACATGTATAGTAAATAAAAGATTTATTGTAATATTTTTCTTCAGTTCTCAACGAAAACTCGACTTAATCTTGTTCGAAATAATAATTTTTGACTTCAAGCACTACCTAAAAGTAGGGAATGGAATTGATTTTTAAGTAGAAATTGTATATATTTTCGACACGGGCAGGCGAATTAATTATTCAATTACGGAAAGTGCAAAATTAAATTCATCGATATATTCAATGCCTAACGCAAGCGCTTGATTATTTAAGCATTTTGTAAATTAGTTAATGAGAAAACTTTTTTACTTTTTTTATATAAAATGTAATCTTTCCTACGGCAGCTATAGTAGATATAATGTCTTTTCATTAAAACAAGTCATTTAATCTCGCATTGCTACATCTGGCCACTAAATAAAAGATAAGAAAGTTTAATTTTCCGGTTAGCTGTAGCTTTAGCTACACTGTCAGCCAAGAGTGAGAGACTCGGCTTTGCAATTTCAACGTGACCCGAGACCTTGAATCCCAACAACAATTTTATCACATGAAACTCACCGTAATAAAAACCCGAAATATTCGCTAATTTCTCCAATTCCGAGTTTCTCGCTTCCAATTCTTCAATTCGTTTACGCATCGATAATTCTTCATCGGATGAAATGATATCCTCAAAATCGTCGTCGAAAATTTCACCTTCTTCACGATTTTCGCCATTATTGCTCATTCGACTTGTTGACGAGCCTGAAACATTTTTCACTGATTTTACCGTTAAATCAACCGATACTCCCATTTTCGTCGGATATGATCGATACAAGGAAAACTGATATTAAGTTTCGATGAAAATATGAGCTCTTGGAGCCGTAAGGAATGAAATAAATCGGAAATGAATATGAAGAAAGTTGAACTTTCGTATCTGATGATTTCGCACTATGAAAGAGCCAGTCAGCTAGAATGAGATATGTCAGATGATTGACGTAACTACGTACATGATGTGACATATCAGATTGATTTCGAGTATCGAAGAATGTGCTATAAACTAGTTGACAAGCGATATTTAGATTTAATTTAATAGCATACAAATGTACGAGCAATAACTTAAAATTTAAACATTTCACACAAAAAGAATGAAAATTGACATTGAAATGCGTTTTTTTATATATTACTCAACAAAATGGTGTTCATTTTATTCAAAAATTTCGCTGGAAATTCAAATTCTGCTTCTAATCATAGTTTTTGCTACATGAAGATGATTTTTTACATTTCCCTTTAAGGACATTTTTTTAGGTATTAATTTACAAGAATATAAACTGGATAAACTTTTTAAGATCTTGTATTATTTCATTCGTTTTTATTATGGCGGAGCTCATGACCAATGTAGACTCAGGGCTATAAAAATTTCCCAATACCTTTATTGTAGGATATTTCTCCTCTATTTCGCCTGAAAATAACGGATTGGAAAATTATGTTAATTCTTGCCCCACCAGTTTATTTACTAATACACCAATTCATATTCCGACAAGAAAATTCATTCATTTGTGCCTCTGCCAACCGTGCCTGTGCTTGTCGCACCAAAAATTCGCTCAATTCCCCTTCGACGCTTGCCCAGTTGTCACGAAGCAAACAAGCAGCCGAAGATTGGCAATGCTAGCGTTCGTTTCTGGCTCTTTTGTCAACGAAACGAGTATCGAGCGAGATTAGAGCGATTCAATATCGACGGCGAATGCGGCGAATGCCAGAAGTTGGTCTGTCGTTGTCGCCGCAATTGCAATAGCGATTCGTAAAGGGTTCAGAGGAGTCGAGATCGAGAAGCGCAAGTACGAACAGTAGTGGGATATCGTGGCTTTTCCGCTGGTTCCTCGGCGTTTAACTCTGTTTACTAAATGTATTTCTAGTTGAAGTTAATTAAATGTGTTGAACTATATTTCGTTAGATTTTATACATCCCGAATTGTAATTGTTTAAAGCGACGACCAAACATCAGGCAAGTGCAGGACGCAAAGTGATTCGATTCCCCGAGAAGAAATCTTCCTCCGGCCATTCAGGCAAATTCCGCTGCGAAGATTTTTGGACACAACAAAGGATTTCTCGTTCAAGTTCGGTTTGAAGTGTTTTTGGTCCGCGACCATCTTTTCCGTGAATTAATTCGATAAAGTTTTTGGCTACGCGAACTAAGTGTAAAGTGAATTTTCGCATCGCGCATCCGGTCCAAGACGAGTCAGAGACTGAATTAAAGTTAGGTGAAAATGTTGATTTCATGCAAATGCACCAACATCACAGGCTACAACAATTCTGTTGATGAAAAAGTATTGCGGAAGGCTGGCTCTGGCCAAACGCTTGCAGAAATTACACCCGGCTCAGAAGATGATGGACTCGGCGAGTTCTACTACAAATATCGTGAATTTACGAAAACGGTGAGTTTCCCAGTCATTTCCAATAGGATTTTCTTATATGTATACTTATTAGTAAAAAGTTTTCTGGTTTGCCTTGCACAAGTCTTTAAAATAGGCCACATTTGAATTCGACTAGAACACAGCCTCCTCAACAACTTACAGGCCCCATCCGAGCCCCAACAAGAGGTATAAATTGTCAATTGAGTGTGCCCAGCAACTGCGAGCGTTTCATATAAATAAATAAAAACGGCTGATTGTCGAACTGGAAGCCGGTTCTGCCGGTTCGGTGTGAGCATTGTGGGCAATGGAGGCTTGTTGATGGCGGCAGCTACGATGAGACGCGAAGCAAAGTGTAGGTAGGACAAGAGATGGATTCGTCTTTGACGAACAGAACTGAGAATCAGAGTTCCACTTTCTGCTACATGGCAAACTCGAGTTTTTATGGTTCTTTCCAATTGATCGGCTACTGGGTATGGGCTCAAGATTGGCGACTGAGAAGATTACCAGTTTTTCTGTTCTGTAGCCAAGCCACTCACTCAATCGATCCGTAGCGTAGCTAAAACTTCCCATTCAAAGTGTCTTCTGAAGCGTGAATGTTAATTGGTAGAACTGAAGCTGATGCGATTCCACCAACATATTGCAAAATTCAGAAATGATTTTACACTGGTGTGAAAGCTATGATCTCACACCGCAACCGTCACAGCGGCCTTCGGCTCGAGGCTTATCGGCTTCTGCGCTAATCTTATCACTAAAAGCTGTTTTGCTGTTTGCTCTACTCTTCCCATCGAATCTACTGATTGAGTCAAATCTATTTGCGATCGAAAGTTGTTTATGATACTAATGATGGACCAGCTGAAAGAGGGTGCAAAACGTGCCTGATTAAAACTCAGGAGATTAGCCGGAACCTTCTAGCGTCCGACTGCCGACAGTTTGACAAATCTTAGAAATTTCCTCGGGCAATCAAGCCAACGAAAGACCCTAATCACCTCCAGAAGCTCTGCCTCGACAACAAATGCCACTGTTTAGCTCCTGGATAAAAATCGGAAATTTCTCCATTTGGTAGATGGCTACCCGATAAGGATATGCATTATTAAAGTTTTCCATCCCTGGTTGTTGAACTTCTGATTGGGGGTGTGATATGATGTGTAACACTATATAAAACTGACTGTCAATCAAATAATTGCTAACTAGCGTGACGACTTGGAGGAAAGCCTCACCCTGCTGTGTCTAGGTAGGAGGCGCGCCGATAAGGTCAAGCTCGCATGTTTGAAAGGCATGACAGTAGCACACATTAGCATTAGTACCAGGATATGTGACGGGAAGTCAATCTGGGCATCCTTTTCCGATCGAAAAATATGATACGATGATTTATTTTTGGCAGTTTAGATTATTCTTCCAAGTCCAGAATGCGTATTCTTTGAAAAAAACTACATAACGGTATATCAAAGGCAATTAACCACCATATTTATACCGTTTTATTGTCCTCATTCATCTTCGTCCTCGAAAAGTTTGCAGCCCCGTGTACTGGGTACATCTTGATATCACTGTCCCTTATCAATTTTCCGTGCCAGTTTGTAGATCTTTAGTTTAGGTGTTCCAATAAAGGCTTTTGATTACATTCGTTACGTTAATCGTTATAGAGTTTGAACGAATAGTCACCGTTAAAATCGTTCGGAGGAAATTTAATCACAAAAACAACAACAAGAAATCGTTGCAGGGTACTCATTACATTGTTACCCGGCTGGTTTCCTATTCAACTGTGACGTGAGGTAAACGTTTTTGCCGCAAACAAATCCGCTTTCGATTGATTAGTGCTACAGTAAGTATTGACTATTCACGGTTCTCAATCAATTCCAATGAACAACTAAATGTTGATTTATCATATATATATATAGTAAAGAATGCTCAAGGGCATGATGTCGGGATTTTGGGAGGGTTTCAATGTAGTGCATGGGTACTGATTGGACTAATCTAAATCACAGGGATAATATTGCCATATGCCTCAAAAGGATTAGTTTCGTTTTAGGCTAATTAAAAGCGTGTTCTAATGAACCGAATCGTTATATCGATTTGGTTGTTACATTGACGCGACTTAGTTGATGCGTGTGTTATTTGAAACTTACAGCAGGATGTGATTCAAGTGAATTGGAATAGATTTGTGATGTGGAAAAATGACGAATTCGTGATTGAATGGAAGAAAAAATCAATAAGTATTAAAAATTGGACCGGAAAAATCGATGCATCGAGCGACGATTATTTCTAAAAGTGATTTTAATGTATTCATCTGTATAAATCTGTTCTGAACTAAATGTTTGGAGGTTTTTCTTAATCTGCAAATCGGTTATTTATTCCAATTCGGAAGCGTAAATTACAAAATCAAATTCAGATGCGTTTCGTTCCCATAATGATGGTAATAAAGTAATATAAGCAATAAAGGCTATTTTCTTCAGGAAAAGTGACAATATAACTATTACTTCAATAACAAATGATTTTGTTACGATATTCAAATGATTTTCACGTTTTCACAATTGATATCACAAATAATCACAAAAAAATTGCAATTTAAGCATCTCATTGCATGCATTTTTGCTTGCTAAAATGTTAAATTTTAACTGGAATCAATGAAAAGTAATTAAGATTGAAGAGAGCTTCACTTTTATCGTCTTCTTGTTGCTGTCAAAATTCTGTCAGATCATGTGGTTTAGTCGATGTTGCCGACTGATTTGTTGAGATACATCTTATGGCGGTAATAGAAATTATTTTCGAATTTTCAAAATTCGAAACATAGTGGATACATTTGTTTTCTGCTTCGTTTTTCTCCACGGAAACGTTAATGAAATAATTGACCGTAAAATAACTGCTTAAATAGAAAATTGTATGTAGAAAAATCGATTGAAATTTGATTAAGCATAAGCCATGGGGTGGGAAAATCATTGATTTTACTTTTCGACTCATTTTTAACATCCACTTTGGACTTACGGCGATATTTGTGGTTTTTTTCCTAACGGTGTTTTCAGATAAATTATTAGGTGTAAGAGAAGTTTATTTTCATTTCAACATGGTACTGTTGTTTGATACAAAAATATCGAAAATGCTTCGTGCTGGTAATTTTTTTCTAATACCACAACCATCAATTTGCCACATTTGCCCCATGTTGACTGTATCGGAAGTTACAGGGTAGAGAAAGCTATCATTTAGTTAAAAGCTATATACACAAGACTGCCAGCATATTCACTAAACTTCTGTCAAATCGGATTCTACTCAAAATCAATACATCATGTGAATGTTATACTAAAAAGAAATCAGTAATTGGTGAAGGGTTACCGTAATAAATATTTTTTTAGGAAACTCGATGATTTGAAAGATCTATCTTTTCGCGCCTGCCGTAGCTTCAGGGTTTTAGTTCCACCTATAGTTCAAAAATTCCAAACCAAACATGCTTAAAATGGTTGTATTCTCGGCCTTATCCTCTATAATATTCTTTCTCCTGATATATCAATATCCATACTGCCCTAATTCGCATAAACGTTCTGTCTATATTTTAGCGCTTTCGAGATATTCAATCATTTGTGTTTTGGTTTGTACTGGAGATATATGGAGAGAGCATTTTTCAATATTGATTTGAACATACTTCCACAAAAGATAGGTTTTTCAAATTTTGCAGAATGATCCAATAGAGTATGTAGTTTTCGAGTCCAGTGTTAACTCAAAAATGACAAAAATGTAGATCGAACGTTTATGCGAATCAGAGCAGCACAGCGCTCCTCCATTAAGTTTTGGTACACTCTCAGGATCATCTTCTCTCTCTATATCCCGCTAATATGCCCTTTGATGAAAGGAATCTTAGTTGTCCCTGGGTATTCGTAAGGCTAATTACCCAGGAATGGCATCTGAATTTGAAGAAAATAATTGGTTTTCGTTCATCCGTGTGCTAAATATTGATTATGCGCTTTTTAAATGTTATTCTTATCTCCATGAACTTATATCTACCCTTACCTATCATTCTCGTAAATATGCATATCTTTCTTAGTTCACGCAACAAGTGTTGAGGGCAATCCAATTGAAAAAAGTTCCGAAGATCAATACTCTCCCTCTGATCTTACCGAATTTCGGCCTCTGTGCTCCTCAGCTAAAACAATAATGAAGCAATCATTGCACGACTACATTGCTAGCTTGGAGTCATCTATTTTTTCATGCAATACTAAATATTTTTGGTCATGCATTCGTCTTCTAATCTTGATCCGCATTCCGGTGGTGGATCTAATTCCATTCCCAATTTCTATGCGTAGTCCATGTCTTCGTCATTGTGCGTCCTTCCCTCTCTACTCTGTTTAATTTAAGCCTATCATTTGGTCTGGAAAGTTTCTAATGTTTATCAAATTTTCAAAACAGGCGATGTTTTCACCGTCTCCAATTATCGTCCTCTTCTCCCTTGCTTCAGTAAGCTTCTTGAAAAAAATTGTCTTCTTTAGAATGTATCCCATGATTCATCCTGTCTTCTCTCCGGAGCAGGATGGGTTTGTGAGCGATAAAGCTACCCTGACTATCTTCATCCTCCTCTCAAACACAGTTTCCCTTGCCTTAGATTATCAGGAGCAAGTGGACGTAATGTTCACAGACTATTCAAAGGGCTTTGACACTGTCGATAGATTGTTGCTGGATAAATGATAGTTTGGTTGTTTCGGGTCACTACTTTCTTGGTTTTCTTTCTATCTTAGTAATCGTGTGTGTAGAATTCAAATTAATAACCTTTCATCTTCTCTCTTCCTTCTTCTGGTATTCCACAAGGGTCTATCCTTGGTCCATTACTCTTCTTGATTTTTATCAATGGGAAGGGAGGCCTTCCGTTATCAATTCGTGTTGTCTACCGTATGTTGACGGTTTAAAACTTTTTCAGGTCTGTAATCTTCTTCAAAAAGATTGTGTGATCATCTCATTTGGTGTAACTGCAATGTAAACAGAGAACCTTTTTTCCAAATCCTCTTCTGTCTCGTTCTCACATTCATTTTCCAATAATTATCTGTCATCCGTTAATCAATTCCCAGACTTGGATGTGACTTTTGATCCTAAATTAAAATTTAATCTTCATGTTGCGGAAGTCACCGCTAAAGCCTCCCGAGTCTCTAGATAAGTCCTTCGTTCTGCCTCTAAGTTTATTGATATACGTACATGTGCTCGTCTTTTTCGAATGTTCGTTGTGTCCTCGAATATGCTTGTCAGTGGTCTCTCTGTTTTTAATACGTTGCTGAAGCCAATACAAAATTGTTATGTCGTTAATTGAAAAACCCTGTATAATATAGATAAATGAACTTTTCGTCTTCTTCGAAATCTCGTAAAACTGAATACAAGTTCAGCATGTGAAAATCTTCAAATTCTTCCGATAAAGTTTGCATTTTCAAGGAAAATTCCACTACTGGCCAGTGTAATCATGCCCTTCTGTTTCTTTCATTTCCGATTATAAGCCCTCCTCTAAGACTTTTTCACTGCTTTCTTTAATCTCTTCTCGTTTTGTTTTTCACGACGCTGTAGCTTCTTGTATGTACGGAGTTCGATGGGGTTTCTTTCAACCAGACAGTATGGCATCAGTAAAAGGTTTATGTCATAGTAAAGAATAAGAAAACCACCCTAAATTAGTGATTTTCTTTCAAGTTTTCATCTTATTTTGTGCCGTACAAAGATTTATAATAATTATTCCAGCTTCTAAAACAATTTTTTCATAGTTTTTTTTCCCGGGGATATTTTTTGTATTAATTGTATTGATTTTTCATTAAAAAAAAAAGTTGGAAAAAATGATCTGCACTGTTCCCCCCAATGATTCGTATTTGCATGCATTATGGTGCACTTCCTAAGCTTGATCAAAGAACAACAACCCGTTGACTCGACGACGTGCCGGTATATTATGTAATTTCTTTTCGTATAGGCATGCATGTCATGATGTTATTCTTATTTTTCTTTGTTGGCTCTCTGCCGTGCCGTTCGATTGCTTTTCTTAGCTCCCTCTTAGCCACTCAGCAGTTTTGTAAATGCATTCATAGCTGCTAGCTAGCTAGCTTGCCTGCCTGATGGTACGACTCCCCCTTCCAACACAACCCACCCAGCCAGGCCCCAGAAAGCTCAAAACTTGTTTACTTGGACGGACGACCGGCTTATTTCCAAGCGCCTCGACGTCCAATACTCTATAATCGAGAAATGACGAAGAGGCAAAAGTATGAAAAGAAAATAAGAAAAGATTAAGCACAACACAGCCAGCACAGCACCGCGCATCATGTAAGAATTATAAGAAAACAAAGAAAGTTTTTATTTGGCTTTGAAAGCCGGCCAACACAAAAAGTTAACATATGATTCGTGTATGTATGCTCGAGATGTTTCAGTTGAAGAAGAATCGTTTTATGATGGGACCATTTTGTAGATATTTTCTTTTCATGCAATATTTGTTTGCTTGTTTGCATATGATTTAAATACATGTTCGTGTGTATGTACACATGTGCACGTATTCCTAAAATTAAAGCCAAAATTCGTTTTTCACAACATTCTGGTATTCGGCCCGTTGCCGTGAATCTGTTCACGTATCTTCAACTTCATTGTCGTAATTGCATTGAGAATGAGCCAAAATGTAAACAATATTCTTACTTTCTAACGGACAGGCAGAGCTAGGCAGCCGAACGCAAGATGTCAAGGATCGTTTTTTTTTACGTGTGTGATTGATTTTCCCGTTCTCGTATAATTTGTCGCGGACTTGGCTATCGTCACGTCAAAATGACAACTTGGGTGGGCGGCAGAAAGAAAAACTCGGGAAAAATGCTAAGCATGGGTGTGATTTAAGAGCTTCCTGCTTTGACGTAATCGGACATTGATATGATAATGTAATTCAGTTGTAAGTTCTTAGTAAAAATAGATTTCAGGAAATCAAGCGTGTCGAACATACCAAACGCTTGTCAAAACACTAATGATTTATTGAGCAGACGTAAATAGAGGGATATGGAAAAATAATGTTTTTTTTTTTTTAATTCTGAAGCCATCGAACGTCTTCTCGATGAATCTCGTATCCAAAAACTTTTCCAAAAAAAGGTTTCGAGTCAAAAGCTATTACTCTATGCTCTTAATTATATCGATATTTATCTTTCTCTCCTCAATGCATCACATCTTCTCATTTAAACGCCTAGGGCAGATTTTGACTTCACAACAAATCGGTTTGCCTATCAACCGCGATAGATGATGACGTTCCATCAAGTTGTCCGCAGTGATCTTGAATTTCACCTTAATTTCAGACTGGTTGCCACAACTCAAATTTCTACGGTATAACGACTGTAATTTCGAGCAAGCTGGCACCGCTATCACCGCGCCTAGTTAAGCCAGCTAGGCGAGATGAGATTTTCATGCTTAGAAAATGACATGGATCACTCCCTGATCTTCCAGTTGGCCTCCTCTCTTATTTGGAACGTTAATTGATGCTTTAGTTTGCGTTACTTGTTGCGTAGCAAACTGAATGTTAGCTACCTAACTTACAAATCTAGTATTATCTTTTCATGGAAAATATTACGATGGATGAGGTGAGACTCAAGTTGTTGTGGTCGTTTTTCTTCAAAGAAACAACTGGATTTTCTGTGAAGCTCTGGATGTACTTAGGCTGAAATGCATATTACGGTAACTCATCTTGACAATGTACTGACCTGTAGATGGTTTGAGCATTGTGAACAAGAACTATCTACACTTGCAATTGTAAATTACCTACTTGAAACGATTTACTACGTTTTGCTGTTGGAAAATTTATCACGATCAGCTATTATAGAAACAATTTCATTCAAAGCAAAGTTATTTGGTTACAGCCCATGGAGATGGTAGCAACTCAATTTTCATAGTGGAAATTTTACAAATGTGAAATGAATAGTTTGACGCCTCACTTTGCTCCAGATTTGACTCAGGTATTTAATCGATGCTGCGTTAATTCAAAGCTCTATGCGCCCCCTCCGTCCGTACCTAAGTTCTAGGGACTCCAGACGAAAGGTGCCAGTGCTTTGGCCACTAAACTACACGAGCTAGGTTCATGATTCAGCTCCAATTAAATTATTATGTGGATTAGTAGCATATGTAAAAAATTTAAATGTAATAGCTTGTGGAATAAAGCGCGTTTGCGAATCATTTAGCTCATTACAAATAGACTAGATTTAAAAATAGTTTAATATGTTGTCTGCTATGCTGAAATATTGAAAGCGTCTTTCAAAGACGCCTTTCCAAGCCTCAAAATTAACTTCAATTATTTCTGTCATTCAGCATCTGAAATTGGCAAAGTAGCGAACTAAATTTTCTTTCTAAAGAAATCTTTTCCTGGCTGTGACAAACACAGGGACCCCTCTTTTCATGTTCATTCTACATAGACGACACTAGACTTTCTAAGCCAGAAATTCACTAACCACTGAATCATTTTGATTTATTGTGGTTTATTACGCTGCTATTATGTACTAAAGCATTAATTGCCACTATTATGCAGCATATTTCCAATATTGTGATTAGCTTCACTCATTTCAATTCCTGAAAATATATAATTTAATTTTTTTCCACCTGGATGTGCCGTGCCTCCTGAATAGGAAACAATATCCTTTCTCGAGTCACTCTGTTCAGGCGCTTTATGCTATTGCCTTCAGAAAATGTCATTGTCCCTTGGGCATAATGATTTGTCAAAATATGTTTTCCCTATTTCTACACAAGTATACAATTCCTACTTTTGAAACGAGTTAAAAAAAGATCGTTATCTTCGAAAGATAAATGATGCATTAGATGAAATCATTTTTCATACTCTATGCCGCCAGTCAGTCGAATGACATGTTGTTAGTCTCTGATTTTGCGAATGAAAATAAAGTCATTAGGTTAAAATTTTCAGCTGCTGATTTTTTTTTAGAAAATCTTTCATCCCCTGTAGATGATTCATCATACAGATGAGTACTACACCAATTAAAAGTGTTCTGGTAAAATTTCGCTAGCATCAATATTTTATAAAGAAACAGATAGACAATTGTTTTTGCTGAATTTTCAGTGAACTCGAAAAGATACATTTCAAGTGAACGACCAATTTTATTTGAAATCTTTGGTTCTGATAAAATCGAATTAAATAAATTCAACCGAAAAGGGGTTTCATTTATTTTCAATTAGACGTGAATAGTATACTATGAAATAATGATTCTTAAAGCATGAGATTCGATAAACCTTATACTGGAGAACATACTACAATCGAATCTCGTTTCGCGAATCTCCAATGAGCTTTGAGTTCTTAAATTTCCTTTGCTTGACACATTAAGGCACACTGTTTTCATTTTTTCAATGAAGGTAAGCAGAGTTTTTCCGTGCCAACGACATGCAATGTTCTCACGCGGTCCCCCATCTAAGTAGTAACCGCGCCCAACAGTGCTTAACTTCGCTTATCGTAGGAGAACCGATTGATGCCAGATTTATAGCAACATTTCCTTGAAACTATACCAAATTTTACTCAGGGCAAGTTCAATATTATTTCTTTGAAATGAATAAATTCCTTTCTTTGGATTGAGTAAATATTTCTTTGGCGCAGAATCATTACCAATTTTTTTGATAATGTGTTCATTTTTGCTAAAAAAAATTCAAGGTTTTTTTCTGAGTACAGGCTGTGTAATTTAACCTAGCTCTAGTCAGTTACCTGAGTCAAATCAGATGTAAAGTAGAACTTAGGATGCCACACTCTAATGCACTGTTTGTGAACGAACTTCAACCAACAGACCCGATATGGGGTGTAGTATAACAATACTTTTTATACAAAGCCCTCTTTGATGTCAAAGTGTGTCAAAGACAGCTACAAACCATTCCAAAACAATCAGCTATGTAGGTGAGTGCAGAATACTTTTGAGATTGAATTCATCGAAACATTGTATATATCAGCATGAATAACGGATTCTTATGAAAACTGCTAATATTATAACTATAAATAACAAAAAAAAAAACAATTTATTTTTCCGATTCACTATTATCGGGTTGGTTACGTCATCGGGGCTATGACGAAGAAATTTCGAAAACACCATGTCGTTATTTTGTCTTTTTAATTCATACTTCCCGCTAATCTACTCCATATTCCCTGATCTACCTATTCCTTTATCCTCTAATGTATTGTTTTCCCATTTCTTATGATCTTTCTCTTTAGGCAATGTCCGATTACAAGACTAATGCATTTCTTTGTTAGCATTCTTGATCTGATGGTATGTTGAGTCGCATTCTGTACTGAGTGATACAATATATTGGAACATTGAATCAGTGAATCAATGAATCAGTTTTTGGTTTCAGTGTCATAATATCTTCATATCGCTATTTTGCAGAACATGGTACTAATCATTTTTAGGCACTATACAATGTGAGCTGTTTCTACAGAATAAACTGGTTCTCATTCGTTTCGCTAGTCCAGGCAATTGTCTCTTCCAATATCAATGGCTGATGCCCTATATGTAGATGTGTTACAAAAAAAAATCGTATGTTCTTATAAATACGTCAAAACAAATTCATATAAAATGCGATGATGTAATATATTTTTGACTGTAATTTACTTATGCTGATAATTTATTGATAACTCTTAATGAAAACAGTCATAATTTAGATCTGATACACGCTATCATTAATCTGTCGATGAGCTGTTCAAGCAAACAATCGAAATAGGTTTGAACTGGTTTCTTATCTAAACCGAAAATAGACTGAATAGACTTTGTATGAATTTCAAATATGAAAACAAGCTTAATTACTATCGTTAAAATACATTGAATTACATTGTAGTGGTAGTAGACAGACATATTGATTTTTTTTTTTTTTTGAAAAAACTGATACTAATATGATTCAAAAATGATGCAACCAGATGATTTTTTTCTGATTTGTATTGGAAATACAATTTTGATGTGCTTTGTCTAGTCATCATTCGAACTTTTTTGAAAAAAAAATTATCCTATAGAACATAGATATTTTCGAAAAAAAATATTTATTGAAATATTCCATAGAAATCAGTTGGACATATCTGAATAGAAGTTTAATTTTCGTTTAACTTTCCACTCTTTCTTATCATTTCTCGTCTATTTACGACCAAGCCCTTATCAATCTTGACCCATCCGCTTTTTACCTGGGCCCATTTCCATTGTCTCATGAAGTCTCTATTGAAATCCTAATCACTCATCTTTGTGGAATGCATCTTTTTTGTATTCGTCCAATTTGAGTTTGCTTGCATGGACATTTGTAGTACAGTCAACATTCTACAGTTCTCATCTTTCAAAGGGTATTTGAATGAATAAAAACTCTTTTTCGATCCCTAGAATTTCTATAGAGAAAATATCCATATAAACACATGCAGCGGAATATCAGATGCTTATAAATTTCCAAAACGGTGTTTAGGTATTTGATGGTAGTAGCCCTCTTTTGTTCAGATTTATATTTTTTTTTTTTGCTTTATTTAACGATAATACTCTGGCTCGACTGGTTTTCGCGGTGTCGTCATCGACGTTCGTAAGGATTTGAATGGAACGAAAGTTTTTGCGGGGAAAGCATTTCTTTTTATGTACGCTAAATGCGGTGAGAGTACATTGCACATTGAAATATTTTTGGAAATGTCTGCATCGGAGACATTGAATACATGTCCTGACAAAAAAAAAACACCAAGCCGAATCAAAGAAGGGTGGGTTCGTTGCATTTTCGTTTCAATAGAATGATTTTATTGTTCTTGTTCGCTTCTCGTATCCTTTGAAAAATGTTAAGTTCAATTGTTAAAAGCGATTCACGCTGAACTACAAGCTGTAATATTCGTGCTTTGAGCAAAAAGAGGGCTGGGAGTGGTTTTCAAAGAATAGCTTGATGGGTAGTGATGGATGTGAAGAAGTTATTGACAATGATGTTCTATTTCAGATGTGTTTTGTAAGTTTTATCTTTGGTTCTGAAAAGTTTCGAGCGTAAATTCTGAAGAACTCAGTGAGATTATTAGGACTCGACATGGTGTTGAAAATAGACTTGAGCACTTCTTAATTAAATAGGTTGCATCGAAGTGTTTGTACTACCTGCCATTATTTGGTCGAACTTATAAAATCTTCAATAAATTGTAAATCTTCTATTTTTCCTCATCTTCGTCCTAACTAATCTTCAAATCAAATCTAGGAAGAAAGTCGGTCGTCTGCCTACTACGGATCTTTTGACATTTTCTGATCGAAATCCGTCTCTGTTCATTTTTTTCAATGCCAATTGAATCGACCAGCAAACAGTGCCATGCCTATGGTCTTTGAATCAATGCGAAAGGTACTTTACCTGCGGCAGACTTTGGAAAAAAGTACGAAAAAATAGATTAAAAGTATTGAATTGAAATGTCAGGATGTCAGGGATAAGTTGAACCTGTATCTCCAGATCACTAAAGAGTCAATGGTAGGTGTTTCTTGATGAGGGTCTATTGAGTCCAACAAGTAGCTTAGGCTCAGATTTTGGAACTTTTTTTTTTTGCAAAAATAGAGATGGAATTTTCCGATTCATAGCATGATCGGTAATTGACTTTTAACAATTTTTCAGTGAACAATTGGTGTAGAAATAAGAATCATAGAAATTATTGTTCCAGATTGTTACAATATTGTTTGCCTGATTTTTGTAGAGGATATAGTAGTTCAAATTCTATTTTTACATAAATATTTTCGGGTTGCTATAAAATCTGCTGAATTTCGCACCATTTTCAAAAATTTACAGAAAAATTGGCTAGTAGTACTTTTTTTTTTTAAACAATTACATGAATTTAATTCAACAATCTAGCTCTTGTTTCAGTGTTTTCCTTCTTCTTAACATTTTTTTGGTCTTTTTGCTTTGGTACAACCTTGGAAGTTGTTTCTTCGTAAATACTAAATTTGTCTTTTGTTATTGTTCCGTTTCTGCAACGGCACACAGCTTGGATTTCTTTCCCAATTTATATCGTCCAAAATCAAAGGATTATTTAAAAGTATTATTATTCAAGTATTTTGTCAAAGCATGTTAGTCATGAATGTTGCATACCTTTTTTAAAAAAAAAAATGGTGTCATTTGTTTCAGGGCAGATGGGAACCCATTTAGGCATAAAAGAAACAGTAAAGCTCTTAAGTGGCATCCTTGAGGAACACCAGATATTCCATCAATTTCTGATGGAAGGGCACCCCCAATAGACACACGTTTGGTAGGGCATTTCAAATAAGAAGCTATCCAGCTAATATATAATTATTGTAAGCTAAGAGAAGACAGTCAGTACATCAATATTGAATGATTCAGCATCTCAAATGCCTTCGAGAAATCCATATAAATGCAGTTTACCTGAAGTCCTGACTTGATCTGTCGAATAACGCTGTTTGGAGAATTCCAGCGATTGTTGTGAATTTGCTTCATGAAACCATGTTTAAGAGGTGATTGATAATGAAACATTATACAATTACTGATTATTGCTGTGAATAGTTTAGCAACACATGTTCAGAGTATTTTGGTGATAGGACAATATTTGCTTATATCTCTATTGTATGAATATGTGTAACGACTGTATACTTCCAAAAGCTAGAAAAGGCAACAACGGACCGAAAAAATAAGAAAGCAAGAATAGGAGACAGGTAGTTTTCAACGTTTTAAAATTGCTTTAGGAATGCCGTCAGAACCGAGGGTCAAATCATTTTGCAGATGACTAGAAAACGCCATAATAGTAGGTAGCTTCGTCAATATACAATTCTTTCGTTCCCAGAGAAGATGTGAATATTGTCGAGAACTCAATATAGTTATTAGTTTTAGTAGAAAAATAAAATATTGCTAATGGTTACTGGATCGGAAATGGCGATGTCGCCGTCTGAATTAAAAGTGTGATAATAACGATGGATATCCCAACACTTTTAATTCAAACGGCGATTGGAATCAATAAAATTCCACAATCTTCATTGGTTTTCTTCTGATACGCGATCCGTATAGCGCACTGCAAGCAAGAAACCATCAACGCACCATGACGTTATTTGCGAAACATAAAGGACCATGAATCAGTTAGTTCAGTCTTTAATATTTTTGCTCAAAACCAAGTTTCAATAATAACTGCGACATTAAAGTTTGAAGAAGGATTTTTTAATTGCTTATTTAGATCGCATGCCACTACCATAAGTGTTAGAGTTTTGAGGACCGTACTCCTTTATTTCCAATATGCGGCAAGTGAAGGGCAACGTGATATAGTTTGTGTTTCAGAGATATGGCTAAACTCTAATTTTCTGAGCTCCGAGTTGGTCTCCACTCATAAAGTTTATCGCTGTGATCGTGACCCTAATATATGATTAAAATCCTTTGGTGGTGGCGTCTTCCTAGCTGTCGAAAATTCAATTTCTTGGATTGTTATTAAGGTGACAGCTCAAACTGTTCGAGAGCTAATTTTTAAATACTTCGCTTGGCCCTTGAACCTGCTCCTTCGACAAATTGGTAACCATAGTAAAATATCTGATACATTTAGAAATTTCGCTTAGTGAAAAAACCCAATAAAACGTATTTTTGTAATTTCATTCATATTAGTATTCTTTGTTTAATTCTAATATTTTAATTCTAATATTTATTTTTTATTTTTCAGGTGAGTGAATATACATATGTAAGTGTAAGTAAGTGACTAAAAGACACATGCAATATGAACATTGCTTAGCATGCAAAAACACTAAAATACTAATCCATCGAAACAACTACTCATTGAAGTAGAGATGTGATTATCATAGCACAATATAAGTGATATGTACAACTGGATACCTAAAAACTGAAGCCTTCGAACGTTTTCTAAATATTGAAAGATTAGGCTACAAATTACCTGCACAACATACAGTGTTTAAATTTACATATGTATGAATAATAAGTAAACAAAAAGTTTACACATTCATTTGAAAATCTGAAATAAGTTTTCTGCAATTTTATTTCAAAAATAAAATCCACAATGCATTTGTTCCCTTTCGAATTCGCAATTGCGGAACATCGTCTAGTTTTCCGTGTGTAACTATTAACAAATTAAATCGCATTATTACCCATTCAAGGTCTAGTAAATAAACCGCAAATATTCACATCTAGAACACTTTCGTTGCTTTTTCTATTCACGAACAGAAACAAGAAATGCTTAAATCTCATTGTTGCTGAATGCCTTCATGCATTCAATTATTCTGTGATTTGTGTCAAGCGATTCAATGAAAATAGCACCTCGAGCAAATATTATAATCATCACAGTCATCAATCCAAAATATTGCACTTATACTGTGCGGAGCAATGAAAGAAATTTGCAACAGTTACAAGAGATTTTCTAAAAATTCTTTCTGAGGCCAAATAGGAAAGTGAACAGAGAAGAAACTAAACATGAAGACTTGGCATGTGTGTGGTGGCTGCAATGTGCAAATTGCCGAAATGGTTGTACATGTAAACATCTTACATCACCTTGCTCGTTGCAAATTTCGATAGTTTATATTTTTAGTAATGTTTATTGTATCTTGCCCCAGTCTTGTGATTATAAGCAAAATGCTCTCGATACAGAAGATTGGAATCTAGAAGGATCTTCCACATGAGGAAGATTTTTTGTTTATGGCGATTGCGTCACGAATCCTAATATTTGTTCGGCTGAATTTGTATTTCTATTTCTCATTGAAATGGCAAATATCTAAGCCAATATAGATGCATTCTATATACATAAACTTTTTATTTAAGCAATGAATAGCAGTTCGCACTGCTGGCGGTTTGCGGATCTGAGAAAAATATTCATTAAAATCAATTATCATGTGCATATGTATCTGTATTGGTATCTGAAAGCTCTAATCAGATAGTTGCATAGGGAAATCATGCATTCCATGGATGGTTGATGCTTTTTACTTGTTCAAATAAGTCAAGAGTAGTGCTTGAATCCGAAATGCAAATATTTATTTTAATCGATATGCTGTGACAGGCTCGATCGTGACGAAAGGTGTTCAATATCGTCTATAGATAGTTCAACGCGACAGACAGAAACTATAGATTTGAAACGAATTAATAGAGTTGAACAGCTTGCACAATGCTACTAAATAAATAACATAAATATTAACATACATGCCTATATAGCTACTGGTACACAGACGCCTGTTGTGTTAAACGATTCAGAAATGATCTAATGAATTATTTATAAAATGGGTAATTCCTTGGCTGTAAACGAGATTTTTTCGAAAGCGCGTGTCAGAAAATTGTGGCTTGCTTTAATATTTTTGCCAAAAAAACACTATTCGAAATGCATATGCAGACTAGTTGTTTCAGTGATATTTTATTCTATAATTAAGTTAAAAAAACATTTCTAAAAATTTGGATGTAAATTTTATTTATGGCAAGAACAAGTTTATCTTCGCAAATAAAATCAATTAGAAACCAAAGCACTGCACATGAGGTAATCATTCTGTATATTGAACCACGGAAATCAAGTTCTATAAAAAAATTAACTGTTTCTGATGTTTCTATTTAAATGCAATGACATTTAAATTCAACGTTTATACAAGTTTAAAATAGTTCTTTTGCGTCAGGCCTAACCAACATATACCCCCTATTTTTTTCAGCGGTAATAAAATGCAAGAATGCCTTAAGCACATTGATATTCTCGCTTCGTTTCGAAAGGAAAATCAAGTATAATGTGATCTACCATATTTGCTTGTAGAGTTGTTGAAATTTAACGATTCGTATCACATTCAGACACAAAGAGTCGGAATAATTAACATCCATTCAAATGATCGAAATTAATTTTACACAATAGACTCTGTACCGTGTTATTAATTTATTTACTCGTCATGCATTCACTCACTCACCCATGCGCGTTAATCTAGTCTTGAACATTGATTCGACCGATTGAAACGAGTTCAAGGTGAAATATTAAATTAAATTTCATAAAAATTTAAGGGCTTCGTCGTCGTCAATTAAGCATTCGATCGAAGAAAAAACAACAAAAAAAACGTACAGCAACTTACAAGAAAACAACATTAAATCCTTGAAGACCAATAAACCCAACAAGCAATCAATATAAGCTGCTAATTAATAAAATTGAAATTCCTTATCAATATTCAGAAATTTAAAAAAAAAATGGCTGCAATGCAAGTATAGCTACAGCTAACTACAGAAATCGGTTAGTGATATCGTGTTTTTTGTCACGTATTTAATCAAGCGTGATATGATGACGATGATGTTTTCGCTCGACTGATAATATTTACTTTTTTTCGTATGAGAAAATACGAAAAATAAAAATAATCTGAATCAAATGCAACCATAGAGCGTGGATTGATGAGTTAAATCGACGTGATAGACTTATATCGATAACTGAAACCAACCGAGGCTGTTTTGTGCGTTTGCAAAACAAGAGGAAATAAAAGAAAGTGGGTGATGTCTGTCATGTGATGCGTTGCTTGAAACAATAATCTACCGAGTTGTGAAATGAGCTTAAACCAAGTAACGGTTCATTATCATTGTTCTATGATGCAATGAATGTGTTCTATGATGATGAATATATGTAGTACAGATAATTATTCTAAAGTGAGATTTGAATTGAATTAGAGCAAAAAATTAGTTCACTGATTGTGGGGGTGAAAGAACTATAGTACAGTGGCAAAATGCTGGCTGTGCAATGAATCTCGGCAGGAATATGCTTGACGATCATTTAAAGAAATGTATTAAAGCTTATAAAAATCGAAAAAAAAAAAATCGATTTTTTGAGTTTGTGATTGTTTTTTATTGTGTTCAACAACATTTTTTGATTAAATCTGGTATATAAACTAGAAAACATACGTTTTCATTATGATTTACATACATTAGCATTAAATCAGCTGGTTATTATTAGTCAAAATGATGGAATTATGAAGGAACCTAAAATTCTTATTTTTAAGTAGCATCATTTTTGCGCTGTAATTTCAAATATAATAGCTAATATTTCATTTTA
Organism: Nemotelus nigrinus; assembly: GCA_947369275.1. NCBI lineage: Eukaryota > Metazoa > Arthropoda > Insecta > Diptera > Stratiomyidae > Nemotelus > Nemotelus nigrinus. The sequence continues at coordinate 210,538,924 of OX376373.1, forward strand.
AACTATTCAAATATGAGTGCTAATGTCTTAAACAGTCATTCTCAATCATTTGAGTGCCTGTCAAAAAAAAAACGGTTCTTTGAGCCCTCTGCTGTGCTCTGTGTGCACTAGAACTGTCAAATCCATTCCCGTTATTGTTTACACGTGCAAAACCGACTGTGATCGCTGAAAATGTCGCGAAAAAAGGAAATTTCACTTGAAAAACGTTCACAAATACTTGTTTTGAGGAAAGTGGGTAAAACAATTCTTGAAATTGCAAATATTATTGGTGTTTCAAAGTATGGAGTTGAAACCACGTTGAAGCAGTTCGCCGAAACCAACTCAAATATAAATCGAAAACGCTCTGGTCGACCAAAAAAAACTACTCAAGCTGATGATCGACACATTTTATTGATAAGCAAGCAAAATTGGTTCAAAACAGCACCAGATATTCGTGCTGAAATCAACGAAACCCTGATGAACCCAATTTCGGTGGATACTGTCAAACGTCGTTTGCGAGAGAAGGGCTATTTTGGTCGCGTTGCTGTGAAGAAACCACTTCTTCGACCACAAAACAAGCGGAAAAGACTATTGTTCGCTCGAAAATATAAAGATTGGCCAGTAGATCAGTGAAAATCGGTGTTATGGACCGATGAATCAAAGTTCGAGATTTTTGGATCCAGGCGGCGCCAGCATGTTCGTAGAAATAAAGATGAGCGATCTAATCCCCAATGTATTGCGCCAACAGTTAAACATGGCGGAGGCTCCGTGATGGTCTGGGGGTGTTTTAGCTACGATAGTGTTTGATAACTGGTCAAAATCGACGGAATAATGCGGAAGGAACACTATCACAATATTCTTCAACGAAGTGCCATTCCATCCGGCATTCGTTTGATCGGTAACGGATTTATCTTTCAACAAGATAAAGATCCCAACCACATCTCCTATCTGTGCATAACCTATCTACGGTCTAAAGAAGAGAAAGGTGTGCTCAAAATCAGGGATTGGCCGCCGCAATCCCCTGACATCAACCCGATCGAATTATTATGGGATGAGCTCGACCGGCAGGTGAAGAACATGCAAGTGACCAGAGAAAAACAGTTGTTCGACAGTCTTAAAGTGACTTGGAACAATCTCGCAACTGAAACACTTCAAAAATTGGTCGAAAGGCTTCCAAGAATTTGTGCTGCAATCATCAAAGCACGAGGTGGACACATTGATGAAAAAAAGCCTGATATGACTTGTCTTGATATTTTCGGTATTTTTGAAAAATTTTATGCAAAATTTGCATTCAATGAACATAAATCATAACAAAATAGTATATTTTCTAGTTTATATACAAGATTTAATCATAAAATGCTATTGAACATAATAAAATACAATCACAAACTCAAAAAATCGCTTTTTTAGATGATGTCCTTAAACTTTTGCACGGTAGTGTAGTTATTCGTTCAAAATTTTTAATCTTTAGATTTTATCATAAATAAAATCAAACGTCATCACACACAATGTATAGTTTGTGTTGGGCTGTATTCTAATTTTGAAAAAGTGAATGTTTTGGGAATGCTATTTTGTATAAAATTATTTCACAAAGTCATAAGTTTGGTTGTTCGATTTAATTCCATGGTATCAAACTGGTATATTATGTACAAATCTTAACTGAACTCAGTTTTAATCAACATATAACGACAATTTTTTTACAAGCTCCTTACTGTTATCTGTTCATCTCATACTTAATTTGAGTACTTCGTTTCGTGTGCTCTTTTTTGAAATAAATTTTGCTGTTCGCTGACTAAGGTTAGGTTTTCCTGGTTGACACTAAATCACACAAAGAGCAAGATATCGCAGGCTCTAGACCGTTTTAGCAAATTGAAAACTACCCTTCAAGTTCTGCTCCATCACTTGCTTTAGGTCCACTTGCCAAGGCTCGCCGAAGTTATGTTGCCTGGTTTTATTCAGCGCCGGGCAGTGACGCTAGAGATCTTGGCTTGTTTCTGAGACTGCAGGCTCCGAACACTTCCTATAAGTGTCACTGGTTAAGGGTCGCAGTTTCATGGCATGTGCTGCTACAAAACAGTGGTCAGTAATGATACCGATCAGCAAATGCAGTCAGTCTGGGTGAATGTTAGAAGGAATTTAGTATTTAAGAGATCGTATGACCTCTATATGATTTTGGTTATCCTGCAGGTTTGAGTTGCGCATCATTTGCTCACCGTAAGCTGCATCATATTGGAGTCGATCAAGTCCTTAAGCGTTTAACTAGAGTTTGGCTAAGTAGGTTAGATCGAGTGGCTGTCAGTCGAAGGGAGCTCTACCGAAAGACACACATAGGCACAGAAAAGGCTCATTGTGATGAGCCGGATGTTGTTCACCCTCAGCTACTGTACTCAGTAATCCATCTGGTTTATTGAATAAACTGCGCAATACCCTTGAAGGAAAGAGTGACCCGAGTATGTTCATTTTTCTCCTTGCCAGAGTCGGACACTAGCTCATGAGATGAAGGACAGATTCCTCTTCATCATCTGCGCAACAGCTTTGACAGAAATCGTTGAACCTAACGCGTGACGTGCGAGGTTGTGTTCCGTGGAACGGCCATGATAAGAAGAGCACTGCGGGTTAGACCTAATAGCTGCCTGGTTCGATGCACTTCCATGAAGAGCCAAGACTGCCTTGTGGTCGCACAGGATGACTTTTCGACTCAAAATTTGTCAACGTTCTCAACATATATTTACCTGATGGCTCGTTTGAATGATACCATTGGTATTCCTACGGAGAAGGAAAATGAGACCTTTGGCAGCAAGGTATTAAGCTTCGTTCCTATCTCTAGGTACCCAAATTAATCGACATCTCTTTAAGATACGCATGGTATTTGGCAACAATTCTTGATACTGTATCAGTGCCAACAAGGGAATTGATAGCTAAATGACTATCTGTGAAAATACATATGTATATTAAATCTGAATATTTGATTACTACAATAATCTGAGACGAAAGGACAGCTTATCCGCCGACTTAATTGTTCAGTCTCGATCCATCGGTTTACACATAAATGTGCCCAGAATTGAAGGTACCACTGTCATTTCACTCACCCTTGCCAGGAATGCAACTTGTAAACTATAAATCAAGCAGAGTGTTCGGAGCGATGTTGTCAACATCGGTTTGAACAGAAACTCTCGCAGATAAGATTCTAGTATGGCGGAACTTTGTTCTAATCCACGCCACAAAGCAGTAGCATAGCAAGATTTGCTTCCTGTAGGATTAGTAAATTAGTTGGTAATCAGTGGCAGCAGCACGAAATGTTCCTTAGCGGGGTGGTGCGGAGGACACCATTCCCTAAAAGTGCGGCCAACCTTCGCACTTTTTCAAGCATAAGTTGATAGTCAACCTTAACAGCAGCTTGCCACCAAAAAGCTACCACATATAGAAGTATCAGCTCAGCAACAACGATATATGCCACGATGCGAAGCTGCAAACTCCAACAAGCTCCTATGGCTCTTTTACAGCAGTACCATGCGGCAAATGTCTTTCATAGCCTTACTGCTATATTTTCGTTCCGCAGTAACTTTAAGTCTAGCATCAAACCTAGCTATTTGACGCTTTGATTCAGTTCAGCTGGGACTCGATTCAACTGGGACTCAGTTCGACTGGGACTCCATTCAAGTCAAACTGAGAAACTTTGACTTTCTTTTTCTTTTAAACCTTTGTTAGCTGCGTTAAAGCTCTGTTAGCTCTGTTAGCTAGCTCTGTTTAGTTGCGATTAACGTTCAAGTCGCACTCCCGGCTCCAACGCGAGGGTATATCAAGAGATTAATTTAACGTCTTCAAAAGCGTAAATAAATAATCTCCAGACACTGCTATGTCACCTGCATAAGCAACCACTTTGCAACCGGCACTGTCTAGCTTCTTCAGAAGAGTTCTTACCCTAATGCTCGACAGAAGGGGAGAAAAAACTTCACCTTGACATGTGCCCGTGCCCTCGTCGCAGGTGCGTAGTCCTCAGCAAAGAGGTCACTATTCTGTTCCTGAGGAACTGCTCGACTGAAGATATCAGCCGCATTTTGACATTTAGCGCCGCTAGCAATGGAAAAGGCCTCCATTGCTTCAGGCTTAAAGTTGTTAAAGGTACTTTCAATGTCCGCAGACGCAGCAAGCATATATTCCTTTAAAGCGATAGATCTTACAATTTGACCAATGAGGGTGTGAAAAGCAGTTTCAACAGACTTGCTTTTGTATAAGCATGCTGTGACAGCGAGATTAATGTAGGATCGATTTAATTTTTGATATATTATCCAATGATCCTTTCGAAAATCCTAAGCAAGACAGGACTGAGATATATTGGACGATAGTCCTTAGGTTTGACGTGCGAAACTTTCCCTGATTTGGGAGTAAACACAACTCTTACTTCCCGTCAGCTGACGGGAACAGCAGAGAAGCGCAAGTATGCGTTATATATAACCTGTAGCCATGGTAGCGTTACTTTTACAGATGTCAACGAGAAAAACAACATTGGGGCCCGGAGATTCGAACTCCTCGACTGAGTTTATGGTCCCCCTAAATTGAGAGTTGTAAATCTTAAGAGATAACGCTTTGCTTGATGAGCTGCGTATATTGGGGGACTATGATTCCTTGGGAAATGTGAATCCAAAAGGCCAGTTAGAGTTTCGATAATCGAGTTATTCCAGACGCCGTCAGGTTTCTGGATGCACCTCATAATATTCGGTACTGAGCTTAAGACCTCACGTACACGATTTTACTCATTGAGACCCACAGAAGGCTGTCCACGAAGTTCTTTTCGCTTTGCGCATTGCATACTTAAACACATTTAGATTCATTTTACACAATGGCCTGTCATTAGACCTATTTGCGCTGTTAAACTCTTTCCAGTATTCTCTCCGCAATGCGTTGATTTCCACATTCAATCAGGGGGTTTTGGGTTCCTTTTAGTTTTAAGAGGGTTACCCTAGCTGCTGAGTTGAGAGCACTAGTAGATAATGTTAACTAGAAGATGTTAACTACCTGATCCAGACCTAGATAGGAATCGATACTCCCTGGAGGAACCTCTCACTCACTTTCTTATTCTCATCAATGCCTTTGTAACCGGAAATCCAGTGTACTCTGGCTTTTATGTTTTTGAAATTACGTGAAAGCAGTAGTCATAAAGATAAATCATATGATAAAAAAAATAAATGAAACTTTAATCTAAATATGTCATCAGATCGCCGAATGCATAAATATTATTATAAAAATAATGATTTATTACTACAAATAAAACATTTTTTAAAAAATATTTCACCTTCGAATGAGTTTAATATCATCCATAGATATATTTTAGGCCAAACATACTCTCCATATGTTTATTCAAACCAGCTATCCTCCACATATGTATATGCAGACACAACCGCATAGTAATATGTTTACACATTACAGTATTCTAACAATTTTATCACCAGCAGTCACAAGTGTTTATTACATTATTTTTCTCGATAATTATCTAATTGCTAGGCTAGACAGACGCGTCGTACGTTACGAAGGCCGTGAAATCGTATGTCGCGATGATAATTTTGCTCTATCGACGAAACCTGCTCCTATACATATATCGAATCGAGAAAAAAAATAAAATACTTCTAATTTTTTGTGCTAATCGAATCGATCGTTAAGAATCAGTATGTGATGTACTTTTGTCAATTAGCTTTTATATATGGCATTGCCGTTGCTCTAGTACAAACATGTTCGCGGTTGCTGTTCACACAGAGACAGCGAAAAGCTAATATTGGCATTAAAAACAAAACGAAATGGCGGCAAAAGGAGGTCAATACACAATCATCTTAATAATAGTGCTACTAACTGATAGTGTGAACTCGAAACAAGCTTGATGCCTTGCCGCCTCTGCTTGGCCCGAGCTAGCCTGCTATTGCTACTATATCGCCGAACACATGCTGCGAGTCAGTCAGACAGATTACAGTTGTCTATATTGTCTCATTTGGAAGGAAATTACAGTGGTCGTCGTTGCTTGAATTAATATCACGATTTTATGTTTTCAAATATGTCTCCTCGATCTGCTCAAACGGCACTAGAAGTAGCGGCAACAGTCACAGCTTCAGCCGCCATATCAATTTAAATAGAAGAAAAACAAAAGCAAAAAATACGGGAAACTAATTAAAGTCAGCAGCAGTGAACTCGACAAGTGAGGAGCGAAAAAAACAACCTTAATATGCATATATGTAAAATACATTGTGAACAATGAAATATTTATTATGAATCTTTCTTGTCGTTGACGACGTCTTTGCCATTTGATTTCCTGTGCTTGCTGTGCTTGTACGAAAGTATAGTACAACCCATACTGTCTGATTGTGATTTTTAAATGAAAACAACGAGCAAGCCCTATAAAATAGAAATTCAAATAATCTGGCCCGCTTCGGCAATATGGTGGATGACGACGGAGCGGTGGACGGATGATGGCTGGCTGGACGAATGATGTTGAGTTGCCAGAGCATTTGCAAGCAGTCTGTGATCTCTGTGCATAATAAAATATTCATAAGGCAAACGGAATAAATACATATAATATTCCAAATAAGCAAACAACAAATACTGCTGCTATAAAAATACACCACCACTAAAATGATGCGGCAATATAGTTTGATTTAGTTCAGTGTAGGAGCTTGGCTCGAAAGTGGGAAGTGTAGAGTACTGACAGTATGTAGTCTTGGAGGTATGGATACGAAAATGTGACGATATACATAGTTTGAGGTTTAATTAAATTCGGTCCAAAATGTCTCGATTTTTTCACCTTTGGACAGCCCTTTTTCTGTCCTCAAGTTCAGATTCAGTGTGAAAGATTGACTTTTTCACTCAGAATCACATTATTTGAGAACTTTTTTTTTTTAAATTATATCAAAATTAGCTTAGTGTGTAAAGTGCTGCCTCCTGGCGTGTGGAGTCCCTGGTTCAAATCCAGGTACGGATGTAGGGCCGAAAATCCGAGAATTTGTCTGAGTTAAATCAGGGCCAACGTGAGGCGTGAAACTAATCATTTCACAATCGTTTTTGGATTGTAAAGGTGGAGTCTCTACCATCTCCAAGACCCTACATTGGCTATAGTGAAGCAACTTTACTTTGCCTTCCAATTATTAGAATTTCCCGTCTTTCTAGCTGAAATCAATCACATCAAATACATGTACACTACGTATTCGCTAGAAGTAATTTTATCCTTTCAGGATAATATTCCATGCATATCGGAATATCAAAGGCAAATGAATAATCACTTGGTATTGTTTGCGATTAAGTAATTGTCAGTTTAAGTGCCTTTAACAACATTCAAACGATCATGCCAACCTTATCAGCACCTATACGCAAATTTATATATTATTAAAATAAATAATGTATAGAAAAATTTGCAATATTTTTTCAAGCTAATCACTAAATAATAGTACACTCATTATAGGACTAAAACAAAATTATTTTACTGCCATTTGTTTTGTCATATTTGCGACAAAAAAGTAAAACAGCAAAACTTGAAAGAATGCAATAAAGTTTTGTTGCGCTAATATAATGTGAGCGTAGTATCTTATCAGTGTTGTTTATGCCTGAAACGTGATGATATATTTGAGTGTGTTTTCGCTTCTAAAGACACTTGCTGTGCATTGTTTTTTATCTCGACGGGACTCGACGCGACGCTTGAGAATATTATTGCCTGAACGAAAGCGAAAACAAATAACATTGTCATTTAATATCAATTATAAAACTGAACAAATAGACAACTTCAATTCTTCATTTTCATATAATAATATCAGATGCAGTGAATATCGCTTCAATGGAGCTTTAAAGAGTGTTTTTTTTTGAAGTTTTTGTTTGATGTTACAGCTTGACATAAGAAGGCAATTTAACTTACTATACATGAAAAGTAGAATTTGAGATGGAATATTTCATTTGATAATTTGGATTTGTGTTTTTATTAAAATATTAAGCACATGCTGAGCAGTTTATACATGAATTCAACTTATGTTCAAACAAGATTTGTTATTTGATATAATTGAGTCCGAAAAGTTTGCTAGAGCCCTGAAAATGATTCGCTTCACCGATCTGACGTCAGCTTTTATCGCTTTACCTTGAAGAGCGGTCCAAGTAATCTTCGTTTCAACAACTGAAAGGAAACATTGCTCAGAGTTCATGTTTTTCGTTTCATTCAAATATCACATATTAAGATATTACTAATACCTAATATCTATATCCTGATATTAGTAATATCATAACGAGAATGAAAATATTAGACTACTAATAACTCTCTTGTTAGTAGAGGTGAAGATTGATATGTTCATATTCGTTAAGATATTACTAATATCAGAAGGTATTAGGTAGTCGTAAGATGTTGATATGCGAAATTTGAATATATAAATATCAATTTCGGAAAAAGTTCACATTCTTTCTGATTCTTTAGTTTTTGGAGCGTTTCGTATCTTCGTTTCCTCTTTGGGAAAGCTAGTAGTTTGCATATGTACCTCTCTCAGTTTTTGTTCGGTTGATACCTGTACTTGTGGAGGTGATAATGTTGGCTTACGATAAATCAGTTTTTTTTTCCATGGATTGGCTATTTTGGAGCCACACAGTCGATGTGGTATGTTTAAGACTATGTTGGCAGACTCGATGAATTCAATTCCTAAGAGAGTTCTATTATCGTTAGAATCTGGAAGAATTAGAAATTATGTTGAGAAGTAGAGATGGGCCAAATGGCTCATGGTCATGGCTCACCACTGATCGTTCTATTTTTTCACAGTGCAGCGCATGAAAAGAGCACAGCACAGTCTGCGTGCGAAAGCTTTCGTTTGTATATTGAGAGTACGGCGCAATACTGTAAAAAAGAGCGATCAATACTGAGCCATGAGCCATTTTGCCCATCTCTATTGAGAAGTGATACCCCTATTTTGTAGTAGTTACAAGAAAAATGTTTGTTTAACTTTTATTAAGATGATATTCCTGGACTTCTTTACTAAGAAATTATGATTACAGTACTGACTTGTTGCGCTTGAATGAAATTCACGGCAAAAATCTCCTAAGAGTTCGAGACTCCAACAAAAATCACATTTGATATGTTTTCTGTGGTGGTTGTCTTTCGGTTTGGATTGTTGCTGTAGACGTAAATCTGGCTAGGTTTCCTTCTTGCGAATAGTGTCTTCGACTGTTTTCGCTTCCATCAAAAGCTGTAAAAATGTTTGGTTCCTACTGCGTGTCAGATGATTGCAAATCTTGAAGTTTAGTAAACCAGAGATGAAGTCCAATTGAAAGTCCTCTGATTTAGTGTTGGCTGGAAGCAGAGTTAGAAGTGGTTTTCTGACAGATTAAGACGTCAGTTGGTGTAGAATCATTATGATGGTTGCTATTTCTACGTATGTCTCCTCTTCTGTCTCTAAGCCACCAAGTTAATGCGATACCTCACAGTAGTCTTGGGAGCTTCTTTGTAAATTCAAGCTGCGGTGATGAACTCTTCCATCCTCTCTGGGAGCCACATTCCCTTAAATCATGCGGGGCACTTTCCAAAATTCACTCTAGATGGATTGTCATCCAACGATTGGTTGATCCTAAGGCTGCTATCAGCTCTTTCGGCTTTTTTTTCCATATTGTCTTTATAAAACTAAATGGAAAATAGCGTCAACCCTTCAAATAATCGGTCTTCTTCTTTCAGTTATCGTATAACAATAACGTTCTAAAGAACAAGAGCATAGAGTTCAACAGAGAGTGGCTATGGGCTAGTAATCCTTCTCTTGTTAACAAATCTAATTTGAAATTCAAATGATTTTGTCGATATCCTATCAAAAAGGAAAACTTTTAAAGTTTCTTTTGCATTCGCTACTTTATTTTGATGAGGTTTTCTCTGCTTTTCGTAGCAACAAAAAAGCTGAATCTTCCTCTGGTGCTCCAGTTTATTGCACGAGTATACATATGTTCGAAAAAACAGACATATCGGCACCGTTTCAAATTCATAAGTACATAGATTACGATAAGAAAAACTAAAAATAGAAAATATCTCACATTCAACATGCAATATGTCAAATATATCATAATAAGTACAATTTGATAAGGAATTTTGCAAGCTTGACAAATTGTGTTTCGAAAGATTTTGCGATTGCTTTCAATGATAGTACGGAGGCAATCTTTTTGTCGTTTTTGTGAAATCACGACAGTAAATTGTACCAGCAGTTTTCATGTACTCTAACAGGAAATGTTTTATTTCAATGTCCCAGATTTAATTTTGATGCAAATCAAATTATTTTCGCTTGGGCTACAAGACCCATTAAATGATTCTCTAGAGATAAAAATTAAACATGAAAAATCATCTTTTGAATCCTTGAAATTATGCTTGAATAACTTGACATCAATTAACGCTGACAACTCGAAAAATATATACTTTAACAACATTGCACTTAAGCAAAGGGAAGCGACAAATTAATTCATTCACTGACCTTCTTCCGTTGTAATTAAAACGATATTATTCTGTCGTCGTCGTCAATCGCTCTTTCTCTCTTTGGGCTGGAATTAAGTAGACCTTGTTAGAATGATTTCCATCGGACAACACTAGCGTCCAAAAGCGTTAGCAGGAAAACCTAATTGCATTAACAACCTCGCCGCATTCTTATCAATAGCGAAACGATCCAAGATTATGGACATATAGCAAACATAGAGAGAGGGAAAAAAATGATGACAAACAACGAACTTTTCGTGTCCAATGGCATATACTCGTATTGATTACATTTTACTTATTCTTCGAGCCTGGGTGTAATTTTTGCTATATGCATACTATGTACATGTTTGCCTACATTGTATCAATGCAATGATTATTATGGCTAATATTGTCTATTTTTCACTGTCCCGGCTAGCTAGTTAGCATTCAATAATACTTTGTTGTTAGACCCTCGATATTCTGTCTTGTAGCCATGTTATTTAGTAAGACATGTATACGAGTGGGTGAATATACAATAAGCGTGTTGTTGCCGTTATTAATTACACAGGCAGTATGTATACAATATTATTAAGAGATTACTGAAAGATAAATGACTGGACGTCATTTGGCGGGAGCACACTCCACATTTATGTTACATATATTAATAAAGTGGCATGGCTCGAGCACGAGGAAATCTAATCTAGAACTTCTGCTTGTCGTGCCCGTACACCGATCCACCGTTTTTATTGGCATAATCATTCCTTCGATGTATGGGAATAATTGAAACACGGAGGCTTGTTGGCTGGCTAGGCTTTTTGCTATGAAATTAGGTAGTGTTTTGCAATTTTTTGTCATTGTGGAGCCTAAATTCGGGTTAGTATCCATTTTTTTCTTAAAGTATTTATCATTAAATAATTTGAGGCCAAGAGTGAGTTTTTCTTTTGATGAAAATCTTAGTCAAAATAAATCTTTTGAATCATTAAATCACCCATCAGTCAGTGTTTAGCTGCGAGTTTATGTATCTTTCTGAAAAGCTAGAAAAATCAAAGTCTTGAAGATTTATTTATTTCATAAAATTCGCATATCACACCGACCCAAGATTTTCTGGCACCAAAAAAACTTATAGCACATTCATTTTTATTCGAATCCAAAATGATAGCGAATTTTCATCATTCCTAAATTCAGTATTCAATCCGACGAATCTACGAATTCTTCATCATAATACAATCGGGCACATAAACGATTATGTATCTTGTATTTGCTTTTTATTTGCAACTCTTAGGTTGTTGACAACATTTTGGATTGCGTCCAATTTTCAAATTCCGGGTACAATAAGACTATAGAATGCGAAAAGTATGCGGAATTTAAATTTTGCTCGTCATTATTTTAAAAACCACTATGTTTATAACAATTTTTTTCGCTTGTTTATGGCATTGAGTTTGTTTTTCAGGATACACCATTTCCAACATAAAAATTTTTCTAAATACGAAAACACATAATTTCAACAGAGCCTAGCCACGTGTAAGAAAATTAATGAAGGAAAATTGATGATATAGGAATGAATGCCTCGAAGAATAATGTACATATATATTTAGAAACGGTATAATTAATTTGAGGTCACTATACTAAGCGATTTGTAGATATTTTAAAAATATCTATAAATAAAAAGTAGGTAAACTGTCCCAATTCTTGTGACAATGTCGTTTGAAAATTGTTTAAAGGAGGGTCAGTAGTGAAAGCTTCAATTTTGCCATGAGCTTGAATCTTCAAATCGTTAACTGTGGGGGTGAATTGAATGTATCTTCTACATTTGAAGTAAATTCGGAATTAATAATGGCATATGGACATATTTTCAGATCTGGTAACCTTCAATCAGGGAGTTTGTCACATTTATTAAAATTCTAGCTACTGAATCACCAATGGCATCCTTTAAAAGACCCAGTGTGATACTCCGTGAGAAAAGCATCTATCCTTAAATTTTGGTAATGTAATGGGTTTCGTTGCAAACGTTGTAGATTGCAACCTCCACCACCAGTTCTGTTTATTGCTATTCCCTATAAAATAAAGTGAGCCTTACCTGATATCTCAGGGGGCCCGGTAGCTCTGCTCGCTAAGGCGTCAGGCCGAAAAGCGGCGTATTACGGGGCCTGCGTTTTGGAATCCCGCCAGTGCCATGGCCGTAAGTGTGAATGCGTGTGATTGTCCATGAGGGTGGCAAATGGGCCCAAACTGGTGGTCCAATGCTGGCCGCGTTCCGGCAGCCCACTTCACTAACCTAACCTAATCTACCTGATATCTCATCAAATTAGTGGGCGTTGATAAGTAAATTACAAGCAAACGAAGTGCCAGACTGGGAAGGATATCAAATGACCTTACAGCGATGCTTCCATATCTGTCACTGACCGAAGAAGTATTTAAAACAAATCAGGTGGGCCAGTTCACCAAAATAATCCTTGAATCCAACCAACTGTCCTGAAAAACCAGTGCTGCCAAAAAAAGGGTGTCATAGTGAAACATGATGTTAGAAAATCTCAGATGATCCTCGAGAACAGAGTTCAGCAGGGTCAAAAACATATCAAAGTGGGAAGTTTATAAAAAAAAGCTCTCAGTATACAACAAAGAACTCAGGATATCTAACAAAGACCCAGACTGCATTTAACGAGAGACCATTCCAGAGATTTCCGGCATAACATTCCAGAGTAAATCACTATCCAAAGGCCATTGAGAAATCACTATCCAAAAGCAAGTGCATGTAGGACTACTTCAAACTCTGAGTAGAGCGATGGCGTCTATCTTCGGGGATTCAATGGAAGTGCTGCTTAAAACACACTTCATAGGATGCGGAATTAGTAATAATGGCAAGGCCGAGAAAGAAGGCGAAGATTGTCCGCGAGTTCAATCCCACCGTATGCTTATGTTTGTATTTGTTCGTGTTGTGTTGTGTTAAAAGCCGGCGGCTGAGCATAATATTAGCGTTTCATTAATTGACACATTATGACTTTGCCGCTGACTAAGTATAGGACCCGCTGTTATGAAAATTGTGGCACCTTATGGAATAAAAAATAGAATAATGATGGAGTAATTATGTCCCATATGTGTTTTCCTACTGCCTTGGCTAGGCACTCGCCTAAAGCCTCTGAGCTTCGGCAGTATCATAAAAAAATCAGTGATTAAACGAATCATCTACGAAAATGTTGAATGTTCCATACACTTCCTTCACATATTTAGAGCGAGCTTGAAACAGCTACATACCAGAATCGTGGAGACTGGTGCCGATCGGGCTCATCTCCAATTATACAAGCCGATTACACTACAAAAATTATGGAATGATAAGGAAATTGTACTAAACGCCGTCAAGCTAAGAGCGAACACCGGAAAAAAGTATTATCCTCCTTGCTATGATCTTTAATGGCTGATGATCCTCTAGCGGCCTTCAGCTGTAATCAATCAAAATAATAATAAGAGACTCACATTCGGATATCTTTATCTACAAAATGCAAATGGCCTTAAATGAAACAAAACAAAATAGAGCTAGGAAAAGGGTCTATCTATAAACCCTTAAAAGTAGACATCGTACCATTCAAAAAAATTAAGTAAGGACCCTGAAAATATACGGATCAGAGGTGCAACTACAGGGTGAAATAATATATCTAGAAATCTACTTGTATTCCTTGCCTATGATAGTCAGCTAAACAAAACGATACCGAAGGTCACTAAAGCATTTTGGGTCACAAAGAAAATGCTTGGACGATAATAAGGTCTTCCATACTCAAAGACGAGTAGAAAAGCTCTCCTAAACTCCTAAAACAGGATTAAATCAGGAAACTTAAGAGGCCACCTTATCGTCCTTGAGAACATCAGGTTCGTAATTGAAATATTAAACTTAAGATATTAAATAAAAATTAAAGCAACTTTCGGGGACCGATTCAAGGTCACACCTTCATCAAAAAACAAACCCCCTCGCGTTAAAGGACGAACATTTAGTGGATGGATTGTGGAATAGGAGTAGGGATCGTAGATCAAAATTCACTTCTAACCTTCTAACAGCGTTTTGTCCTATAGAATGAATCACTTCAGACCCAGGTGTATAATTGAACAAGCAAATTTCGATATTTCATAGGATTTATTAGCCTCTGAATATCGATGTCTATCAAGAAATGGACATATATCTTATTATTTAGAAATGAAAGATTGGTCTTTAAATTAATATCTTTAATATTAAGCTAAGGAAAAATCGAAATAGTTAAGTTTAATCATTCAATAATAAATGTAATAAATTCGCGTTTAGCAAGCCTTCATAGATAATATGTAACATTACAACATTACAATATATATCATTCAAAAATTGCCATTAGTAATCAAACTATTTAAGCGTCACTAAACTAACTTCCATTATCCCAACAATCACCTAATAACTATACATCAGATTAAATTGAAAATTACCATCTGTTTAATTAGTCTAACCTACTTTTTCCTTAAGGTTATAATCATAGTCTTTACTTGAAAATTACAATGTCATTATCGCCTGCAACTGTCAATTAGTTGACATTGCTAACTACTCACTTCAACCTATGAGTCTAGAATGGAGCGTATCTAGCTAGCATATCAGAAATAAACGAAGAAAACACATATGGCTGACTGCACAATGTGCGATGAGTTTGCAAAATATAGCCCATTAGACTGGCATATAAAATTCTATTAATGGATATTTAAACTGACAGGGCTTGTTTTTTTTTTACTTTAAAATGAGCAAGTAACACTTATGTAACGTCCCATCAATTTCGATTTTATGCCGTTATTAAATTAGCAGTCGTTAATTTGTGAATCATTTTTCAATCGTTAACAATGTGTTATTGACCCCATAGTTGTGTTTTTCACATTATTCAAGCTAGAAGAGCAGTGGAAAAAAAATGTTGATAAAAAAATCGTAAAATCCGTAGCTTCTCAAGATATTATCAAAAAAATTATTTAGATAGAATATAAAGCTATCTATAAATACAACTGAATCATTTCCCTTCACAAGTATGTAGATGCGAACGGTCAAAAAACATGAAAGTATTTTAGGAAGAAAATTGATGAAATTAAGAAATTCAAAAAATACACTTTGAAAAGCTTCCACGTCTGTTTACATAAAATAATTATTGTAGGATTTTGTAAACGAACACCCACTTTCAATCACTATCATCATAAAAACTTTTCGGCAGAAGCTCTGTTAAAAAGAAAAGAAAAGAAAAAGGAACAACGATAACAAGATTTATCGATATGAGGAAATAAATTTTAGTGATTCGTATCGTTATCTTTGGACTTTGTTCACGAATATGTTATTCAGTGTGAAAATTATCTGGTTTTGTTTTCGGATTTTTTTTTAAGTTTGTTATAATTTTTTGACATGTTCTAGATGTTTATAGAAATTGTAAAGAAGAAATTAATTTGATAAAATGTAAAAAATAAAGTTAGATTTATAGTAGAAACTGCCGAAAAAATGTTAATCATTTGCTTTCAATCAATAGATCGATACGATCTTACTCTGCTAAGTAATTTTTCTGAGAATTTTCCAATAATTAATTGCTTTATTCTCTTTCACTGTGCGTTCGTTTCCTATTGTAACATTGATTTTAGATTAAATTTACTTCCAAATCAGTTATGCAAAATAGATACATTCTATAAACATTGTAAATTTACCGGGAACATTATAATGATATTTTTTTTTATAATGTTGAGTGAATGAGCAATGGAAATGATGTGATAATAGCAAAAATCAAAATAGTTGTTGTTTGTTGATTCTAATAATATTTAAAATTTGAATGTACTCTGAGTTTGTTTGTACTGAATGATGGCAGAACGATATCTCTAATGCATATTAATTCCGATCTTACGTAATATATGTGGACAAGAAAATTCAGGCGCTTGGCAAATAGCGTGATTTTAGATAATGTTAACTGCATATGATTATCATTGCTTCTAAACGAAATTACGAGTGTTGAAGCGATAATGTATTGTTGGATTGGTGAGAGCTAATTCTTGTTTTGATAGTAGACACTAATTGCAAGTCATGATTGTTGATTGGAAAAATGTTGCTATGTGGTGAAAATAATTTTTTTTAAAAAGTATTTGATCAACATTATTTCATTTCATAGACCATCTCAACTTCATCATTGATGCTGAAAAATAGTTTTCTTTACTTAAAGAAATTATTCAAATGGTTTTGAGTTTTAGGTAACCAGTTTTCTAAATTTAACCGGTGAATTTTGTGTATCTAGTGCAAGAATTACCCTTCATGTTTTCGATAATCCAAATAAAATGTTTTTTTCGAAAATGCAAACATACTATGTAGCCTATCCTACCTTACGTATGTAGGACTTATTGTTTTCTTAGTGTAACTTCAAATTATAATGTAAAACAGATTTTTCTCGCATCCTCTCCTCATGTTGGTTTTCTTCATAATCATAATTTTATGCCGTAACAATAAATAACTCATAGCAGCTGGCGTGGACAACACAGTGCAATGCATATAACAATAATTCTTATTTTATTCTATGTATGTAGTCGTTTCAATTCGTTTTAGTGTTTTTTTTTCATCGTTTCGCGTCCAATTCACTCCGTAAATTTGTGTTTATTGAAACTGAAACGTCTGTAGTGTTGTATTTGTTGAAAACTGAATCGATTCGATTTCAATTTGAATGACGCCTGCCGTTGCCTTCGAATATTGCTTGTTGAATGCTTAACTTTTTCTCATTTGCTCGTCTACAATTTTCTGTTTCTGTGATTCCTTGATAAAAATAACCGAATAAGACCTTGTAGGCTGTTTTCTGATATGTTCTAAATCTGGTGTTGATTGTTGTTGATCTGAAGAGCTTTTAGCGTGATATGGAAAGCTAGGCATCTCATAAAGTATGTATCTACATATATCATTCGACTTTTCTGATTATATTCGCCTGGATGCCTAGTACTGAGTTTTGATAAATACAATTCGATTTAGAGCAGGAAAATTGAATTTCTTTTAGTCATTTTATAGTACCGTCAAATTTTTCCGGAATAAACATCTTTTGAAATATATTCAGTTTCGATGCCATACAGCTGTAAGCAATTTTGACCTTAAGACAGTATTCTGGCCTAGAGGCACGATTTTGAGGTGATTTTACGGACACAATAAAAAAAAGCCATAAACATTTTTGGTATATATTTTTTTACCAGCCTTTTATTAACATTTTGAAAGTACAAAAATGTATTTAAAAAATAAAAAAAATAAAAGTTTATGTAGATACAGGCCGGCGAAGTGAAGGCTAAAAAAAAACTTGTCTCATGGTTGACATGATTCCAACCTTCCTGGTCGTTTGAAACATAAATTTTTGGTGAATTCTGTAATAAGAAGAATGTGAAATTCGTCTGACGTTGACGATTTGAAAAAACTTTTTTTTTCACAAAATGGCGTCCATGTAAAAAAAGTTGGTTTTTTGCCTTATTTTTTTAACTTTCGGGATTTTTAATAAGTAGTAAAAAAAAAATTTGAAAATCCCTACGTCAGACGATAACCAATAGTGTTAAGAGGGTTTGTGCAAAATTGCACGTAAATCGGTTCATTACAACTAGAGATATCATGTCAACCGTATCGAGAAAAGTAGTTCCGAGAAAAACGCGTTTAAAACTTGGAGTCTCGTTTCGGGCAGTTAGTTGGCGTGCCACAAAAACTGCTGTAACTTCAAAAATAATTCGAATTTCCGAAAATCCTTTTAAAAGCTTATTCTTAAAGGTCTAAACTTTGAAAATATGCAATCGAAAAAAAATCGATTTGATAAAATTTCTAGACCAGAATACCCCTCAAACATACATCCTCTCGTTTCTATTGGGTCTAAAAATATGACTTCACCTTGTTTTAATAAATGTCGCTAACTCTGCCAGATGTATTTGTTATATCTGGTAACACTTTTATTTGACAGCTTGGGCAGGATGTTTTTTTAGTATAGTATAAAACTCTTGCTGCAGCGTGAACAAATATTTCTGTTACTCAGTTGAAAATAGCAAATTTTGTTTTAGGAAAGTATAATTTGCGGGTAGTTTTATCAAATAAATTTGTTGCAAAAAAACTGGTTCAGTAAAGTTTTGTATACCTGCGAAAATTCACGATGAACATGCTTCATCGAATACAGCTTGTAAGGAATAATTTCAATGCCTTGGAAATGAAAATGTTGTTACCGAAAACATGAGCATAGAAAATCACAAAAAAGGAAAAAAGAAAATTAAGATGCTAAATTGACAGGACTAATCAATGAATATTCGTCTCAAGCACAATTAGAATACGCTTCTGTTTTAAAGGCTACGCAACACGCAAAGAAGATGAAATGCTAAATAAGAAAGAAATCAGAAAATGAAATGAATTCAAAAGGATGATAAATTAAACTTCAAAAAAACTACATATTTACGAAATTCTGTTAGAAAAAAAAAAGGTTTTTCTTGCATCGGATTGTTATAGTTGATAATAAGTGGCAACTCTAAGGGCAAAAAATGAGGTAAGCCATTCGAAGTAAGTCCGTCACAGGCAAGGAAAGACATCCATTGCGTCAAGACTATTGTTCATATTTTCGAAGATCAAAAAGATTCGATCTATTATGAGTTGCCAAAACCGTCTGAAGCTACTACCGGCGATGTTTACCAACCGCGATTAATGCGTTTTAAGGAAGGTATGAAACATGTACGATCAGAATATGGGAATAGGCACAGCCCATTAACGTTGAGCATCCAACGGGGGGCTATTTCAACCCATGACTTTCAAAATGCATTAAATATTATATATAAAACAACCAAATAAGTTGAATTCCACAGTAGCTGGCGGTTGAATATTGGACCTGTAAATTCACAATGCTGAAAAAGTGCTACACAAGTTATGTGTATGTTTGTGTTTATTTTTTTAATTTAAAAATATTCATTATTTTCACATTGTATGCCGGAGACTCATATGTCACCATGCCAATGCTAGATCACATGTTGCTCAACCACTTAAAAACTACATGGATAGGCAGGACAGGGAAATGTTACCATGTCACCATATTTATGAAACAGTACACCTTCAGATTACTATTTGTTCCGATCGATATAATCAGACCTATCGAAGACACGTTGAAGGTGAGGGATGCGAGAGAGAGTGAGGAGGTGACGCCTTGTAGGGTATTCGGCTGGCATTTCACCGTTACCATCTTTGACGTGAGTCCTTCCAGTTTATCCTTGTCTCTGAAGGCTGGTATTGGAGGGTCTCACATTTCTGTGGATTAATTTTCATCTGCCACGCGCTGCTGTCCGATTTGACTTTGTCGAACATGATCTGAAGCTCGTTCTGAACAGCACTGGATATTCTGGACGAACCGTTGTTGCTCAGATATCTAGAAGTGATCTTTGGTCGCTCATCAAGCCGCTCATTGTGGCTAACTTTCAACACGGTCGGACGAATTGAACGCGTTCTCTCTCCGTGTAACAACCTCTGTAAGCCAAGGTTTGCCCATTTATTGGTTTTGGGAGTGAGTAGCCTCCAAATAATTACCTGTTACGGTTAGTGTTTGCCTCTAGTTCGTCATATTTATAGAGTAAGTCTTCAAGATTATTTATTCTTCGAACTCCGATATGCCTGTGGATGTCTTGTCTGCGTTCGTGCCGAAAATATATTTGACCTTTTCTCTCTACTGCCTATTCACCTCGTTTTCTTACTGAAGCTTGATCAAGTATTAAACCAAAATATTACCTTTGACTGTCGATGAGTCGACCTAAACGATTTGATAGCAGCACAAATTATCTATTACTTCATAAACAGTTAAGGTTCAGTAATATAATTTGGCTCGATTTTTCATTCATCAGTCTCTACATCCACTGTAACATATACAATGAGACAGTCAACAATAGCAATTCAGTTTATGTTACCTTTCATATTCCGAATTATTTGCATTAGGTCTGTAAAAAAGCAATAAAATCAACTTGATCCCATAATCTTCAAGCATATATACCCCATCACCGTTTTCTTGAAAAATTTATTCACTATTCAAAACATCTGAGGCATTAGACTCCTAAAGCCTATTACAAAAATTTCAGCCTACGATTTTTTTTATTACGATGATTTCATGGGGAGATAGGATAGATATTGTGGTCTTATGGTTTCAAGCCCCAAGGCAGACACACGGAACGAAATGTTACTTTGCTTCTATCTAAATCACATTACAAATCCAACGCATTCTTCCATCCGAACACGATAAAAAAAAACGTCTTATTTTTCTGCCCCCGTCAACGTCTCTGAAGGCTCTAAAGACGTTATAGCGCAGCGAAAAAGCATAAATATGTAAGTATTTCTGTACAATGATACGCTGAGCGGTACACTTCTTCTCCATTAACTGAAGTAAACAATGCATGCTAAGTCACAGGAAAGACCTTGAAGACAAACAATCCCAGCATTAGCATGCATTATCTTCATTCCTAAACTGGAAGTAAACGTCTTGAATGCCATAGAGCCATAAAATACGTAAGTCTAATGGCAACAAATGATGGTTCCTGAGTTATTACAGTGTGATGTACAAGATAGCATGATATAGGTGTGAGACTGTTCATTTTGTATGCTCGGAATTTCTATTATTTCTACTCCAGTTTCCGTGCGTGAATATGAATTCTATGCACGGATTTGTAAGCATCAATTTTCTAAGCGTGATCTGCAAGCATCTTTCTGCTTTAGTAGGTTTTTTCGCATTGGTCATTCAAAGTTTATGAGGTGAGCTGAGCTGAATATTAGGAGAAACATCATTTCAGGTAGCAAGAAACCTATTTTTCCATTCTTCTCATCAATTGTCATGCACGAGTGAATGGCAATCGTTGGCCCAACTAGTAGCACTCTTATGCGTTTTGAAAATTTATATTTTCTTGAAATAAAAATGTTTAAAGAAGATTTAACGATAGTCGGTTCGTTTCAATATTCAGCTGATCTTATAAGAGATTATTTCGGTCTGCTTCCTTGTTTATTCTGGTAGCATTCGTTCAAGTGCGGATCAGTTAAGACGATTATCTGCAATGAAGAGAGAACTCAAGCAAGCATTTCGTGGCCTTGATTGATTGGGTGCGGTAGGTGCTTTTGTATTCATTCGTTCGTATGTTTGCTGCTCACATATGGTCTTCCATATTATCTGTTTAATAATTTAGTCTGATCAAACACAAATACTTTATACTATAGCTGTGTAAATATTGTGCCGAAATTGTATTTTTTTCATTTATTTGTTATTTACTGCCAATGAATGTGTTAATGGGGCTTATAGAATTAGATTTGTTGAATGTACGGAATGAGAGGGTTGGACATTTTAGGAGCTAAAATAATTCATCTATCTAAATTATAAAATAAGCTGACTGAAAAATAATGTACACGATCACATCAATTCAAGCGCATTCTTTGGGTAATTCCGAAAGTTGATAAAGCTTGATTGACAATGATAGTGGTATATTGATGCACTCAATAAAGCAGACAGTCGAGTTCAATGCTCCGAAAATCTAGTTGATAATTCTATCTTGATTCTTATAATGAACAATAACACATATCCAACCGCTTTATCATGCATCAAGCTCGAGTAGGAAATTCACATCAAACAATTAAACTGCGATAGTTTATAGACCTAAATGGAAAAATAGAAAAACAGTTCTTTTAATTCGGGACCAACAGAATAAGCTAAACCCTACTAATCCACAAATAAATTGATTTACAAGTAAGCGATGCTCATAAAAACGCGAGGTTATTAAAAATTCCCTTCAAACTAGCACTAAGTTTTTCTCACGAAAAAGATAAATATCGAAATAATAATTTTTCTTGCCTAGAAAAATTAGTTGAAATAATTTTTCTTGTTGCCAAAATCGGTTATCAAAAAATAAGAAAATTAAAATTTATGTTTGTTTGGAAAATTTTCAGCAGACCAAAATGGCATAATAAACTCATAAAAATCGATATCGTGCATAAAATTTATTGATGATGATTAGTAACGCTGATCGTGTTCTTAGTTGTTAAATTTATTATCGAAAAATAAAATCTCTAAACTAACTAATCAGTTTATGTTAACTAATCAGACTGAGTGTCTATTATACTGAAAAGTAAAATGGGTCATTGACTGAAAATGAATTTATCATCGGACGAATGATTAATTTCTAAAGATAAATTGGTTTATTGCCAACAACAAATGTTTCTAACTAATGTCAACTGCTGATAAAATATTTATCATGTGTCACAATCTTTTTTTGAAAACACCTCACGCATAGAATTAGTATTATCAATCCTTATTGGAATTAGAATGGAAAAATACTGTTTTAAAAGTTATTGATTGATAACTTTAAAATAGTATCGGATATTCTTCCTTGTATCTTACTGAATGTGTAACTGAATTCTATTTCTAAATCAATTCTATTCTTTTTATTTTGATTCATAAAATAAACGCATGTCATCAAATAATAAAACATTGTCTTGGCAGCAATAAGAATTATGTGAAAAGTTTTATCTCCTCAAAAAAAAAAACTCATCATGAAACTTCCTCATTTCGCCATAAATATCTTCAGAGTAATTTTGACGTGTCAAATTAGATTCTCATTTCACGATTTATTTTTAGTGGACCCATACATTGCGCGGAAAACAAGGTTAAAGACACCAATGTTGGCCTTGCAGCATGACAATTTCGATTCTGTTTTGTTGAAGTTGTTCTTATGAAATTGTCAGATCGAACAAAAAACACCGATAGAATATTTGCACGAATACACAATAAATTTCTTTGGAAAAAAGTTGACAGCCGTTCGAACAATTATTGCTAGGGACACGATATCGAAAGAAAGTATCGATACTTTTACTTGAAAGTAGTATCAGAACCAAGTATTGATATAAGTCCCGTACTCATTGCGACAGTACTGATATGAGTAAGTATCAAATGATACTTACTATAGTCAGTCAGTTTAGACTTCCAACGAAGCCAGAGATTTCAATTATAATGATAGGGCCGGGAACTGGTCTGGTGTCGTTCCGCGACTTTGTTCTTGGGATCAAGCACACAAAATTTACGTCAGACATTCAGATCTAATTTGGAAGGTTATTTATTGATGAGAAGAACACATGGGCGGGTACGTTTGCTTCACTTGATTATCCTGTTCCATTATTCATTAATTCCGTTCTTACAGCGACGCTAAAAATATGTCAATCGATGTAAGAATTATTCTGCTCAAAGTCATCATCCAGCAAAGGAAATAAGTCAGAGGCCGAAGCACAACGGTTTATCAAGAAAATGGAGGCTCAAAAGATTTCGTTTTGTTTGCTCGCTCAAGACGGGATCAAGCAAACAGCATTCCTTGAGTCAGATTAGAAACATTAAAATAATAAATCTATTAAACTAAACTAGATAAAAGTTAATTTTGAAGAGGAGATAAGCGATGATAAAAAACAGTGATATAAACAGATTATGAAAAATCTTAAAAACTATAGATACATTTTTTGTTAATATTTAATTGGGTTTTAAGTGTGGTATCAATTCTATAAGTATTTTTGCATAGCTTGGCTCTATTTTTGCCCATTTCTGCTAAAGAGCTTGTTTCAACTCAGGTTTTGAGCTAATATGATGAGTCCTGATCCTTTTTTTCAGCATGTTACGCATGTGCTCAATGGGATTGAGGTCAGGACTTTGTGGCGGTGTTTTAAGCAAATGTAGAATTTTGTACGCCAAGAACATCCTAGTATTATGAGCCATGCACTTAGGATCATTATCTTGTTGAAAGTAAAAATCCTTCGATTCACCCAATTTGTCAGCACTTGGCTGCAAATTTCCCTTGAGAATTGCAATATATGCTTGATGATACATGCTTCCTTCAATTATTTCTAAGCTTCCAACGCCGCTGGCAGCCATACAACCCCATACCATAACGCCGCCGCCACCGTGCTTTACAGTTTTCATGGTGTTTTTTGGGTTGTAAGATTCCCCTGGCTTTCTCCACACTTTAAAAGGATGTTCTTGGCGTACGAAATTCTACATTTGCTTAAAACACCGCCGCAAAGTCCTGACCTCAATCACATTGAGCACATGCGTAACATGCTGAAAAAAAGGATCAGGACTCATCATATTAGCTCAAAATCTAAGTTGAAACAAGCTCTTTACCAGAAATACTTGTAGAATTGATGCCACACTTCCTTAAAACCGTTATTAAAAATAAATGCTACCCAACTAAATATTAACAAAAAATGTATCTATAGTTTTTAAGATTTTTCATAAACTGTTTCGTAAGTGTACGAAGACTTTATTGGAGTTAATAACTTTGTAATGAATATTAATAATTATTATTTTAGTTAATAACTTTGTTATGAATAACTGAAATGGATTAGTTTTTGTTTCTAAATTAAATAAAACTTTTAATGCAGATTTATTCATTAAATCTGCATTAAAAGTTTTTCAAATTTCTTGCAAAAATGTATTATTTTTTATCACTTGCGTTTCAAATAGCTACTGTACGGGGACATTATGTGTAGCTCAGTTTAGAAAGATGGGTCGATTTCCATGTAAAAATTTTTCAGTGACATGTCGATACGATACCACCATCAAAGTATTGATATGAGTAAAATATCGAACAGTTTCGATTCAAGTAAAATTTTACTTGGTATCAAACGAAAGTATCGATACCGTACTAATATCAGTACTTTCATCGTGTCCCTAATTATTGCATCAGCTTAAGAACGAAAAGAAGTCAGTAGAAGTAAAAAAAATCAATAATAATTACAATTTGATAATGTGAAGGCCAAGACTTTCTCTCATCGGTATGAGTTTCGTAAATAAATCAGGAAAAAAATTGTTTTCAATATTTCGTGTTAAATTCATATCTCTTTCATTTATTTGGATGTGAAAATTGTGTGTGTGAAGTGAGTATTGCTGGAAATAAAAATAAAGTGGCAACAATTTAAACACCAAATTTTCCGAATATAAGTGTTTAGATAGACGTTCAGAAGCAACATATGTAAATTTTTCGGATAAAAAATATAAATAAATGATACAAAATGAACATTTTAAACGATAAGTTTCATTCAACCGGCAGAGCTGAGCATATTTCTAGTTTCAATTTTCATTTTAATCTAGCCTTATTGACTTGGTATTTCAAAGGAATATCTCTTCGCTCGGCATTCGCAAAAGCAGCTTTTGATCTCTTGTCGGAGGCATTCGCAGAACCAGACGCATGGAAAAATGCCGTGATTATGATTCCTGAACCGACCAAAGATTGTCTTAAGTAAAATCATATGCACCTCTTAGTCTGAAACCTAGCGTCTCCGAAATTCTGGAGGAATTTTATTTGAAAAGAAAAATGCTCCCAATGCTTGGGAATGTGAACCAGATTCGTGGGCACCAATTTGGATTCCGAAGACAACATAAGGTGCGTTTTTTTGCACACTTGAGCAGAGTAAGTAAAGGTAAGTTTAGGTAAGTACATTGAATACATTCAATCTACTTACCTAAACTTAACTTACCCTGCCCCAGAGTGCAAAAAGCGCACCTATTTTATCATTCATAGAATTGTGTGTCATCAAAATTAGCCTTTCATAAAGGTATCAACAAAGGATTGATCCAAAAAAATTCAATTATATGCCTCCAAATGCTTTCATGAAGTCCTTTCATGTTACGTTACTTATCGGACATTGCAGGTTTGACATAAAAGCTTCACAACTGCAAAACATCAAGTAGAAGCTGGAGCTGGGATTCCACAAGGGAGTGCTTTAGGTCCTGTGTTTTATACAATATTTACTTCTGATCTTCCAGTAAGTGACTTAACAATCACAGCAACTTTCGCAGACGATATCGCTATTTTATGCACCAACTCAAATCCAGATATGACATCCCGAATCGTGCAAGCGCCCATCTAACATATTGAAGAATAGTTTATAAAATTAAAATCAAAAAAGAATGAAGCTGTTGAAACGAACTTGTCCTCAAATAAGTCTGTACACTGTACCAATAGTTCAAAGTAACGAAGTCAATTCGCTAGGAATGCACCTTGACAACGCCACATACAAGCTACAAATTACCAATTGGAACTAAAGTTTATCAGCTTCAAATGGATGCTCAAAAGCAAGAAAGCACTTTCACTCGACTTCAAAGTGGTTAGTTATAAATTTATTTTGAAGTCAATTTTGGCTTAAGGCTTACAACTCTCGGGATCCTTCAAACATAGCAATCATTCAGCGCACCCAATCAAAAATTGTAAGCTACATAATCAGAGCTTCGTGGTACTTTCGCAGGCCTTGTCTCCACAGAGACCTACAAACCGAAACGGTTGCAGAGAAAATAAAAAACCGCAGCGGAAAATACATTGCAACTTTTGCTCACCATCCCAGCGAATTGGTCAAAATGGATCTTAACCCATCGTAAATTTCAGCGGTTCAAAAGAACTAATCCACTAGACCTTCCCTGAGTAACGTTTCTCTTAATTATCAATAGCCTGTATTCGTCTATATTGGCTCACAGTTTTCATTAACCTGATCTTGGAAGTATATGCAGGTTGGATTGAACGAGTCCATAGTCATCGATAGATCTTACTGTTGCAAATAGTTTAAAATCATCAGCGTAAAAAAGACATTTACATGTAAGAAACGGGGGAAGATCAATAGATCTTTGTGGAACTCCAGTTTTGAGTTTAAATGGAGTAAATAGGCTGGACTATATTATGATAGGATTATAACCATAGTATAATAGAAGAGGAAACTCCAACTTTAATTTCAACTGGAATTATGGTCCACATTGTCATGTGCCTTTGAGAAGTCTGTAAATTCTTCAAACCACTCACCAAATGATTCGACAACGTAATTTATGACGTAAACTTAATTTGGGAAAATAGGGTGACCTTTGCGGAATCCACAGGACAGAATGCAATTCGAGTAAACCCGAGTTTAAGCAAAACAACGATATATTTATTTCTGTATTACTGCTATGCAAATACTTTTCTGTCTCGACTTACGAGAACCAATATTGATTTTGTTAATTGGCTATTCACACCCTTAGCAAAGATTATTAAATTTTTTTTAACCCGAATTAAAAAAGTGATACTGTGGCAAAAGTCAACAACACTGTTTGTTAAGAAAATGCAATTATCTTAGTTGCCTTAACACAGTAGAGCATGAGATGCCGTGCATGCGAATATGTTTTTGTATGATAATGATTTGTACAATACAGAAATTTATTTATTAAATAACGAAATTTGAGTAACATAATTTAAACTTAAGTAACAATTTTCTCCGGTGGGTTTTAAAAAAGTATCTCTCGCATTTCCGCCGCACAAAAATTGAAAATAGTATTTTTCTCATCACTGCGGCTCAAACTCAATTGGAATATTGATTTTCTCCTTGTCTCTCAACGGAAAACCTACGTACAGACTTATAGAAGCTCAAATAAATACAATAATTTAGTAATGTTGTTTGTTTATAACAATAAACGTACTTCAGCTACAATCAATTGCTGTTTTTATTTTGACTAGAAACCGACCAGATGATAAGTGCAGACTGAGTAGATTGCGTCTGAACTTCTTGGTCACAGAAATAACTAAAATCATTCAGCCATATATATACAATATTTGCGATACTGTATTACAAGACAATACATACGCCTGGAGTAGAATTACAATGCCGAAGAACATGAATATTTGTAATATTTCCAAATTTCGTTTCATTCACAACCTCAAACACATGCTAATCCTTAAGGCATTCTTCGAAGTAAACAATTTCGATTCTCTTCACAGTTGAGTGATTCAAAAATCTATTATCTTCCTCACATTCACATCCACCATCATTCAATCTGTACGCATTACGATCTTAGAACATTATAAATCAATGAGTCTTCATTTTTTTCAGGAATGTAATAAAATCATTCAATCATCTGTAACAAATTACAAGAAGCCGAAAGCACACAACGCGTTCTTGTATAGCACTCCACCGAACAACAAAAGATCATAAATTTTCGACACATAATCGATGAACTTCCTTCGCATGGAAACCGGCATATTCCCTGATAAAATACTAAATCAAATTATTTCAATGACTTTCAAATCACCTTATCGAGATGCATACTACATACGTAAATCATTGAGTACAGCGAACTATTGTGATTGGAGGCAAATGACTTAGGAATTTTTTACATATTTTTTCATTAAGGGGACATTTACTTTCTAAATTAAATAAAAACACGCTTTTTTTTTATTTCATAAATGTGTTCTAATATATAATAGGAATGTTTCCCCAAAACCGTTTTGGGAAACTCCGTATATAACCAAAGTTACACACATAAATGTAAGGGTATCGTAAAACTAGTTTTGGAGCGTGGAGCGCAGTGTGCGCTGCAGCTGCTTCGTCTCTTATGTAAGCGGCTTTTATATGTGTATGTAATATACCTATTGTGTTTACATATATTATCCAGTCGCTTTGTATCATTCGTGAGAGAAGCACGTGTTACACCGGTATTTTCTTACGTTTTTAACTATTTTTTTAAGTTTTTAAAACTAAGTGTGTAAAAATGGTTGGTGGAACTAAAAAAGGCACTCGAGAAAGCCAACGACATAAAACAAATAAAAAAAAGAAATTCCAAGGCAATCAGTTCACTGCCGAAAGTAACCCTGAATTACCGAGCTCATCTGCAAAAAAATTAAAAACCAGCGATGAACTCACACCGCCTACGCATAATTCCGTAAATTATGTAGTACTCTGTTTTAATTTGGTTTTTACGTGTCTTGCTCAATATATAAAGTGCAAAGAGTGCAACGGCGATATTTCTTTTTCTCAGCAGAACAACAGAGGTCTTGGTTTCAAAATATGTGTCGAGTGCTCTTGTGGGAGGAAATTTATCGAATCGTCACCAACAATAGACAAAAACTGTTATGAAATAAATCTAAGAGTTGTGTTTGCCATGCGAGTTATTGGTGTTGGGCTTCAAGGTATGAAAACGTTTTTTGCTCTGATGGATATTTCTTCAAGGTTTTCCTCGACACTTTATTATGCTGTAATTTCAAAAATGCATAAGGCTTCAAAAATTTGTTTTGCTACGGTTACCAAAAAAGCTGTCAAAGAAGAAGTAGAATTAAATTACACAGCTGGAAATAAAGCTGACCATTTGACAGTTTCTGGAGATGGCACTTGGATGAAAAGAGGATTCACGTCTTTGCTTGGTGTTTTCTCAATCATAGGAAAATTTTCGAGTCAAATTCTTGACCTTAGCGTTAAATCATTATACTGCCAATCCTGTACAATCAAGAAAAAAAGGTTAACTGAGTTTGAATTTTCGATTTGGTACGAAGACCATAAAAAAGAATGCGCGGCTAAGGATCTTCCGGTAAAATGGAGACTGACTCAGCCTTGGAAATTTTTAAAAGATCAAAAGATTTATTTAATGTCTTTTATGCCTATTACATCGGCGACGGTGATAGTAAAACTTATACCAACGTAGTAGATGCCAAACCCTATGGAGATGACTTTATAACACATAAATTGGAGTGTGTTCTTCATGTAGGTAAGCGGATGTACCGACGATTAGTTGAAGCAAAAAAAAACATTACTTTACTCGAAACAGAAAGAAAAAGGAAAGGTCAAGAAGAAAAAAAGAAAGAGCAAAAAACGAAAAAGTTGGAGCCAAAAAAAAGAGGTAGAAAATCAAAAAGTGACACTGCAGATGCTTCAGTTTCAACCCTAGCCCCCGTCGTAAAAACTGCTAAATTAACCTTGAAATTAATAAGGGAAATTTCGCTTTTTTATGGATTAGCCATAAAAAGATATCCAGATTCCATAGAGAAAATGGAGAAAGAAATTCTTGCTGATTATTATCACAGAATTTCTACAGATCAAGAGCCTCGACACGAGCACTGCAATAAAGAGTGGTGCAAATATTTGCAGTGTGAAGAAGAAAATAAGCCATTCCAACATAAACCAGCTCTTGATCCAAGTGTGCGAGAGCAAGTTTTAGCAGTATTTACATCACTTAGTAGCCATGATTTACTAAGTCGATGTCTTGGTGGAAATACACAAAACTGTAACGAAAGTTACAACAATTTGATATGGCATATCGCTCCAAAGAGCTCATTTGCTGGCAAAGAACTTGTGGAAATTGCATCCTGGATAGCTGCATGTACCTTTAACGAAGGAGCAAGAACTTATCTTGCGATTATGGACCTCATGGGCATCAAAATTGGCTACACTGCTATGAATTTCGCAGAAACTGTCGATAATTGCCGAATATTGCAAGCCAACAGAAGGAACACCGAATGCACAAAAGAGGCTCGCATGCAGAAAAAAAAGGCTTTGGAGCAAAGAATTTTACATCTCGCAGAAGTTGAAGACCTACAGTATTCACCAGGGATGGCAGAATAAGGTATTAAGTTAAAATAATTGATTTAAATGCAGTGGCGGCTCGTCACAGTGGGCAAAGTGGGCCGGGCCCACCCTCTAAAACACATAAATAATAATTTTAAATAAAAGTTTGAGTCATCATTTACATATTAATTCATATACGTTTAACATAATAAATCCTTCTATAATTTTAATCCAGCAACAGCACATTTTTATATCCTTCATTCATACCATGCAATGACGTAAAATCACATAGTGCCATACATACATTGAATGTCCATCGCGCAATGTATCAACATATTTTCATACATATAAAACAATTACTACAATAAGCTACAAGCATAAACTATACGATACAATATACACCTGCATCTTGTACACATAAATGTATATTCCTCTCTTCAATCCCATACACGCCACGACGGGCAGACGCATCACTAGCCCATTCATAATTCTTCTACATCATCTACACTATGCTACAAACATAAGTATAAGCGAAGGTATAAGTTCGCGTTTGTGTGTTTATCGATTTCTGTTCATCAATGTGGCTCGGTGGGCCCAAGCATCACTGGCCCACTATGCGTTGTTACCAGTCCAAGCTGCGATCTATGAGCATTGACGCTTTCAATCGCAACAAAATTGATTTTGTATATTGGGCCGGCTCTTCATCTACGAAAAATTGACGTGTGCAATCGCGTCAAAATCTAAGTTGCATATTGGGCCAGCCCATCATGCGTTTACATGCGTAGCTTGAATCAAAGAACTACAAGATCATGACGCGCGCAAGTCTCTCTCAGCTCTATGCTTGTGCGTGCGTCACCAGGAGAGTTCGGTTTATGAATGAATGAATGAAAAATTGTTTGTGGTATTTTTTTGCAGCATTTTTTGTCAAATTATAAACTATAAATGAGCTTAGTTAAATCATAGTAGATTTAATTAAAGGGAGTATTTTTGTGAAAAATATTATGAAAAAAATGTAATGCGACGTGTGTTAATATTGTACTGAAAATCAAAAGAAGAATAATGTGGCGGAAGATGTACACTTGCATGCATCCAAAAAATGCAAATTTTTCTGATGTGAAAAATTAGCGAATAGGTATGGGAATTTACCTATTGCATGATTGTTTTTGAAATATATCCCAAAAGAAAGTTAATTTCAGGATTTGAAGCATGAAATGCTTATTTTTCTTCTCAGGATAAATTTGAAACAAAGGTTAGGTTAGATCCTGGGTGTAAAATGCAAAGTGTAAAAATTCCAAGAAGAAAAATGCACCTCTCATCTTTCATATAAAATAAAAAAAAGACAACTCTTTTATAAAATGGAAATAAATCAGCTAGCATAAATTTAGTCCATAAACTGTGCTAACAGATTTTCCAAATTCCTCAGCTCTTGCGGATGGCGTTAGAAAGACTAAATACAATCAGGGTTTCTTATTACGGTTTCATAAATTATGTGGAGGTCTGAGCTCAGCTGCATTCTGAAGGTATCTGTTTTTTTCATTCAATGAGATGGAAAGTGACTCCATCAGAAAATTATATGATTCGATGCTTCCTTGGGACTTGGGGCTTGCTTGTATCATGCATGCGTTAGAAAGAAAATAGCAAAGTGAAGACGGCACAGAGAACGTTAATATAAGCAAAGCGCTAAACACTTACACGATTTAAACTTTTTCTGGATGAGTCTTCCGTTTTCAGTGGTACTTTTAAAACTATTCAAAACGATCTCATCATTAGTAAATGTACTATATTAAAAAAACTTTATATTTGTACTACATTAAAAAGCTTTATACTTGTTGAGATTCATAACGCTCCCTGTTATTCCTGGCAAATCGATGAGTCCACTGACATCAAGTGGTTGTCTCAACTATCAGTGATTTTTCGATAAGTTTCAGAACAAGGCATTACAGTAGAGAGATTCATGGTTTTTTTTTATGTAAGTCAAGGCAAAAAAGCTGGAGATCTCTATAATTTACTAACTAAACATTTAAGGATTTCGATATTGCCAGCATATTAGTGGGACAAACCTATGATGGTGCTTTTGTGATATCGGGGACTTGCAAAATAAAAGAATGCCGCATCTTTTTCGTGAATTTGACTGGGTTATTAGCATTTTTTTCCAACTCGACGAAGCGAACTAGTGTAGTTGATAAAGTTAATCGTAGGTGGCTACATGATTGCAGCAATACACGATGGAACTATAAATCTCGAATAATTTAAGTTCTTTCAAATAGTGCAAATGAGTTGCTGGAAGTCTTCGAAATATTTTTAAATGATGAAGCCTTTGTCCAACATAGAGAAACGATTAAAGAGTCTGTGGGCTTCAGGCATATTTTGTCGGTCTTCTCGTTTTTATTTTTGCTAAAAACTATCAACCGTAAGTGTCAACAAACAGGTGTTCTATTTGAAATATTTACTATCGTAAAGTGAAGTGCAGATATTAATTATTGTAAAGAATGCGTCAGTAACTTACTACTAACATTAAAATCATATAGAGGAGACGATACATATTTTGAAAAAAAATTTAACGATGTTTGCAGTAATTTTGGGCAACCTGTTAAAAGATGTAAAATAGATTACGGTAGCATTTCAGATGCGAAAACTTATTTTAAAAGACTTCTTGCGTTAAATTTAGACTAATCTAACTAAACCTTTCGGATATGAAAAAAATAGAAATTATCAGTTTCATTAATAGTAGTAATCTCAAATCATTTGCGAAGGCTTTTCTTAAAAATCTACT
The DNA here is from genome assembly GCA_947369275.1 of Nemotelus nigrinus. Lineage (NCBI taxonomy): Eukaryota > Metazoa > Arthropoda > Insecta > Diptera > Stratiomyidae > Nemotelus > Nemotelus nigrinus. The sequence continues at coordinate 210,572,416 of OX376373.1, forward strand.
AGACTCTCTTATCGACAGCTACCCCTAAATGTTTGAAAAAATTAAGCAACGAAACGAACTTTGTGTGTAGTAATCTGATCATAACAAATTTGGAATCACGCAGAGTTTATCGGACCTTTTAATTTTTATATCTGATAATAAGTTACAAACGGAAGTATTGGATATTTATAAATTGCTAAGTCAAGTTGCTTCACTGGCATCTTCTTCCACTTCAGTTGAACGAAATTTTTCAGCTCTGAAGAGAGTAAAAAACTTTTTACGGAATTCAATTTGTCAGACAAGCCTTTCCGATTCAAGTACAATGGAAAGTGAAAGGGATTTAGTTAAAATGTTGCGAGAAGGTTACAATTTCAAATTTCCGAACCAAATAATTGATCTCTTTGCTTCATCAAAGAGTAGACGTAACCAAATAGTTTACAAGCATATGCTGTAAATTATATAGTGCATCACGCTTTAATCTTTATTTTTAAATACGTTTGAAAAATGTTAAATTTGATGTAGAATATTTTGCATGTATATATGTATATTAAACCACTTGAAACAAGTGTTTTAGTTTCATATATTTTATACTGAGGAGCATTCAAATTGAATATTTCTCGGAAGTCTATCTACTGCGTAAACGTAGTAGATAACTAACTGGGCCAAAAAGAATGGTTGGATCGATTGAAAGGTGTGCATATAGGTGTTATATAAATAGCGACCAAAACACTAAATTTTATTTATTTGAAAAAACTGACCAGCATACAAAGAAATCAACGAAAATTTGTTCGGATAACAATAAAAAACTGGGCCCACCCAATCTCAACAAGCACGAGCCGCCACTGTTTAAATGTATAAATTATCGAAAAAAAAACTTAAAACTCGTTTTTCTCGAAACAACATTTTTTGAACTTGTCAGACATTTTTCTTAGGTTTTAATCATCCGATTTGAAAAAACCAAAAAGTATTCGATTCTTTATACAATATATTAGGGGTTATACCTCTAAAAACTTATATTTATGTAGATCCACTCCTTTTACAAGGGTAGTTCACCAAAAAAATTCGTCGATTTTTCAACACTTTTTGAAAATCTTGTATAAAGTAACGAACATTTTTTTTTTAATAGTTTTTTAGGTATAACCCCTAGAAAAATGTCTCAGGAAAATAACCCATTTTGAATTTTGACTTAATTTTTTTTTAGGAAGCTCAAAAAGTGTCTGACCGACAAAAACGTGCCTTTTGGAATGCGCCCTCTACCGCCACTACGAAGAGTCAAAAACCATCAAAAAAAATCTTTTTATGTACTTTAATATATATATATATATATAGAATCACAAAACCATTTTTCAATAAATATTATAAATTTAAAAAAAAAAAGTTTTAAGAGTATGCTTTTTTTCCAATTAAGAAAGTAAATGTCCCCTTAAATACTTTTTGCTCTCACGCTCAAGAAAATAGATTATTTAAATCTATGAAAAACATTACTCGGCGACTGCCACTAACCCTTGGCTTAGTCAAATATTCACGACACACTTGGAAATTTACTTGAAAATCTATTTCTTGATGTGTTTTCGACCCAATCGAGAGAAAAAATCAACTCTAATTTTAGTCAGTTTTGGAGATGAGCTAAGATAATCCATTTGTGTGAAACATTAGAATAATCTCGATTGTACCTACATACATAGATAATTCGCGTTTCGCACAACATGCAAATTGAATGACGTCAAACGCACACATTAAATATATTTGGTGGTTGGTCTGTTGCCTAGGCCGATTGCTTTTGCATGATGCGTGCTGCCAAGCACTGATCGAGTGTTTAGCGTTTTTGTATTCTAAACAAAAAGAAAGTCAAAATCAAAATCCATCTGGCTGGATGTGGCGTGTGTTAATGGGCCGTCGTCGGTCATTATTTTGGTGAAAAAATTGATGCGTTTTCGCGAGTTATGTAATTGCAGACAACAAAAAATGGGTTTATTCAAGTGATAATTGATTTTGCGGGCAAAATTGCTAATTGAAATCAGTAATTTTATATTTGCAATTAAATGAGAATTAGATACTGCGACTTTTTTTTGGATCATCAATTTTTTGCCATATGTTTTAATATGGGGATGTGAGTTTCCTTTCTTTCTTCACTATTTCAACAGTCTTGATATGATTTAGGGATGCTTTATTACGCTTAAACACGTCAGATACTTTGGCAAAATTAATCCGAAAAAATGGTCCACTTTGGCAAAATTAATCCGAAAAAATGGTCCAGATGACTCGAAAATAGTTGAATTGAATAATCACATTGCACGCATCCTAAAATAGCATTTCAATTATGATTCGAGGATGAAATTTAAGGCACATTTATAGATACATTTGTATATTGATTGCAACCAAATATCCAAAGTTACATAAAATATGAATAAGCTTCAAGGTTAGCACAAAATATTAGTGTTCTTGCAATATGATCCATTTGAAACCATTTCACAACGAAATTATCTCCATTTCTGCTTATTCATTACTTTAATAAAATGTTTTGCACAGAAAAAGATAAAAATAAATACCAAATGACAGTATCCGATTTCGTGTTTGCTTTAATTTCTTAATCAGCGTAATATGAAATTGAGCTTTTGTGCTTCATTAAAATATAAATATACATCTACGTATTCAGCTATATGTATGTGTATTACTCCATTATTGTTTTGAATACACATTTCAAATTGTTGGAGTGTGCAGAACTTAATATCGTGACTTGACGCTTGTATATTTGATTTCTAATTCATGTTCTCATATACGAATTATAATTTGAGTACTTTAAATTGAACCTGGAATCGAATAAAACGATTTCTTTAAACAGAATACCTACTTTTTTGTTGAGGTAGGATGTGAAGAACAATGAATCTATTTTATTGAATTCCAGATTCACTTTTAATTTCAAGTTTCAACTGTCCTCTCGACTTATGGGCAGACATTTTTTTTGCATCAACGTAGAGTAGAATACATTTTTTTTTAAATTGTGGGTACCTTTGAAATGTAGAGACACCAAAAAGTAGAATTTCGAAACAAAAGGCATTTAAATTTTTTTCACCGCTCGGGGGCGCTGACTGCTTAGAAAAATTTCGATTTGTGATGCCTAACAAAAACATCAGATCATATGAAAATACACAAGGCGTATGCTTTTTACCCAAAATAACTATGAATTTACTATCCTGTCGAAAGAACTTTTAAAAATTCTTTCAACCAAGTACCGGCTTTTCCAGCACTTGAAATTTCTATTAATGAGAGAGAACACACGACCGGATCATCAGATCAATATAAAATTCACAGGATGTATTGGTTTTCAGTAGGAGCAGGTCTGGTAAAAATTATTTGAAAAGTCTGGGTAACTCACTATGGTGCCATCTTGAAATATCGTCAATAAAAAAACACTTTTTCCGGTATTATTTCCGAGGCAGCTATCATACTTACTGCAAGTTTATCTTCATGATTTGGAAAAGAGTTGTCAGCTAAAATGATTTTGGTTATTTTTCCACGCTTAAAACAAGTTTTCCACCCTTATAACTTCCGATGCAGCTATCGGATTGAAATAAAATTTACACAGTGGGCTGTTCTAAACATGAAACAAGTTTGATAAATTTTTGATTGTGGTACTGGCAATGGGCTGCAAGCATGAAGCATTTTTATCATTTTTGTTCGAAGAAATGTTACCACCAAATATTCAAACAACTAGCAATAAAAATAAGTAACAATGCTTCATTTTTCCTAAATTTTGAAATTTTTTCGGGCGGCAACCCACAAAATCTTTTATGCCTATAATTTCTGATTCAGTTTTCGGATCAAAAAAGAATTCACAGAGGAAGTGAAGCAGATTGGTGCTAACAAAGTGAGGCTAATAAAACAACATTTACAACAAACTTGTGCCTTTAATTTTGGTCATGGCAGCCGACTTTAAATCCACCAGATGAGATATGCTTTTAAGGGGTTACCCCCACTTACTACTTTGAAAATTTTCTATTTTTTTGTTGTTGCATTTTTTTAAGTATAACTATCTGAGAATACGTCCTTCAAATTTCAAGTCGATCCGAACATGATTGACCGAAATATGAGCGTTGAAAGAGAAGAAACTGTTACTTAAACAACCGTTACTTATACTTATAAACGCGTTTTTTTCGAAATGACTTTTTTGAAGTCGGTGACCAAAATTAGTCAAAAACTACTGAACCGATCTTTTTGAAACTTGACAAGCTTATTCAATACATAAAAATGTAGTGTTTGATCGTTCGGTTTTTCTTTTTGATAAAAAATGGCCGTTTTATAGCAAAAAGACGACGGTTTTTTTGATTGAAAATCAAACCATTAACTTTGACTGTCCGCCATTTTGTAAAAAATGGATATTGTTTTAAATTCTTCGATCAAACACTAGTTTATACTGTTATTTAACTAAATGCATCGCTATTTTTTGCTTCAGTTGATCCAGTTCGACACAATGTTGGTCATCGCAAAAAGTGAAAATTAAAGTACCATTGTTTTGGCGGCCATTTGTAATTTAACGATGTAATTTTTTTTCAATAAGAAAATTACTGAATGGTGCTTAGTGTATGTACTTTAAGTTAATATGATAGTCGTTTAAAAAAAATTCGTAGTTTTCTTAAAAAAATTCATGAAAATAACCAATTTTTTTCCACTACAAGTGGGGCCACAATAATTCTCCATGATTAGATTACGTGAGGGTGAACTGAAAAGTTTGATTCATGCCATTATGCTTCGGCCAATATACTTCGAAATTGTTTATATCTATAGTATTTTGACTGACTTTAGTTCGAAGTGTTGCACTTTAGGTTTCGTTCTAACGAGCTTAGTTCTCGTTGTAAGGAAAAAAGGGTTTAGGAGCCGACTTTTGGAACAGACCGAGACGAGAAGTATTAACCTTACTCCGGCGATTTGAGACTCAATGTCGAGTGGAGAATGAAAGAAATGTTTGGAAGATTATAACATATTTTTCATTAGTCGTTTGTTTTATCATTAGTCGTTTGTTTTAGAAAAACGTTTGTTTTATGAAAATAATTAGCATTCATCTAGCTGGATTTAAAAACATTCAATTTGCATTAATATGTAGATTAAGCATTAACTGATAAAATTGCATTTAATCATCAAAATTGTGATAGCTTTAAATTTACTTAATACATGTAATTTTAGTGTTCTTCAAACCTAGTCATTCATATACCCTACCTTTAAAAAATTGAATATCTTCATCTGCTATCATCCTGCTACACATATCCACACATTATTACCTAACATTCTCCAAAACACGATTTCATTCATTGTTAATTTTTCCACATCCTACTATCGAAAAAAGTGCTAGTACCTGTCATTATTAACCCCCATACAAAAGGACGCAAAACAAAAACTTTAAACAGACTTCATGAATAAACAATTACACACTCAGCATGTCAACAAAAAATCAAAGGTCCGAACTTTTTTCTTCCGTGATTGAAATTTTTCCCTAAGCACATCTACACCACCTATCTAAAAATATCCGACACTATCTCATCCATGTCAATTTAAAAACTTGAAATGCGAATACAATCGTTACCACCATATCCGAAAAAAAGCTGCTTGCAAAAATATAAATCACTTTTTTGCCCTTGAACTGACCCAGCAACTACTAGCCACTCGTAGCCTAAAAATCTGACATCATCCATCCGATAGCTATTGTAAGTACATACCTACCTATCTATTTTATATTTTCAGTCTTCTTCAGACAGACGTATGTATGAACGCATAATCGAAACTCGTAGACCGAAAATGTATGTAAAAGGAAAAGAAATGATGATGAAAGGCAAAAGCAAAACGAAAAGACTATATAGCAGAAAATTTCGCATGGATGAAATCCATCACCAACACCGGTTTATAAAAAAGATACATACCACTGTTCAGTACTTATAGATCCCAGTATCTTTTTTGTTAACTTACTGCCTAATAATCCAGTTCCACTGCATGTATGCATACATGAGTACATCAGTATGTTTTCAACAAAATTTTAAAAGCGAATGAAGGAACCAGCTTCATCTTGGCTCCCACTCGCCCCTCTTTCATTTTGTCTGGTCCACTCATTGACTTTCAAAAATGCGAAACTGTTTTTGTTTATAATCTGTAGTCTTTTGGCGTTTTGTTTTCATCTCGCCTCCGAAAAAAAGGTCTTAATTTAATCTACATACGTATGTTTGTGTGTTCGTAGTTGTTTCTCAGAGTAGCTTGTTGTTTTTTATTTACAATTTAATAAGCTATATCAATTGACCATATTTTCATACACGTGCTGCTTCCTACTCGGACGAACAAGCAACAACAGAGTGACGAGAGCAATTCGGTATAAGTACATCAAAACATGGAGAAGGTCATTCAAAGTGAGAAAAAATTGGCTTTCAGAGTAGGATGTTTGATTTAAAATGGTGATAAAGCTATTTGATGATTTTGGAGCATTTGATTTTTTTAGTATTTGCATAAAAATGATAATAAAAGGTGTTCAAATTTGGTAACTATGACCAACACAGCTGTTTATGGTGAATCTGAAAAGCCTATACCATCAACGAATACAATGTAATAATTGGGTTGAAAATGAAGGTAATTTTTTTATAAACAGAATGATAAGAATTGGAGGGCGAACAGTTCTTTGTAGTACCCCAGCATTGGTAGTATGGATGCTGATTTGAGTCTATCTACAACAACTTGAAAGAAATGGTCTCAAAGGAAACTTTCAATCCACTTTACAAGGACAAGATGGCTAATAAGGCTAGATACAAACTCTGTCAAAAGGCCTCGAAATTTCTAGACAGAAACATTGCTTGACCACAGCTATGGAGACAACAATCTCGCAATGATAAATGCCAGTCCGCAGTGGAGCGCCCAGAACGGATGCCACACTAACGCTCACTCAAAATAGTTCAATAATATTGTATTTGCGAATATTTCAAGGACCTTACACAAGACCAAAACAAGTATCGTTGGTTGGTAGTTTGAAATATTACAGGGCTTTCCCTCTTTTAGGTATAGGCTGAACGTGAGCAAGCTTCCATTCAGAAGGGAGTATTCCTGTCGAATATGACAAGTAAAATAATTTGCCTAGAAGTTTAACTAAAGCGAAGGCGCAGCGCTTTATTATAATGGGTGGAATACTGGAAAAAGTGTCGTGTCCCAGACAGATATAAATGTTTAAACAAAGGGGCAGCTTCAACACAAAATTGGCCAGGGGCCCTTTGGATGATTTCGACTGAAAATGGCGGTAAACCACCAATCGCAGTAATCCAGAGCCATCCTCTGGGCTGCAATCGGAGAGATTTGAGCTAGGTTATTAGGGCTAGTGAGATACAGCTAGTTATGCCATGTCCGCAAAAGAGTTGATTAGTTTCAACAACAATATAAGAATCCCAAGGGAGGCAATTCGAGGACATTTAAGAAAGAATGAATAAGGATTAACAGCGTGAGGTTGTAAGAGTTATGAGCAAGTGTTTATAAACTATTTTCCCACTTGAGATGGGCTACCTAATGCATAGTTTAGGCCTCCACTTTCGGCGCCATTTTTGCGAATATAATGAATTGTAAGATGGTAGGGCAACTCAACTAAACCGAAGTCCAGTCAAGAGCCTGCCAAAAAGTTTGATGGATGACCATCAAAGAGGCAACAACAATTAATACCCCTGGACTAGCGGCCGCAATATCTAAAATACAAAGAAAAGGACTAGTCCGTGAAAGACTCACAAATTTTCGGGAATAAGCTGACTAGGCAGACTTAGCCAAGATGTAACTAACCATGTTCTCGAGAAAAAGGATTTGAAATAAGTAAACAAAAACCGGCAGATGACATACCACCACTTGGGGAGGCGGAACCTAAAAAAGAGGCAGACATCCTTATGCTCCAAATGTTCTACGGCTTACCCCAAAAACTGGATCTTCGGATATGTGCTAAATTTAAACTTCGACTCTCCTTGAAGATTCTCAGAACAACTTGTATGTGTATTATTCTGCAACATTCTATTTGCGAAAAACTGTATGGATCTGAAAGTAATGATTAAAATTTCTGCACTGGAAATCCATTTCAGGATTCAGAAATCATCAATGCAATTTATCCTTGAAATCAGAAATTTTAATATTCTGAATTATTCTCCTAGGGGAAAAACGATCCCTAGCCACACAACTCACTCCCTCTAAATCGTGATTTCATGACATTCAGCATTCTGTAGACCAACCGAAATATTCGCTTCAATGGTCGGAGTAAGTAATAACAACGGTCACTCACTACTGCCAGCTACATACCTACATATGCATGAATCTGGCACTAGAAACGAAAAAGCTACAACTATTTTGGATGGAATTTTGCTTTCAGCCACATACAAGTCTATACATATATTAGATTCTCGTGTAATATAACACATGTATATCCATGCCCATTTCGAGCACTTGAAATATTACTTGATAAATTATTGTCATGCTTCATAGTCAGCAGTTGAATATTACTGGACGAACTACGAAAAGAGCATTTTCATTGTTTGCGATTCGACTGTGGGCAGGCAATATACAGAAGACGAACGGCTGCATGTAAAATTCAATTCAGTAATGGAAAACAACATTACAATACACATTCGACCATAACAAGAACAGCTTAAGCTAATTCAGCAGTGAGTTGCTAATCTGGCAAGCATATGAAAGAATCGACTGAATTTGAATATTCAAATGAGATTTCAGTAATGAATAGAATAGTGTAAACACAATAATAATTGACCTGTGGCTTAATGCGATATTGTTGTTCGAAATTCATAATGTAATTGTTATCTGCACCGAAACGTGTTTATTGTTCTTATTGTCCATCTGATTTAAGAACGGGGTAGTTAGACTTTGGTTGAACTCTGGATTCTATAAAGATGATAAAGAAATAGGAAAACAGTACTCATTATATTCGCATATACATGCATTTAAATTTGTAAATTTTATTTAGAATGTAACTGATATCATTTAATAAACATATCTGAATTTTCTTTTATTTCAGGCCATCGGACCGATATCCGATTTAATCGAAACCATCAACCTCACAGATCTAGCATATGAAGTGCCTCTCAAGCAACTGTCCGTCAAATATTGCATTAATTGCAAGACCATGACCCACGTAAAAGATACAACGACATCAGAATTCTGGGTCAATTCGAAGCTCCTGACTACACGGGAGAAAATCAATGCATTGAAAAACGACGAGCTCTATTCGAAAGTGTTTAATATTCTGATGATGACAGATTCGACAGCTACGAATAAAATGGATAGCGCAATAAGTACATCACCACAATCGGCCACAAGTATGGCAACATCGACACCGACCACCCCAACATCCCTGAACGCTCCGACCAGTATGGATGTGAGAAATTTGCAAAATCTACACCGGCAGCAAGCTCATATAAAGAAATTAACGCAACATTTGGAGGAGCAATTGAAACGTGATTACAATGAGGCCAACGAGAGAATTAGTCGTTTTATTGAACAGCAGGCGGCCATATTGGAAAGCAATCGTGAAAAAGCTAAGCAGGAATATCAAATATTAGTTAGCTTAATAAATCGAGTACCTGACGAATTAAAAGTGATCAATAATAATAGTACGAATAATGTTAATAATAATGAAGACTTTACAAGCTCACCAGCTGCTATAAAATCAAATCCGGTGACGACGACGACAACGGCCGCATCGAATCCGATTGATAACCAAATCAGAAAAACGAATATTGAAAGTACTAATGTTACTAGCAATGTATCTGATAAAACACAACAATCGTTATTTACGTTGAAGCAAGAACAGCAACATGATCAGCTTCAACTGACAACAACTAGCTTGGATACACCGCCCGCAACACCCGATAGTACGCCGATGAGCGTTGGAAACAGTCCAACATTCCGTCAACAAACAAGCATTTTTGGCAATTCCACATCTATTTTGGGACGGAATTCAATGATGAGTTCATTAATTGGTGCAGGCGGTATAATGAACGGTGGCGTTAGTAACCCAATCGATACTGATTGTATGTTCGATTTGGATGGTATGGAGAGCTATCCTATTTCTGTATCGAATGCTAATCAAATGTCGGATGTTGAAGAGACTGAAGATGCTGAAGGTAAATTGATGTATATATTCATTTTTATTTTATAATAAGTTAGTATACTCTTGTCAATACTCTAAATGAGGATCTTTGCACAGGAGGCGAAACAAAACATTTAGAATAGAAAAAAAAATAATTGAAATTTAATTCGGCAATTTGGAGAAAACATCATTTTGCATTTGACCTTTCCAATGCAAATAGTGTTTGAGCCATAGCAATTATCTAAATACTATTGTTATTCAATGATTTTTCACATAAATGCAACTGTTATTAATATTTTCATGGAAATAGGAATTATTTTCAAGTATTCTCTTTCATCATTTGTAGAAAGCAAGTGCAACTAGAATATAAGTTGTTGGCTTTTACCATTTCTGGTTTGTTTCCTCTGCCCTCCGTTTCCTTTTATTTAACATCTAACGTTTCGGAAATTTATTGCGATTGAGTAGCCCATATGTTTCATTTATCTAATTCAATATTTTCTAGCTTTTAAATCCAATCTATTTCTTTAATGACCAATTTTTCCTTCCGGAGCTAAATATATTTCAAATTCTTGACAGATATTGATATTCCGAAGGTAATCTGGCCTCTTCTTCAGTATCTACTAAGCTAATCTTAATGCAAGGCCAACTTCTTATTTGTTTTCTATGACTCAGAAGCGAATTCTCCTTTAAAACCTAGGTACCTTCTTAATTGCATTTTTTATACTCTTGTTTTATATACAGTGAAACCTGGTTAAGTGGGCCCTGGATATGTGAGAAACCTCTTATTGATAATTACAATGAGGTCCCGACACTTTTGCATTGAAATACCTCTGTTACTGGGAATTTTCAAACCGTTTTGAAACCTGAGATTCGATTTCATAGATATTTTCGATGTTTACCTTTGTAATTGGGACTTCGTAGCTCAATAACCTGTATAAGTAAGACAATCTATCCGATTATGGCCGCGTGTAGTGGCCACGAAAATGACCAGCAGCCCACTTTTTCCACCTCTTTATATGATAGATGGTACATTTCGACCTCTTATAGTGATCTATAAATTTACTATTTTATATGGTACATTTCGACCTTTCATAGCTCTATAAATAAGACAACTGTCATGTTAACCTGCCTATTTGAGAAACTGGGTAAATGAAAAGCCTCTATAAGTGATAAAAAATCTTAGGTCCCTTGAGATCCCAGTTAACCAGTTTTCACTGTATTTTATCTTCCTTCTTATTAGCTTTTATCTATTATTACTGCTACCAATCTATTTATCTATTATTACTGCCACCAATAAAATACGCAGCCCAAATAAGAATGAATAATGGCAATACTCAGTTGCTATGGTCGGTATTTAGTCGTACGTTCACCGGGATTTTCAAAATGTTTACGCTCGTTTATATAAGCTAGGCCATCTCCCCATAGTCCAAATAGACTTTCTCAATCCATTATCTCCGCTTTCGACCTCAGAATCAATATAATAACCAGTGCTACTTCTAATACCACTTTATTTTCACACATTCCACCTACACCTAAAAACTCCGTTCGGACCTACGGAAATAGGAGATTAACCTTCAAAGTTACAAGAAAGCTAAAAAAGGCTCCTCTCGAGTCGTTATCTGACATGGACAAAAGCCAATGACAAGCAAGTTCTTTGGCGTATTGATCTAAAAGCGGTTCCAACCGTAGGGCTAACCAATTAGCTTCTAAGGTTGGTCAGATTAAAAAAGAGAAAAAAGAATATACATCTGTACGGATCAAGGAAGTACAGTAGCTAGGAAAACTAGATTCAAACGAGAAGATAATCATTTGGGAAAAACCCCGGTGAATAGATGACTAAACACTGACCATAAAAACTATGCATTAGACTGATTTGACCTATGTATTTGACTAATAGCAATAAAACTAGATATTGTAGAGCAAATTAAAATATATAAGGTATAAAAAAGATAAAAAAGAATAATTAAGTGGATATTCGAGTTTTTAAAGGATATTGGAGGAGGTCTTGTTTATATCAATATGAAACTGATCGGCACTGAAAAAGAATGTGGATTTCCCCCGAAACATCGACATTTGTCGAGAAATTGAAATATAGCTTCTAAGAGAAAAAAATGGTATTTAAATCTTTATCTCTATGGTATTCCAAAGTATATTTAACGTATATTCAATACGAGTAAACCAATTTTCAGACAATTGCTGTCAATACATATGAAATTGGGATCTGAATTTCTACTCTTAGAATATTTCCCTATCGTATAGGGTTCCAATTTCTTCAATTTCTGGATAGGTATCTATAGAAAGTTTGCCATGAATTTGAGATTATTTTATGCTTCCTAAGAATTTATAAACTGCAAACAATTTTATATCTTTTAGCTATTCTGATGAACTTGTTACTGACACTATAAACGCAAGATGAGTAATTGTTCATCATTAAACAAGATACAATTAATTAGATTTAAAATTTTGCACGGCTCATATCTATTTTTATCCACCCTTAAAGTTTCTTTCGTAATATCCAAAGCATTTCGAAAATTTTCGGTCGTGTTCATTGCCTGTGGCTTTCCAATTTTTAAATTTTTCTCTACGAATACAGGCGATTTCACGAATTCCATAAATCCTGTATAAATTTGCAGCTTATATTGCCAAGTTGATTCAGATTTATTTGAATTATCTGTATTAATCGCTACATTCGTTATCGACGGCCTCGAAAGTAATGTCAATTTTTTTGTCAGTTCTTAATTTTAGCACAACGAATAAACATCTTGAGCTTGATCTAATCTCATATTTTATTTGCTTATATTTATTATTATTGCAAATGCTAGTCAAGTTTACATTACGGTCGAATCATATTCCAAATCAGTATCATGTTTAAACCTGCACACACAAAGCTATCTAATCTCATTCAGCCATGTGGATTTTAGATATCGATTTAGATTATTTAACATGATAAAAAAATACGATATTTATTATACTTATAACTGAAATTAACTGCATTAATTAATATAATTTTCATTTTATTTTAGATGCCCTTGGTGAACTGGAAGGCGTACACATACCACGCACTAGAAACCACAGTATAAGCGTTGCAACTAGCCTACCAATATGTATTGCAAATGCAATTCCAACTCCACGATTTACTAGCAATTTCGACGATCTGGAGGCAGAAGAGGTAATATTACCAGCATTCTAACAAAACTTTATTTTCAAATTATTTTTAAAAAAAATCGCCTCGTTTATTTTTATTTGTAATTTTCACTGTGTACAAATACAAATAGCATTCCAAGCACTATATTTTTGACCTCGTGCGTCACGTTTGTTTGCATAAGTATATTTACCCTCTTTCGTGACCGTAATTTTCCGTTGGAGCAAAAGGATCCAAATTAAATACTATAAGAAATTTTAAAATTTCCAGATCTCTTCACTTTCACTTATGAATATGATTACGAGTACTTCCTATACAAAAACTTATCTGTCGTATCCGCTTGGGAGAGCTTTCATATTGTTTGCGATTCCATAAAGCATGCAATAAACAACTTTACGAACGAAATAATTATTGTCAAATACATTCGAGTACACGGGCTACACGTGTTTTTAGTGTTTCTTTTTGTTGTCATATTAATCACTGCCATGTCGGCGGCACAACAAATACGAAAAAAATGAAAGAAAGATGAAAAGCGTCAATATCAGTTTTAATCGACTCGAAGTAAATATTTTGAAGATATCGAGGTGATGAAAATTTTGATTTGATTGTTTTTGAAATATCTTGAATGTTGACAACAACATACTGATATAGAGTAGGATGGCGAAAGGGTCAGGAGGGGAGCTCTCGAAAGTTCTATTAATATACGTTAAATTCACATGTGCATGTTGTATACTGATAAAACTTGCAATGGAAAATGGATTGCTTTTGAAATATTTTTCGAAAGAGAGAGTTGAAAGGAGCTTAAAATTGATAGCAGATGATAAATTGTTGGGATTTTAGGGTATAAACTGCATTGTTTTTCATTATCATCCATACTAATATAAGTAGACATCTTTTGTGAATCTTCGTGTTTTGTTTTTGCTAGGTTTTCTCAATTCAAGAGAAGAGAATTGTCCCAAAATAATCATATTAAATTTATGCAAAAAATGCATAATAGCATTGATAATTATTTAATGATTTGATATGGAAAACTCAAACTTTGAGTATTGATGCATTCCTTAATAATAATTCCTGAATAATTCAAACTGAGCGTACACGAATCAGTATTTAAATAGTATCAGCATTAGTGAAAGTGATTGATGGCTGGATTTGTGAACAAAAATATAAAATCCTTTTAGATATCAGTGAAATTAGCTGTTGCCATAATTCAGGAAGCCTGGTCTGTTTTGCCAAGTTTTCAATTAAGCCTGTTGGCAGAGGCTTGTTATTCTCTTCTACTCTCCAATATTCTTCTTATAAAATCCAGAGCAAGTATTTGTGCTTTTCTGCCATTGTGTTATTTGCATTGAAAAATGATAGGAGAAAAAAACGAAGAAAATATATTTTGAAATTATCATCAAAAAGTTAAAATGCATCTCAGGTTGCCAGTTGGTGTATAGTTTATGATGAGAACGCGGTAGCAGTGCATGCTTTACAGTTTTGTTCCATATTTTGCACTTCTCGGGAAAGTAATGTTAAGACCCATGACGGAAAAAGTCGATGAAATCCTTGCAAAAATCAAGGAAAAGCAATATCGATAGAATTTTTTGTCACCATTTACGTTTATTATTAGTCCCTTGCAGGATTTTCACCGTTTCCTCACTTTTCTTTGCCACTTTCAAAATTAACTAGAACTGACTTATAGTACATTAACATTTGAGCAAATACAATCGGAAAACTTTTGAAAGCGTACTAAAGAATTGTTTTCGATTAAGCAAATTTAAATTTCGCATCATTAACTTTCCGATCTCTTATTAAATTCATCAGAAGTATTGTGAACTTGCATAGAAATGGTGCTGATTGAATAGTTTTATTCTCGAGTGTATGTAAACAAAATCTTACATTCTTAAATATATTACATATCTTTTCCGTGTTGCCTTGTTTCAATGTCAAGGTGATATGAATCGTTATCATATCTGGATTGCACACCAAGATAAACTCTTTATTTTGAAAATGACTAAGTGTTTTGAAACAGCACCAAATAAATCATCTAGAAATTGAAGGTTTTGCCTTTGCAATTGACAATATCAAGTAGGGTAAATAAAAAAGCGAATGGATGAACAGTGCATCAGTTACTCTTTGTTTGATCGTTGTCTCACAATTTGAATTGTGCGCAAGTTATAAAGAAAAGTATATATTTGAATAACTACTCTCTGTTAGAGCTTTTTCTTTATGAAAAGTTCAAGATATTTTGTTCAGACAATGATTGAATATTATTCATGAGTTCGTCTTTATGGTATCATAATAAGTACAATTTACAAATACACATTAGGTCTTGATAATTCTATATGTATCAGTAGGTAATTAGGACGGTAAAATAATGCAAAGGACTAACATCAGCTTCAAGAACTGGATATTTTTCTAGGTATCTGCGATAATTCAGAGTGTGCTGTTCTTTCCTGTTCCGCTGCATTTCCATTTTAAATTCTTCTCCTGTTTAATGATTAGATATATAGTACCGTTTATTTTTAATTGTACTTCAATTAGATATATTTAGCATAATAAATTTTAAATTTAGGGGCTATTCTATTTTATCCTGCTGATTCTTCTCGTGCTGCACATTTTTATTATTACAATATTTATTTTACTTGCTTACACCTGTAAAATATTACCAAGGTTGCACAATACACAGGATTATCTTAGCTATATGCTCCTCAAAAGCTAACTTAATTTACAGAACTGAATCTGGCTTATATCTAACTAAAAATAGCTTAGCCTAATTATATCTAAACTGAACTTAGGCCCCAACTATATGCCCTGCAGTTTGTCGCGGGGACTGCATAATCAAACCGTAAGATCGTGAGCCGCCATTGCCCTGCTATCTGCGCCGATCGCATAAATGGTCCATGCGTCCGATATCCCGAATTAGTCCGTTTTCATGACCGTTTATCTGTGCATAAAAGTTTGTCGTCAATTCTACAACTCGGTCCCTGAATGAAAACGCGGATTTGTCTACATACTATGTTTCTATGTCGGACATACGGATTAAATTTCAAAAACTCATGCAAGTATACTCCAAGGTAGCGTAATTTAAGACCAAAAGTAATTCTGGAAGTTCCGAACAAGACAGCAACTTTTTTGGTCTTGCTGCGGCTAGTTTTTTGATCCCCGATACTTGGAGGGGTCTTGAACTCAGACATCTGTGTTTTGTCACTATTTACTTTGATCAAAATAAAATATAAAGTCGACGATGTAATATTCTAGGCTCTTCGCAGCTTTGAGCGGGCCTTGGCTCGAGGCGAATGAGAACGTGTCGTTTGCATATTGTTGGACTTTAATTTGAAGGAAACCCACTGGAAAAGAGAGGTCAGTAGTGAAAATGGTGTCTAAATCAGGACCAGTGACAGAACCTTGTGGCACTCCTGATGCCACAGTGAATTCACTCCATTGACGATTACATAAAATTGTCTGTTGCTAAGGAAGCTTGCGGCGATCCGTATCACTACTCACAGAAATTCCAACTACATCAGCTTGTATAGAAGACGGTATCGAAGGCCTTCTTGATATCCAAGGCACAAAAAACCGTTAAACCACATGAAAAGCGATAGCTAATACCTAAGAACGGGAAGCCACACTCAGTTCCTTGGAAAAGCGATCCTTTGTACCAAAAAACTTGGTCCCTAATACAAATATTCGTTGTTCCCTTTGTGTTCGGCTGTATAAATATTAGACAAAACTTGCTTGTAATTCATCCAATAATTTGAAAGATTGATAAGTGAACTCAAAATGTTTCTCGCAGTTGGGCATGAAGGGCAGTCTTTTTTTTATTGTTTGCATCAATGTATAGGCCCGAAACCAAAGTTTAATTCAACCACAATAGTCACATTTGCCGAATGCATCCAATATATATATACTACATGTTACTACAAAAGTGTACATGTAGGTAGCTTAGGCCATAAGATAAAAAAACAAACAAGTATGTAAAAATATTAAAATTGGCTCCAGGAAATTCTGTTCATAACTTTAATACACCTTAAGGTAAATCTTTACCTGTTAATAAATACATTTTCGAAATAAGCGACATAGAACTTATCATTGTTTTGAGTGTCTGATATTGAAATGAACTTGGTGTGCATTGATAGACTAAGTGTGTGGTAAACATTCCGATAAAGTCACTCTCCAAATAATGTCAACAGTCTGATTAAGCCAAACATATGCTATTGAATGATAGCTTAGATAGCCAGGAGAATTTTTAAAGCGCTAGTAGAGTGATTGTTGTTTTGAAAGTGAAAAATAATAATCGCAGCACTTGTAGCAGAAAACACACCTTATTTACAGAAAACAAACAGTTTGTGAATACATTTAAATTAAGGTTAAACGCTACTTCACATTTGAATTCAAATGCATTTGAATACATCACTACATTATTTCATTATTTATTTCAGATTTCCGAAGAACGAAATCTCGATATTGCGGCAAGCATTAAAGCGCTGGCTAAAAGTGTTCACGGTAATCCAATATTTGGTGATCTTCCACGACCAAGGTTTAGTACCCAAATCTAATGAGCAGGAGAAAAAATTAAAACGATAAAGAAATAATTGTAAAGCAGAAACATTAGCTGTAATCCGTCAGGATATGCCATCAAAATATATAATGTAGTGCATATTATATGGGCACTGAATCGACGGAAAATCATTGATTAATTATCTATGTCCATCTCATTAATTACTAATGTTATTATATTTGATTTGATATATTTTTGTAGTGTCTTTTAGAATGTAATAAAATAAATTTTGTAATATTGATTTTCATAACTTGAACCATTTAATGTGTTTATGGATTATGAATTGAAAAAGAGTCAAAGTGTTTGAAAAAGAATTCTGTGAAATGATTGTGAAGCAAAAAAAAGCGAGAGGCATTTTAGAATATGTATTGTTTTTCTCCGAATGGGATAAATCTTGCGTAATGTGTTTTTTTAAATTTTAAATGTATAATGTGTTTTATACTGAAAGCTGATAATGATGATGATGGTAATGGTAATGATGTCGATGAAAGTGATCATATTGAAAAAGAAACTCATTCGATTAATGAAAATTTAGTAGACAGCCCAATCGAATGATGCTCGGGCTAAATTTCTTATATATAACCCATTTTGGATGCAAAGTATGTTTACCTATCTATATTACGATACAAAGTATAAAACCTTAAACTAAACGTTTAAAAGTGATATGCAACAATACAAATAACAAACAATACAATGATACAAATATTTTTATTAATCACAATGATGACTGATTGAAAATTTCAATGAATAATAATGAGATATATGATTTTCAATGAAGCTGAAATGCGAAAATTTACATGGATCTATCAAATATCCAATTTAATTCTAGATTTGGCGTGAAATAAATTTATAAATGTGAAAAAAATTGATATGCATTCGACAACCGAACTCCAAAACTTATTCATGAGCTTGTGCAAGAAAAGAACCATTCGAGAAGGCCATACGCGTTAAAGAAAATGCATATTTAGTTCTAAGCTAGTTTTTACGTATCTACATACACACACATGGAAACATACATATGTTACTATCTCATAATACGTAGATTTTAGTTAACAGCCTTGCGTGCTGTGCCTAAATAGTGTTTTAATTTGAAATAACGAACGATGATTGATTTCGAGCAATCAGCATTTTTTTAGAATTGATCCAAAAACGCAGTATATGATAACTACATCATATTAAGCATGATATACATACATACGTACATTCATACATATGTTTTGATATCACATTCATTACGATAAACATTTCACAGACGAATTAATTTGTTTCTCTCGATACACACATTTATATTTTTTCCGTCTAGAAGTGATGATGTGTAAGTGAATGATTTTGGATAAAAGTGTTTAAGAACTTAAAACTTGTTACTACATATGTATGTTAATGATTATCAACATGTTCGTTTCATCGGAAATCTGAACATTTGTTTGTTTTGTTTTGAATTTTCTCTTAAGAAAAGTTACTCGATTAGAGTTATAGCCATACATATTAACTATTATCGACTTTATAATGTTGATTTGATGCAAAAAATTGATTTGAATGATTAAAGAAGTCATAACGATTATGATGATGAAATATAATTTGATATTTTTTGTAATTTCTAAAAAAACAAATGTGTTTCAGTTCGTTGAAGATAATTCAAATTATGATGCCGAAAAGACAATTTGGACGAGTAGGTTTTTTTGTCTTACATGTAGGATTCCCCTCTGCAACACGAGAAATGCAAAGGGAGCTTGACAGTTGATAGTTAACACTATTTGCGGTTGATTGATTTAATCACACTAAAATTGATATGAGCAAAAGGTTAATGTAACTTATACGATGAATATGAATTTAGTACAGAGCTATATTTTGCAAAACTTCAGACTGAAGAAGAAGAGTAAAAGAAGAGCTTGGATAAGAGTAATTTGTTGGCGATGGATGAATACGAACTTCTCTTAAGGGGGGAAATACATGTAAAATGGAAAAGAAATTGCTAATTTCAGATTGACTTAAAATATATATATTGTTTATTCAGAAAATTTTTAATATGAAATCCTCAAAGTACATATCTTATAGTAAATGAAAATATTTTTTTAATAACTTTTTAACACAAAATGGAGGCGATGCGAGCAAATGAAAAAAACACATCAAAAACAGCCTCGTACAACTTAACGCCTTTTCCGAGAAACTTGCAACGTCCAGAGAAAAAAAAAATATGCTAATGAGATCTATAATTCATAGGTGAACCAATAAAATTTAGAAAAAAAAATCAAATTTTTACATTAATATTAGATTTAAAAAAAAAATCGATTTTTTTTTCAAAAAAATCACGTTTTAAACATTGGTAAACTAATTATTTTTCCGAAATTACAAGAAAATGTAGGTTCAACGATGAGATAATACTCTTTTGTACATGTTATATAAATTTGAGCCGAATAGGTTCAATATTTTTTGAGATATCTTGTACGGAAATTGAAAAAGTACTACTTTGAGAAAAACGCGTTTAAAGTTCTAAAGCTCCACCGAACTGGGGAACGCCGCGCTGTCTATAACTGGCTATAACTCGAGAACTAATACGAATATCGCTTCAAAACTTTTTTTGGTATATTTCAAGAGTATTTCGAACACTTTGATGCAATAAAAAAAAAATCGTTTTTGTTTTAGCAGTTACATGTATCTCCCCCCTTAATGAGCAGGCATAAAGCTTTTTTTTTAGATAAATATGTTTTCTGTGTGATCCTTGAATATCAATGTTTTATCCAAGGTGATTCCTAGATTTCCGCCTTCAACAGTACTGGTACACCTTTTCGAACTTATTTTCTAGAGTAGTTATTTTGGGCTTTTCCAGGGACATTTGTCGGAACTGTAGGAAATCATCTTTTAAATGGCTACGTAAAAATGTTGGTGTAAATGAAAGTTGGCAGCGTTCACTTATAAAGCGACACCTTTTTGTGGGACTCCTGTAGGAATACTTTGCTAGGCTGAGTACTTATTTTTCACCTTCAGCATGAAATGCGGTTCGGGAGGAAAAATTCGACTATTTTATTGATATAAGGGAAAAAACAGAATTCAATTAGCTTATAAATACGCCCTTTATGCCATACGGAACCAAAAGCTTTTCCCATGTCGAGGAGAACAAGAGCTACTGATTTTTGTCAACAAAAACTTCTGAGGAATATTGCGTCACTCTGAGCAGTTAATTGTAGGAAGACCCCCATTGTACACACTTTGATATTAGCGTCAGACCCCCTGCGTCTTATTCTTTGCGATTGTTTTCTGTTCCGCCTTTTTTATCACGGGACACTCGAAGCAAAGGAGGAACTATTCAGAATCAAATTGCAAAACTTGCTATGTAGTCTGCAGTTCTAGCCCGATTGATAATACAGTGAAACCTGTGAAGTTGACCACCTCCACAAGCTGATCACCTGGCTAATTTGACCAGTTTTCCCTAGTTCAATTCGTTCCCAATATAAATACACCCTTATAAGCTGGCCACCTGTCTAACTTGTAACTTGACCGTAAGTCTGTAAAACGTCACATTACATTCCACTTTTCTAAGTTGACTTTTGGTTTTTCTATGAAAAATCTGTCTGGCTACTGAAACGGAAATGAAAATAATGAATATATATGTTTTGGCCACCGTGACATAGTGAAAATTTACTATTTTTCAAGTTTGGCTTTGCATTCTACGTTGGTAGAAAATTATTTGTAGTGAAATGTATTTATGTTTATGATTTTTTCCCCCAATAAAAAAACAAAAGTCACGTGTATAACTAAATTTGCTTACGAAAAAGCAAAGTTGAGATGAAGTCGACGCAGGAAAAAGCCAGCGATTTTTAGCGGAAAAATATAAAATAGCGAAAACTACAGTCGTTAACATTATCATGAATAAAGAATAGATTTCAACAGTATTTAACCAAAATGTTAATCTAGAAATAAAACGGAAATTGAAGAAGACGCAGCTCGAGCCTGTCAAGGAACAAGTTCTAGAATTTTTTAAGAAGTGCCGGTCAAAAAATATCCCATTGACTTCAAGTGAAAGCATTGTTTGGGAAATAATATCCAGTTTTGAGCATTATCCGGGGAAAGTGCAAATGTTGACTATGAAGCAGCGTCGCATTGAAGGCTTGAATTACTTGACATTTGAAAGGAATATAGAGTCGAAGACCAGTTTAATGTGGACGAAACTGGTTTGTTTTATAGGCAGCTTCCAACCAAAAGCCCTGTGACAAAAGACGAAAAGTGTGAAGAGAGCAGGTTGGCCAAGAAAAGACTGAGCATTGTGCTATACTGTAGTACATCAGGAGAAAAGCTAAAACCGCACGAATTTTTAAAACAAATTCAATTAGGGTGCAAAATCTGACCGTACTTTAAAAATTGAACAAAAAATCATCGATGACAGCCGCAATTTTTGAGGAACGGTTGCATAAAATAGGTAAAGAAATGCAAAAACAAGGGAGAAAAATAATAATTTTATTGGATAATGCTACAAGTCATAAACTTGACACCTATTTTTCGAATGTACAAATAAGATTATTGCCTCCAAATTTGACATCTGAGCTCCAGCCTTTGAACCAACGCGTTATCCAACGTGCGAAGCTACATTATCGGAAAAATCTTTTGCTTCACTTAATTTCCATGATAGATACTGATTCCGGCTCAACCTACGAAATGGTGAGAAAAGTAACTGTTTTAGATGCGATCAGGTGGATTCATTCAGGTGACAGAAGATACAATAAGGAAATGTTTTCATCGAGCGGGTTTCAACTTAACGCCCTCATTGTATGATGCGGACGAAGTAAACTTACAACCAATTATTTCAGTCTTGCCTTAAATCATTCAAGATTATTTATTAGCTCCAAACGAATTTCATTCTTTCGATGACAACCGTATGGAAGAAATTTTAGAAGATGTTATGAGCATTCGAAAAGACAAAGAAGAGGAATTTGCCGATCATGAAAGAGTTAGTTCGGTGATACCATTACCTAGCGCTAAGCAGGGCATTAAATTGACTAACTCTCTAATAAGATACGCCATTTAATTGAAACAGTGTTTGAGTTAAGAGGCAAATCAAACAAGTTTATATGATTTCTTTGGCGGTAGTAAATAATGTAATATAATTCTTTAGGAGCATTATTTTGTTTCTTTTCATGAATCTCCAAGTTATTTTTATTGTTATGCAAATGATCTATGAAAAGTCAATAGTGTTTAATGAAAAACAAGCACCCCTGTTTAAACTGACCACCTGCGTATCTTGGCCGGCATCAAACCGAACCGTAGGTGGTAAACATACAGAGGTTTCACTGTATTAAGTTATATAATAAGCGATGAGTCCTTTTTGTGGAAAATGGAACTCAACTGTTTTGATAACAAAATGCGGCTTATAACATTATTGACGATTGCAATAAAATTGTACAGTACTGCACATATAGTAATGTGAAAAATTTATAAGCAGTGGCATTCAGTAAAAAGTTCGGTATCAAAATAAAAAATGAGGTAAACGAAGAACTTTCTTTATTCAGTCTATTGAACTTGCCTCATGCAGTTGCATCTCGGATTGCGACCGAAAGGGTTATCATTTGAACTTGCGCATTCCAAACGAATCACATAAAACTGGAACAATTACGATTCCATCAATTCATTCATTTTGATGTCTGCTTAGAAACCTTTTTTTCTATTCTTTTACAGAGTTTTCATCGAGTACAAGAAAAAAATGAATATAATTAAGTATTTATTAACGATTAATGTAAATATTTTCCAATTTGAATCATATAAGGCACTTCCTAATATAATTTCGTTACTATTAAACATTTTATGGTTTTTCAGCTTTAATTCGTGTATTTCAGTCAATCAGTCCATTCATCGTTTTCATCACTGGCGTCGGTAGCTGAACTATTGGCATTTGCAGGAACTTTTGGCGGAGGTGGAGGAATAAGAGCTGATATCCGATCCATAACACCACCACTTCCACTAGGCGAAGCTGTAGATGCTGCAGCGCCCTGTTCTTTAGCTCCTGAGATTCCCTTTCGGCGCATCAGTAATTTGTTATGCAGATCTGCCATTAGATCGCCACTAGGCTTCTTGTCCTCCTTTTTACTGCCTGTTTCGTCTGATTTGGTTACTTCCGCTGCAGCTCGTAACTTGGCACCACGAACACCACCCGTTTTCCGAATAGCGTCCATCAGATTCATTCGGGCGTCGGTCATTTCAACAGTTGGTTTTGAGGTGGATGAAGAAGTCGACGGTTTAGAGGGTGAAATTGGTACTGATGGTGGAGGTGGAGGAGGCGGTGGTGGTATTGGCAATGAGTTTTGATCTTGAATCACCTCGACGGGTGGTGGCGGTGGAGGAGGTAATCCTGCATCGGACGGCGATGAAACGCTAGGCTTGTTTTCGGACACTATTGTTGATTTCTCGACTGCTTGGCTGGTGATATGAATAGTTTCAGGTTCCGGCAAATCTGGCAAGTTATCAATATAAAAAGACGGCGCTATCCGTTCGTTCTCATTTAGGTTGAAAGTTATATCGTCTGCTATGCCTGGCAGATCAGGCAAATCCATAGGAACATCCAATGCTGGAGCCTCATGCAGTTGAGGCGTATAGAACAATCCCTGGTGCGGTTTCTTATCTCCGCCTTTACGGCTAGTCATTGACATTGGTGGTGCCTCAATCCTTTGTCCAACTGGAGACATTTTGTCCTTTTTCTTTGTTGAGGCATTCTTTCCATATAGACCTTCTGATACGCCGTCTTTACTATACACAGTTTCATTTGTATGAAAGCGTAAAAGCCCGTTCACAGATTTCAAATTTTCAGGCAACTTTCCCATTCCCTGCTTCTGATTTATCACAAGTCCGGTCTTCGTATTTTTCGTTTGCATGTTGGTACGAACGTGGTAAAATACCAATTTATCCTGAATCGTTCGATGCGATACTGGATCCAGACTGCTTACGACATCATAGTCTCGATTTACACTAAATTTCGGTGGATCTTTAAGTGAATCGAATGTTATCGGAATGTCCTGAAAAATATGTGTGGCGGGGAATTTGGGGGGTGAGAAAATTTTGATTGCCTTATTTATGCCGACCAAACTGTTGATGCTTTTATGGGCGTTTTCAATTCGATTTTGTAGATCGTTAATTTTCACATTGTTTCGTTCGCTACGCGCGTCGATACGATCAAAAACGTCAGTGATTGTTTTTTGCAAGTAGTCAAGGCTGTTGACGGCTTGAATTATTGTTTCTTCGTGTCGTAAATCGGGCGGCACTGTAGGTACTGAATACATGGTAGACGAACGTTTCTTTTTGTTGATTAGAATATCGAGGCTGACCACAGTCGCGAAAAACCAAACCAACTGGTAGAACAATCCAACAAGACAGCTGGGAATTAAACTTCATTGTCAGCTGGGAATTAAACTTCCAGCTGATTCCGTTGCAATTGACATTTTAACTGTCAACGGTGGTGTGTGTACAATAAAAGTGTTATAGGAATTAATAAAATTATTTCCTGCTGTGTGAAAATTTAATTTCTTTAATTGTTGAGGCTTATCAAGTTTATAAATGTACAACGATTTTATGCAAGATTGTCACTTTTATATTTCACCCATATTTTTGGTTGGATTTGAGTAATATTATTCCTAAAATGGTATTCTGACGTGTATGAGTTCTCTTAATTTTTCATCAAATAATCCGTAATCAGTCCGTAATCAGCCTTTTTTGACAATTGTGCCCGTACGTCAAAATCATTTGCTAGCCTAAAGGCAAGAGGTGAGGGTGGTTTTCGTGGCTCGTGGGTTTCGAATGTTGTATTTATCGAGTTTGTCCTAAGGTGTATTGTGCAATTGTGCTGCCTTCTGCGTTAGCAAAGCCGGAAAAAGCATATTCGCTTCGAAAGTCAACAACTGGGAAGTAATCAAAGTTCCAATTGCAAGAGGTAAGAGGTCTAATTGTAACAAATATTATCCACGCTTTATACAGCATACGTGATAATACTCAAATTCTTGGAAAATCATGTCATGCTTCAAAATATTGGGCAGCTTGTATATGGTTAGGGACACGATATCGAAAGAAAGTATCGATACTTTTACTTTAAAGTAGTATCAGAACCAAGTATTGATATAAGTCCCGTACTCATTGCGACAGTACTGATATGAGTAAATATCAAATGATACTTACTATAGTCAGTCAGTTTAGACTTCCAACGAAGCCAGAGATTTCAATTATAATAGGTCTGTTGCCGTACTACGATTAATTGCAATTAATTGCAATGAAGCGTACTAAAACAGAGTTTTTAGTCCGTTTTAGTACGCTTCATTGCAATTAATTGCAATTAATCGTAGTACGGGAACATACCTAATGATAGGGCCGGGAACTGGTCTGGTGCCGTTCCGCGACTTTGTTCTCGGGATCAAGCACACAAAATTTACGTCACACATTCAGATCTAATTCGGAAGGTTATTTATTGGTGAGAACACATGGGCGGGTACGTTTGCTTCACTTGATTATCCCTTTCCATTACTCATTAATCCCGTTCTCACAGCGACGCCAAAAATATGGCGATCGATGTAAGAATTATTCTCCTCAAAGTCAGCATCCAGCAAAAGAAATAAGTCAGAGGCCGAAGCACAACGGTTTATCAAGAAAATGGAGGCTCAAAAGCGCAACTCAGCCGACGTGTGGAGCAAATCGCAACTATTCTATCAGATTTCGTGTTGTTTGTTCGCTCAAGACGGGAGCAAGCAAACAGCATTCTTTGAGTCGGATTAGAAACATTAAAATAATAAATTTATTAAATTAAATTAAACTAGATAAAAGTTAATTTTGAAGAGGAGATAAGCGATGATAAAAACAGTGATATGATGATGATGCGTACAGAAGACCAGATATTGTTCACGAGGATTGTTGCACTCTCAAGTCAAAAATGTGTCTTTTTACACATACATATATCACTTCGGAAACTAATTTAATATTATTGTTATTCGTCCATTGAGAGGACATTAGGATACGAAAGTTGATACTAATTACAGTGTACCAATAATGTCCCCGTACAGCAGCTATTTGAAACACAAGTGATAAAAAACAATAAATTGTTGCAAGAAATTTGAAAAAGTTTTAATGCAGATTTATTCATTAGACATTTTTATTTAATTTAGAAACAAAGACAGTTCCATTTCAGTTATTCATTACAAAGTTATTAACTAAAAATAAAACAAAGTCAACAATATGTCTCCAATAAAGTCTTCGTACACTAACGAAATAATTTATGAAAAATCTTAAAAACTATAGATACATTTTTTGTTAATATTTAATTGGGTAGCGTTTATTTTTAATCACGGTTTTAAGACAGTGTGGCATCAATTCTACAAATATTTTTGCATAGCTTGGCTCTATTTTCGTCTATTTCTCCTAAAGAGCCTGTTTCAACTTAGGTTTTGAGCTAATATGATGAGGCCTAATCCTTTTTTCCAGCATGTTCCGCATGTGCTCAACGGGATTGAGGTCAGGACTTTGGGGCGGTGTTTTAAGCAAATGTAGAATTTTGTACGCCAAGAACATTCTAGTGTTATGAGCATGCAGTTAGGATCATTATCTTGTTGAAAGTAAAAATCCTTCGATTCACCCAATTTGTCAGCACTTGGCTGCAAATTTCCCTTGAGAATTGCAATATATGCCCGATGATCCATGTTTCCTTCAATTATTTCTAAGTTTCCAACGCCGCTGGCAGCCATACAGCCCCATACCATAACGCCGCCGCCACAGTGCTTTACAGTTTTCATTGTGTTTTTTTGGGTCGTAAGACACCCCTGGCTATTTCCACACTTTAAAAGGATGTTTTTGGCGTACGAAATTCTACATTTGCTTAAAACATCGCCGCAAAGTCCTGACCTCAATCCCATTGAGCACATGCGGAACATGCTAGAAAAAAGGATCAGGACTCATCCTATTAGCTCAAAATCTAAGTTGAAACAGGCTCTTTAGCAGAAATGGGTGAAAATAGAGCCAAGCTATACTAAAATACTTGTAGAATTGATGCCACTCTGCCTTAAAACCGTGATTAAAAATAAAGGCTACCCAACTAATAATACCAAAAATAGTATCTATAGTTTTTAAGATTTTCATAAACTGTTTCGTAAGTGTACGAAGACTTTATTGCAGGCAAATTGTCGACTTTGCTTTATTTTTAGTTAATAACTTTGTAATGAATAATTTAAATGGATTAGTTTTTGTTTCTAAATTAAATAAAATCTTTAATGAATAAATCTGTCTTAAAACTTTTTTAAATTTCTTGCAACAATTTATTGTTTTCTATCACTTGAGTTTCAAACAGCTAGTGTAAGAAGACATAATTCGTAGCTCAGTTTAGAAAGATGGGTCGATTTCCATTTAAAAACGTTTCAGTCACATGTCGATACGATACTACCATCAAAGTATTGATATGAGTAAAATATCGAACAGTTTCGATTCAAGTAAAATTTTACTTGGTATCAAACGAAAGTATCGATACCGTACTAATATCAGTACTTTCATCGTGTCCCTATATATGGTGGCTAAACTAGAGGCTACAGTTATCCGGCTAGTTTGCATGTATGTTTCATTAAATTTTGTGGTTTGCAAATTAGAATTTAAACGGCTGATTAAACGCTTATGCTAGCCCGAGGCCGCCGCTAACCCCAAAATGAAATGCAGATCCATGTCGTGATTCAGGGTGAGTCACAGACTTTCTGTGAATCGAGTTAACGTTGGCTGATGCCTGCTGGTCAGGAAGCCAGGACTTTTTCTGCGAAGTCCAGAAATAAACCGGAGGAAAAAAGACTCTGTGAGCAGCAAAACTATATGAGCGCATGTAAATTGGAGCGCATGGTGGTGTGACGCCGCTTCACGCATGATGAGCCTGTGAAGCGCAGGTTCTATTTCCCAGTTTTCAACGAAAGTTAACATTGAATTGGGTGAGACTTGGGTCTCAAGCCTATTGAGAGCCCAAAACGCGTACATAAAAATGGAATCGGTTAAGACGGCTCTCCAGAAGGTAGTCCTTGAAATAGAATAGGCACTCCATTACGGAGAATACGCTGTGATCTTGACCGATCGTGTACTCTTCACAAGGGAAAACATTCTGAATTAGACCCAATCAGGTTGGGCGGCGCTAGGCTAAGTCTCAAGTCACATACTAGGGGCGTTTCCGAATTCACATCTTCGTCCTCATCTTTAGCTTTTGTGACGTCAGCTGAGTAGCTAAGCTATTCTAACAGTTTGAAGCAAACCAAGGCGAGGTGTCCGAAATCTATGGCTTTGCTTTGAAACATTGCCTCAAAGCACCATCAAGCCGACGAAAGCTAAAATCAGAACGTGACTTCGTCAACTGTTATACAGGAGAGTAATTTCAAGGCGTAGATAATTGAATTCGAACAAGCTCGACTTGATCTGACGTCACATTCTGTTATAACAAGCTGAAGGCGAAGACGAAGACGTTAATTCGGAAAGGCCCTAAGTACTTGTGTCTTTATTTGAGCAGCAAACTTACGTGGAAGGTCAATTTAGAGGAAAGAGCTAAGCGGGCCAGCAACGCAGCCTATGCCAGCAAGACTGGGTAAATCGTGGTGCCAAAGCCTTGCTCTAACGTACTGGATCTACACGGAGATAGCTAGGCTGGTCCTTGCTTATGGCTGGTGGCCGTCAAAGAATAAAATTAGCTTTGCTAACCTGGCGAACATGCACTACAACTTCGGCGAGCCGTGGTTGGTCGAATTCTTGCACTTGGCGGAGCAGAAACCTGCAGTTCGCCGAAAGGTCTGGGACCTTTGATGGCCACTTGGACTGAACCTTTGTATCCCCAGATCTCCTTATCTGATATAACTACGGACGAAGAGATCTATTTGTGACCTTGTTTCAGCCAGCAATACCTAATCTAAGCGAAACACCTCAATGGGACAAAGATGAAATGACACAAATTTGAGAAGTGATACCACATTTTGTAGCTGTACATGGGAAATTTGTCTTGCATATCGTGTGAGTAGCAGAACACTATTTGGAGTCAGATTTTTTTTCATTTTGCGGCAAGCCTTAGAGGGCGAAACATCCCTAGAAAAATAGCGGCAGTAGTGATAAAATGAGAAACGATAGAATCTTGCATATTCCATAGATAAAAAACGGAACCAATCATATTCTTCTTGATATTTTATGGTAATAAAATGACTAGTGTTTAACTATTTTACTTTTGGATTCTTGGCAAATTCTCACTAATACGTTGTTTACATTTAAAAAAACTGGAAAATATTAAAATGTCTTTAAAATTTAAATATGACTTGCCTAGAATTTTACGAGATACCCATATTGACGTTAATAATATATGAAATTAAATTGATATTTGATAAGTAGATCAAGATTCATACAATTTTCAACCACGGTGTACATAATTTCATGAGTGCATTAAATTTGAGTGTATTAAATTTGATAAGGCAAGCGTAACTTTAGATAGCCTTCAATTTTTCTTTGTTTTCATTGGAAAGATTAGAATTTTAATATAATGCCGTCTCATAGCGCTTTGGTTGTGTTGTTTTATGAATTTACGATTATGTTGCGCAGGTGGATTGTGCCAAAATTATTATTAATCATCAATTATCGTGAAATAGTGAGAAATCTGAAATGCATTTTTTTGACGATTTGATAATAGTGTAGCTTCCCAATGTGCTTCCCAACTCACTAAAAATTGAAAGTTCATAGCAGTTGAAGTTCTTGTTAGGGCCTCTAGCGATTTGATTGCATAAGTACTTCAGCTCTATAATTCGATTGAAGCGTCTAGTTTCAATATTCGGTTGTTCGTTAATGCGGTTTAACTATAATTTTCAGATACACAGATACGCGACAATGAGAAATGATGTGACGAACTTTAGTATTTCCCAAGACAATACAATACTAATGTTCTCAACAGGTGAACAATAATTTTGCTCGTAAAACTATTTGCTAATCAAATATATTTCTCTTTCAGTTTACAAATATTTTCTGGCATGTGTATGCTTAGTTGCATGCGAAATCCTCTATCGTGTGTATCTAGTTTTCTATGAATATTTCATAAATTGGAAACATTACATGCCAGATCAAAGATTTCGCCAAGCTGTTATTTATGTTTTAGCGAAATGGAATAGTCATATGTATTATGCTCTGGCCGGTGCGACTCTATGTTTGATTGTGATACAGAACTATGACAAAACAGTATGGAGTGTGTTATTAGAAAAAGTAACTGAGTGGTCACTTCCATATTTTGTGGTACGAGTATTGCACATGACAGACAACAATGTTGAGCTAGCACGATGGATACGTAATGGTTCAGGTGTGGATTATGCTACAGGAATGGCTTCGAATTATTTCCATGGATATTTACATTTGCAATTACCTACAACTGGACATGAAACTAAAGGTGAATAGAACATGAATATGATTTTCTTAATAGCTTGAACTATAGCGTTATTTTCGTATAGGAATTCAAGAGCGTATCAAAGACTACGAGGATGATCAACATGTTTACATTCCTATCAAGAAATTGTTTGTTCTAATTCCTCAATCGATGTATACTAATCCAAAAATAGAAAGTAAAATTATGCAGGCTGCAAAGGTATGTACTAGAAAACTTTATATTATAACTGTGATATATGAAAATAATTGTATTAAAACTGAATACTTAATTAAAATGAAGTAGATATAATATAATTAGTTATTTTATGACACAGCACCTCGAAACTGTGCAACTGGACCGAGCTGGCGTCAAAAGACCATTCAAAAATGCCGTCTATCGAATTAGCAAATGTGGAAAAGAACATAATAGAACTTGGTATGTTGTGCTAGAAGGTGCCACTCCGATGATGAGTTTTTATGAAAGTTTAACGTATCGTTGGACAGCTACTAGCGCAATGCTTGATATGCGCCGAGAAATAACACTACAGTTTTATCGAGCTTTAAAGAAAATCATAGCCAACTGCCCAGATACAAAAGACTTGATTGAACTGATTTATTATAATGGTAAGTAAACATTTTCAATTTGATTCAATATTATCTACGACAGTAAGCTAGGCACAATTTAAGCGATTGCATAGGTTCTGACAAGAAACACAAGAGGTAGTAGTATCTCACAAAATCTGCAACGTTCACAGGAACGTTATTCACAGTTGCTCTCAAAAGATTATCATTTCTTATTTTACAATTAAAGCTAGGATAGATTTATTGTTGCAATAAATTTTTATTTTATTTTATTTACTCACCAAACAAGGTACATAATCAGAAATAAAATAACAAATTAAAAATAAAATGGAAAAGCAAAGTCAAGTAAAAAGTAAAAACAAACAAGTTAAATAAGTAACAAACAAATGAAAAAAGTAACAAATAGATTAATAAATAACAATCAATAAATAAAAAAATTGACATATAAGTTATGGCTTAAAGTTTAGGGGTATGGATGAGAGTAGAGGATTTGAAGGATGATTTGAAAATCGTAGGGGAATATAAATAACTTATGCTGTTGAATTTTACTATTCAGGAATTACATTATTAAAATACATTAATAGCGCCTCTAATGACGTCGAATGTGAAGCAGGCCGATATCATTATTCTTCTAGAGGCTAGTGTCGATAGGTTTAAGTGACCCAGTCGAAACTCATAAGGGGGTAGGCTATTAAAATCATAAGGGTTCTACAGTTCTCTCAAGGCGAAAAGTAAAAATTGTTTTTGTATTGACTCGAGTCTGTCACTGGGTTTCAAAAGCGGGATTCCAGCTACTGAAAGCGTATTCGAGAATAGGACGTACAAGTGAAGTGTATAAGGATCTTGTGACCCACAGACTACGGAATTCTTTGGCACGTCTTTTGATGAAACCTAGCTGTTTGTTCGCACGAGAAAGCATTTTATCAAAGTGTAAGGTGAAGCGGAGTTTTTCATCTAAGATAACATCGAGGTCAGCAATGTTATCAACTCGGGTTAGCATATTATTGCCGAGGAAGTACGTATTGTGTGTGACCGTGCATTTCCTGGAAAAAATAATAACTTGGCATTTGTTGATATTGAGAGAGAGCTTGTTTATATTGCACCACTGATCAAGTGAATTAAGCTTGGATTGGAGAAAGGGGGCATCCGATTTCGATTCAATAGTCTGATAAAGTTTGAGATCGTCTGCATAGAGTAAATGAGGTATGCCTGCTAGGACGTCAGATAAGTCGGAAATAAATATATTAAAAAGAAGTGGGCCAAGATGGTTACCTTGGGGTACACCAGAGGTAGCACTAACGTTTTTCGATAAAAATCCTTGAAATTTTACACATTGTGTTCGCTCGCGGAGGTAGGAGGTCAGCCAGCTGAGTAAAGACCCGGCAATACCGAATTTCTGAAGCTTTAGAATCAAGGTAGAATGGTCAACTCTGTCAAACGCCTTACTGAAGTCAGTATAGACTGCGTCAATTTGGTATCCTTTTTCCATTTTGCATAGAACGTCAGAGATTAGAATTGTCAAATTCGTGGTAGTTGAGCGACCTTTTCTAAAGCCATGTTGTTGCTCGTTCAAACGGGAATCAACAAGCGGAGAAAGTTTATCGTATAGCACCTTTTCGAAAAGTTTCGGAATCGAAGACAAAATGGCAATGCCCCTATAATTTAGGATACAGCGTCGATCACCATTTTTGAATATGGGTGTGACATACGAAAGCTTCCAATAGAATGGGAAAATTCCCGACGGAAGTGATCTATTGAAGAAAATATGCAAGGGATCTATAAGCTGCTCTACACACTTGCGCAAGAAGATCGGAGGAAGAAGATCAGGCCCAGGACCGTTGTTGCAGTCGAGATCCAAAATAGCTTTACGTATTTCATCACGGGAAATTTCTAAATGGTTCACAAAAGCTGTTGAAGCTGAATCAGCGGAAGAAAGGTGTGTTTGATGGGTCTGGCGCATTGAAAATTTCTTGGAAACTATCAGCGAATAGGTCACATATCTCTTTAGGAGAGGAAGACGTTATATTATTAAGAA
Source organism: Nemotelus nigrinus (assembly GCA_947369275.1). Taxonomy (NCBI): domain Eukaryota; kingdom Metazoa; phylum Arthropoda; class Insecta; order Diptera; family Stratiomyidae; genus Nemotelus; species Nemotelus nigrinus. The sequence goes on from OX376373.1 coordinate 210,606,161, forward strand.
ACATGGACGATGGATAGCCAGTAGTTTTTCGCTTCACATTAACAAAATCAAAGAATTTTTTCGGGTCGCGGACTATATTTTCGCCGGTTGTTCTAATGCCTCGTGAGACTTTGCTAAATAAGCCTCACGAGACTTTGCTAAAAATTGCTTAGCAACTTCATTATATTCTTCCTGAATAGCAGGACTAACATCGGTATTTTCTTTAATAAGCTTATAAAGTTTGTTCCTAAAATTGCATTTATACACTTTCAGACGTTAGAGCTGATGGAAAGGACGTAGATGTTGGCGAAATTGTTAGACAACGAATTCAGACGTTGATGGAGAAAGATGGAATTGGCATGACATAAGCTACCTCACTGAATCGACATAGAGTTTGAATATTTGAAGACAATTTAGTTCATACGATTTGAAGTGAAAAACCTACCTCAGAATAATAAGAAAAAAGCAACCAAGTTTTATTGTAAATGACATTGTTGATTTCATTTCATTGTTGAATCAACAAACATATTTATTTTTAAGTAATTGTAGAAAGTTATGAGATTATACAAGCATATATTGCATTTACGCAGCCCCATTTCGATATATTCGTATTTTTGATAAGCATCTATTGATCTTGCGACAAAAAGTGCGGTATATTTTAAGAGCTACATTTAAAGAGACAAAGACTGGGGCTCGATTTATAAAGTAGTAGATAATACTACCAACTAGAGTCCTAAGCAACTGTCACTACCAATCAAAGATAAAAAAATGTCTAAACAATTGAAAACAATTTGCGGACTATAAGTCGACTTTAATGCACTATCATAATAATTGCATTTCATATCCACTAGATATTAGTACATCTTCATTGTTGATGCAAGATTTGGAAACAAAATCAAGAGATATATGTAGTATGAATGTAGTTGAGCTAAATATATGCTTCTTTATTTAAAATTTGCCAATCGGCTTTGGCACGATATTCATCCTGAACAATGCATTTTAAACGCTTTTGCTTTTATTTTGTAATGTTCTTTGAACATAAACTTGTTAAAATTATTTTTAATACTTGATGTGTTTTTGAAAAAATTAACATTATTACGATGTATTTTGGCGTTTTAAAAGTCCAGCTTGAAAACACGCTGAATTTCAAATACAGAAAATGCTAAGGTACCTCGTAAAAAAATTTTAAACTAGCTATATATAATAGAATCAAATGTGATAAAAAGAATCTTATCTAATTGATGTAGTCGTTTTTTTCGGCGTTAATTTAATTTTTCGAGAAAAAAACTGACTTGCAGAGCAAGCAATTTTTTTTACTGTGAATGATCTTTCGAAAAAACTAATACTTTTTGTACTTTTTGATGAAGAGACGGGGTGAATAAATTATTTTCATACGGTTCATATAGCTGTTAAGATTTATTCAACCCCTTAAGTTTAGTTTTGATGATATATTGTACTAATGTAAAGTTGATGACAATAAAAGATAATTGTTTTCGAAAATATATTATTGAATTTTATGTTGGAACAATGATATTGTGGAGAAATCAGCAAAAGATTTGTTTGCCACTAAGCTCGAATCGATCTAAACCCCATAAAAATGGGTTTTTACGAAAAATATTGATGATTATTTTGAGCAAATTGAGTTTTATTTAAAGTCATTGTAACAACGTGGCTATGGTTCTCAGCTTTGGCGTATCTCGACTGCTTCCGCGTGCAAACAGCTGTTATTTTACAAATTTTTGTTTACATATCACAATTCTGCAATAAGTCTTCTCTTCCACCGTCGGAAGACTCTTTGCCTCTACTCTTTATTTCTTTTTAAACACCCTTCTCCTTTCCCCTTCGACCTCCGACGGAAAATGTACTGACAGCCGCCGTCAGTCAGTTTCTGATCTGTCATTCGATGTTTATTTATAGTAGTCGAGAGGAAAAGTCAGTCAGTGTGCAATGCGAAGGAGTATTTTGTGATTTTGCCAAGAAATTTAGTACTGTTCAGATTTTCATTTTCCGGTAGCAAGAAACTATTTCCTCGCATAAGCCCAATGCGATAATTACGAAAGAATGAAGTAACTAGTGCTTATTGCAATTTTCATTTGATTTCCTTACTGATTTAATCACTGTTCATCATGAAGGTGGTAAGTCGACAGTGCAAAGTGCAAAATAACTTCTAGTTGAATTTTTAACCAAAAAATATTGTACCTGATTTTTGTAATAAGTTTATAGAATTGCGAGTAACCTTGATATTGTAATTTAGAAAGAAAATTTGAAGATATAAACAGTTCTAGTGCGATATATGATTTAGGGTGTGTAGCGATTTTATTTGTGTTGGCGAAGAAGCCACTTTAGCACCACCTAGATCCAGACCGAAGTCCAGAACCAAGAGTGCTAAGGTTTCAAGGGTGAATGGCAATTGATTTTTTTTGGGTCTCGGCTGTTTGGCAAGCGCCATTCTGATGATTGCTGGCTGGTTTATCTAGTTTCATCACTCGTAATGAGGCGTTTGGTGAATGTGGGCTCCTAATTCGATTACAATGCTCCCTTTTTTCCTTTGGGCTGTGACTATTGAACTCACTTCTGTTTTTTAACTCTTGTAAACAAACCAAATAACAGGTGCCCATCAAAATCAGCGTCATAATACTAAGAAGTTACGAAAAAACATTGAAAAACAATTACCGCGGGCCTTTTCAGAGACTCATTCTCAAAACTTAATTATCAAAGTGGGCACATATATAATAGTTATATTAAGCGGCCAAAAGTGAACTTAGATGCAATCACATCTATTTTTTTCTATTGCAGAGAAAGAAATCATCAGCCACAAGAGGGCTATCCTTGCAATGTTTGGACCAGCAAATGCGATCCCTTCTCAGGGCATATATGGTAGCCACGCGCATTATTTTTCCTCGCTATGGTTGGTACATTTATCCGGCATTTGTGCTCATAAGCCTGTTAAATCGCTACAGGCGTTACTTCCAAGCCAAATATAAACTACTTCCTCTACCGAACAAACTCTACGAATTTCTTACGAAAAACGAATTTATTAAATCGGAGCATGTTATGTTCGCAAGCGAAGAAATTTTCTCTAAATATGCGGAGAGTCGAGAAGTAAACTTTGTCAATTTAATCGTGAGCGGAAAAAGTCCGATTGCTGCGAAAAAAGGAGCACTACCAAAACCGGAAATCGTTAAACAAATGCTTAACATAAGCCCTCAGACGATTGTAATGCAGATGCTGCCTGTGCCGTTTTGTCAACAAAATTGTATTTTTGTTCAAGAGAACTTCTATGGAAATCTAATGGAACGATTTAAATTCAACGATTCGTTTTGGGTGAAAGTTGACAAATTCTCAGAAGAGCAGGATATTCCGCCCGTTGCAACGAAAGCGCACGTTTATATGCTCAGTAATCCGTACGAGATGCCGGCTGATGTAATCGATTTGATTCTTGGGAATTTTTTCAACACACCCCGGATAATGCATCGCGGCTATACATATCGAATTGAAGTGAATGAGCAGCTTCTGGGTTCGAGCACGTATTCCCAATACTATCACGTGTTCGCCTACTTAAGAATCATGTACTTCCGTTGCTCGCATCTGGAAGTTAAGGACAACGATTTCAATTCGCATGCAATTGTAGCAAAAAATTTCACGAATTTAATTCACACAACAAGCCAGTTTCATTATTTGCCCCGGCAATCGTTCGACGATATCGCCATGGTAGAAAACTACCCCAAAGGACTTGCTAGATATTATCATGAGTTGAAAAGTTCGATCGGAGCATTTTTGCCGAAGAATTCTAGTTGTTTGTCGTCGAAACACATTTTCCCAGTATTTCTTGTCCAAGGTGAACGAGGAAGTGGGAAAACTAAGCTTGCGAAGGCTGTCGCGCAGGATCTGGGTATGCACTTGTACGGAGTTGACTGCGCGGAGATAGTGTCGCAAGTATCCTCACATACAGAACTGAAACTGAAGGGAGTTTTTACGAAGAATATTGTGTGCCAGCCATTGCTAATTTGCTTTCACAATTTCGAGGTGTGTCACAAAATAAAAGTTTAAATGTTCGTGACAAAACCAATTTAACTACTTAACTTCTTTTCAGATATTCGGAATCGATAACGAAGGTAACGAAGATCTTCGCCTGCTTGCATCTTTCCAAGTACAAATACAGGAGCTCTACAGCAAGAATCGTTCGCACCCTGTAATAGTTGTTGCCCTGACAAATGAAAAGTATCTGAAACCGATGGTGCAAAGAATGTTTTTAGAAGTAATCAAGATTCCTTCGCTGCACAAAGAAGAACGCTTCGAAGCACTCAAGTGGTTTCACATCAAAGAACTGTACAATGAAGAAATTTTCAACAAATCGAATTTGGAACGAATACCACTCTTTCACATGGGATCTCGAGAGTACTACTTGCAAAAGTTTTTCAATTGGTCATTCACCAAAGGTGTGCTGAAAGAAATCGCCGATTTGTCGCAAGGATTCTTACTAGGCGATCTGAAATTATTGTACGATAACGCTGTTCGAGACATGAAAGTCGAAAGAAGCAAACTAGGCCTACGAATGGATCATTTCGATAAGAATTTGAATGCCATGCAAAAATCGTTTGCAAGTAGCTTGGGTGCACCAAAAGTTCCGAAAGTATTGTGGTCCGATATTGGAGGATTGGCGAAATTGAAAGATGAAATCCAGAGCAGTATAGGCTTACCATTGAAGCATATTAATTTAATGGGGAAGAATTTAAGGAGATCTGGAATACTGTTGTACGGCCCACCCGGAACCGGCAAAACTCTAGTTGCGAAAGCGGTTGCAACCGAATGCAACTTGAGTTTTCTTTCGGTGCAGGGACCGGAATTGCTGAACATGTACGTTGGACAGAGCGAACAAAATGTGCGTGAATTGTTTTCCCGAGCACGTTCAGCGGCTCCGTGTGTCTTGTTCTTAGACGAACTGGATTCGTTGGCTCCCAACCGAGGAGTGGCTGGGGACTCGGGAGGCGTGATGGATCGTGTAGTCAGTCAACTTCTTGCTGAAATGGATGGAATGAACGATACTTCGAAACAAATTTTCATTTTAGCTGCGACAAATCGACCGGATCTTATAGATCCTGCTCTTCTACGGCCCGGGCGTTTCGACAAACTACTGTTCGTCGGTCCGTGCACAACTACAGAAGAAAAGATCTCAGTTCTGAAGGCACAAATGAAGAAGTTTGTTCTGCACAAAGGACTCGAAATAGAAATAATAGCGGAGATGATAACGCAGGATATGACTGGTGCTGATTTGTATTCCATTTGCTCGAATGCTTGGCTATCAGCCGTGAGGAGGACTGTAAACGCCCATTTGAAAGGTTTGTGTAGAAAATTAAAAAAGCAATTTTGTGTTATTGTGGTTTGAATACATTTCAGGAAAACTCAAAGCGGAAGAATTGACTCCGGAGCAGGTTGTGGTGAGATTAGAAGATTTTGAGGCAGCAAATGATAAATTTGTGCCGTCAGTGAGTAAGAAGGATTTGGAATACTTTAATAGGTTAAAAGTGACATATAGTGCTTGACTGAATGTTAATAAAACAAATGTTGATATTAAAGATTTTTCGAGTTTTACTAAAAAAAAAAAATTCATGTTTTATACCGAGAAAAGTGAAATAAATGATAATAAAATATAATTATTTAATCTCAAAGTAATGCTAAAAAAATCGTCACTGACCTCGCACATAACCATTCTACTTTACACTTTCCTTCGATGTTTCTCCATTCATTTCCATTTCCTTCAATTTTGCATATGCGAAATCTAACATTCGTTTCTTCCATGTTTCGTAGTCTTCTTCAACTGGGGCAGCTTGTTTGCGCGTTTTCGATTTCTCAATTTTCCCAATCTCATTTTGTTGCATTGTCTCATTCCGAATTTTGGATTTATTGCTGTCACTTTTACGTACTTCATTCAGCAGCTTATCCCAATTCTGCTCTAGTTTATTCCATTGTTGTGGCTTCAAATGACTGACAATCATTAGTTTCGTTTTGATTCGTTTGGCACCTGGATCCGATTTGCATGCTTCATACACAGCCATTGCTGCATATTGAGGATGCGATATATCCTCATCGTTAGTGCTGTCATTAATGTGTTTTTTATAAATTTCTAAATATTGTAATGCTTTTTTCTGATATTCGTGAAGGTTCAAATGAAGACATATTTCTTCCACTCCGACGACTCGGTTCAATTCAAGAATTTTTTCGAAGGTTCGACGGGAGTTCACATAAGCGGTTTTCCGAATACCGGCAAGTTTTATACCCAGATCCTGTAATTATTTTTACGCATGATTTTGAGATCGAGATCTATTTCTACATACCGTGTCGAATTCTACACCAAGAATTGAACAAGCCAAGTCGATGCAAATAATTGTTTTGGCATACTCGTTCAATAAAGATCCAGCGCCGGAAGCCTTTACAGCAAGAAGTCGAAGTAGTTCGGTCGTTTTACTGAAAAACACTGTGAGTGAGCGGGATTATTGTGTATGATAATTCATTGATACATACTCTTTTAAATATTCTTCGCCATGCAACCCCAATTTTCTGATTACTTGATCAGTAATGCTCGAGTTTGAACTCATTCTGCTTGTTTTGATTACTTGATTTTTTGGTTATGGGCAGTGCAGCTGATGAGCCCGATGAACCCGCCAGAATTTGACATAACTATGTGCAGAGGTATTCTCGTGGTATCGATGTGCAAAAGATATAATTTGGTTTATGTACAAGGTTTGAATTGATTTGAGTCATGAATTAACATCCGGATACGATACAACTCTACTTTCTACTTTCTCTACTCTACTTTCTATCAAAAATTATCATTGCATGATTTCAAAAATAAATGATGTTGAGCTTTTTGCTATATTGTCTTAATCCAATGTGGATCTATAATGAATGTAAAATGTTTTCTTTCTCACTCTGCTCGCATTAATAATGATATTATTAATAAGCTAATGACTAATTTAACAAAAACTGTGGTGACATTGTGGGTTGCTTTTATGTAATAGGCTGGTAATAGGGGCAACAGAGTGTGTAAAAAGACTGGCGAAGTTGAAATGTGCGCTTTATTGTGTAAGTACGACGAACTCGCCATATTTTTACTGAAGTAATATTAATTTTTGAGAAGTGCCAGACTGTTTCACGATTATATCGAAAGGATGTGTGATCGTTGTTGTTAGACATTTCTTGTAAAATGTTGTCTTGCAACTGTCAAGTCTACGAATTTTGTGTTGTCGAAGAGAGGGGAAAATAGCATTTAACAGAACAAGAACCTTAAAACCGAACGCGTCATGTATCCCCTTTTCAGTTTTCGACTGAAAAAATGTTATTATTTTCAAAGTTCACCGCAGAAAGCTAAGTTTTAATCTATTTCAAGCACTAGGTACACTTCCATTAAGGCATTTGTATTTTTTTAAGGTTCTACGAATTTTGTTCAAGAACTCAGGATATCAAACACCAAGAGTTTATGATTCAGCTAATCTACGGGTTAACACTAGAAATTTGGTGATAGTTCCCATTTGCAATAAATCACACTTTAGTCGCTTTTACAGCATTGTTGCTCCTCGTCTATTTAACCTTTTGCCACCAAATATTAGAGGCGAGCCCAGAAAGACAACGTTTTCGAAAAAAATCAAATCTTGGCTCTTTTCAATTGATCACTTGGGCGTTGAAAAACTGTTGAATCCCTTAACATAACCTTTGTATTTGTTTTCAATATTATTTTTTGCTATTTTTCTCTATCTACGGTCTTTATATCTTAGTTTAATTTTTGAGTCCCCCACCATAAATTGACGATTCATGTTTTTTTTTTCTATCTGTGTATGCTATGAGTGTCTCTTTATTACTGAACTGGTACAGTACAATCAAACTTAAAGCTAATGATAACCGGCTAATGCCGTTAGGTTAGAAGTATATGTAAGTATGTATAAGTATGTATTTATATTCAATGTGGATGCTTATATTAAGTACATATATAACATCTTCCTTCTTTTCATTTAAATATATTTTATTTTATTTAGTTATTTATATTCTAGTCGAGATGGTGGATTGATTACTCTACCCGTTCTTGTAACATACTGATTTTCATTGTCGTTGCTCTGTTGTACATTATTATCATTATCATTAGTATTGTAACCTTCTACCTCATCAGAGCTTCTTGCACTATAATCTCTAAATTCCTCGCTTTTACTTATAATTTCGGGTCTTTCTAAAATGTGCTCTCTATTTCTTCTAAAAGCTATACCATCAGTATCCTGAACCAAGTAAGATCGTGGTTGTTCACATTGATCAACTATAAAACCCGGGGTCCAAAGTGATGTAGGCGATTTTTTAAACATTACTTTTTGGCCTTTATTTATTGGTTTTAACGACTTGGCCCTTTTATTATAAATTTCTGCTGACTTAAGCTTTGATTTTTGAGTTTCTCGCTTGTAGTTATCACTGTCAACAATTTCTGGCTTTAGATTGCTTAATAGAGTGGGTATTTTTGTTCTCAGAGATCTAGACATGAGAAGTTGAGCAGGACTGGGCATATTTCCTTTTGGAGTGTTCCTATGATTAAGCAATGCGAGATATGGGTCACATTTGGAGTCTTTGCACTTATTAAACATTTTTTTAACTGTTTGTATCGAGCGTTCAGCTAACCCATTTGATCGCGGCATATACGGGCTTGAAGTTTGATGCTGAATGTTCCAATTTTCGCAAAAAATCTTAAAATCAATGGAATTGAATGGAGGACCATTATCAGATATGAGATACTGTGGAATACCATGTCTAGCGAAAACTGCTTTTAATTTGAGTATTATTTCTCTGCTAGGAAAACCTTTATTTAGCATTTCTATTTCTAAATATTTAGAGTAATAGTCGACAACAAGCAAAAATTTTTTCTTGTCAAATTCAAAAATATCGCAACCAAGTTTTATCCATGGGATGTCAACTACTTCATGGGATTGTAACTCTTGTCTCGGATTAGCATTGCGATATGCCATGCATATCTCACAAGAAGAGACTAGATTATAAATATCGTTATAGATAGACGGCCAGTAGACTGTTTGTCGGGCTAAACTTATTGTTCGTTGAATTCCCATATGGCTTTCGTGTAAGTATTGGAGCATTTCTTTCCTAAGTGAGACTGGAACAATGAGTTGCTTATTTTTGAAGAACAGATCATCGATTATGTGAATATCATCTTTAATATTGAAATACGGCTTAGCTTTGTTGTCCACCAGAGATTTTTGTTGTGGCCATCCATGTGTTACATATTTTGACAATATTTCAAAAGTACTATCGGACTTATAATTGTTTTTAATTTGTTCAACCTTAGCAGTTGGGATGGCGATATTTTTAGTTAGCAAATTGCAATGAAGTTTTAAATCATCATGAAATTCCGTAAGGGCAGTTTCTTTTAAAGGAGCTCTAGAAAGTGTGTCAGCAATAAACAACAATTTTCCCGGTTTGAATGTTACATTCAGATCATATGCCTGTAATCTTAACATAAACCTTTGCAGCCTGGCTGGTATGGCGTGTAATGGCTTATCAAAAAGACTCACAAGTGGCTTATGGTCCGTCTCAACAATAACTTTCAACCCGTAAATATATTGATGGAACTTCACGCAACCAAATAGAATTGCAAATAATTCTTTTTCGATTTGTGCGTAGTTTGTTTGTGTGGTTGTCAGTGAAGCTGAAGCGTACGCTATCGGATTTAGCCCGTGGGATATAGTAGCTCCCACAGCCGACCTGGATGCATCGACAGACAAAGTTATTTGCTTTATTGGGTTAAAATAGGTTAGCACTGGAGCTCGTGTCAATTCGTTTTTAAGCTCATTAAACTCCCTTTCATGAATAAAGTCCCAATTCCAGTGCACATCCTTCTTTAACAATTGTCGTAGATGTGTGTTTTTCGAAGACAAATTTTTTATAAATGCGCCCAAATAATTTATCATGCCTAAGAAACGTTGTAGCTCAGATATATTTTTAGGTGCTGGCATTTCTAAAATGGCTTTAATTTTATCTTGATCTGGACTGACACCATTTTTATCAAAGACGTGACCAATAAATTTTATTTTTTCTACACAGATTTTAGATTTTGACTTATTAAACTTCAAGCCGACCTCTTTAGCTCGCTCGAGAACTTTACTTAATATTTTGTCATGTTCCTCAATGGAGGAGGCATGAATCAAAAAATCATCAATGTAAATAATAAGACCACGAATATCTCCAAAAAGCTTAACCATTTGCGCGTGAAAAATTTCAGGCGCAGCATTTATGCCAAAAGGTAATCTCAGAAATCTGAAACGTCCTATTGGTGTATTAAAGGTGCACAATTTTGATGACTCTTTACTTAATGGAATCATCCAAAAGCCCGAATTTGCGTCAAGAGAAGTGAAATATTTAGAACTGCTTAATTTGGCCTTACAGTCGTCAATATTGGGAAATGGGTAATGTGGCCTGAGTATGGCTTTGTTTAAATTCCGCGGGTCTAAGCAAAGTCGCAGTTTACCATTAGGTTTCTTGACTAAAACAATAGAGCTAACCCACTCCGTTGGTTCAGACACTGGTGCTATAACTTTTAAATTTTCCATGCGCTTTAGTTCTGCTATTAAATCATCATATAATGTGAATGGTATTTTCCGTGGTGGTTCGATTATTGGTGTACAATTTTCCTTAAGTTTTAAATTGCAGCTTTCTTTTAAAATCCCTAAACCTTCAAACACTTCTGAGTACTTTTTAAATATATCTTTTTGTATATTATTTACAGTTTTGATTAAGTTCATTTTTACCGCAGTTTTCAATCCAATAATATTTTTGCAATTCATATCAACTACTAGAAAATGAATATTTTCAAAATTTTGCTTTTCAAAACATAAATTTACCTTAACCATTCCACATACAGGTATTATTTCTCCACTAAAGGTATGTAGCTTAACAGCAGTTTTTTCTATTGATTTAGTTAAATTTAGTAAACAAATAGTTTTATAAGAGAAAACATTTGCCTGTGCACCGGTGTCTACCTGACATTTTACATCAATGCTATTAATTTTTGTATTTATAATCCATTCGTTTTTTGTTTTTGTTTTCTCCATTGTCATTATACGCTGCTTGCCTTGTTGGTTTGTTGGTTTGCCGCTCGCTACTAGAGTACCAACAAATAGCTCGTTAATCTTGTCGTCGTCTTCGCTCTCTGTGTCTCCAAAGTTTGCTTGCTCTTCTTGTCTCATTACGTTTTTGACGAATTGTCTTTGACCTTGACGGTTGTTGTAAGACAGGATTTGTCGTTGTTGTTGTTGCTGTGAGTTTGCTGAGTTTTTATAGAAGCACATTGCTGCAAAGTGGTTTTTCTTTTTGCATATGTAGCACTGTACGCCTATTGCTGGACATTTGTTTTTGTGAATCTGGCCGCACTTTCCACACTTTTGCTTGTTACTGTAATACTCGTTACTGTAATTGTTTTGTCGCGACTTATGTACAGCGCCAATGTATTCACTGATCTTCTGATTGTCAGTGTCACCTTGTATTACAGCCGCATTTATTCGCGCACTATCCATGATTTTTGCGGTTTCAATCGCCTTTTCCAACGTAATATTCCCAAGTGTTAACAACTTTTCTTTTATATGCGATAAGTTAGATGATAGGCCACATACAAATATGTCTTTTACTAAACTTTCACGCAGTGTTCCAAACTCACAGGATAGACTAAGATTTTTGAGGCACGTAACATATTCGTCTATTGTCTCATCACTTTTTTGTTTTCGCGTGAAAAATTTATGCCGCTCCAAAGCAAGATTTTTTTTTGGTAGAAAGTAACTGTCGAATTTTTCTAGGAGCGTTTCGTATTTCTCCGATTCAATGTTGCAGTCGAATGATTTAAACACTTCTAAACACTCTGGTCCCAAATGGTGAAGCAGTAATGCGACTTTTCTTTGGTCTGGCTGCTTATCAAGACCTGATGCTAGCAGAAAAACCTTGAATTGTGTTTTCCACGTCGTCCAAACATCCGCTAGATTTGTTGCCTTAGTGTCCAGTTGCATCAACGACTGGCCGACTGGAAATATCGTTTGTTGAATATCTGTTTTTGTTTCCACCGACATTTTGCAGACTATGTTTGAGTAAAACTTTGAAAACTTTCCAAAAACAACTTGGTTAGTAGACTTTGTGAAATATTGACTTTTACTTAAATTTTTGTATTCACACCTGACACCATGTTGTGTATGCTATGAGTGTCTCTTTATTACTGAACTGGTACAGTACAATCAAACTTAAAGCTAATGATAACCGGCTAATGCCGTTAGGTTAGAAGTATATGTAAGTATGTATAAGTATGTATTTATATTCAATGTGGATGCTTATATTAAGTACATATATAACAATTAACGGGCATTCGACTCTTGCGTAAAGCAACTGAATGCTTTGTATTTCATCTGCATTTTCTTCAGCACCATTTAAAATTTAAAATATCGAGTTAGTTGAATTTCTGTTTTATTTTATTTCTTTCTTTAAATTTTCTATTTCTTGATGTTAGGTATAAACGTAATTAAAGTTCAGAGGATTTTGTTGAATTTATTATAGCTGTAAGTTTATGCACATGAAATAAAGACTATTATTATTATTATTATTATTAATCTTCAAAACATTGATTTTTAAAACTTTGTTCAGTGTTCATTTTTAACAGAATCTGTAACCGAGTTTACACATTCCGTATATTCAGTAAGATTGTTTCGAGTGTAGTAGCTGTGTAACGTATTGGGAAGCATTTTAACATTGCGGAGCATTTTAGCTGGGTGGTAGCGAGCACCATAATGTTATTCATTATTTTACAATTACGTGTAAGTAGTAGTTCTGAAAAAAATCATTGTAACTTTTACTTTGATATCGCCACTTTCGATACTAGAACGTAGCGACGCCCGAATCGTTTCGAGTGTTGAAAAAAGTGTCGTAGCCTTATCGATTTGTGACTGAATTTTCCTACTTGTGACATAATGTAGTGCCATATATTTTTGGTTATTCATTTTTAAACTAAAAATAACTAATTTTTTATGCAAGGGAAGCAATCAACACAGTTTGCCACTTGCCTCATAGAGCGTATGCATCAACAGAAAAAGTTTAAACAAATATGATATTTCAAAAACAAAATAAAGCTTCAGGTATTTTTTTAATGAGATCTACCAGTAGAGGACAAGTGGTAATTGACAATGAGAATGTATTCAGGGTATCGAGAATATTGCAGGTGACGCATCGAAGACCACAGGTGACGCATACATTGTACTACCTATTTTTATAATTTAAGGCCGCCTATGGCAAGATAGCCAGGGTAGAACTGTATAACGGAATGAGAGAATGCAGTAGCCCAGCTAGCTGATATGATTGTGTAGGTTAACCATAACGAAAGTTACAAGTCAAGTAAAAATAGCTAGATCCAGACCGTCCAACACCTTCAATGGGTTCCGAAAAGAGAATATTTTCGCCTAAATCCTCTTAAACCTGGAGACCGCAATCCGAGACTCTGGCACGCTGACAAGAGGGAATATCATCACCAATTCCAGCCAGATACTGCTAGAGTTGTCATCAGAGTAGTGGAGTATGAATTCGAAGTAGTGCAAGTTTTCAACTACCTTGGATCAATTGTTACAGCGGATAACAATATGGAGGAAGAAATACGTAAGCTGTTGCTCAAATCCAACAAAGTCTACTACAGTCTGTCAAGGCTCTTCAAATTTCGAAATCTCGCCTGAAAATCAAAGCATGTGCTGTACAAGACCATTATCTTTTCAGTACTCACGTATGGATGCGAAACTTGGTAGCTCAGCAAAAGGCACTCCGACCAAGAAGAAAGTCTTGCGGATAATCGTTGACCTCATATGTAAAGCAGGGCGATTCCGGACACGCTACAACCATGAACTCTACGCTATCTACCTAGAAGTGGATATTATTACAAAGACAAAACTAAGTAGAGTTCGGTGAGCAGAGTGCCTAGCTCATATGAGCGAAGAGGAACCTGCTCGGAAAACCCTTTGCGGCAGATTTTACGGCAAACTGTAGCAGGCTAGATCTTGCTGAAGCTAATGCTGCCTAATTGGATAATGTCGGGTTGAATGGGAAAATTTGTTTAAGAATGCCAAGACTGGGCCACGATTATAGCGCCGATGATGATCTTGATGCATCTAAGGCTGTCTAACGGATACTAATGAGAAAAAGCCACCAATTAGTTTTCTAAAATAAACTAATTTATTTGTTTTCGTTTATCACTACACTTTAGGTTCGAGTATCACGATTCCTACGTTTCATTCGTCTCATTGGAATCGCCACCGCAACAGGAAATGCATTCATAGCAGGAACTGCAGCAACAGGAACTGCAACTCGAACAGGAACTGCAACTCGAACAGGAATCGGAGCTGGATAAACGGCTGGATAGGATGCTGCGGCAGCGTTCCCATAATATACCTGGCTTTCGACAATCGTCAAGTTAACTACACAGATTACCACTAAAATTACAAGCGACTGGATCGACTGCATTTTCGAACTGCTAAGAATCAAATGACAAAATACGCTTTTACTGAACAAATTCCTTTTGTTCGGCTTACGTAGATGATAATTAGCTTTGTTATTACAATGTAAGATGCATGAGAAAATTATTGGCTAGCTTCTACGATTTATTTTAATGACTAAATAATTTGTGCGAATCTCTTTCAATATAATCATTAGATGAAATTATATTTTGTCGCGGACATGACCATAATTTACTAGTAAATGTCTGGCGATAAAAGCGATAAATGCAAATTATCTCCAATTGCACTACTAGGCTCGCCATATAAATGTGTGTAGTTATCGCATGCATCGGACACAGTAGATACACACGTACCTACCTACCTTTGGATGACAAAAATAATTACGATTATAATGCACTTAAATAAAACTCAATAGATTTTGCAAATAAATAACAATTATCTATTATCTGTCAGATCTTTTCTCTTACATTTACTTGTATCTTTTTGAAATCTCTATCACTCAACATACTCCACCGCTGCCTGCCTAAGATTTGTGCGATTTCTTTCTCAGTCGATTCATACGATTTCGATGCATTTCTCAGCCAAGCATAGAATTCGGATGACCATTCGGGATTGTAAGGCCAATCACAGCGCAAAATAATAGCATTTCTTCGTACGTAGAAATTTCGAAGATTCAGGCCAGTTTTCGCGATCAGGAGTAGAGTGGACGTCGAGACTTTTTCGCGAATGATCTGAAAAGAAATAGGGCGTCTATGATGAAAAAATATCTGACCTTGTGATATTGATAAATTTTCAATAATATTCTAATTCAAATAGAATTAAGTGCTATTTGTTTATTTTTAATATTAAATTATAAATGTATGTCAAATCATGGCTCTCCTCCCAAATCTTACCATTGTAGTCATATTATAGCACTGCCTCGCGAGCAATAACAACAGGCTATCGATTCGATTATCAAACGATTTCGGACTTGAAAACCTCGGAAGCAATTCGTATCCGTAGATGGTTAGCGTTCCGCGGTAGTTATCGATCACCCTCAAGATCTCTTCTGTCGTCACCTGATTCGATTTATTTTGATTTTCTCGCGCATCAATTGGGAAATTATAAATATATTGCAACACATACCTTTGTCTTTGGCGTCGAATACAGTATACTGTACACCGGTGCGTCAGGTTGAAATACAAACTGCTCTCCGCCAGCAGATTCGACGCGGATATGAACTCGAAGCGAAGGATTGTCGCGTCGAACGACTTGCCACGCTTTCGAACTGCATCCGGAAAGATGGCAACTTTTTGGCGTATATTGATTTTGTAGGAGCTGCAAGTGCCTGAGCTTTGAGTCGGCCAGGAGTAGCAGGACATCGTCGTCGATATTTTGTGGACAAATGACTAGCACCTGATGAAATTAAATCGAAAAATAGCTTTTTTTCGTCGAAATCAAACGAATTTCGGAGTGTACTTGCAAGTTCATGAACAGGCCGACATGCATAATGGGGCAATGTGTTGTGGTCGTGTTGATCAAATGTAAGATTTTGAGTCGAGTGCAACATGTGTCCAGAACTTCGTCAAGAAGGTGATTAGCCTCGTATCTCTCCAATACCAAGTCGATCAGTTTCAATACTTTCAAGTTTTCCAATTTAGCCATGAGTCTTTTCAGCGTAAGTAATAGTTGGCCTGTAATAAAGTGGGGTTAACATTGATGGTAATTGGGTTTGAGTTGAATGATTTACCGCCTGTTCCAAATAGCTTTATGCCTTGTGGATCTTGGGATTGCGACATATGGCAGGGAAATGTATAGGCGAGACTTTTGATCTTATCACCTATACCTCTCAGCTCTGGCATGCATTTTTGTTCTCTACCCTGTAAGGAATGTATGTGAATTATGAAGTTATTGGTTGATTGCTTAAAGAATAGCGTTATACAAGAGAAATGTTGCCACAGTAACCATTACTGGCCTCATGGTACTTCAGATACTTCAGTATCTTTTTTACATTGTGGTATTCCAAATAGCGCGCAAATATCTGAGAAGGTAATATTTTCGGTAATAGAGGCGGCGATAGCGAGGTGGAAGACGATTGAATGTTCAAAACCATATTGAAATCTTTTGTTATTAAAGGGACAGACACTGCATATGCAGGTGATTATCAATATTTGTTCTATGGTCACATACAGTACACATGGAAACCGTATGTACAAAAAATGATTTGAAAGTAAATTACTGGTCCCACCCCTCCCATTTACCTTCTATACTCGCCTTCCTTCAGTGGTGTTGTTGATTTTTGTCTGAGATATTGTAATATCCTCGTGATGGTGAACTTCTAGCGGAAAAGAAGCAATTGGAATGGTTGGGGATCCGAACCTCCAAGCTTGGAGGCTGAGGCAATGGACCGGCAATCCGTCATCCACAGTTTTGTTAGCTATTCCGAAATTCAAAGACAACAGAATTCGCTTCACCGAAATAATCGTCGAAAAGTATAAAAGTATACTCTCTTGGATATTAGAATGTTGAATTTTATGCAAAAATGGTTTTCTCACACATAAGTATCTTGCAAGATGTCCCCAAGTAAAATAAAGGTCGAACAATTTGAAAATTATTGAAAGTAGCCAGATTGAAACTGTGAATTTGGAGTCTTTTTCATCATGGTTAGGGAAATCGTCATTTACTTCAAACCAATCAACGAAATATACCATAGTGTGCAAAACGCATAATTCAATGCTTTTCATCCTTAAAAATTTGGCATATTAAGGTCCATACCCTGACAGAAGAAAAAGATGAAGGAACTAAAGACTCATTGTACAACAACCTCGATTCTGGCTCTCTGTCCTGGAAATTTTACATAGCGACTTCAGCGCAAAAGACGGAATCGAGGCAACCAAAACAGGAACACGTGGAGGGAGATCACAATCCCTACGAAGAAACAAATGATAATAGCCAGGGCAAATTCGTATTAGCAAATTCATACGGACGACACTTGAGTTGAAATATCACTGAAAATTCACTGATCATAGAGATTTGATGAAAATTTCAGGAGCCGTGGCATACAAAGCAGTGAATACTTCTAACTAAACACAATCTTTTGTAACTACGAAGATGGAATTCTAATCGAGAAAGAAAAACAAAAACAGGAGCCGTGAACGAACGCCACGGAAAGAGCAAAGAAACACAAGAGCTTAACTAGTTACTAAAAGTTTTGGAGGATCTAATCATGATGCCAGAAAATCAAGAGGTCCTTGTTGTAAAATGCAGTAGATGCAGGTCGAATTTTAGTTTAGAATCAAAGATCAAGCCATTATTTTTTAAGGTACTGTAAAGAACAGTGAGAGAAGCACCGAAGAACGTCAAAGGCAATGTTTTGCATAATTTGTTCCTAGTGAATATGACAAAAATAAAGAACAAACTACTTACCAGATTCCGAGGTGACCTATCGGAGAAGTTTGACTCACTAAAAAATACCATCTACAAGTTCACTAAGTTCTTAGTCCCGACCCGCCTAGTCACCGCTTCAATCCGGTTGTCTCTTACTTGTCGGTAACGACAGACTTCAAAGCACAGCTCATGGGTCGGTAAAGAAACCTTCCATTTGATGATACTTAGCAACATTCAAAGCAAGAATATTTGGCTACACCTCATAAGCCTATTTGCAAATAGAAACATTGACAAACAAATGCAATAACTCTGACTATTTTGAGGTCATCATACAGCTCATGGGTCGGTAAAGAAACCTTCCATTTGATGATACTTAGCAACATTCAAAGCAAGAATATTTGGCTACAGCTCATAAGCATATTTGCAAATAGAAACATTGACAAACAAATGCAATAACTCTGACTATTTTGAGGTCATCATTACACTAAAGACTATATGACTAACAAAGAAAGGGAAGATAGCTAATGTAAAGAAGGCACATTAAAGGACCAAGAATCGATCTTTGTCGAACTCCTAAGGTGGGGAAAAGAAGGCGGAAGGGCAAGAGTTAAAAGTAACACCACAAGCGTGATAACAAAGTTAGAGTAGGAGAACTAAGAAAGAAGATGACCGGAGAGACTATACTCAGTTAGCTTTGTTAGAATAATGTCATGATTCACTGAATTGACCGCTTTGGCAGTCACTATATAAGACAACCACTTCCTTTTTCTGATCGATTTCAGCAGAAACAGAATTTTTAGAGTCTGTGTTGTTCCCTCTTTAGTGAAGGCTGGACTACAGGAAGCACTTTATGATACATTACTTTTTCCAGGAATTTATTAAAGCAGAATAAAAAGATGAAATAAAGATGAAGATGAAGGTAATAGTTGGAGTTGGGAAAAGTATCATCAGCCATGTTGATTGTGATTACAATACTGTATTTGACTATCAGAGACTGAGGAACATTAAAAAAAGACGAGAGTGACTTGACAAAAAAATTGGGGATACTATTAAGACCATAGCCAGTGCTTGCATTGAGATTGCAAGATTGCTCTCCAAATATTCAATTTCCATTAGTAAAGTGCAAATAGGTGCAGAAAAACTAACTGCCGTTATGGAAGAATTATGCTGTGATGGCTAGAAATAGAAAAAATGGACGTTGAATGAATTCAGCCGTGAATGTAGTTCATTGGCTAACGAGTTAAAAAAAAGGTGTGACAAAATAATATCGGCATGTGACACACCATAAAATTTAGACTACCTATGTATGATTAACCGAACGACAAAACCCAACAAACCCCTGGGAGATCCGAACTTGTACCGTCCTATATGCGTATTGAACGGACTGGGTAAAGTCCTAGATGGAGTCACAATCAGCAGGCTGCTAGATGCTGTAGAAAAAAAGAGGAAGGAAAAAAAGAGAGATGCAAAGTCTGTAATTGAAATACCAATATTTTGCTATGCATACCATAAGTAAATCGAGCAAAAGGACATTTAAATGGTTGCATGAATTTTTTTAAAACTTAAAACTAGATGCCAATTTAAAGCTCTACGAACTTGGGTAATGATAATACATTTTTTTGAGATGTTTTGCAAAGCAGAACAGGTGTATATAAATAGTGAAAGTATTGCCCACTAAAAGACCGTAGTAAGAAAATGTGTTTTAAGACAAAAAATGTTTTGAGCATCATCTAATATTTTCAAAATGGTGCATAAAACTAAGGTTTGTACACTGTGAGCGTAGGGAAGATAACTATCTAGAGCTGGAAGTGAAAAGGCATAGCAATAAAGTAGCTGGGAAGTGAGACATCTGGAAACTTCGAAATAAGCTGCTGTGTCCCGATGTATTCGATGATCCTGCGATCAAAAATGTGATATCTACTTGTATAAGGATTCTAGAGTTCATTTAAGATAACCAAGAAAACTAAGATTTCAACCGAACCATAAGTGGAATAAATGCATCATTCTAGTTGTAGCGTTCACAAAAACATAATAAGGAATATGGTTTATGAAACAACGCACATACAAGTGCTTCAATGCTAGTCAATATAAAATCAATTAATACTACAAATTATTTCGTATTAAAATGATTTAAATTATTTTTGCACTATCAATAAAAATGAAATAGCTGTACATGATTAACAACAAACCTTTTCGATACACCATGTCATCAATGTCATAAATTGAAAAAGATTATTGAAACTGTGCTCGGGTCTAAAGTCCAATCCTTTTATATAACGACCGACTCGACTAAAACAGCTTTGCGTCCTTAAATGATCTAGCGTATATTGCCATCCTGAGTAATAGTTGAATTTCGCTCGAGTCAATGTTCGATCATCGACAATGAAGGTAGACCATACAGGAGGTAAATGAAATGCACGATACCAGTTGTAGCAAACCTGAAGAATAAAATTGACAGTTATCTTATATCAACATAATTTGATTATGATTACCAAACTAGCATAATATCGTTCTTTTACTGTTAGATATGAAAATATATGTTCCAACAAGAGATCTGGCAGTTCATGCCATTCAGAGTATTCTTTCGATGGATCACTGTAATCGATATCCTCTTCAACATCGATATAACAAGCTGTTGATTAAATAAATATAGTTAATAATTAATTAATCATTTGATAATTCTTTCAATATATTGCTATTTTGTTCTATTATTTTCTAGTGAAGTTCAATAAACATTACTTACTTTTATATACAATACTTAATATTTACTTTTATATACTTATACTTAAAATAAACGTATTTTATCCTTTACCTCAGACTTGAAGCCAATTTTTTTCGTAAACAATACTATACAAGGGACAAAGAGGTAAAGAACCTGTATTTTTGTTAAACAAAAGATACCATCGAATACAAATAGCACATTAAACTTAAAAAACTTCAATCAAATCAGTAAATCCAATATAAAATTTCATAATTTTTTCGTCAAATCAGAAATTAAAACTACAAAAATCCTTTACAAGTAATATGATTCCAATCAAAATAGCTTCATATTCACATATAACCCTAATAAAAACCACATTCTTTCCATAAACAAAAATAAATACATCTTCATGAAAAAAAGACCATATGAAACAATAAACAATATTATACCTTCATCATTTTCATCAATTTTCCAGCAGCCCTTCTGCATGTTTTCAGCGCTCACGAAATCCTTTTCACAACAAACAAATCTTGTACGATTCGCAAAACGTCCATTATTTATGTCACTAGATCGTCGGACGAGCTTTTTTGCCGGGCCGAACTGATGTCACATAATTTTTCGGCAAAAGTATGCGAATTTTCCGAAATTTTCATCAAACCATCATAGACGGAATTCAAGATTTCAAAAATATCGCCCGATTCCTTCACTGCGCGTTTTAATGCTTATTTTCTCTTCAATTAAGGAACACTAAAAAATCGCGTGCACAGAAAATCATTTTTAATTCATCTAACCGGACGACCTATTGTTCTACATTCAATAATACATATCCGTACGATACGACTAATTCGTTTTCGGTGTACCTTTAACATTTTCGAATGTAGTATGTGTAGCTTTTTGCGTGACCATGTGTGCTCTACGATGAGAAATTATTGAAGGAAACTGTGTGAAATCGAAAATACTTTCGTGAAAAGCTATGCTATTTGGATGATTTTCTAATTTTAGAACGGGAACCGGGTGAACGATATGTTAGATGGCTTTCGCAGCTAGAAGCTTTGTTTTCGCAATTTCTACGATTAATTTACGTATGATCAGCTGAGTTTACACGTTTGTGTTGTGAAAGTTTTTTTTTGCGAGATGAAAGATGCGGAGGATTGTTTTGATCCGTGAGTGATTAGGATAGTTTTCGGTGATTTTATGTTGCTTTGTTGAGTTTTGAGGGTTTTTTTTCCAATTATTTGTTGCATTTTTTTTTGTAATAATTTTGACATTGCAGAAATTTCAATTGCAACGGAAAATGCAGCTTAAGCAAGTGAAAAAATTAATGGATGTCACTTTTTTGAAAAATTTATATTATGACAACATATAATTCTTTTAGAAATAATGTGGACAAAGTTCAAATTACAGTGAAAACTCCAACTAAATAATTGCAATCAACTAGAAAATTATATGCAAAAAGCAATTCGTTTGAATGCCAAGTAGTTTCTTCATCTATATTTTAAATATAAAATAACAGGAAAAAAACTCTAGGGCATCAGAACCGCTAGAAATACTAATGTTCGATGAACAGTAATGCAATCGTGCAGATTTTGAAAGCATATTCTACAACACGTGCTCGAACTTGTTTCGAGGGCAATATACCGCTTTGATCTCAACAATGCATTTAAACTCATAGGGTGGAAAGGTTTTCAAGCTTACCGCTGGCATGGATTTCAAAATTTAGAAAAGTCAAACACTTGTTATTTATGCTCATTATCAGTTGATTATCTTACAAAACTTTGAAAGCAGCATCTCCTGTAACAGAATCAAAGAAAATGTTCAGTGCTTGCAACACTTTACCACCACTGCAACTAAAAATCTTCCACAACTGCCTCACGTTGAAATCAACCTACCCTGCAAATTTCGTAACAATCCGATGAGTGCACTAGAAGGGATGCAAAGAAATTTAGGGCTACCATCCGCAAAAGTTTTAAAATTTTCGAAATCTTAATGTGTGCTGTTTACTGCCACTACAAGACCATTACCATTTGAAAATTTTATGATAAAATCGTTTATTGAGATATTGCAAACAAAATACCAACCATAGCTGGCAACCCTATCATGAGTTTTCAACCAGATTCTTACTCAATATTGCCAACAATAATTTCGTTTTGATTTCATGACTGTACTGGAAGTTATAGGGCATAAAGCTTCATTTTGCTGAGCGGATTTTCAAAATCCAAGTCGCTAAAATCACCATAACTGGCAGCTCCAATCTAATTTTCCAACCGTATTTCTACCAAACATGGCTTAGAGTAAGATTTAGCTACTACGTGAATTTCATGAAAATCCACTGGCTGAATCAGAATTCATAGGGCAAAAAGCAGATTTTTTTCTCTGTGATTTTTCAAGATGGCACCACTGGCGCAGAGTTGCCCACATTTTAAAATTGCTTCTATCAGACCTGGTCCTACTTAAAAACAATACTTTCTTTGAAGTTCAGATGTATCTGATTATTAGGTTGTGATCTCCCGTGAACAGAAGTTTCTGATGCTTAAAATATAGGTTAATTGGAGGAGGGTTACCGTTCTTGTCCGATATGCAATTTAAAAAATGTTACTTTGGTTGTGTAAACAAAGCACAAGATTTATCTGTGAGTTGCGAAAGTTTTTCAGGAGAGTCGAGGATTTAAAGGCTTTCACTTTCAGTGCCTGCCGCAGCTGTACAGTTGCCAACACGTTCCTAAAAAAATTACAAAAGTCTACATACGGTTAAAATTTTCAAAAATATTGTCATATTCACATTTAAAACACGTTCAAAATTCATTCCATAAGCTTTATTTGCAAAAGTTATTTGTTGACAGAATAATAGGTATATTTAAAATATCACTAAAATGGCCACCGGTGCCAAAGGGTTAAAGATTATTAACATTTGGTGAGACCTGGCACTATTCTGCATATACACCAATGTATCTTGAAAATTTCAATTCAATTGGATGGCGCATTCCAGAGATTTTTTCACAGAAATTTGTTGATGCTATATATATATATATATATATATATATATATATATATATAGATACATAGATATATATATATATATATATATATATATATATATATATATATATCTATATATATATATATATATATATATATATATATATATATATATATATATATATATATATATATATCTATATATATATATATATATCTATATATATATATATATATATATATATATATATATATATATATATATTTATATATATATATATATATATATATATATATATATATATATATATATATATATATATATATATATATATATATATATATATATATATATATACAGTCATTAACTTAAGTCTACGTACCCCTGCAATTTTCATGAAAAATATTGAACTGAACGCCTGATGTCAACAAAAATGATAAGGAATAATGAAAACAATAAACTTATTTCATATCACGGCCAAAATATATATATTCATTTGGTGCAAATCAACATAAAACAAAAATAATAAAATTTCATGCAATAAAATAGAACAAAAGTCTACGTACAGTCACATTTAACGTTAGTTGTCTTAAAAACTAGTGTTTGGTGGGGCTTTCTCGGAAAGAAATTACAGCTTTCAATCGGCTTGGCATTGAATCGACTAGATTTTTTGTAATTTCTGGTGTAAATTTGTCCCATTTTTCATGCAGAACGGAAATTAGGTCAGATCCGTTTGAAACTTTATGGTTTTGAAGTTGGCGCTTCAAATAATCCCATAAATGCTCGATTGGGATTGAGGTGGGGAATGAAGTTGTTTGGGAATTTTGAAAATCAACCACTCTTTCACAATTTGCGCTGTATGTTTGGGATCATTGTCTTGTTGGAAGACCCAAGACGGTCCTAGTCCCAATTTGCGCAGATTGTTTTAAATTAGCTTTGAGTTTGTCTAGATATTCAGTACAATCTATAATACCGTCGATAACAACTGAATTCCCCACCCCTGCTGCCGACATGCAACCCCAAACAAGAACACTTCCACCCCCATGCTTTACCGTACCAATTAAATTGTGCTTTTTGAGGCCTTCGTTTGGTTTTCTTGACACTCGTTGCCTACCGTCATGTCCGAAAATATTAAACTTGCTCTTGTCGCTAAACAAGACGGTATTCCAAAAATTTTCCTGCTTGCCTTCATAGAGCTTTGCATATTCGAGTCGCTTACCTTCATTTGTTTTACTAATGAATGATTTTTTCCGAGGTATCCTGCTATAATAGCCGTTGCGGTGGAGCACTCTGCGCATAGTTATAGGGTGTAAGTGTTTGCCCTTAACCTCCTTGATGCCTTCAGCTAGTAATTTTGACAACGTACGAGGATTATTTTGTATTTCTTCGAGTACCCTTCTCTCTTTACGGTCGGTCAGCATTCGCGGTTTTCCACTCCTGGGTTTTTTTTCAAATTATTTTGTCCTCTGGTAATTTAAACTTACAGTTTGAACACTTGACCGCGGTTTTTTTTACTATATCACTAATTTCACGATAAGATCGCCCTTCTTTTCTAAGGGTCACAATTACTTTTCTAACGTTATCAGAGATTTCTTTCCTTATCAGAGCCATGATCACTTTAAACAAATTGACAATTACTTGTCAACGCGCCGTCAGCTCTTGGATCTAATACAAATATCACCATTCACTGAAAACATACGCAACAAAAATTATTCAAACAAACGTTAAGTTGTACGCAGACTTTTGTTTCATTTTGGGTGTGAAGATTTCATTTAGATCCCTCTTATTATTGCTTCGATAGAAAAAGTTCAAATATTTACTTATATCTAAGCTTCAATTAAGTGAATACATGTTTTTGCTGTGAAAGCTTAGAATTAAGATTATAGAAACTGAGAGAAATGCTCAGATATTGGGGGTACGTAGACTTTTATTCATGACTGTATATATATATATATATATATATATATATATATATATATATATATATATATATATATATATATATATATATATATATATATATATATATATATATAAATATATATATATATATATATAGAAATAGAAATTTTTGGTCAAAATGATCTTAATACTAATAATCATCGAACATTAGTAACCAGAACTACCCCATCAGGCCAACTCAGTACCGCTGATGAAGATGCAGTCAATTTAAATGAAAAATTAATGACTCTGAGCATTTAAACATACCACCGCTTAAGTGTCTAATTTAATTTAATAGCTCACAATGAAACAATGTCTTATTTTGAAAGTGGTTCGATAAATTTCTCTTTATTTCTGAAGTAGATTTCTACAAATGTTCATATTGTATTCTTGTGTTTTGTTCATTTGTTAGTTTAAATTTTTATTGAAATATTTTATAATACATATATGTACGTTAATTTTGGGTCGATGAAAATGTTTTGGAGGAAATCCAAGAAACATGCATTATTTCAATAAAGTTAAATACTCTTCATTTAAATAGAAACTAACAATAACATGTAAATTTCTCTGTATCCTTTACTCCTTCTAAATGTAAAATTTTTTGCTATATATAAATACATATGTATAAACAGAGACTATAAAGTACAATGTAGAATTGTAAAAACGTCAATATCATTATCATTGATAGCGTTCGAATTAAGTATTTTGTTAACTAAACTATTGGGAATGTTACACTGCATAGTTTTTAGGTGTCCGAAATTTCTTTTTTGTTGCTTGAAAATTAACATTATAGTGTTCTTTGATAGTATTGGTTTGTTGGGGAGAAATATATTCATAATTATGTCACGAGTTTTGATGTTATAATTTCGAAAATTTTTATTACATTTTAGTACTAATTAAAAAATACTAATAGCTAATTTATTTTTTGATTTGTAGCGAGAGAAATATGTATGAAAATTTATGTCGTAATGTATAGAATACATTTATGTAACAAATATAATACACAATAAGTTTGCTGAAATATACATATGTATGCATACAGTTTTGTATATTTCTATCAGGCAGATGCTTAGATACTTGACGGTGTATCTTTTTATGCATATGATCGAGGGTCGAATGAGCTCGAAGATAACAGGCAAAAAGAGGTTAGAATTTGAGTTCATCGATTTGGTAAGTTGTTTTGGTTTTTGTTGTAGAGAAGAATTTATTGACTTTTCTTGATTTGCAATAAAATTTTTCGGAAGGGAATGTTTGAATTTAAATGTGAAATACTGAAATGTGGCGTGAATACATGTGGAGGGAAAGTAATAAATCGATTTTAACAAATCGAAACATGTCCAAATCGACTCCTCTCGCATTAAATACCAAATATTTGAAATTTTGTCGATAGTCTTGGTTGTGTTGATATAAAGAAGCCGTGCCTAAATTCAATCAGGAAAGCTAAATTTTGATGAAATATCCACGGTAATGATACATTTTTTTGTACATACGAGTATATTGAATGAATGTAGTTTCAAATTCGTATGATATTTCAGGTGAGATGTTCTCGTCAAGGTCCACTTGGATCTTCGAAATCATTGAATAGAGTATACTCTCTCTACGTAGATTGTCATTCAGAATGCTAAACCTATTTCCTACAATATCTTCTATTCTCTATTCTATACTAACAATTAAAGTATTATTTATGTAAATAGCAAATGATTTGAAGATTACCAATTGCAGTACCGAGACAATGAATTTCTCTTGTTTGATCGATCATTTTATTAAATGTGTCGCAAAATTAGATTTCGTTTTTGTATTTTTATTATCAGCCGGTCTGTGATGTAAATAGACATGGCTAAATCCAGTTACATACTCGTACGTTGTTTTCAAGTATTTTTTCAGTAAACTTCAATCAATAGCATCATAGACGCTACTCCAAATATATATTTTCTGTCCAAAACACGCATCGAACGTTCCATCTAGTATATTGAAAAAAATTCAATCACTTTCAAACGATGCGCGTGCAACTTACAAACATCAAACTATTTTACAAATATCAATTATGATTTTCAACTATTTTGTCAAATTGTTTATCTTCAAAAGAAATAGATCATAGCTACTTTATTGTATTACAGTTTATTCTATTTTCCATAACTATTTTTTGCATTCGGTATGTGTAAAGCTTTTATTTTCTGCATATCTTCTGCCCATTTATTACGATCTATTTTTAAATCTTGTTGTTATCTCTTACAATTTCAATTACAGATGATGACGAAAATACTTATACATACTTAATATAATTCAAATATTCTGAAAAAAGTACAATGATAATGTTGAATGATAAATTTGAATCATCTATAATTTACAATAGTCTGTTTTTTATTTTATTTAAGATTTTGTATTTGATTTTATTTGAGAACCTGTTATTTTATTGCACTGAAATTTTCAAACTGATTTATTTAATTTATAAATGACGACCAAAACCACGAGATTCAAAATATAATTTTCAGATTTATTTTTTGAAAAATTTGTTTAGAAATATGAGGGATGTTTTTCTATGCGGTTGTGTATTAAATGCATCAATGTATTCGATAAAGATAAATTCTTAAATATATTGGTAATACATTTATAACATATTTATTATTTTCAATATTATTTCTTTCACTTGTAAATACAGAAGTCAGAAGAGTTACATGTATTTCGAATTTTTGTCAATTTTTCATGTATATATATATATATTTAAGATCTATTTACTAAAAATATGTAAAATATTATTTTTATTTAATTTAAACTTAATGAATATACATTATATAATATATATTTATATATATGTTCATAGAAGTATCACAAAGATAGTTTTTTTTTCTTTTCATGTTATTGAAAAAATTAATAACAGGTATTGTTGTTAGTTCGTAAATTCACTTGTTGATTTGACAGTCGATAGGTTTAAGAGTATAATGTTAAGCATTATTCTATTTACAGGGTGTTTTTTAACTATGTTCTTCTGAATTTCTGGAAAAGTAATCTAACAATAAATTTTAGACGAAAATATGTTTCGTTGAAAAATAATAAATAGAAGTAAATTCGAAAGATACGATTATTTAAAATAAATACTATAGATTATTACATGCATAAGCGATCATCATTTGATTATTTAACTGATATAATAAAATGCATAAACATAGAAATAATATGTTTGAACCGTGGTAAACGTGCCGCATTAATTTAATTTGTTCATTCCAATCCAACAATTGTTATTATTTCTAAGACTTCATGTCTATTTTCGGATCAAGGTTGAACAATCTCAATCCGCATCCTAGACATATTCTATACGGATATACATATTTACTGATTCAATATTCAGGCTATTTTTTAATATTTTTTCTGATTCCATATTGGCAATCGTTCTAATTCTGCTTTCGTTCCTCATTGCTTTCATCTTGATTCACTACGTCTTTTCTTCGCTATGTTTCCTAATTTTCATTTCCTGTAGTACTACTGATGTACCGAAGAACTGTTCAAATCTATGTTGTTATATAAATTTGAATGCCAACAGTTCAAAGCAGAAAACGCTCTTTGGGACACTGTAATAGCAATTTTGTCGCAAACAAGGTTCTGTTTGCTATTTATTTATTTATTTATTTTTGTTTTCCCACTGAAGCTTCTAAAATTCTTTTGAATATTTACATCAATAAATTTATGTGAGAAGAGCCTGAATATTTTTTTTTTTCAGATGTATCTATTGTTTTTGTCGATGTTTCTTTTATTTGCAGGGCTTGACAGACACAGGTCCCGCTTTCACAAATGTAGATTGTAAGGATTCACTAATACGTTTTGTTGAAATCACATCAGTCTAATGACCCAACTTCATATTTAGGTAAGAAGAAAACTATGCAAAAATATTTTAAAATATCATTTGATGAAAAATTCACTGTATTGAGCTGCACAACCATATTTTGTTATTCAAATAAGCAACTGTTAAAATATGGGAAAATGAACAACATGTAGAGCTGTTTTGTGAAAGCTAATTTTTTTCACTAATTTTTTCTTAGTGGAAAATAATGAGGTCTTAGATAAGATGGTGTGCGATAATTTAAGTAAACGGTTCAAATTTTTTATTCAGCAACTTAATTTTAGTATAAATATTAGAAAATAGAAAAAAGAAACAAAAAAGAAATAACTTTAAACCGACACAATTCTTTCACAAATAACTTTTTATATTATAGATTAATTTTTAACCTATTGAACTAAATGCATTATAATATGGTAAGTTTGATCGTTGGGATGCATGTTCATATTACAAAGATTATCCTTCCTATCATCGAACGATCCAGGGGCATCTATACATCTTAACGATGAGGCGAAAACAAAACTAAAAACCAAATGCTTTTATAGGTAGGCATTTATGCCAATCAAAACTACACTCCCTTCACTGATGATCTTGATAAAATATTGTCCGCAACCACCCATTCCGAGTATATCGACATTGGCGGGGAGTTTTAAGAATTGGGATGATTCTATAAACAACCCTTTGCGATGTACTTTTCAAGGCTGGCTTCAAGCTAAACGTCTGGAATCAAGTGTTGTTTTGTCTCTCGAACCCACGCTCAGATGGACCCGCAGGTAAGATTATTGCCTTTTTTTAGCTTCCCCCAACTTCTCAGCATTTTTGTTCAGCTTTTGAGGCATTTGGGAGCATAAGGGCTTTTCTCTTCTTAGCCTTCGAACTTCAACATTTGATTCTTTACGAAAAACTCAACTGGGAAGCATTCCAACAAGACAGACATCTCCGCAAAACTACAGGACATTATCATTGAGAAGGACAAAAATCTCCCCACTTCCAAAATTGATCTGAACATTGTATGTATCAATGAAGCTCCGCAGAGCTTAATTGACAAGATAGTCATCGGCGATTCAGTCAGGATCTTCATCTACAAATATCTTCTGGATAACACCCTTGACCTGCGCTCTAGCCCTAGTTAGTTCCTGTGTTCCATTGTGAAGGCTACCAACTTCTTTTTTGTGGTTAAAACACGGACCCATTTAAATAAAATTTTAAAGCAGAGCCTCCGAACCATTCAACCAGGTATTGAAAAATATCCAGAAATCAATAGAATCACCCTGAGAAAAAGTTACACCCGAATCTTCACGGCTGATGGTGTATCTTTTCCGGACGATTCTAACACTGTTTCTGCTAAACATACAATTTCTCTGCTCTCTTTTCAGTAGACAAAGCCAAAGAGGATCAATTATTTGCGGCTGATGTTTCGCATAAAGTTAAAGTTTTTATGTAAGGACAGTGTTTTGTCTTACGGGAATTCTTTTAGACAAATTTGTCTGACTGGCCGAATGTCAATGAAAGCTTCGTTACCCCACCATACCTGTCTGAAATTGTCAATACCCTAAAATGGAAGGAATCCGCAGGTACTCTCAATCGCAATTATTTTTCACAGCTGTCTGAACATCGTTTACTACCCTAGACTATGGAAACGACCGAAAACTATTCCCTTCCTCATCATCTCATCGACATAAGAAGATCCCAGTCCTAGGGTATATTTACTATGCCCTGTGTCATAGATGTGAAAAAGGTCCTATTCTTCTGACTCTGGCATCTTCCAGAGCACTATACTTGGTTCCATTCTTTTTAAAAGATTGATCTTTAACATTCCTGGCATCTTCAGCTCTCACAAAGTTAAATTAAATTTCTAGGCAGATGTTGTCTGTGTATTGTGACGCCCACAACCCAAGAAATACTTTGCTAAAACAGCAAATATAATCCGAATTAATTACCTCAAGTGGGGTATGAACATTTACGCCAGAAAAAACAAATTTATTTATTTTAAGCAACCCCGAAAGCCTTATTCTTGGAGTACCAGATCTCTCAGTATACTTCGCCTTTGTGTGAATGGAATCAAAAGCCCATGAACTGTGTTTCAATTTTCACTTGTTGCTTCAATTATTGGTGTCAGAAGTGGGATTCGTTTTTTTTTTGTTCGGGTTTTGTGTTGCTATGTTTAAACTCGAGGATGATGACAAAAGAGCAATGTGACCTGATATAAATCTGAGCATAGCCCTGAGCCCTCGAAAAGATAACATTAGATTACAATTTTAGATACAACCAGAAGACGTTAAGACGGCAACAGATTACGTTTTAGAGCTGTAGCAACGGTTAAACTTTATTCATGAAGTCTTTAGGAATCACTTAAACCTGAGCACTAACCAAACGAAAGCGCGATACGATTTGATATTGGATTCTGCTGGGTTCGAAGAGAAGGCCCAGGCACAAAACTACTATGGAAATTAGGGCGTATAATGCAATCACGCGGCTCACCGACAGCCTTTGCCGGATACAGTAGCATTTCAAATACCGATTGAAGATGAAAGTGGCCTACATCGACTTACACCATACCATGGAGACAACATTGTTGATAGGGACGTTAAATCGAAGCTCGAAATCTCTAAATCTTTAAGATTTGAAATGTATCTAGTTTCCAAAAATGAATGAAGTTTTGTAAATGAAGTTTTGTGAATTTTAATGCTTTTTTTCTCGTCGGTAACTTCCATATTTAGCACTCATCAAGCATATAAAGTAAACAGAAAAGTTATACAGCTAAAAACAAATATGTATTTTATAAGAAATGGCTAAAAAAAAGTTTTAAAATAGTTAAAAAATAATAAATATTTGAAAAATAATAAAAAAGTTACTCGTAGACTTGCTAATTATGAGTGAATTTTGATTTCCTAGTACGAAGTACGATTATCAAGTCATACATAATACTTAATTCAATTCCTGAATAAAATTTCAAATCATCCCAATTGATAGTAAAATGAATATAGTTGATAATAACAGACCTAGCGGTAAAAGAACAACTCATGATAACGCGAGATTCTATATTTATGATGTTGAGTTTATATGGCATTTTACTGGAATGCTTGATTAAGAACCACACTTACTATTTTTTGGTCTTATTTATATTATTATTTTAGAGTAAAGACGCTTTACATCACACGGATCATACTTTTTACATGCATAAAGCATAAATGAGAACAAAGATGCATGCGAAACTATTAAAGAACAAATGACTTCAGCTCTGGTGAAAAACAACCAGATACTTTCTATAAAAAATATTTAATTTTGTTATGAAGTATTAATTGAAACATTCTCTCTATTGTTATTTTCTGAATAATTATGTTTTAGAATGTTGACTTTGATGAAGAGCTACATCATCATCACTTTTATTCAAAAAATTTTTTTCTTCGAAACTGGCATTGATTCTATTTGATACTTATACATATATCAATGAAACGTAGAAATTCCCCATTATTATATTTATTCTTTTGAATAAATTTACGCGATGTAATGAAATACAAATAAAAAATCAAGCCAAACTAAGCAATCAATTCATTGCAATGATTGTGGCAAATCAAATATACACAGCAATCAGAACAATATAATTAAAATGAAACAAATTTCTACAAAGATCAGATATCAAATCAAATTAAATAAATTTGTAGTTGATAGTAAACGATTTATTGAGTTTTTAAAATGAATCAATAAGAATCAAGTATAACATATGAACAACAATAAATAGTTATAACAATACTTTTTTGTTCTTGTCGAAATAATATCATCAATCGAGCTTTAACAATTCATAATGTCCTATTTTGATTTGTAAAATTAACAAACAATAAATCACAGCAGCATAATAGTCGTTTTCCGCTTAGGATCGCTGCCAAACATAAACCAATGTTTTTTGCTCTGTATATTGCTTTAGACTGTAAATGGTAGATCGATAAAAAACTAAAGCAATTAAATTTTATATATATGATTTTTCTTGCTTAGCAAATATCATTTAATTTTTTCTTTGATCTTTTAAAGTAAGTAAAATGATTCTCTCCACAGATGTTTATATGGATATATCTTTCAAATTTCCGAAGATATTACTAATATCTATTTTTAACAATTTCTGATTTTTTTTTCATTTTTTTTTCAATCATAATTTTATGTGTATATCTGTTTATGGAAGATGTTTTATTTCTCGAAATTTCCAATAATATTATGAATGTTTTTGTTTTTCTTCAGTTGAATATCAGAAAATTATGAAATGGTGTAAAGTTCTACCCAACGGTTTGTTTGTTTTTGTTTTGCTCACATCGATTTATATAGTTTAATAAATAAGTTGATTAGAGAGATTCGATTGCTAGAGTATAATTTGTTTTAGGTTTAGATATGTGTAACAAATTCTGGATTGAGATACGAGAATCCAACGAATTCGGTTTGATCTAAGTTCATCATGAAGAGCTTGTCGGTTGGTGTTAGATCCGTTTTTTCCGATGTGAATTGCTTGTCGAAATTCGATACGTCTTTGCGATGTTTCTGCAAATGGATTTAGATCATATGAAGTAACCTCTTTACTAAGCATTGTAAGCCAAAACACTGCAGTGTAAATTTAAATTGGTTTTTTTTACTGATTGGACACTCTAATGTCAAATATATTCTAGACTAAAAGCATGATATTAATTTTTAATTTTTTGTTAGCTGATTGGCATTAGAAATGTCGAAATGTCAATATTTTGTTATTAGCTTTAACTGAAATCGTTCAAAATATTTGTACCAACTTTTGCATATATTCTCATACTCCACAAACGCGAAAATTAAATATATTTTCAAATAAAAGATTAGTGCTAATATTTGTCCATCCAAGTCTTATCATAGCTAATATGACTCATTTCTCCTCTCATTCACACAATTACTTACAATTTTCGGCTTGAACGGTGGCTGAACTTCGCGAAGCTCAATTTTTTCCCAGTCAATGCGTCTGAAGAATGGATGAGTTCGAACTTCCTCTTCACCTGTTGGTCCGCATCCTAAACGTTTCTGTGGCTGTTTGGTTAGTAGCTGTAAAATCGAAAACATTGTAGATACCAAAGTACATTTTCATTCGATTTATAACAGTACTACAAACTCAAGCATACTCGAATCGCAGATATGCTTTACGGAAGAAAGACTTTTTATTGACGAAACAAGTTTCGAAAGTTTTAATGAGTTTAACAAAGACAAGAGATATGATAAAGTATAGGCAGTAAGGTATAGATTGTAGATACTTACTCCTTTGCATACTTCCTTGGATTCTTTGCTTAAACTCTTAGGATATGATACGTTGTGATCCGTAATGGCAGCAAAAAGTTCTTCTTCGTCTTCGCCGTCGAACGGCGGCTGACCGACGAGCATTTCATATAAGAGCACGCCATATGCCCACCAATCTACAGATTTAGCGTAAGGTTGATATAGAATAATCTGAAAAGTGATCGGATGATTAGAAAAGTGTTAAGTAGAAATTGAAAATCCAAATGTTTGTACGTTTCAGAAGAATAAGTTCATTTCGGAAGTGTCTTATCGAATCGAATTATCAAAAGGATTAAATTGAAGAAAGACAGTAAGTGAAAATTTATGGTAGCATTGATTTTACTTTAAAAGTCATTTGGAATTAGATTTCAAGAGCTATATCGACTTTTTTATGATTTAGAGTCTTCAAAAGAATATGTTTTGTAGGATACGTAATATATTTTTTCAAAATAATGACAGAATATAATAGTTGTTTGCTAAATACTATTCGCGCCCAACGTGGTCTTTTACCCATATGCTTTTTTCACTAAAGTAGGAGTTCAAGATTAAATTTAAATTTATTACAAAGTGAAAAGTAAAAATTGTTTTGGAACAGATTTGAGTCTGATTGGAATCTTTTGAGATGGATTCCGTATTATACAATCATTACTTGGTAAATCATTTTAAGAACGTCTCTTAATGAAACTGAGCTGTGTATTAGTTCTGGATAAAATTTGGATGTAGTGGTAGTTGAAACTGCACCGAGCTCTATAAAGACGCGTTGACACGGTGGAAATATACTTGGATCTCAGCTTGGACCAAGTGTACTTGTACAAGTGTACTTGGAGCAAGATGGTTGTCACGATGAATGACTTGGAGATCCAATCGAATTTCAGAAAGATGACGTCAACTGGATGATGGTCAGCTATATTCTAACAAATGATGCCGTTTCTTGGCGAAACGACATGATAAAGTAGCTCAAAATACTGTTTTGCACTCAATCTAATACTCACAGTATGAAATAGTACAAAATGTACTTTGAAAATACTATGCATATCAAGTAAATATGTATAAAAATACAAATATACACAGTTTCACTCATCGACACCATTTTGGAAATGTGTCAAAGCAGCACTTGGATCACAGAAAGTTGGCCGACGTCCTACTCCACTTTGATGTAGTAGAGTCCAAGTGATATTACTTGGACATCCAAGTATATTTGATGCAAGTATACTTGTACCGTGTCAACTTAGCTTAAGATATTTTACTTGATTCAGTACGAATTCATTGTAATCGCATTTTTCTGGGAAAACTTATCACATGGCTTTTGCTGACATTAGATGCTAGGGGTAGTCTAATCCGTTAATCACGTTACACCATTTTTCGAGAGATTGAAGCTTGGATTGTAGAAAAGTTAAATCAGATTGCGTTTTTATGACGTACCATTGTGTTTAATTTGCATGGAAAATTTGGAGTATGCTAATCGTTATCTCTGATGTATCATTGAACAATGTATAATTAAACTATTAAAGAGCAGAGGCCCCATGATGATTGCCTTACAGTACTCCAGAAAAGAGATTCTTTTCGATAAGGGAAATTGGAATTAGACGAACTGAGTTCCATCGCAAAAATAATATTGTAGTTAAATAAGTAGTTATACTTAAGTAAAAAAACTTCTGGATCAAAGTTTGAAGGTCACCTCAATTGACTGTCTTATTAAAGCTCATAAAGACCGCGATAGCTTGGCTTCTTTTTTTCAATTTCATAGAAAACATCAGAAACTAAGATCATGAGAAAAAAAACGTCGACAACATAAACCTTTATAAAATCCATGTTGATGCTCATTAACAAACCGGCCAATAATATGAATAAATTTATTGAAAACTAGCTTCTGGAAAATTTTGGGGATAGCAAATAGCGATGCCTCGATAGTTATCGACTGATGACTTATTATCACTTTTAAAAATGTTGACAAGACGTGTACATTTTCAGAAAGACGAAAAACCACCTAGAGGCAATGATTTATTTAAAATTATGTACAGAAAGGTGATTAATTGATCTGCTAATTTGACCGAAAATTGAGAAGATATTAATTCAGACATGGTGACTTCATGAATAGCGTTGGTTATAGCCTCAATGCAGGAAAATTCCGACGATAAAAGATAATTCATTTATTTGTTTAAAGATAAAGAAATGACCAGCAGAAAAACCGCATATTACTTGAGGATAGGAGAAGCCTGAAGGTTCATGTTTTAAATTAACAAAACAGGAAAAGCTTTTGGGGTCTTTAATGATTTCCCTCCATTGAATTACAGTGGAATTCATTGTGTATCATCTTTAGATCCCCAGTGATGCAGATTTCATTCTTTTTTTGTATAATGTACTTTTTTGTTTTCTAATACGCCTTAAATTACCAGAGTGGTATGTTCCTATCACACTGTCTCAGCACCAGCTATAATTGCTATCACTGGAGGGATTCAGATAAACTCCAGGCAAAAGAACAAAGATCGATATTTCCCAGTAGGCATGAGCGCAAAGGCTAGTCTATAAGAAAGAACCCGCACGATACAGACATGGCAAAACTTTTGAGACGAGAGGTAGGTAGACCGCACGTCTCATCACAAATTTAAAGTCCTACGTAACGGAATTCCTCATCGGGCATGGATATTTTTGGTATTTTTTGAAGAAAATAAGCAAACCTCCTGTCAACGAGGCAATGATGACGCCGAACAAACATTTTTTTTGTGCTAGTTAAGCCAATTTTCTTCTGGCACAAAAGTGGAGACTATGCTACTGAACGAGGTGAACTGGAGCAAGGTGGTGCAGGAGGTGCAGGTTATATTTAAGATAAAGAAAGCTGACCTCGATCGGTCGATGCCTTAATGAATAACAGAGCTCTTAGAGCTGGATTAAAGGCCCTAGCCTGTAGTAATGCCTTTAATGATTCTATGCTTGGTTCTGGGTATGACAGGTGGTACTTTATTTGGTAGTCTAACTTAAAGATTTGGTCGTCCCACTCTTCTCTTGACCTTGAAGTGCCAAATCTCTAAATGGGTACTCAGAACTTTTCCACTTTACCACTAGTTAGTTCAGCTCCAATTGTGTGGGTAGTTTACGTAGTTTACGCAGTTTGGCAGAAGCATTTGCAGACTACCAGTTATAATTTATCATCATATGCGCTACAATTGGGCAACTTTCCCTTTTAATTTATGATTCAGAAGATTTAATAGACACTCCAAAGATTCGAGCTAGAACAGTGAGTTTCAAAGTGATGCAGAATGATGTTGCGTAGTAATTACAGTTAAAACACAATTAAATTGTATGTTATCTTTTTTTATTTAATTTAATATCACAGTAGTTTTTGCGTTATAAAATCATATCATTTTACGAATTAAATTTGACACCATAGACATTTTTGCAGTAAAAATCAGTTTGGTCTCTTCAAGACATAGATCAATGCACGAATATGGACTTGGAAAAAAATGCGCACCATTACCAATCCATAGGCATTAACCAAATTAATACAAAGAACAATAGAAACGCGGCTGAACCAGCCAAAGATCTAACGGTGAACATGTAATATAAAAGACAGTGGTGATTTTTTTTATGACAGGTCGCATTAATACCTTTTTTGCTCCATTGTATCAATAACAAAACAAAAAGAAAGATAATTTGATTCGAAGATGGCAATGTAATGTTAATTTTTATAGACATAAGCAATGAGATAACTACTAAAATAATTATTACCTCAGGCGCAATATAATCCGGAGTACCACAAAATGTTTTTGTTGTTTTATCGGACGTTATACCTTCCTTGCACATACCGAAATCAGCAATTTTCACATGACCATCAGCATCCAATAGTACGTTATCTAATTTCAAATCTCGATATATGATTCCTTTGTTATGAAGAAAAAATAATCCGACTGCAATTTCAGCAGCATAAAATCTGAAATGAGGGCGATAATATTGAATACTGGTGCAAAAGAGTATATTTCTATTTTAATATGTTGATGGTTTTTTTTTTAATTCAAGTAGCTTACACTGCAACTGGTTCTTTAAATTTGCCGCATTGCTGAATTTGAAACATAAGATCACCGCCGTTAACATATTCCATCACAAAATATAAACGATCCTGGAACGAGAGTAAATTGATTTACTAAATATGACTTTGCTAACAAGCTTCACAAATAAATTATTGGAAATTAATAAGATTTTCTCTTTACAGGATATTATTAGGATTTTTGTTGTTGGCATTTTCACTTCATTTTTGAATTTCAAAGGCAGAATCGAACCTGTTTGCTTCATTGTCTAACAAATCCGTAACTTTGTGTTAAGTATGGAGTAAGCTATGACCAAAAAGGTTGACAGTGGTCGACTTACCATAGTTTGGAAGCACGAATGTAACTGTACAAGGAATGGTGGTTTTTCAGATAGCGCCAGCACACGTTTCTCAACCATAGTGCACTCAATATCGTCATCTTGGATGATGACATCCTTTTTAAGAATTTTTATGGCATAAAGTTCATCAGCACCTTTTCGTTCAGCCAAAAGGACCTAAGAGTCATAAATGAGCGATAAGAGAAGATCAGCACTATGAATTATTAAGAGGAAAAATAATAAATACTTACCTTACCAAATGATCCTTTACCTAATACTTTAAGGAAATTGAAATCTGAAGCACGAATCATGTCACGCTTGGTGACATTATGTGGAACTTCCCTATCCGTACGTGGTGGTGGTCTTCTTGTAGATGGTTTCTATAATATTATCATTAGTCTTGTTTCGGATTTGAATTTCAAACATCAACTTGCCTGATTTTTAAGTTTTGAAAGATCTGTGATTTCATCAGTACATGGTACATTATAAAATTCGCCTTCTTCTTGCGTAAGAAGTTTATACCATCCATCGACCGGATTCTAAAATACATTTCAGAAAATGGGAGAGATAATTTTTTTTTCGTTTTAAATGAATGCAAATTTCAATATAGGAACGAAATGACTAGAGATTTTCCGGTTAGTATTTATACTGAGTGCTATTGTGCAAGAAACTATTATATACCAAAAAAGGGGAAGAATAGAAACGATCAGATACTGCTACTCATTTTGTTACGATATTTATATAATCTGTGTTACACATAAAATATGAATAAATAATATTGTTAGTTAGATCATTTTATTTATACATCATTCGCATTTAAATATTTAAATCAAATCACC
This sequence comes from Nemotelus nigrinus, assembly GCA_947369275.1. NCBI lineage: Eukaryota > Metazoa > Arthropoda > Insecta > Diptera > Stratiomyidae > Nemotelus > Nemotelus nigrinus. The sequence goes on from OX376373.1 coordinate 210,645,947, forward strand.
ATAATTATAAGTATTTAAAGTATTTAGATTACCAGTTATTTGTACTTTAACATGAATTTTAACCCACTAAAATTATTTTACCTTAATAATTTCGGAAATTCCGAAAGATAATGATCCCATGAAATCATTACGGGAAGTTCTGTCCCAATCCCAAACTTCGATATGAACTCTTCGATCCTTGTCTTCTGACTTCAGATCACTTTAAAATAGAATAGAGTCGAATAATGTGTAAAATATTATAATTATGAGTATAATCATGTATTTTTACTTACTATGTGATTGTTTCATTCCACACTGGATTCAGTGAAGCTTTGATTGTTTTCGTTTTCTTTTTCGTCTTATCTGCTTCGTCCGGTGTTAGTTTAGTTTTCACATAGGGATCACTGAGACCATTAGGATCCATAGGAATCAAATTGGCACCCTCTTTAACTGAAATTTCATGAAAATCAGTGAGTTATCAAAGGAATACGTTGTTTTGAGTGTATTTGAAAATCAAATTATTAAAGGAGTTTTTTATTATTGAAACGAGTTTTATTGATTTTTTTACTAATTTTCAAAGAAAATTTGTATTAGAATCACTTTGCCTTCATAAATACATGTGTTAACATGAAATTTGTATGAGTTATAAGTTTTTTTTAATTTACAACAAAATGTCCTCAACTTTTTGGCGACAGCAAGACTTTTTAGTGAATATATAGGTGCTCATATATTTCAGTAGAAAACAAAATATTGGGCAAAAATAAGGACAGAAAACGCATTTTTTTTGTGTTTTTTTAGGTTAGTATTGATATTTTAGAAATGTTGAACCCATGCGGGCACTAAGTGCCTTAAAGTAGGAAAATATTTTGAATTGCACACAGAGCAATCAAATCATAACTAAAATAACAAAGCACATTGATGGTCACAAGAAATAAGCTTGTATGATTTTTGATGAATGTGCAGGCAACTTTGTAGCTACGGCAGGTACGCATAAATCAACTCTTGCATTGTTTTTTTTTTAGGAAAATCTGATTTGGAACCTTAAGAAAAAATTTGATGCTTTTTCAATATTATTAAATCAAAATTTTCATAGTTCCTCATTACACAAGAACAGTAACCCTGAATCAAATTATCTCTATGTTTAGCATCTGAAGTTTGCGTTAGCGAAAATTCACGATTCAATAATCAGAACCGATTTAAATTTACAGGATATATTGCTTTTTAGTAGGACCAGGTCTGACAGAAATTGAATGAAGATGACTGGAGCACTGTGGCAGCTATGCCGTCTTGAAAAATTTATAAGAACAATACTAGCTAAATAATAACAACTTTTGACCGACAACTTCTGATGCAGTTTGGTAAAATTTTAATAGAGCAATTTGAATAGTGATGCCAGCTATGGTAATTTAGTAATTTTTTCATTTTTTTTAGTTTCGAAAATTATGAAATATTTACGAGTGGCACCCTAAAAATTGTTTGCCAATAAACTGCGAGAGAGACAAAGTGGTTGGATTCAACGCGAAGAAAATTTCGTAGATTTTGGCTGCGGTCCTAACAAAGTTTTGGCATTTTGGTCATCTTTTTTACTAAGCCATTCTTCCATTAAACTTTCATATGAATAACATCCTTTAATGGAAATAAGCATCAAGTAAGATTTGGTAAAAATTTTATTTAAGACTTAATTTTCCAATTTTTTTAGAATCCAACTTTGTAATTTTGCAGATTATGTTCGATGCGAAAATTCACAAGTATATTACCAGCGCTAATATAGCATCTAAATCAACATACTAAAACTATTTCGACTTTTCACAGCTACAATTACAACAGTAAACTGCAGACGCAGCGCAAAAACAACGCTAAAAATTAATATTATTCTCAATTAATTATCCTTTTCAATTAACTGAAACAAATTACGCTAGAAAACGCAAATCAAGCATTCAAGCCCCTCAGTTCTACAAAGTTGCGATCTGCAGAGTCTTGGGATTTTACTTTTCGCAAAATTTACATATTTCGCCCTCGAACAATTTCTGTTCGTGCTCGTGTGGTGTCTGCAAACGGCTCAAAGTGAATGTACGAAGATACATTCGAAACTATGTGAATACGTAATTCAAGGCTGGGTGCTGCAGGCACAAGCATAATCGATTCATATTCCGTTCAGACTTTAACTGCCCGTTCACACCAAACTGTTGCTCTGAAACTATGTAATGAATTTAAGAGAAAGTAAACCATGTTTTAGGCACCTCCAGGCTAGTCGTAAATGAGGATGAGCATTGTATCATGAATTTACACTCAAATAAGGAAAATTTGAATTTTGTCGTTAAGAATAAAGTTGCCATGGGTTCGTTCGATTCTATGAAGAGAAAATAAAAATGAAATTTAAAAATAACATACATTCTCATTCTATCCGTGTTATTAAAATGAAAATTTGCATGGCAATAAATGAAGAAAATACAAGTGTTTTGCCATATTCCACTTTTTGAGATATACAACACTGGCTATCAAACTGTAGCTTGAACTTATTCTTGCGAAACAGCTTTAATACGAAATCAAGATACAATTTCCGGAATTCGAAAGCAATAGTCTAGCTTAAAAGAAGCTTCGTGGCAATAATTTTCAAGCGGAACTAATGTTCCTCAGCCAAAGAGGCAGAATAAAGTTCATAAGATCATAAAATAAATTCTTGAATTCTGCACGGAGCAGGTGACGCTGAAATTCTGAAAATATTCGTATCAGCAACAAGCACAGTCGTTCATTTATCGTTGTAACCATTTCGTAATTTACTTATGCAAGTGTAGGTGCAAAGTTAATTTAAAATAACATCGTTAGTCTCAAGTTCTTTGGTAGTTAGATGGGGTTGAGTCGAGTCGTAGTATCTGTACCGGAAAACGGAAGGATTTACGAGGTCGTTTGCTAGAACCTTTGCAAATTAAATTGACTGCGAAGATTTTCAGATATTCACGATGAATTGCAACGTGATATGTTCACACACACATATATGCATGTACATTTATAGCTGGTAAATTTAATAAAAATTCATGTTATGCAAATTTAGAACGGTAACGAGTCAAGTGTGACTTCAGCAGATTTAATAGAACTATTCGGAGTCAGCTATTTGAATTTTTAAATATCAGCAATTGAATTTGTAAATTTGTTCAATTTTCTAGCTACTCGGTATTTATAAAAAATATTTAAAAAACCAATGGAACTAAAAATTATCCTGGCTTAATACTTATTTCAACCCTTTCGAGCCTAGAGTTTTTTTTTCGCGTTTTGTGATAAAAAGTGGAGTAGTGTTTGGGTAGGAACACATCTTATTTTTCAAATACTGCTTTAGTGTGTATTTTTCGTGATTTATTGAGCACTCTGCAAAGCGTTTTCGAGTCTTTCCTTCAATTTTCAGAAATAGTTTTGATATTTTCCGCTTTTCTTCTTTTCGCAAAATAAATCGTCTCTGAATGGTAATGTTGCTTGTCTTTCATCGTTCGTCTAAATTTGTTTCTTAGCCAGTACAGCAATAAAATCAATATTTTTTGCCTTATCCATGATTTAAAACCTGCCTTTTTTAAACCGTCTTCCCATCATTTACATGATTATCTATGAACTTGATGCTTTTTTAGCTCCACGTTTGAACCTCGGACATTACTAAGCTACTAAGTGTTGACAAGACTGTTTTCGTTGTGGATGTCATTCCCCTTAATACTAATTACAAGGTATAGAGTTAATTTTTCTTTTTAGTATAGATCAATTTTTTTAGCCTCTTTTATTATTTTAATTTCAAAGTTTTCCAATTTTTTTTCCCAAAACCTCATTTCGCAGAGAAAGTTGGTTTTTGTATGAGATTTGATATTTTATTTCTTTCTGCGCAGAAGATTGTTCAAAGCTTAAAAATCTAGTATTTGGGGTTTGTTCGTAATATTATGTAAATGCTGTGAGCCTTTAAGAAAGCAGTGACATATTATTCATAGTATGTGCTATATTATGATATCGTCGTCGGCCGTGCATTTTCTATCGTGAAAGATTTGGAAGATTCCATTAAATAAATAGCCGTAATGCAAGTGCAATTAAGGTTTAGTTAGTAAATCGTTAATATGCCGTTGATTCTCATATACAGTCGGAGCTTATTGCTACTTCAGTGCCGAGGAATTAAAATTTTTGATTAGACTTTATCATCGTATTTTAGACAGACACCGGTAGTTAGAATATTTTCAATGCTCTCTCTTTTAGCTTTTGAGTAAATATTTAAATTATTGGTTGATTCTTATACAGATTATTGCTTTTAGTTGAATTATATTATAATTACTCAACTTTACAATGAAAATTGTTCGGTTTTGGAAATCATCACCGTGACCCACATTGGACGCAAACTTTTAACAGTTGATTTCACACATCTCGGCCCATAATTGAGATAGATATTTTCAATCTTACCATTGCAAATGTTAAACGAAACCTTTAGTATGCAGAATATGCTTTTGTGCAGGACTTTTTCTTTCACCAAACTGACAGACGTGTGATTGGATTGTGTTTGGCTGTATGAATACTAATTTGCTATAAATCATCAAAAGGTTTTAAACAATTTAAAAAAATACCACGAGTATCAGATATTATAAATATTTATCAAATGAAACAATTAAAATTAAGTACCTTCAATAGTTAAAACGCTTCCTTTGACGAACAGTTTCAACAAAATTCGTCCACGACGCTCGGTATGATCCAGGCCGCATAATGCAGGAACACTAACTTCACATTTTTGATGTACATTCATATCACATGCTGTGAAAATCACAAAGAAAATTTTGATTAATTTGACATCATGTATGAATATTGTTATCAACCGCACAAATCTGCACATTCCACAAATCAAATATGAACATAGATCCGTACAAGGCTTAAGGAAAATAGTTAAATTTTACTAATGACCTAGGCCTAGTACGGAGATATTTCGATATGAACCCGACATAGTATTACCGAAGCAAGCTGTTTAGAACGCAACATAATTTCATAGAATGAATGAGGTTGTGTTGGATAGAATTCCCTCATGTTTAAGTATGCTTCAATGATACAAATATGATTAGTTAGACTAAATATGATGAATATATTCATGTTATGGAGATAAGGAATGTGCTTATTACAGACATATGGGGCGAAATAATGGACAAATTAGAGATAGATGTTCGGATGATGGCGTATCAACTTTGTGAAATTATTGGAAAATATTAGAATGCAGAGAAGAATGCTGATGAAATTCGAAAGATTCTTGATTGATTGAGGGATTAATTTTTGTTGCACTGATTCAATGTAATAGATAATGGTATGATCGGAATTGTTGAGAGACATGGTACTTCAAGTCAAAACAAAATGATTTAAATTCTGCTTGTGAGGCTTGTTATCTGAAAAGAAATACTCAATTTAAGTTTATTATTTGTGAAAAAATCTACAACAACTGAAACCAGGACTTTCAACGTAAGACACTTTCATTCCAACATATAATACACTCGAAAATATTTGCGTTTGAGTAATAAGTTGAAGTCAAATGAGGCAAAGAGTTCCAGGAGTTTTTCTTTGTCTGGATAGAGCTCTAGGTGATTTTTTTTCAGAAGCATATTCAAAAGCTAACAGGTAACTTTACGTACTTATATCGCTGGGCTAAAAATCATGCAAATATGTACCGCTTTACTGAAACTCCTCTTCTTGTTTTATACTATAAAGCTATCTTGTAACTATAAAAAAAATAATAAAAAAACATGAACTATAAAACTATCTTGTTTTCGATAAATTGGCCCAATATTTTTGTTTGTACTTTTCTTAGAATTTTTTCTTAGAATAGACACCACCTCTATAAAAATTGTGAAAAAATCGATGTAAAAGCTCTTCGAAATAATTATCAAAAGATAAGTGTTTTTTTTTTAGCTTTAATGCACTTCATATCGCTAAAATATTTGCGGTAGTACTATTTCATGGGTCGAACGCAATCGAAATTACATGCAAGATAATATCTTTCGCAATGTGCACATTTGAGTGCAAAAAATCAATTTCGAACATTCGAAGCTTCTAGAAGTTGAGCTATATATGGAAACAAAAATGTTTTCTTTGATAATATAGCGGAACTTGCATTATCATTTCTTATTATTTTACTTTTGATTGTAATCTAATTTATTTTGCATGAGTCAGCCAAAACTGTGATAGAAGCTTTCAATTATGATTTTTTTTCATAAAATACTTATCAGTCATTAGTATCTTTTACAAAATAATACATTAATTGTCAATTTTTCGATTGATTTCAGTTAATTGTATACCATTGCATTTTGCTCTCAATTAATTTATTATAAAGACAATTCCATGAAATCAATTGAAAAATCGACAATTTTACTGGAATTTGAAGTGCAGTAGAAAATGGTATTTGAAATTTATAAAGCCTATGCTCGGGTACATTCAAAACTAAAATCTGCATATAAGCAAACATAACATCCAAGATTCCAAGAGATTTGATCGTTTCTTATACGTTATCGTCTTAAGACCAGAAAGAAATCATACATGGAAACCATACATAGTACTCCTTTTTGCTTATTTGAATCTTAACGATTTGCCTACTTTGTTTAATTTTGAATTCATTTTTAAATCAAATTCTAATGCCTATTTATTCGCAATATTCAAAAATTATAAAAACACATCTTTATTCTATTATGACGCATTTTTAAAGGATATCTTCAGGATATGTTTTATTTAGTGGCGTTGACATTGGGATTCGCCTTCGTCAACAAATACTACTCTCTATATTGAATGCAACTAAATGTATGCGGAATACAAAAGCTCCAATAAAACCCATGCGCACCAGCGAATAACTGAGGGTATTTCACCTTAGAAATCCATACACATGCCTGCATACAAATGAACTACTGCATTATTTAACATATTTTATGTTCATTACAAAAGCTTTGTACAAAAAGGAATCTAAGGCAAAAACACTAAGAAAAATACTGAACAATAAAATGAGACAGGATTTAAATTCAATCAAATAAATTCTCGTCCTGTAATACCTGTTGACGGGCTCCAAGCGGGGGAGCGAACATAACGAAACAAATGAGATGAGATGAATTCCGACAAAATATGAACGGACATGAAACTGGCATAAATTTGAATTTGCAATTGGCACAGATAAATGTCTGGATTGTGAATTTCTTCTTATTTGACTCGAAGACAAAATCTCATGGGGACTAATATATTTCTGTCTACAGTGTTGTTTCTGTGAATAGCGTAGAGAATTTTGTGAGCAGTTTGTCATTTTATGTATTGAGGTGTATCGTGAAGCTTTTGTTTAATATTGGAAATGATCGCCTGAGTTCTTTTTAGCCATGAAGCGTGAATAGCTGATTAAATATGAATTCCATAAAATTCATTCAAGCTCTATGATTTTCACAAAAAAGAAAATTAATTCTATTTTATTGATTTTCCTTGCAGCTACTTTCATGATCACACTAACGAGATTCTGTTCTACACTTATGCTCTGAAAATCTCATCAAATCTTCTAAAACACAGATACAATGCCATACTTATTTAATTTCGTTTATCTGCCACTCAGCGAAAACATACCATTCCGAATATTTCAAATATACCAAAAAGATTTTCACCGATTTTCCAATAAACGTCTAATTGAATCTCCGATTTCAAATTAACTTTTTAATTGATTTTCGTTTACTTTTCAATTCGAATCAGACCCGTTTTTCCGATCGAGATTCCAAGTAAACGGAGTGACTTTGAATGGCTGGCTACCTGTAGGTTAATGTACGTCAATCTGATGCGATTTCGAAATGAGTACTCTAACTGCCCGATACAGGGCAAGCTGAAAAATCAAAATTGATTCTAAGTTTTCTTTTTGCCAAGCGTTAAGCAGGTTTGAAGAAATTTTCCCAAAACACATTTACCGCGTGCATCTAGGGATGAAATGCTTGAGTGAAAATCAACAGGAAGTGATGGAAACAATTTTCTTTTTTTCTGTAGAATTCATGGAGTGTTGAACAGTCAAATCCTCATTAGCATTGTATGCTCCGTTGATTTTGATCTGCACGTAAAATTCAGTTAGAGGTGAAATAAGGGATCTAATTTTCCATTCCGATGGATTTTTGCATTTTGATTTTATGGGTTTTGCCGTTCAGTTGTGGTCAAGGTTTATGAATATGTTCAGATTTTCTGTTGATATGCGGTTTGAAAGCTTTAAGGATTGAAAGTAGTCTGCAGAGTTTGTGGAACATTGGAAGCTGTTATGATACAAAATAGGGAAAAAATGTCAAATAATTATTTAAAACTGATTTAAATTTTTTTTTGCTGTACTATGCAAATACTTATATCTTAAAAGAAATAAATATCACCCGCATTTCACTTAAAACTAAACGTTGGAAATTGTCATATCTTGTTTTACGGTAAAATTTATTTAATTCCGAAGTTTTTTTGTTTAGCGAATAAAATGTAATAAAAAAAGTAAAACATTACTTTCGTACTATGCAGGTAAAATATATGAATATGCAGCTTCCCAGAGAGGAAATATTATAAAGTGCAAGCAGCTGTAGGCTTTCCGAAGAAACTGTTTGACTTTTTGAGTGGTGATGCAGTTTCTGTCTACCTCGCTCTAGAGGATATTTCCTGGATATTTTTTATTAAACATCCACTTGTGAAAGAGAAGCAATTTTCCATTTTCCAAATTTCAGTTCTCTTGGTGTTTTGGATATTTTAAAAGCATTTCTCCTCCTTTTTACTTGATAGACTTACCAAATCAAGACAAATTTTTGTATTGGATTATTTTGTCATTTTTAAGATATTTTATTTTATAAAATACTTTCATGAGCTTATATGCTAATTACTTTCAAAGTTATAAAAGCATAATATATGTGAAGTATTTTAGGACATTTTTAAACCATTCCAACAAATTTTTTGCCATAAAATCTACTTTTGAAAAACCGCGCCCAGTGTGGGCACATAATCATTTACTAGAAATAATTTATAAAAGTTGTTTGAAAATACACCAGCACTCATAAGCCATGTTCCTAAGAAGCTCACTAACAAGGCAAACGACCTCAAACCAATTAAATATCAGCATTAAATCTCTGCATGGCCTTATCGAAAATGAAAAGTTGTTTCCACGCATTACTTAATCATATTGTTCTAAGAACTCTCCCACTTGAAAACATGTTTCATTCTCTTTCTTTATGACCTTTGAAGAAAAAACCAGTAATATCGATTTCATCTCTTCAGTCCGATCTCTTATACCCCCCAAACAGTCAGTTTCCAGCCAACCAAGCAGGCATAATAGTCATGTCCTAAAAATTTCTCGAAAAAGCAACAAGCTACGAATATCTGACTTTCATTTCAAATCGCTAATGCTAAATACAGTCAGTCGTCTTCTTTTATTCAGTCTTTCCGTGCCACATCACTGCGTCGCCACTGTTTAAAGGCGATGCGAATGAGGAGTATATTTTCATTTTTCATGAGCCGAATCATGATGCAAATTATCGTTTCTGGAACGTAGAACGTAACAATTCAACGGTTGGAACAAAAAACTCGTACTGTACGACCGAAAAGGATGAGTCTCCTGGGAAGAAATGGCATGTTTATGTATGAGAAATCAAGTATGTACAAATTTCTGTTCTACATACATTCAAACGTAGGTAGATATATTTGTGAAAAGAGAAAAGCGAGAATGTTTCTAAATGGAACTCCTTCGCCCTCATCTCACTCCGCTGCCGTCAACAATACACCGCCAATGAATTATTCATAGGAATTCGGTGTTTCTGTTGTTGCAATCCTGTTGGAAATCAAATTCGAGGCCATCATCATAACAAACACCATTTCAACAAAGTGAGAGTAGCTCATTATATTTCTTCTTCGACTGAATTTTGATTCGAGATGAAAGGTTTCGCTTAATGTATTTGAAAATATGATTCAAGTAGGTTCCTACGTATAATCCTGCAAGGCAATATTTCTTTTTTTTTGTGCGACTGATGAATGGATAAAATTGCGCGTGGAGAAGGAAATCTCTTATGGAATATTGATAGTCAGTCAATCGGTAATAAATTTGGATAATTGATGGAAATTTCAATGTGTTTGTAGATTATTATCGGGATCGGGAGTTGAAGACTTCTGAAACTTCGAGCAAAACATTGTACTGCTGAGTCATGGGGCCAACTCAAATTTACCTGCTGGTTCGACTGAAATCTAATATGAAAGACACGCCACCCCCGCACACCAGCATATACGAATCTAAAGTGGTTGAAGTCCATGTTTTGTTAAAAGTGAATGCCTAAATAGCAAACACAGTTTCCGTGCTACGTATTTGATAACGGTGGAATTTTCTTCGATTTGGTTCAAGTGAAAACTTAAGTGATTGACTATTTGGCAATATGTGCATGCAAAGAACACAGATACAGGCGCAATTGCAAATAAGCATAAATTTAGGTAAATTGCACATAAAACGATACCTCCGCATTTCAGGCCTTGATGCGTAAGACCGTGTAGTAGAGTACCGCAATGATTGCAAAATGTCGGAGCTATAAATGTGTAACTCTGCCATTTGTGAGGACGATGAGATATCTGTGTATATAGAAAAAGGAAATTTTTTGTTGGAAGTTAGAGAATATGATAAGACTAATATAACATGCAGAGCTACAACTTGCAAAAATATGTTTAGTGCTTAGGTGCTGAGTGCGTACACGGAAAGCCTGTGCGTTGTTTTCGTCCAGAGTTTGATGTATGAGCGTAGTGTCCTATTAAATTGTGTAGTGATTTGAGTTGTACACAAGTTTATAGTGAAGTCATTCAATCAACTTTTTTAACTGTAACAAAAATTAGGTTTAATAAGCGGTTGGTTACAAAAAAAAAAGAATCATTGCTCCTTAATTGATATACTACCGTTAAAAAGTCATCTATGTCACTTATGAAAACTTTAAATGGTTAAAAATTATTTTTTTAATTTAAATTAATTTAATTAATTAGCTAATCTTGATCCTATTAACTGAACGCCTAACTCTTAGCAACTTCACCTCAGGGTCAAAACGAGGAAAATATAAGTTGATCTATCTGTAGATATCTTGATATTTGATCGCTGTTCGTCGTACTACCCTCTCAATAGAAGAAAGTATACCTAATCAATTGTAACAAAAACAGCATGAGAACGACTTGGGTCCTATCCAATGAGAATGGATTGGGATTTACTCCCTAGCTCAACCAATATTTATGCAAACAAAGGTGGCTAAGTGTTCCATAAGAGGCTTTTTAAGAGGCACACATGATTCGAATAATTTAGGTTTTCGAATTGGCAGAAAGTGGGTGATATTATTTATTCATATTCAGTTTTTATCATAAATTACCGCTTGTTGGAGCTCGAGTTTCATTGTGAAGAATCAAAAGCGAAATAAATGAAAACCTCTCAAATAGCTTTACAATTTATTTAGAGGGAGCGTAGTTTCCAATTCGGGTTTTAAGATCCTTTATTTGAATGTCATTACCAAACTAAAGACAAAACAACATTTCTTTTCAAATGGTAACAAAATCAGGTAATACTTTGCAAAAATAAATTATTTTAGTCTCTTATTTACAATTAATCTTTGCTCATTAGAAGCAAAGAGAATTTGTTGAAATGCAACTTTTAATTACCAACGGAAATATTGAAACATTTCACATATTGAAAATTTGAATTCCACAGCCTTTGTAATAATTCTCGATCCCGCAAAATTTTAAGAAACATAATTTTTTAATTTAGCTTGCATTTGTTATAGAATTTAACTCAATGATGAAGTTTGTAAACCGAGTTTTCTATTTAAAACAGTTTAATGAATGTTCTAGCCTGCGATCAATAGATCAAAGGTTCTAGCTTCGAGATTTCCTGGTGGCAGATAATTCTCGCCTTTCAAGTGAAACAGAATTGTGTTTCTTGGGGGATCGAAAACACAGTATGAAAAGTTCATTATGAAATAGTGTGAGCAAAAAAGTCGCACAAATCAGTTTTTCTGCAATATCTCGTTGATTCTTGGCTTTACGTGAATTATTATACATCGGATTCATTCACCATAAAAAAAAGCCCCGACAACAGTTTTATAAACGAAATTAACTTAGAAGTAGTATATCTTGAGATATGAGCCCGAAAAAAACTTCGACTTCCCACACATAATTCACTATTGTTTATGCATAGTGATGTCTACAAAAAATCTATATTTTAAAACGTGGTCCGAGATTTAGGGCTGATACCATCTTCAGTATGCTGATTCCATTTATATTGAGCATGTTAGCGTTATGTGTCGGATCGAATTTGTGTTTGATAAATTCTTCATAAAAATTGAGCAGACGGAAGAAACAAGACTGCACATAAATGCAGGTGAAACGAAGTACATATGTATGTAGTGGGCGTGTTAGCGCTTAGCAGTGCAAAACTGACCAAAATCACGTCGAAATTTGCGAAAGCAAAGAGCAAGACAATGAAAAGTACATGTATGAAAAATACAAAAGAATAGAGTTTCAAAGAAGTTAATTCATTTATCTCTCTAAACCCAAAAATGACAGGTTGGATTTCGTCCCTATGTTGTGCAGGTTCATTTTCACAGAGTTTAACCGAAACATTTTAAAACTACATCGTTTTTGTAGCATGCACGATCCAAGAGTGAATAAAAATTTGGCACTGTAAGCGGCAAACACTGCCCTTTTTTACTTCGGTGTTCATAAACTTGGCATTTGAGTGGGAGTTTGACAGTGGCTGTCGGTTTAGGTTCTAAACGAGTATAGATAGATCCTCTCTTTGTTAGGAGCTGAAAGCACATGCATCTCCAAAGTAGATTGCCCTATTTTCCGGCATGAATATTTTGACATTTTAGCATAACAGAAGTGAAACTGGGCCTGATCTAAATGCCGCTCTGTTAGTTATAATGAAAAATATAGCTCTGTTGGCCATCGCAGCTATTCTGGTCTCTTGCCTACTCGTGGATTCTCTGACTGAGCACTACAGTGCAGGTGCAGAGGCTAAACAACTTAAATGGTGTAAACTGCACAAGACTATGGTTTTACCAGTCTTCTTGGATTCGTCGGGTCCTCCAATTGATATTTTGCTCTCAATATGAAGGAGGACGGTTCCACTGCCCACATAATAAAATATACAGGATATATCATGAACATAAGGTTACTGATCGACTTGGGTTCAATAAACTGTGGTGGTGTGGACACTTAACTCGTGTGATCGAAGAAGATCAAGCTTAGAAAGTCTTTGAGAGACAGATTATTGGAAAGAGATGGCAAGACAAGCACTGTCTTCTGTGGAGCAGTAGTTTATACAAGGATGTTGAAGAAATGCTAAGGATATCGGACTGAACGGTGGCAGCTTCTGTGCTGTTTATGATTAAATTTATCAAAAATTGATTGATGTTTAAAATAAATAAAATAAAATAAAAGGCTTTACTGTGAAGCCTATGCTGAATTTTGAATAAACGAACTATATTGTATGATTTAAGGCTAACAAGTTCGATTCTTAGTGATACCATATAATTTTTCTTCCTTCCAGTGTTAATGCATGATTTTTATAAATTCAAGAGTAAAAGTAAAATTATTCCACGATAGTTATTTTCTAGTCTGATGATTATAGTTGCTAGAAACTTCAGTTAAAATTTATATTTCTGAGTGTAAAGTGGTCAGTTCTACACCTCACTTTATCCCGATTTTCACAGCTTGATTAATTACTAACCCGCAGTGCTATCATAGTTGGATTTGAACTTGTGACCGCCCACGTCATCAGCCGTTCCTTTACATAATCGGATATATAAATATCTTAAATCTCCATCTCCAAAATTTAAGAGAGCTTGACATACGAGTAAATATCATATGTCAAAGATTGTACCATGCACAAATTTTAGAGTTTTAAAAAAATTATTTTGCTGAAGATGCAAACAATTAGTTTTTATAGCTTCATAATAATATTGTTATTACCAACTATTCCCGCTACAACGTTTCTCTACCTATGGGAAGTACATATATCATAGAGAAATGTTTGTCTATTGCCATCTGAGATTGCTCTAAGAAATTCAGGGAAAATCTCTGAGCCTGAATGTAAAAAATGAGTTTTTAAGTGACTTATTGAACATTTTCATTGACTTAAAACCTCATAATTTAATTGTTTGAATTTCCAACGGTAAAACTGTAGTTGACTATATTAAAAATCAACTAAAAAAAGGAGAAAAAAAACATTCGACTGGAGCTGAGCAAAAAGTACAAAAACAGTGATAGTTTTGTATGCGATTTGGAGCGACCATCCGCTCCATCAATTAGTTCCACAGAGTTTTTATTCAATAGCGGTTTTTGTTGTTAAACACTGTGATTTCTTGAATGGACTTGAAAGCCACACACAAAGTACTTCAAAAGTTTCAATTCTGACCCTGGCTCCTAAGATGCCATTATTAAAGTACTTCCTATTATTGAAACCTTTATACAAAATTACGTACATCACAAAACTGCAATCGTAATGGATTTACCGTTTATTATTTCCAGCATAGTCCTCTCTGTGCCCTATTCCCTTCCTCAATAGATAACGTAATACTACTAGCTCATATTACCACTATTAATAATGCTTTAAAGAGCGCTAGCTTATTCCTGCCTCGTAAAACCACTTAATTTTATGCTACAGTAAGCTGTTACAGCTGCATTTTCCATTTTAATTTCGTCGTAATCTTCCTACGATCCCTTTTCTTATTGTTAAGCTTCCATGGTGGCGCTTCGTTGCTGTAGAATGAAATGACCTTTTATTGCACAGAAAGAACATCAAAATATGAGATAATATAAAGTGACTCTTGGGCACTAAAGAAAATGAGAAAATTTGCATTGAGTGAATCAGTGTTTCATAGACAAGAAATCACTAGATTTCAAATATTCTTTCAGGAATATATACAGTTTTTGATTTATTTCATTAAGTTTTGATAAATAATTATTTTACTATTACAAACTCTAGCAGTCGATTTTATTTGAATTTTTTTGACAGCAGTTGAAATTTCTTTCTTTTTTTCGAATATGGCAACATTCCTGGATATGCAATAAACATTTGTTGTTTTTTTTGGCCAATCTTAATATATCACATTCCCTTTAATTTTATTTATTGAAATAATGTTTCTGCTCGAAATGACCTCATACTTTTTTTGTTGAGTGCGAAATGGTTTCCTGGAAATAATTTTCATTTAGTTCAATGGGCAATAAAAAGAAAAACAACAATTTTCATCCGTGCAAAACTCAAAAACAACCCAAGAGTCCATCATATTTTATGTAGCATTAAATGAAAATTCCTTGAATACTCCTACAGTTCTCACAGGTCCTACCACATTACATTCATTGCTTTTTTTTCCAGGAAATCTAACTTAATTTCTTTTTTCCTACCTAACCATAAATATTTCGATATTTTTTTTAATTATTTGTACACGTTTTTCCTGAGTTGGTACGTCTTTTCGTCAGACTTCGTCAAAACTGTTTATTTCCTAGCCGCCGGACATACTGTGGAAAAATCTCTTTTCATTTCATTCAACGGAATTGTTGAGAAACGCTTGATTTTTTTGTTAGCCTTTTTTTCGGGTAACATAAAGTTCGGGCCGTAGAACACAAGAGCATCGTTTTCGGTCGGCCAACAACATAATACCATATTCATAAATTTTTAGGAATGGATTTTTCTCGGCATTTTTCTGCCTCCAGACACGCAGCCTCCTTTGATGGGTTCTATTCTGTTGTATATATGCTTCGTGAGCAATGGATAGTCATATATTTGGCGAGATTGTTGAACTTTGCAAATTAATCTCTAGAGAATACTGCCGGTAATGCGATAGTATTTGCAAAATGAAAACGGGAGAAAAGATATAATTAATTGACAAGAAAAAAATTTGAACAGTTTAGCAAAGCAGGTTTTAGGAATTGTCGGGTAAGCTTTGAAATTGCTTCACTGTGAGAAGGATGTAAACTGTAGAAAAAAAATTCGAGATCTCATTACGAAAAAATGAAATTCAATTACCGAATTTATTGGAAAAAAACTAAAACAGAAACAAAAATTGTAATAAAATATATAAAGATAAGAAAAAGCTAGGTTGCAACATTTTATTATATTTCCGGTGTATTATTTAGACAAACGTAGTATGAAGACCAAGCTTCACAGCGATATTCAAGGACGCCACGAATAAAAAAATTTTCAACAAGGTTAAGAGAGTAAGATTTTAAAACAGAGTAAGATTTTATTTTAAAGATAATGTTTTACATGTAAATGACAAATAATAAAGGCTCTGGTTCTGATTGATTTTCAGAAAATACAGTTAAGGAAATATCTTCATACGTACATATATTAAACCCAATTGGGCTTGAATCGTGACACAAATCAAT
The DNA here is from genome assembly GCA_947369275.1 of Nemotelus nigrinus. NCBI lineage: Eukaryota > Metazoa > Arthropoda > Insecta > Diptera > Stratiomyidae > Nemotelus > Nemotelus nigrinus. Next base: position 210,662,297 of record OX376373.1, read on the forward strand.
TTTTGATTGTGTTATTTCATAGTAAAATTTCTACTGGAATACATATGAAAAATTATTCAAAAATAATTATGTTTGCACTTTTAATTACTGATTTCATTACGAAAACAATTCAATCTCAGAATTTGATTAAAATTTATTTGGATGGAAAATTCACGTAGCATTTTCAAATACAAATAATTACCAATCGTCGCGTGAATGCTCATTTAAATATGTGATGCATTTTAGAATTGCAATGTGTTACCTTAATATATTGCAGATATTTCTGTTGTGCGATATTAACATCCTTATCCCCTGTTGCTGATACTAAGAGGATTTACACTGTTTAGAATGAGAGGGTATATAGAATGCGATAGTATATAGAATGGGAGGGAAATAAAAAATCTATAATCCACGTACTAGCACAAGTGTGCCAGAGAATGTCCTAGTTTTATCGTTAGGAAATGGGGAAAATGGAAATGTATCAGTCTATGTATTAATAATGACATTGTTATGTGACACTCGGCGGGATATCATTAGATTTGCTATTTTTGAAAGGACTTTGACAGCTTGCAAGTGGATCGGGGGTGGACTGTGTTGAGTGGTTTTGAATATGATTATCAGCTTGACCGAATAAGGTATTGAAGCATAATGATTGGTAATTAATTTCATTAGGTTGATTGTTTGAAGTGGTTTGTTTGTATGTAGCCTATGACATGTTCTGGGCTATAGTTATAGCTTAAAGCTACGTTTTGCTTCGCTTTAAGCAAATGAGGGCCATATTTTGCAATTTATTTGAAAACAAATTCACTGAAATCAAACCTGGCCACATCATCTGGTTTTTTTTAGCGCTTAATTCTGTACCTTTTAGCTAGGAGCTTTAAGTTCCCAGTTTTCCTTCTTAGGTCAGTACCAACATTGCAAACAAAACTCCTCGAATATTTTCCTGGATTTTAAAAATACTCTTGACTGACCTGAGGAGTCCTGATTTGTAGTGTATGTGAAGACAGGTCATATTTAGACATCTATTGTGTTAGATTACAGAAATGATTTGCTTTGTTTAGTAGATTGACATATTTTAAAAGCCATTTTCTCTATTTTTCGCATGAATAAGTATTTGCGATTTTTATAAGACAAAATTCGAAGAATCAAAAGCACTTGTCGTAAAAACATCTCAATTTGCCATAAGTCAGCAGTAATAGCTTGCTGACGCTCGCTAGTCATGATGCATCATTGTATCAGCAATAAAAAAACCATTAGCTCAGGTTAATTGAGTATTGAAACTAGTCACTTTAGCTCAGGTTTTTGAACAAAAAAAAAACTTTGGCAGATAATTTTTGAAATTAAGAAACTGTTTGGCTCTCATTTTTTGGACCTTTTTTTGGAATGGTCAAAACCAGTGCGAGAACTGAAATCAAAACGACAGCAGATGTATATAGTGAATCAAGTTTTTACTCCCCCCATTTCAGAGAGGTCGAAATTCAAATCCAGCAACTTCCGAAAGACGGAATCATCTGACCGTCCAAATGTCTATACAATTTGCTTCTAGGGGAGAAAAAAGATCCATCAGAAAAAAACACCGATGATGATGATGATGGGACCCTAGCACTGCGACCTCCTGGGTCTATTGTGCCTCCTCTGCGTTATGTCATATAGGATGTCCAGGCTTCTAATGAACCTGGATATGTTCCTTGACGGGACATTTGTGATATCCCTGATGGAAGGAAGAGCAGAGCCAAGTAGCTCGAGACTTCTTCTCGCTAGTGCTGGACAGACTGTGAGCAGATGTTCTACACACTCTGTCGTTTCCCCATAGCGAACGTCCGCAGCGGTCGTCCTGCTCCTCACCTATCCTGTGGATGTACTTTTTGCATGGACGGTGTCCTGTCAATGCTCCGTATAGGGCTCTTATGCCACTTTTGCAGAGAGCTCTTTTATTATCGAAGTCAAGGTATGTTTTTGAGTGTTTTAAACCTTCAATATTAAACCAGGAGTCTTCGATCTTTTTCTTGCCCCATGTTTTAATTTTCAGTACGGAAAAGGTCTTATGAAGGGCATTTTAGTTCCTTTTTTGGCCCTGGTAGCAGCTTTCTCGTTTCCTCGGTGTCCCTCATGGCCGGGGATCCATATCAACTCGAGGCTGTTCTGTACCCCTATTTCATTTAGGGCCTCTCTCACCTCAAGGAGAATAGCCGAATTTATTTGATCGCGATTTATAGCCATGAGAGCCGCTTGACTATCCGATAGGATCTTAATTCTGACCCTTTTAGTATTATTTATTTTTATTATCTGTGAGGCGCTTAGTATGCCAGATAGTTCTGCTTGATAGATAGTGGCGTACTTTCGGAGAGGGAACTGCATTTTGCACTTGGGACCTACGATCCCTGCTCCTACTCCACAATCCATCTTTGAACTATCCGTATACCACATTTGCGCTCCTTTGTACGAGGGAGGTGGTCCATCCTTCCATTTGTCCCTTGATGGATTTGTGACCTAGAACCTCTTCTCGAATGCTGCCTCAATTTTTATTTGGTCGCTGAGCTTTAACATTTCCATTATGGGCCTGACGTCCTCCAGGATTTTTAGGAGGCCTTTAAGGTCCCCTAATTTATACCTGCAGGCCTGTTGTAGGCTAACGGCTTGTTTCGAAGGGCCTCCATTCTTGCTGTTGGGGTGGAGCTCATTGCTCCTGTAATCAGAAGGCAGGCCATAGTGTTTGATTTCAAAAGACTGGGTTTGATTTCAAGACCCTGTTCTGAGAAACATAGTATCATAAAACGGCTGTAGTCGACTGAGCAATTGAAATTTAGGTTCAGGATGTAAACGAACTATCAGCAAAGAAGAGGATTGGACTACCTTGATACGGTGCTATAAGACACCAGTAAATTTCTTTAAGAACCGTCTATGGCTATGGAAAACAAATTTATCTATTTCTCATTTTAAAACTAAAACCAAGCTTGGTTCACGAAACTTAAATTTCATCTTTCAAACCATTTTTGTGATCGGTGTGACGTAACTTGGTTCCATAGAGAACGCTAAAGTCATGCTACCAAGCATGTTTTATAGTGGCTGCAATTTTTCGACTGGCTTTTAACGCACTGTGAAGTCAGTAGAGTATCTTCTAAAGTGGCTGTCATGAGCTTGTTCTATGTAGATTCTCCTTTTGTTTAAGATAGATTTGCTGAAATCTTACTTTAAGTGAGCACTGACATGATGCAGACTAAGTGCGTCCAATTCAAATTGGATTAATACGGTATAGTTGAAAGACTCTTCGAAAAAAAGTGCTGTGATAGTATGATAAGAAATAAAAAGATAAAATTGATGTTGGCGCCTTATGTCAAAATATGTCAACTTCTTTCTCATCTGTGACTGTTGGGGATGATTTTCCACAGGTGACCGCAGCCACCTGTGTTTAACCAATTATTCATTAACCAATTATTAAAAGCGAATCAAGTCTAAGTGTTTTACTTGAGGGTATAAGTCACATATAGGTAGCAGACTGCTAGTAGTTCTACACACTTTCATTGTGGTAAAGAGCTTTTACGTTGAAGAATAGGTAAATCGATGGTGATTTCATCACCAAATGCAAAGCAGAACTGAACTATATAGCACAGATTTACCTATATTTCACGGCATTTGCTCCTCAAATAGATAATCAAATCAGGTTTAGACAGTAATAAGAGTTTCTTCAACCCTTCCGTTAATTCAACGCTAAGGTAAATTTTCTCAAGACGTAAAAAGCCATCTGCGGCAGCTTAACTGCAGGCGGCTTCTGCAAGAATGAAGTAATTGTTGCATTAATTACCACTTATTTCTCTTTTTCGGTGCCTAGGGGACATAAAATGGACTTTTAAGGTTCTGATCAACATCACACAAAATCTATCTAGCTTTGCAATTATCTCGACAATCGAAAAGTAACCAGGTCGATAAATGTGAGATCGAAACTCCTTTCTCATTTTGGACGATATTTCTAACTAACACTGCCAGAAAAACTGACACTACCACCTCTTTTTTTGGTGTGAGTAGTTTGCCTTATTAGTCCAGTCATTGTGTATTATCGTTGTGAAAATAGTTTTAATGAAAACTTCTACACGGAATGATTTTGAATCTTTGGGTGTGAGAAAAACTGTGTCTAAGTCCATTGCGAAATCGTGTGTGCAAAAAAAGTTATTCAAAGTCAAAGGTCTGCACAAACACCCACAAACGAAAATTCACCTGGGACCAATTCTCTCGAGAAATCAGCCTGAGAAAATTCCAAGGCTGTAATAGACAATTACAAAACATCTATTAGCAGAATCCTCTGAAATTATGTAGCAAATAAGTAAAAACCAGAAAAGGAAGCTCATTGCTGACAAGAACAAATCAAAGCTAGTTAAATTTAATCCAAGTGACATCTGTCTCTTTTCTCTCTCCCGTTTTAAGTCAGAAGGAAATAATATTAATTGTCCCACTTACTAGGGTACATAGGCTTCAATTATAAGCATGCTGTCGTATGAATTTGACTAAAAAACTCGATATTGAGTTTGCCTCGAAAATTACCAATTTGGATTGGAAATATACCAATCAATGAAAAATGCTCTACATATTCATCAGCCAATGTGAAGGAAAGACTTCAATCAAATAACAGTAGACAGAGTTTCTAGCAAAAACCATACTTGCATAAAATTTTTGAATAAATATTGACTTTATTTTTAATTCACCAAACTAAAATGCAAAAACTCAATTATGAATGCATAGTCTTCAGTCACGACGTGCATCTACAAATATCGCTCTGTATATTACTATCCTATTTGATCCGCTTCGAATCCTAAATCGATTCTGTTTCGTTGAAAATTTATAGCTTCGGCTACCTCTCATTTTGCATTTTTCCAGTTGACAGCATATCAACATTCCCACGAGTGACATTCACGCATGTACCAAAAATCTGCATACGACCGTTTCATCCATTATCAACCAACGACGATGGCACAGCTTCCGCCATGAGAAATGTGCATGTAGGTGTGAATGGGAAATTGGTGGGATACATTTGTTTGTTTTGATCTTTGCGAAATTCAGTTAGGAGTAAGGATAACGTACAAACAAACAGACAAAGACCCGTTTGCATACAATCTCCAAAGCTAAAGCACCTGACTTACTATGCGATAATGTAATGTGTGTCATAAATAATGATAGAGAGAAGGATAAGGATATTGTGTACAAGTCATAAATTAAGCTTATGCCGAGCTCTGTTGAAATATTTGATGTTGATAAAGCAAGCTGACACAACTGCTTACGCCTTTCCTATAGAGCGTAGGAAACGGACGCAGGAAGGCTTCTCATAATTCAAAAGCCTTTGTACAGCCAGGAGCTGTATGTTATCATAGAGCGTAATGGAATTCAATTTTCTCTTCATAGATTCACAAGGTCGATTTCAAACACTGAGGGCGTATTTTCAATCATATTCACGTTCCTGCTCTACGAAGTGAATAAATATAGCCATTTTGCGCGACTCTAATTTGATCTGGCCAGCGACCAGCAAAATTCCATTTTCAACTCAAAGAAATCGCTTCCTGCCATTATGCCCGGGGTAAGTAAATGATATCCAGTCTAGCGGAATAATCATTCGAGGAATTCTTTTTGAGCTTCTTTTCCTTGTCGATATTTTCACTGTTTTCATCGAACCTGGTTCATATAATCATTTTCCAGTTCATTGCTTTATTGTGTCAGCAGCACCATTGCGAAAGATTTTCCTGCACGTGTTCAATCGAAACCGTAAAAAATCCGTCCGACCACATTTTCAGCTTATTCCTTTCGAATGGCCATTTCCCGGTTGATATCATAAAAATACACTCCGATAAGACTACTATATTCTGTCTCGTCGAGTTATGTATCAACACCGCAATTTCTCACTTCGGGCGACAATGACTATGAAAAAATCGCACTTCATAAATTCCCAAGATTATTCTAAGATGCTTGTGCGACGATTATCCATGTATCTGCTGCGCAGTGCGAATAATTTGATATCTTGCGACGTTTGAAGCAAAATGCAGAACATGCTTCCTGGTTGCTAATCGGTCTTTTATTTTAAAGTAATTTATCTTAAGATGTTGTCGCTCTGGCATATCGAGGCGCTGTGTGGTGTTAACATGATTTTCTAAAGATTCAGTGCCTGCCGTCGGGAGCAGAGCTTGGGCTGATGACGTGGGTGGCTCAAAGCAACGTCGTCAGTTTGGTGTTACGCATAACGAACTTACCGGCAAGCAACGATAGGATCTTGGATATGATTTGAAGCAATTGTCTGGATAAGTTTGAAACAATGATATTACCGTAATTACGTACTCAAAGTAGAGTGTTATGTGAAGGAAACGCTTTATGAATGGCGTCAATATATTAATTTAAGTAATAGCTGTAATTACGGATTGGAACTTGTCAAGGAGGATTTTAGGTTTTATTAGGTGATTAGGGATGTTTGATGGCTTCGATGTGACGATCGAGGTAAGATAAGGTTTCTAGAAAGCTGTGAGTTGATGTTTTGAATAGTAATTTGAAAATAGGTGCACATTTTAGGCTTTAAATGGCTTTGAAAACTGCTTTGAATTATTTACTTTGGATGTGAAATAATAATTTCTGCAGCAGGGATTTAAATCAATTCATTTTCGACGTCAAAACATATAAACCAATTATCAGAGAGTTTTTTTTGTTGCCAAACTAACGATAAGGCTCTGCGAACTGACTAATGGAAATAGCTGCTAAGGTCACTGGAATGCATGTTTGGGCTCAATGAACTAAGATTTCTTAGTAAACATTTTTAAGAAGCGTATATTATCGAGTGAATATATCACGGGCTGCTAAAGTTTATTCTTCCTGATGCGAATTCAGCCCCGAATGATTAATTGCGACTCCGAAATGGGCTTCCAATTAACCTATCTTTTGGTAGGTACGTTATTTAAACCAGAAGTAAAGTGAGTTCTGGAAATAACCATACTACACTCGTACGATCAAAAAAGCGAAAAGAAATTTCTATTGAAATTTTCGCCCTAAGAACAAAATTAAAACAAAAATTTATTTAATTTAATTCAAATGACCTTGATAGCATTAAGAATTTGATTGAAACCAAATAGCCCGTATCAATTATTTCTTCTGTCCGATACGCTTATTCGACATAATTATCAAGTGATTAAAATCAGCTGTAGTCAAATTAATAGTTATCCGCTACAGTATTCTTATCATTAGTGTAAGCTGATAGCATTGGCTGTTTCATAGCAAATACAAAATCTATAATTTACTTGGTGCGAATTATAATTGACTAAAATGAGAAGTGATTTTGATCCTTCTGTATTTATGAGTTCTGCATAGCTTCGATTGTTTGATTTTTTGCGACCACCCGAGAACAAATCAAAAACGTTATCGTCTTTTGTTTCTGAATTAATATTATTAGCTGCGAAGCTTTTTGTTTTGGGCAAAGTCTTAGGTTACACGTAATTGTTTATGTATTTATATTGTAGTATCTGAGTTGCCGTATATTTTTAGGTAGATATAAGTATGATTCAAGAATTTCAATTAACCATTAGAATTTGTAAACGACATGCTACCGCATTTTCTCCAATATTACAATTTTTGTTTTTTCCCAGCTCTCCCATCACAAAAAAAAACCTTGATAAAATTACATTAGTGTCATAGTGCTGCGGTGATATGTTATAAGGAATGAAAGAACACAACGATTGCAAGTTAATCGATTGACAAATATAGTAAAATGTGTAAATATTAGAGTAGTATGACGACTCCCTTTTCTCGTTTGATACGTCGTCTGCAGCTGCAAGGAATAATTTTACGGGAATTTCAGGTATAATGTAATGGAATATGAACCAAAAGCTGGTGCTTTGGTTGAAATCAGTAGCAAATATGCAACATCAATCATATGTAAAATCGAGCAGCATAGCGAAACAAAAAATGATAATGATAATGACCCAGGAATCAAATATTTTTGATATTGGCTACTATTAGATCCCATCAGGAATCAATTTGTGATGAAAGTACTTTTCTTGTGCTGCAGTAAAATTCGCAAACTGAAGTAATTTGATGTTTGCATTCCACAAAATTTCAATTTATTTTTCACATTCCATGGTATAATATTTCATTGCAATGAAACACAAGTAGATTACTGGATACTCCATTGGAGTGTAAGGCTACTAACTCAGATTTAGATTGATAGCCAATTATTTAAATATTTGTTTAATATTTGTTTCAGCCAGGTGAGAAACCTTTCCATAGAGCTCCAGGAATTTTGAACTGTAAAATTGATTTGGTTTTTGAAAAATAATTTTCAGTTTATACCGTGCGCAACAGCCTGGCACCTCAAATCTAACTTAATTACTTGTTGTTATTATTCGAATATAGTTTCATTAACTAAAAGGCGTAATTTTCATTCGCCGACGATAACGACAACGGTGAAGAGTCATCGAAAATGAATAAACAATTCATCGCAGTTAATTTAATCGTTTATCAGTCTTTTGATAACTGATATATCTTTTGATAACTGATTTTTATAGTAACTGATTATAAAAGTAGTGTGTTGCTGTAAAATTCTGTTGCATGAATAACATGAGGTGCTAGGAGTTGACAACAGCTTTTCAAGACAGAGTTGTGGGAAATAATCAAGTGATCAAGTTACTCTCTCGATCAGAAAGAGCGAAATGCCAATTGATGGCGCCCTTTAGCTTCCAGAACGCGAAAAAATATCAAAAAATATTCCTGCCGTTATTTTTGGAAGCCAACGGTGGACGATTGATGAGATAAAGAGATTATGTGGACTTTCGTTCAATGAATACGAATGAAATATTACAGTAAAATTTTTGATCAAGGTTAGAGTGACCTGAATTGGTACTGAGCCCCATTCCACTCGCATATTGGACAAAAGAATGTCATCGCTTTCATCAAAATAATTTTTGGCAGCCTTTTCACAAGTATATGTGACAAAACGATATGTATGTTTATTACTGTTTGTGTTTCGTCTTCAACGTGGGTAAAGTAAGGCAAGAAACAAGGCAAAACATAAACGTTCTTGCATAATTTAATCTCTAGACCTTCACTTTGATTATTGTTTGCATACGCCTTCCTTATAACAGTAATACCAGCCTTGCATTACCATTTTCACTCTAAATAACGACACTAAATAAATTACCGCTCCGTAGAATAACTAAAATTTGACTTTTAGTAGTTTTGCAAATAGTGAACTTACTAGAACAGACAAACCAAATGAGCTCTCCCAACTAGTTATTGAGTCATCGACATAAAGATTCTACAAAACTTGGAAGTCAAATTCTGTTGTAGAGATGAATGTGTCTTTTAGAATACAAAGGTATTAAAAGCATACAAATGCCTTTCTTATCCACGAAATTTTTTTAAGAAAATGTGCTATAAAATATATACCATGCTCCACAAAGACTTAACAGCATGTCTTTATACTTTTCAATAGTTCATTGTGCCTTTACGAAAACACATATACTGGCCACAATTATAACCATAACATTTTTTACTATACCGGCTTCTATCAGTTAGTTGTCAGTTATTGCTTATTTTGAATTACGTATTATTTGAGAGTAAATGGCCGAATATTTTCCATGCATGTAAGTAATGTTGAATTTATGCTCTTTCAATACATCTGCTCAAACTTAATAAATTAAACCTAATGGTAAATTTTCATTCTGTTGTTGTGACCAAAAGAACAAGCAATTGAAAACAAACCGTTCAAATAAATTGGCATCAATTCTACAATGCTCTGGCGTCACATAATGTCTTGCTTTTTGCTCTCTGAGTAATCGAAGCTTGTTGCTTAACATACTCCGTTATTGAGCTTTGGAGCGTCTTCTTATTGATAATAATAATTTTACAATAACAAACCATAATGGAATCAGATATTTACAAAACAATAATTACATCACTATCTGAGAGCTCATTGTAAAATACCGCAAACTACTGCCACCATCAAAGATACTTTCGGTCTCATTCAATTGTTTCATGCACACATAGAGAGTATTTTGCTTCAAAACAAAGCACTCTCCATTGCTTTATTGCAAAGAATCTGCGATTGTAGTTATTATTGTCTTTGATGACTGATTGCATGCAAAACTAGTACCGGGTTGATACAGTTTCAGTTTTCAGTGCGCATCCGGAGTATTGGCTTATCGCATTTGTCGCGCGTATTCTCGGATTCATCAACAAATGATTTGGTAATTTGCTAGGTACTTTCATACTCAATTGTTATGGGTACAAATCATAATATCAGCACTGACTCACGTGCACATGTGCATAGCGTGTTACCCTTATCGCACCCCATGGGTTTTCAGAATCTCCTTAAGATATCGATAACAAAGTAAATCTTAAATTTGAATTTCATTCGATAGTCATCTATTTTTAAAATCACATTTTAATCATACAATATTTTTGATTAATAATCCCGATTTAATCCCTTTTAGATTTGCCGAGACTGGAAATATCTAAATTCAATTTGATTTAATTTGTGATTCGAAATTGAATAAGTACGCGTATGTTGCAGATTTATTGATTACGTTATCATTGATCGTAGTTTGATTGAGTGAGTGCGAGTTTTTTTTCTGGCAGGTATATAAACAAATCAAACGTACGAGTGCGAATCATACGGTTTGTGAAATGAAAGGTTTCGCGGTATTGATACTCGCCGTTTTGGCAGTTGGCGCTTACGGCCAATTCAACCCACAACAATGGGACAATAGGAATACCATTGTTCATTTGTTCGAATGGAAGTGGGACGATATTGCTGCTGAATGTGAACGTTTCCTTGCCCCGAAGGGTTATGCTGGTGTTCAGGCAAGTTTTTAAATTGAGGTGAAATATTTTTTTGGGAGCCCGTTATGAATCGCAAATTGAATCATCTTTTGAATTCGGAATTTTTCGGCAATGTGGCTTTTTCATTTTTGGTTGCAAGCTAGTGAAATGCAAGTGAACTATTTCAAGTGACCTCCGGAAATATCTGTTTATACAAAATAATAAATAAAGAATTGTATGTATGTGTCTACTACTGATGAAAATTGGTCGTGTTGTAAACACAGGGCTTTTCGGCTGAATGTACAAAAATAAAAATTCAATTACATTTCCAGGTATCACCGGTCAATGAAAACATTGTCGTATCAGGACGACCATGGTGGGAACGGTACCAGCCTATTTCGTACAAACTGATCACCCGTTCCGGTAACGAACAACAATTCGCCAACATGGTTAAGCGTTGTAATGCTGTTGGTGTGAGAATTTACGTCGATGTCGTTTTCAACCACATGTCTGCAGACAACAGTAATCCAATCGGAACAGGTGGAACTCAAGCCAATCCGTTGGCGAAAAGTTTCCCAGGAGTACCATACAGTTCAACGGACTTCAATCCTACATGTGCTATCACCAGCTATCAAAATGTCAACCAAGTCAGGAATTGCGAATTGGTCGGCTTGAAGGATTTGAATCAAGGAAACGCATGGGTGCGTGACAGGATTGTCGATTTCTTGAATCATTTGGTTGACTTGGGTGTTGCTGGTTTCCGTGTTGATGCTGCTAAGCATATGTGGCCTGCAGATTTGAAGGTACGAATGATTTATGTTTTGATTTTGTGGTGAAAGTATTCTGACTATATATTCTTAGTAATCATCAATGAATTATTTTAAATTTCAGGTCATCTACGGAAGAATTAAGAACTTGAATACCGGTCACGGTTTCCCAGCCAATGCCAAGCCTTTCATTGTCCAAGAAGTCATCGATCTTGGCGGAGAAGCCATTTCTAAATACGAATATGTCGACATGGGCGCTGTCACTGAGTTCAAGTTCTCTGAGGAAATCGGAAAGGCTTTCCGTGGTAAGAACGCATTGAAATGGCTGGTCAACTGGGGTCCACAATGGGGCATGATGCAATCTAACCAAGCTTTGGTCTTCGTCGACAATCACGACAACCAACGCGATGGAGGCAACATTTTGACCTACAAGAATTCCAAACAATATAAAATGGCCACCGCCTTTACCCTAGCTCATCCATACGGTATCACTCGTGTTATGAGCTCTTTCGCCTTCTCAAACAAAGATCAAGCTCCACCATCTGCTGACGGCGGTAAAACAATTTTGTCGCCCAGTATCAATGCTGACGATTCTTGTGGCAACGGTTGGGTTTGTGAACATCGTTGGCGTCAAATCTACAACATGGTTGGTTTCAAGAATGCCGTTCGCGGAACTGGTCTCAATGACTGGTGGGATAATGGAAACAATCAGATCGCTTTTTGCCGCGGTGGAAGTGGTTTTGTTGCTTTCAATTTGGAAGGACGTGACTTGAATCAATCTCTACAAACCTGCTTGTCAGCTGGCACCTACTGTGATGTGATTTCGGGATCCAAGGTCAATGGAAAATGTACTGGAAAGAGTGTTACTGTAGGATCAGATGGCAGAGCTAATATTTACATTGGAAACAATGAAGATGATGGTGCTCTGGCTATCCACAAGAACGCTAAATTGTAAAGTCAGCAATAAATTGTGAAATTTTTATTTGATATAGTAATTTTTATTATATGGTTATTAGTTTCTGCTCATGTGTAGATTTTAGTGGTTTAATTAAACTGACATCGAGTTGGTCTAAACTTGTGATGAAGTGGCTTTCGTTTCGTATTGTAGATTGAATTTATACCTAAGTGATAAGGCCAAGCTCGAAAGTTAGCGAGAACAAAAATATATGAGGCAAGCTTTATCAAATAAGCACAATTTATTTATTTGGTGACACATGCTGCACTTAATTTTGTGTGACACGTGCTGCACTTAATTATGAAAGCTATTGAATAGTTAGCACAGTGCTCATTAAGGACTTTTCGGTTCACTTATCGATGTAATAAATTAATTATTTACATTTTCATGCTCTGACAAATCAAAACGTATTTCGTTTCTGTCTTTTAAGAGTTCTAGTACCATTCTACGAGTAGAACTAATGGGTTATATGATACGTTTCAATATTCTTCTTATTAATTATAGCTTAAATAACAAAAGCTTGTTAAAATCTTCCAACTCTAATTCATCGCATCTCTTCTCCTCAAATACGACGATACGATTCAAAAACAAACTCTCATTATTCAAGCTCAGTATTTCGTTTTCGCAAAACATTACCAAGCTGTAACGTCTGTAGAAAACCATCCCTTTGTAAAAAAATATCGAGAAGAAAATACTTAAGGGATATGTTTCAGATTCAAGAATAATGAATATCATATTTCGTATGCACAACGTTCGCCTGAATCTCTTTCTATTTCGAAACAGAAAATATTCTACATTACCTTAGAGAATATTTTCCCATAGGAGCAGGCAAACTGTTGCATATCGTCCATGCCGGAACGTTTTCGACACAAATTTTCACTAAATCGTTCGCAATAGCACCATTCGAAATAGGAATTTTCTGCTATGTTCAATGTTTCTGCTATGTTCAATCCTCCATCCTCCCATTTTATGAGGATTTTTTTGATTGGAGAAACATATGTGTGGTAAAGAGCTTGCCTTGTTTTTAGCATTTTGTATTTTTCGTAAGATTTCGCATGATTTTATTTGCAAGCAGTGTGTGTATTAGTATAAATTTGGAATAAATGCAACATATCAAGGTGAAGGTGAGGTATTTTTAAGGCATTTGAAACAATAATTGGAAAAAACTTTTGCTATTTCGTTAAGAAGCTTTGCCAATCATACTCATTTGATGGGAGTAACATATATTTCTGCATCCACCTTATACTGTTGGTCTACTCTCCCAAAAATATGAGTCATTCCAGACATAATTTACAGTATTCAAGGTGTGCGTGACAATCTCGCACAATTTTGTGTAAAATATAATCAGACTTCTGTCGAAAAAATGCTCAAATCATCAATGAAATGTTAGGCGTCACTATCAAAAAACACTTTAAAAAACGCGTTAAGATTGTTCATTTAATATATAATACGCTTGAGCCGAAATATATAAACATCTCCAGGAACTTTTTATTTTTTTATTTTGCGCCCAGTGTGGGCTAATCAGTAATATAAAATCATACTTATACGTGACTGTTTTACTAACGCGACACATCTTATCCAGTGTTTAGATGTATGTTTTAAGTCGAATGGCATTAATTTTTGGATCAAATGGTACTAAATTATAGATTAATAAAGAAAGGAGAGTAGGTAGTCCGGACCACCTTCCCAAAAAAAAAAATTTCGACCTTATGTTATATGAATATTCAACCAAATTTTACAGCTGAGTCCCAGAGCTGTAGGCAAAAAGCCTATAATACAGATGATAGTTAGAAAGAGTCTTTTTGGAAATTTAAAGCAAAGTGAAATCTAAAAGGCTTCGAGGGCCGTCTGTAAAACTGAGCAGCAGATGGCGATTTACTGTTGAAGAAATAAAAAGTATAATTAAAAACATGATGGATGAAAATGTTATTTCTGGAGACATATTTTCATTATTGCGTAATAATAAAAATGATGTATGAGCTTATGTTCATTTGTTTTAAAGAAAAATGTATTTTTTTTATTGAAATAATTAAAAAAAGGTGGAAAAAATAAGGTTTTTGTAAATTCACGAATAAGTTGTATTTGATTTCCAAGATAAAATATTTGGACTATTCATTGGGCCAGCATAATTAAAATCGCAGCAAAAAGTCAGAGCCATAGACATCATTTTATGCAAGGTTCGATATATAAGGTTACTGGATCATACGAAATGTTGCCAAGAGATTGTCTATCTATTCCTGCCGCTCAAACCAAACATTCTTGAAGCATCTTACATTAGGTAGTTAGCGTATATACCACAATCTAACTTATGTCCTGAAATCTCTTAAATATGAGAATTTCGTAGTACCCGAAACCTTATTCCCGCATGACGAAAGTTTTTCCCAACTGCAAGATATTTACCAAGAAACGTCTTGTACGAACGTTTCATTAAATGACAAAACACGCTTTTTGTTGGCTAAATTGATGGTTTGGATAACTTTTGTACACAACACATCGTTATCGCCATGGGGATGCCATCAGTGTTGACTTAAGAGAGGTTTCACGTAGCTGACGGCTGTTACGATGTTTAGTCTACCGGATAACAAGAGTAGTTGCCGCAGGTAATAACGGCAATCTATATATACATACATATGTATGTATGTAAGGATGCAAAAATTTACAAGTTACGATGATACCATATGCAATATAAAAATGGACATATATATTAATAGCGCATTTATTTTTGATTGTTCGTTTGAAGTTAAATAGTATTTAATAGCTTTAGGTTTTTGTATATTTGTTGTTGGAAATTCAAATTCTTAAAGAAAGTCCGAAGCAAGCATTCTCTTAGAGGTGAACTTATTTTAAAGATTAATTAATGAGTTTAAATTTTTGTCAACCCCAAAGCAGTTCTCATTGATATTCAGTTCCCGGCAGACCCAGAGCCCTGTATCAACAAAACTAAACTAATTTGGTTTCAAATACTGTATTGATTGCACTGATAGAGAATAATCTGGGTACATACTGTACCGGACCCTGGTTGTAGCGCCTATGATGATGATGAAACACTTTAGGCAAGAAAATGACTAATCCTTCTAAAGACGATCCGCGCAGGGATTCGCTTAGTACAGCGTTTTTGATTTAGTTTCCGTTTTCACGATTATATCAATAATTTTTTTAATTTTTGTTATTTTTAGTCCGTTTTCCACTTTTAAGTGCACTTTAGACCAAAATTTAACTTTTCTAAGCATTCTGGACTTTGTTCCTAATATATTGCATATTTACCATGCATTGATTATCTCGAATGCTCCATTGTATGGAGAGGTACCCTTTATGCAAAAACTACATTTAGCAACCTACATTGAGGTTAAGACTATATAGGAACTCTCCGGACCGCAACCTTTCTCCACAAGAGACCATTCGGCAATGCCTCTTTTCTTTGAGATATGCTGTCAACGGGGTGGCGTTTCGGTTGTAATTGACCCTTCACGTAATTGGTAAATCGAAACAAATGGGTCCTGTTTTGATTTTGGTTGAGTTTTAAAAGAACTTTGACGGAAACCTGATTTTTCCGGGGCCAGAATATTTCGTGCTTTTTTTTATAAGTATTTGTGCGAAAATATTCAGAGTACAAAATTATATAGGGATCTGCAAACCAAGTCAAGAGGGGGCGAAAAAGTGTTGGTAAAATTAGCTCAATTTCATTCGAATTTACTGAATTTATTAAAGCAAACAAGATCAGTTGATCATTTTCCCTTGTTTCCAAAATGAGAAGAGAAATCTTAATATACGCAGGATATTTTTCTGATAAAACTATAAGTGTGTTCTATCTATTATACCTTTGACTGATAAGTTTAGGATCCAAAATTTGACGATTTCACTCGCCTCAATTCAAATTTGTCTTCTATTGTATCTGTAATTGAATTTTATCAACAACTGGTGATTATAAGAAAAAATATGATATGAATCAAATAGGTGTTACAAGGGTTTTTACGAATGTTTCATTAAAGGCGACGATTGAGTTCTATGAAAATCTTATTAAATTTCGAAATGTATTAGAATAAATCTCTACATGTTTTCGATGCTACCCCTGATCAATGATGCTAAATCTGAATTTTAAAAAATTCATACTATGATACTCTAGAATAATGAATTAAACAGGACCTTGATGAAAGTCTATTAGGCAACAATATTGTTCTACACAATCGGATTCAATGATGATTTAATATGTCGGCATTCATATCAAAACGCTTGAAATGTTCTTTCGAATCTTCCAAGAAAAAAAAAATTTACCTGAACATTTGAGTCCTTGGTGATAAACACCATAAAGCAGAGATCCACAATGATCACAAAACGTGGGACTAGAGTATGTGAATGGATTGAAGTCGTGTTTCTTTTCAGCATCCTAAATACACAGAAATAATATATGATAAATTATTAAAAATCCATAATATATAATTAAATGCTTCAGTATGGTCTTGTCCTTGTTGATAAAATTTTCTTTCTTCACTAGCGTATTTCAGTTAAACTTCATGAATATGTTCCATCTTTTTTTCTACCACAGCGAAATAAGAATCTTTTTGACTATCCAACTCAATACAGCTGCAATTTTCAGACATAAAAACTTTCGTCGTAATTCAAATCAAACAAATTTTATTAGAATAACTTTTCAAGAAATTACCACGTTATACTTCTGCCGGTAAATAGCTGAATAATACAATATTCATCTCGAACGAGAAATAAAACCATCCTGAATATGAATAACAAAAAATTACATAAAAGATTTCATTGAATTCCGGTCCCAATAGATCTCGTCAAGCGACCATTGGACATTTCAAATTACCAAAAGCTCACTGGTTCGACAAAAAATTGCCCGAAGTGCTCTTCACAAACGTATTTTTCTCTGTGCGACAAAGAAAAACAGCTTTAAACTTTATAAATAAACGGTTTTGTTTAAAATTCGAGAATATTTTATTATATTCCCTTGTGGAGAGTTTTGTGGCTGTTTTGGTTTCATTATTACAGCTGAGTCTCATACAGGTATTTGCGTGTTGCAAATTGAGGGATGTTTATGGGAAAAAAATGAATAAAGAATGAAAAGAGATTATTTAAGGAAAGAAAAAAAAATCAAGGTGTAGAGACGGAAAAATAAGGATCTGAATGGTATTTTTGTGAAAAACTTTTTTCTTAAATAAAAATTAATTTCTTTCGTTTTACAATAGATTCCCGGCGAGTTGACCGTGGTTAGATGTCGGCGTTATTTTTGGTCCATTTTAGGAGGTGGGAGGTTTTGAAATTGTGGGAATAAAAGATACAAAATTGAGTTGTAGTTGAATCTATGGTGTTCTTTTTGTGGCAATGATGTTTTGCCATTTTACAGAGTGTTTTGCAGATTTCCCAAAAGAAGTTTGAGGGATTTTTATTTGTATTTTGAACATCGTAGACTTCAAAAGTATTTAGTATGATATAATTTGAATATTATGAATGAAAGTAAGTGATTCGGGGGCTAAATTGAGTTAATGCTTGTACGCTGGTAGGGGTTAGGGGCTAAAATATGGATCCCGCCATTTTCACCATCATGTTTCTCACAATAACTTGGAACCGCTAATAAATGCTGGAGAATTGAGTCTTTACTGGTATAATTTCAGAAAAAGTGGCATATGCTTGCTCTATATCAACCTAGGCAAATTATTTTCTCACATTTTATGGATGCTTATGGCAGTCCTTGCAGCTGGCGAGATGTCACCCGTCACAGTTTACTCATTTAGTTATTTACCAGCGCAAATGAAGCATTTAGGCTATTTATTTACTTTAAATCAAACAAAGCATGAAACAAATAGACTAATAAGCACTAGAAGTGTTTTACTTTATTTGAAAAAATTGAATAAATTTATAAAGTTCATGATAAAAATACACAGCAAAAACCAGTATTGGTGAGGATTGGATTTGTGAGTTTATGACGGTTGTACTTTGTTCAGAACTGATCTGAACCGAGCTGAAATGGTTGGGGAATAATATTTTCTGAGAATGTTTAACATTTTCCAACATATGTTAACTGGTTCATTTTTGGCGTCGGTTTTGATTTAGTGAATACATGTGCCTAATCCGCCTTACTGATTCGTTGAAAACTATGATATTGGATAACATCAATCAACCTCTTAAGCCAAGCACGGAGATTAGGTAAAAAATTGGATCGAACTCTCCCCATGGTAGCAGCAAAATAATCAGAACAGAGAAATTCAATAGACCTCTCCACAAGCGTGAATTCATGTGCTAAAATTAATGTGACGGCAGTCAATAATTGTCTTGTCAAATATGTTCTTTCACAAAAGTTAGATTTCTGTACAGTATTTTCATGAAACAAGAAAACATAGGACCTAAAATTAGGAAGTTTACACAAATACTGATGATGACCATTTAATTCTAGCTAAATTTCAAATTTTGCTCCCATTTTACTACGTCGGACATTAAAAAACCTGGTAAAATAATGGAGAGTTTATGTAGCGTTTATTACAGTTTAATATTGGCAGTAAGTTTTACCTCAAAACTCCGTATGGATGTGGTAAAATCATTAGCGAAAGTTTTGCAAAATAAAACAAGAGCACATAACCATCTTTCGCGAAGATAGAGTTGATAGAAATAAAAGATTTAGTCTGTATCTGAATGATGGTAAACTATCAACGTCGTATGGATTATAAAGATCTCACGAGACAAAGACCTACAGCTGCTTTTGGACTGATTCGACCCTATTGCTGTGGACCTCAAAAGTAGGGGGCTAGATAATTCGCGCATATTTGAATAATGGACGAATCAGACTTGGGTAAAATGAATCGTAACCCATAGGTTTTTGAATTTATTCGCACGTCTTTTAATGAACCGCAGTTGCTGATCCAGCACTTCATTTAAAAATTGGCTTCAGATAGAAGGATTTCCAGAAAGAGCGGCACAATTCGCAAGAAAGTGGTTTATTGAAAATTATATGCACGGGCAAGATAGGCAACTTCATACACTCGAGTATGCAATTATGAGGGTGCAAGTCAGAACCAGTGCCTTTGTAGACGTTAAGTTCTTTGAAGGCCCTTGCGAACTTCTCTGTAATTAAATACATTTTACTAACGATATTTGGCGAACAGAACGTTAGACAAGCTTGTTCAAGAACAAAATACTTATTGGAAACGGTCGGAGAACTTGTCACGAATTTTTTGAGATCTAGACGAGCAGGATTTTTTTCGTACATCGATGTGGAGTAAATCCAAGAACTTTTTAGCATCCTGAATTATATTTTCGCCTATGTTATCAGCATAGTATTGATTGTCAGGGAGTCTAGTGCTAATTTATTATATTCATTTTTGATATCATCTTTAACATCAGTATTGGTTTCAATTTCTTTATAAAGTGTGTTTCTTAAACTCCGCAAATATTTAAACTGTTATGCAGCCATGGTTCAGAAATTTTGCCTTGACTCTTAATCTTTGGGATGTATTCATCAATTACTGGCAGATTTGCGTAGTGAGTGTCCCTCACATGGTTTTTGAGATTTCATTTTGCAAATTAATTTGCTAACTGCCTTGGTCTGATAAATGTGCTTTCTTGTCTAAAAAGAACCAGTTTTACTAGTTCGGGAAGACCATTCCTCATTTTGAGGAAGAGCACTTCAAGGCCGGATTGAGTTTCGGTCAGACTAAGTCTATATAGGCCCCCGATAATGAGGTTGCTATTTTTTATGGGTGCTCCTCTGTCGTCAGTAATCTAGTAGCAAATGAGCTGGATACTAGATGCCAGATTTTTATGAGGAACAGCTAATCATTAATATATGTTGATGTGTTGATAACATCTCGATGCAAGTGGAGTAATCATGTATCGTTTTCTTTCGAATAGTCTGGAAATCAACCAATTATTTTTTTTCAGCTAATTAATTAATGGCTAATGGTTAAATCATATCGCCAAATTTGAAACCTTTTTATTAGCGCTGGCGATTCATTTTTTGTTACACGTTTTTCGTTGGAAGTTTTTCACCTGGAGCAAACTCAACTTACCATTAAACTAAAACACAAAAGACCTCTTTATCTGCGCACTTTTTATCCCACGAAAAAAACATATTTTCATTTTTTCAATTATCTTCCTACATATTTCGACCCACTGAAAAGCTCTAACAGCAAACGATTCAAAACGTTTCATCGTTATCTCTTTAGCATAAGTCTTGAAAATATTCAAGGTAAGATAATCAACAGTTCGTTCAATTGCAAAAAGTGGGAAAAACAAAAGTACAAGGACACCCTTAGACCAAGCAGACACAAACTGGCTGACTGACTGAAAGTCGAATGGAAATGTCAAAAAGCAACAAGGGACAAGGATAATAGGCAAAGCACGGCACGATAAGTCTTGCAAATTCAAAAGGCTACCGACACAGTGTGTGGGTGCAATGTTTCGAGAAAGGACATTTTCTTTTCGACGATTGAAATTCGCTCGACGACATAGCGAAATGAAAAGTTTCGTGAAGAAAGATGATTTATTTGTATTAGTCATACATAGAATCAATGTTGTACTTATCCACTCATGGATATGATAGGTGGTTAGGGAGACACATGCTGTGACATTTTGTTTGTCTTTGCTTGTTTGAAGGATTATTTATCAAATGATTTTGAAACTTTCTCTTTTTAGGTAATGTTTAAACACGTGTGTGATAAAGAGGGATTGATTTTTTCGAGCTAAGAGAAAGTTGTTATGGTGTGTTTGTGAATTGATGGGAATCTTTTGGGAAAAAAAGTCAAGTGGGTTGAAAATAAATTGATAAAAATTATAATTTTTAAGTTTTCATTGTGCTGATTCATCTTGAAGTTTTTTATTTAATTTTTCTATCATAATTAAAACAACAGAGTCACTTTTCCACGAAGAATTATGGACTGACTTGAAGTAGTATTCAATGCTGTTGGTTTTTAAGTTTTGAAACGAAATAATTGGCTATTCGGATTGACATTTTTTTCATTACTGGCGTTGCACGATTATTATTACTATTATTATTATTTTATCTATTATTATTTTTTTTTTAATAAATTACAATAATGTTTTTATTGAATTTTATATCAAAAGACCTTGCATAGACAATAATAATCCAATTAATAAAAAACCTACATCAAACTTTTCAATGTATCAGTTTAAAATAGGCAAAAATGCCAAAGTCGAATAATTAATCAATATTTCATTTAATTTTCAGTGAAAATCCTCTACTCTCGGAAATTTCGTTACTGTCTACATGCATTTGCTTAAAAATTAAACTGCACCTGCTCTCATTCTCATTAAAATACGCTTTTCAACACCTGTCACGAATTTTCCCATTAAATGAACCAATAGCAATTTGTGCACCAGCAACAACGTACCGTTGTAGTTTGAAGGAAATCGCTCAAAAATTTATAGCACAGTAGCGACAGTTGTCGATCGATATTTGTGTGTGTGTGTGAGCAAGAAGTGATACCCAGTAACAAAAAAAGCTCGAAAATTGGTAAAAAGGGACTGTGGAAATGTATGGTATGGCATGGCAATGTCGGTCAGGCAAATTCAACGCGAGGATGAAAATTTAAATGGAAAAACAACAATAATATGAGTTTCAGTGGAAGCTCAGAATTCCAATGGGAGGAAAATTGCTTGAATTGAAACTGAAGGATGGTAGAGAAAAAAAAATACTTCGCACGACAACAGCTGTTCAAACAGCAAGTTTTTTGGGGGGGATGAAGTGCATCTAAGAGGTGAATAAATGAAATGCATCTAAGAGGGAATAAATATTTTTGGAGCTTTTTTTGTGCAACTGACATGGTAGATGGTAGAAAAATCTTGTTTTTTTTTACTTATTTTAATAAATTACACATTTTTCCTACCTTCAAATTTAAAATGAAAATCTCTTGATATACTTTTCCATTTTCATTGTCTTCTTACGTAAAAAATAGAAATGAAGATTAAAATAAAATGAACTAATTTCACTAAAATGACTTCCTCGAAAATTGCTGGTTATAAATTGTTAGACTGCGGACTAACATCTTTTACGGGACTACCAAAAGAAACATTGAGAAATAATTAAACAAAAATATCAAGACATTCCTCTTATCGCATGTTAAAAAGATACAAGTGATTAAAAGTGGATGGAAAAGTTGAAATAAATTTGTCGAAATTCTTGTAGCCTCAGCTTCAAGATCCCAACTCATTATAATCCCCTGAAAGTATATGAAAGCTAGCTTTGGAATTGACTTTTTCGGAGATTTTCGTCGTCGTAGCACTACAGCCCCTCTCGGGCCTTGGCTTGGAGATTTTCGTAGCATGAATAAAATTGAATTAAATCCCAGAGGGAATGAAGGAATGGTCGAGGAAATATAGCAAATTATAGAGCAAATTATAGAACTAGTTAAACAAGTCAACTTAGTGCTTTCTGAAAGTTGTTATGTTTATGGAATAGATTGGTGGTTTTCATTTCATTTAGTTTTGTTCGGTGGAAGTTAAAATGGGTGAAAAATAGTGCAAAATAGTTAAAGGGCTCTTACGAGTTTTTCTGGGGGCATAGAGTATTATGAAAGTCAGACAGAATTATGAAACCGATGGGAATACGTATTTGAAATAAGCAAAACCTTTTGCTTATTAGCATTTTAAACTGAATTTGTTGGAATTTAAAAAGACCGAGCTATAGTTAATGCAACATGTCAAATTAAGAATATGATATTTGATTGAGAATAAGGATGTGATAAACATCAATATAAGCTGACATACAGAAACACAATTTTGTGAAAAGATTCCGTCTAAGAAGTAAAAACCCTGCCCAGCACTTAGCACTTGAATACATAAATTGATATTTATTAAATTTTCTTTATAACATTCTGCGAAATGAACTTAAAAATCAAACCGTTCAGTAAATATAATTTTCACGATGATTACTGAAATGACAATACAAAAGAACTCAAGTACAGGGAAGAGATGGTTGTTATTGAAAAGACAGTGCTTAAAGAAATAGAAACGTGTATAAATTGCTAGCCAGTCTAATGGTAGGTTGGGCTTTGGAATGAAATATATCAATCCGATAGAAGGCCCAGTCAAACATCTGCTCAGAGTTCAATCTTCTGGTCAGCTGCATACTACCGGAACAACAAAATGATCAGTATACAATGTGCTGAAAAATAGGTTTTTCTTTCATATTTCAAGACAGCGTAATTTAGGGAAAAAATGCAGCTAGTTAGATTTTTTAACGAATTTTAATTCTATTTTCAACAATGGCAAATGTAGTCTATGAGAATTTCGAAGATATTATTTTATAGAAAGAATGAAATCAATTTCATTGTTTTCAATCAAATCAAATAATCATAGAATAAACTTACAAGTGTTAATAAACATTATTATGCAATTTGATTGAACGTACAATTCATAGCAAGATATATTTCCGAAAAAATGACAGCTAAAAACGTAAAACATTCTAGGTTTGGAATTTTATGTTTCCATAGCTGTTTTATTAGGTTGCACCAGAAAAAAAATTCACAGAAATTAAGAATTAAAAATTTGCGCCCAGTGTGGGTTATAAATAAAGCAAATGTAATTTTTATGGTCCGCATCGAAGTGAAAGTGAACAAACATGAGGAAACATTTAAGATGATGAGGAACTGGATTTTTTTCGAGCAATCTACTCTTATGGATGAACGCTATTACGCTCAACTCAATTTTAGCCACCATCGACTTAGGGCAGATATTTTGAACCATGTATTTCTCAATAAAACCATGCTTATCTCAGAATATGAGTGGCTTTGTTTGGTTATTTGTCGAGTTTGCAGTTAAATTAGAGTGTCATTTACCGTATGAATTTATCGATTATTTCTACCCTCAAGTGCTTATGTATTTCTAAGCTTAGATCCTACTATGGATTTCGAACGATTCCTTTCAGGCCGGTATTTTTGTTAGTCTGTAATTTTCATCGGTTCGTTTTTGAGTTCTGAGTGCTTTTGAGTGCGAGTTGATTTCTGTTTTCGTAGTCATATTTAAAATTTTTTTTTAGCTAAGAGCTAAACAAGTTTGCAGGTTGTTTCAGTGAGCTCAGTTTGCTGCATTTTCTGGTTTTTGCCATCAATAGATTCTGCTGTGCCTTCCCTTGATCTTTAGTTGATATTGTGAGACCTAATACTTCTACTTCGCAGCCACCTGTCATTCTGGTAATTCTAAGCATAATCACTACTTCACTCCTAATTTTTATAATACCTGAATAAATAATAAAAATGTAAAATTTTATCGTTTGAATTTCTGTGATAGTGTTCAATCAAGTTTGATTATTTAACAAATTTCTGCTGATTTTGAGTTAATATTTTTCCACTTTTGTTCCATGCTCGTCATTATCAGCCAGTGGTTTCGTGACTCCGTGACTTTGGTGTTATGTCAGAGGGTCTGAGATTAAAGTTTGATTCTCAGTTCGAGAAAATGTTGAATAAATAAAACAGAAGATAGCACCAGCTGTGGTCCTGAGGGTATACCAAATATTTTCATCTTTGTGTGCTTTCCATCCGTGTTTGTAAGCCTTAGAATTTCATTCGTACCTTTCTGCAAATTTGCTAACATTTTCTCCATACATAGATTTTTCATTCAAAGAACCTTAGAATCAGCCTGTTAAAGCTAAATAGACACCGTATTTTGGGGTTAATTTGCTCCTGGTTGACTTCCCGCCTATGTGATCGTGCTTGTTTTGTTACTGTTAATTACTTTTCTTTCTCTTCTTTTTATCCCACTTCTGATGTTTTCCTGTTCCATCCTTGTTGTTCACGCTTGCCACAGTAGTTAAAATACTGGTTTTACCAATCACCATGAATTATGACTATATTGATAATTTCTATATTTTATGATATTTCATTTGGTCGACAGAATTAAAAATTTAGTTTTTTTCGTTTCATGTTTTCTCCCATCTTTTTCGCCGTTAAATTTATTCCTAACAGCTGCTGCTTGTTTAGGCCACTAACTATTTTGCTTACTTCTTATCTTCTCTATTCCAGCCATTGCAACCCGGATAAGTTCCCAGATGAAGATGTTGTTGGAGCGAAAAAATCAGTTAATGGTTGAATGTTTTGCATGCAAAAGCCTGGTTTCTGGATCTCACTAGAGATATCCAGACTGGATTGTCTAAATATGATAACCGTATTTTATTTAGTTCTAGCTCGCTGGCTTTTGAAACCTCCACTGAGATTTCCTGCAAAGAAAACTGTATTTTTGATTTCAAAAACTGCATGAAGATCATGGGTGAAATTTTGCGATTTAGCAGGTCTGTAACGAGTAACTTGAAGAAGTCATTTTATTTTTTATACTTATACTGTACACTGAACCCCTGATGATGAGAGCTAAGAAAATATGGTGCTTGTTATCTCTTTTCAGGAAAACTTTAACATGTTCACCGCTACCAGTCATCCTATCACCCCTTTATAGGGTGGAGAAGGAAAGCCGGAGATAGTTACCACGCTTGAAAAACTTTATTTGCAGTCGCATGATATTTTTAAGCTAATTGAAAATTGTATTAAATTCATCAAATATGTATATACCTGCATTTTTTTTCTAACTATAACAAAAACATTAAGCCACGAAACTTCATCGTTTCCAACATTTCCACATAGCCAATATTTTGAACAGCTTTACATGTACACATACATACTTTCCCATAGAATGTAAATAATAAATTTCACTTTTTCGGGTCAAGTCAATGTGAAATTCATCTGCACGAGGAAAAGTGTGGTGAGAGAGAGAGAGAGAGAGAGAGACAGAGAGGAACAGAAACTCTGTATCGATTTTCGAAAAGTTTCTGTATTGTTTTAATTGGTTCTCTCTCCACCACGCCAAGTAAACATATTTCATTCGATTCAAAAGAACCGAGCTTGTTGCGATGTGATTCTTTTGAACGGGGAAGAAAACTCATTTTCGAGGTATGTCAGGTACTGTATTCTTTTGAATACTTTGGGTTGAATTTTCAGTATTCGTATTCCACTCGTCGAATACGCAAACAATGCAAAACGAAGAGTCGACATGGAAAATAAATATTTTCTTCTTTTTAGCTTGTTATTTACTTTGAGAAATTGACTTTATTTGAAAATTGATATTTCGTTCTTCAAAAACACAATCCACTGTTACTTGAAGGATAGTGACCTGAGGATATTTATTTGTTTTGAGTTTTAAAAGACGATAGGCTGCTTTTGATTTGTTTTTCCATTTAGCTATATGTTTTTAATTTACTGCGATTTCTTTAGATGTTTGGGAGCGATACGCACGGTATGCGTACATACATAATGTATGTATATACAATTTTGCGGAGTACAAAATTACTGGTGAGTCTAGTTTAGACTGAACTGGTAAGATAACCGGGATTTTTACTTCTGAACACACCGCATGAATATAATTAAAAGGATTATCATAAAGAAGGGTAATGCGATTTCATAGAAATTTTGAATAACACATCCTTGAAAGAAATACTTGGGAGCAATTGCTTGAAAACCCGTTTTTGCCTATGAACCTAAAAACTAATTAAGCATGCGTTTCTTAATTTTAACGCGTTTAACGCGTTAATTTTTTTAGCACCAATTCGTGTTTTCAGCACCTACTAAAATATCGTAGTTGTGTTTGAAGCGGCAAACACTTCGAAAACAATCCTGAGAAACTTTATTCCTAATTTATTAAAATTGCGTCAAAATATGCAATACAGTATCTAAAAATTAAAAACTTGTGTTTGCAAAAACAAATTGCTATGCAGTGAAATCTATATTGTGCAACGTAAAAAATTCTGAATTATTAGTGGCGTTTATTCGATCGACATACCATATGACCTCGATAAAAAATATCTCCAGCTTCGTTTTCATGCATTGACATACAATTTATATCAATTGCGATTCAAAATATTACGCAAGTGCATACGTAATACAAAAACATTACAACGAAGTTTCGATTATTTTATAGCACGGCCATGATATAAATGCCCGTATGCCGTACACAAACATTAAGTATGCAGTCTTATCTTCGAACAAAATGAATCCTTTCATTGAACTTCAACCGGGACGTGAACAACAGAGCACAACGATGCTCTTACAAATCCGAAAGCTTTGACCATTTCAAACGACAATGTAGACACAAAATGATGG
The DNA here is from genome assembly GCA_947369275.1 of Nemotelus nigrinus. Taxonomy (NCBI): domain Eukaryota; kingdom Metazoa; phylum Arthropoda; class Insecta; order Diptera; family Stratiomyidae; genus Nemotelus; species Nemotelus nigrinus. The sequence continues at coordinate 210,689,884 of OX376373.1, forward strand.
TTTACGGCGAGGACAACGACTTTATCTGTTGAAATGTTAGTTGCTGTTTTTGTTTTATGTTTTTACTGTACTACTGGACGAAGGACAAGACCATAACAAAAGCTCGTTTTATAACGAAAATGTAAAGAAAATGGGTTTATTGTATATATGCTATTCCATTTTGTTGCTAGAATGTTTGAAGCATGTGTTTGTGAAATAGTTATGTGTTAGTTTGTGATGAAAAAATTATTTCTGACTACTTTTTACAATTTTAATTCTATTAGTGTTTAAAATTGATATTGTTATTACACATATACAAACAGTTATTTAGATTTTAACAGTATGTGCATACTATGTCGCATGAAAGTATTTCGGAGGGTATTTTCATTGTTTATTGATATTGATTCATTGAGGTATTCTGAGAGCTGTTGGCTTTTGACTGAAGGAAATAGCAAGTTCCGGTGGATTTTATCGTTGAAAAGGAAAACGGTGTAAATTGAAGATACTTAAATTTATATTGCTTTTATATGTTTTGAATTTAATGAAGGGTTTTTAAATTCGTGATTATCCTGATATCTTTACGACATTGTTACGACAATTGAATTTTAAATGCCACGAATATTGTCTATAAAAAGGATTACTATTCCCATAATATATGATTTATTCGGTTTAGTTAAATCTAGGCAATGTGAGAAGTTACATATACGCTATAGGTTAAAGTAAAATTCTGGAACTGTATGATAAGAATTGCTATGATGCAAGTGAAATATTGTCATTAAACGCTGATTAATTACCTAGAAGCTTGTTGCTTGAAAAACAGTTAGAAGTCTAATGGCAAACTGAAGAAATTGTGTCAAAACCGTGAACAAAGTTGGCTAAATATCGAATAAGAATTCTACGAGTAAAATTTGTCGAAGAACAAAGCTATTTTTTTTTTTTTTTTTTAAAAAACCCAATTTTACTATTATTGACAAACTACAAACTTATTTTTGGAAAAATTTTACCAGGCACACCAATGGACCAGAATTATTAAATTTTATACCTCTTTGTCATAACCGAAACCATTGTTTATCTCCAAAAAGACCCGTCAGTGTGACAAAAACAGCACTGGCAAATATATATATCTTTTTTTGATTGACATTAACATTTCTCCAGATAATATGAACGGCTTTTCAAAATAAATTAACGCTTTTTCAAATTAAGCTATAGATTTTTCAAAGTAAATTAACAAATTTCCAATTTAAGTTCACTATCTAAATTTGCCAAAAATTGTGCTTGTAGTTTTAAAAGAAGATCTTTAATAACAGTAAAAATCATAAATAATTTTTTTGTTTTGCAGCTATACATTAACACAAACTAATCCTAATATTGAAGTAAGCTAGCGCAATTTGTTTCCCATTCCAGCAGAAATAATTAAGAATATCATGCCAACAACAAAATTGGTGCAATCATCTAAATTTTTCGCACATATTGTTTTTCTCCTCACCGGGAAAAAATATTCGACTGATTCTTGTTTTTGAGCCGGGATAAGCCCCCCAAAGGCGATTTGTGGTCGCCATTTCTTCTCTTAATAATGATTTTCGAGTGCTACCAAGCGAATTTGATGACAAAGACCATAATATAACTTTAGTAGAGATTTATTTCAATAATTCTGGCAGATGGTTTTTTTTTCAAACGAAAAAACACTATTGTTTGGTTCGGAGGATTTTACCTCAATTTTTCAGTACGACAAAATTTGGTCGAAACTACAGTGCTGCTTTGAGAAATGACTCAAGAAATATTTCTGAATCTGAAAATAATTCAACTGTTAGTTTACCACGTATCACCTGCGCAAAAACTATGTCAAAAACTAAAAAATTAAGCTAAGTGGGCAATTGTAGCTGTGTTGAACAAAAAATTAACAATGCTTATTTAAATTCTACGTAAATTATCATGTAATCAAGCCTCACATAAAATGCAATAACAATTTTTTTTATGCAGTCTATTACGACAGTGCCCACGTTGGGCGTTAATATTTGCGAATTGAAAACGTTTTTTATACGGTGTTCGTAAAATTGTAATGCTTATCAAATTATGTCCGCGGACGTTTTAATACCATTGTATAGCCTTCGAAATTTTTTTCTTGATTATTTATGCACCAACATCAATTTCATTTATTTTGTACCTAAATAATTGCCTTGAATCGTAAATGACGACTTCCTTCCTACTGAATAAATGTCAATTATTTAATTTCAAACGCACGTTTCTACTTCAATTAAAAATGCATCCACCCTATCCGAGCATTTCAGCGCAAAACTTTTTTCATTTTCTCTCAAATATCAAAAAGCTTATTAAAAAGTTTCCTCGTCTTGTTCAAAAGCCAGTTACTTCTCAGAATACTTTCATCTCAATGCCTCGTACATTTGCAATTATTTCCACGAAATTCATTTATGCGACGACAGCTTAGTCTACGTGTTTTGTGTTATTTTAATTCTATCAAACAAATACTAAAAACGGAAATACATACATATACAACGGTACAACGTGAAAATGAAACATTACTTACCGAGTCGACACCTTTATCCTTTCCGGGACATGAGAATGTGACATATTCGTGACACCGTTTATGAACGACAAACGAACAAACTGTGAAAAGGTGTGAACAAGAAAAAAAATTATCATGAGAAAATTAAATTCCAACGGTTTTCATTTAATTTTTATTTGTTTATATTTCTGTCCGGTGTCGAAAACAAGCCATGCTCATTTGCTTCGTACGGTGTCGTTGTCACCGTGCAAATGAAAACAAACTTGTGTCGGTATGGGGCGGTCGCATTATACTTACTTTGACATTGGAATCCTTGTTTGCCGAAACCCCTGCAAGATAGAATAAAGTAAAGAAATTTTTATTAAATTTCGTTGCTCTTTCGTTTCAGGATAATTTTGTATAAAGTTTGTGTAGGATGGTCAAAGTGTATTTTAAGAGGCAAGTGGTTTTATTGTGTGTAGGCTGGTGGTTTTTTTTTTAGATAGGATCATGCTGAAATTTAAAGATTATTGTAATGGTGCTGAATTAATTATTTTTGGGAGGGGTTGCTTCTTGGAGGAACGAAGTGGAGAGGAAGTATAATAGGAAAATCGTTATTATATTTTCTATCGAGAAACTTTAATTTATTGAAAAAAAAAAGGTTTGTGTTTATACGTATTTCATAAAATGGGCTCAAATATTTTCAAAATGTGTCTCACAGAAATTTGATTTCCGTCTAAATAGAGGAATGTAATGGTGTAATTATTTAAATTGCATTGTTCCTTGGAGAGTTTGATATTCAAAGTCAAATGGTATTTTCTGAATGTGTTTACGTTCATTTTGGAATATTTTAGCGATTGTGCTGTCTATGTAGACAGATGCTAGAGTAATGAGTAAAAAAATAATGTAAAAACAAACTACGCCGAGGATATCAGGATTTTAATCAAATATGATATCGTGCCTATTCATTAAGGCATCATATAAAAACATCAAGACATGTCCCCTACACATAACTTAAAAGACAAAACGCATCAATTGTGTGAAAAATATAAACTGCTTAACGACCTACCATTTCGTAATCGTTTTAACGTGGTTTCTTAAACAGAGCCTGTCATTAAATTCTACAAAATGTCATCATCTACTTCAGCCGATTTTGCCAGACATCAAACTGTCTCCTTATCGACCATAATTTAAACACAGTAAACTTAACTCATGAATATCAGCCATTCATTAGCGTTACCTAGTCGTGTCTTGACAAATTTTCTCATGTTGAACCGAGCAAAAAAAAAAAAAATTGGATCATATTTCACGATGTCTATGATTGCCAGTGGGGAGCGAGTGAGTGAACTTGGTAGAAAAAAAATGCAAATTTCGGAATGGACTTAATTCGATTCCAAGTATTTTTTTCCTAATTTGCATTTAAAGTAAATTTATATCAGAGCTATGATGAAATTGAATGAATTTTTTTATATTATGGTTTTAGTAAGTTAGATAAATGAGTATCCCTCATACTGGATATTTTTAATGAATGTTTGATTGTGTGATTACTTTGACTACCTGCTTGGGGAGCCAGGTTGTATTCTATTGAATATTTGATTGATCTTGGGGTAAGAATTGAACAGTAATTGAAGTTTGATATTCATGTTCAAACTATCGGGAACAAGCCTTATTCGTCGGATTCCTGGCTTGTATAATTTTGTATATTTGCTAGAAAAGTGCATTGTAAATTGACGGCAGCCGGTATCTGTCAGTGTATCAGTGATGTAAAAACTAACTTTGTCAAATTAACTTGAACAGTTCCTGGTCTGTGGGGTCGCTGATTAGAATCTAGGTTCGGAAGAGCGACCGAAATCCAAGCTTTATGTTGACCTGGCTTTGAATATATTCCTGCGTTCAATTCGAAATAAAGTGAGTCCTATAACTTCGAACTCGCATTTATATCCCGTTTGCACTGAAGCTAGATAACGTGATTTATCGCTAAATCGATCAGCTGATCGATTTAGCGCTAAATCAACTACAAATCTTCCTGATTTACCATAAATTTGCCTCGGCTTTTGACAGTCAAAAGCCACTTGTTTTACATAAATCTAGCGTAACTCAGGTAGGGTAAATTTACTAGTCCCCGGACAGTTAGTGTATATTTCAACTTTATATTTGATTTACATGCAAGCTTTGGGATTGGCTGTGGCTCTTTTGTACCAATTTTGAATTCAATAAAAAATAAGTATACTGCTATTCCAAGTAAATGAACTTGAGTCAAACTGTGCTAGTCTCTGGACACCATGAGTCAGTGTTCGGACAACATTGAGCTAGTTTTCGGTCAGTACATACAATATTTCATCTTTAGTTTAGTTTTTTGAATTGCAAACCTAAGCTCGGGCTTAAACATAAGCTAAATTTGATATGGTTTTGAGCTTTTTTCAGTTTTAATAAGATGATTTCAAGTAAATGAACAAAATTCACATTGTGTCATATTTCGGACACCACAAGTCGGTGTTCGAACAACTTTGATCTGGTATTCGGACTAAGCTCTGATTATTAACTAAAATAGCGGTTTCTTCATTTTAGTGGAATTTAGGAATGAAATCGCCTTTAAGGCTGTTTTGTTGCGCGCACAAACACTAAAATCTTTAGTTTTAGTGTTCGGAAAGGTGGTATATTTTATTTTAAACGGTGTAAATAGCTATCATACCAGCATAATTTTCTGTTAGAATCTATAAGAGCAAAGGTTAATCTTATCAAGTAACCAATATGTGCAATAGCATATTTGACTAGTTTTTTTGGTTATGGTTATGGTCCAATTTTGATTTTTCACCTGGTAGCGGCTTCTTAACTAGCGGATAATATGACAATTTCATCAGTTCCTTGGAATCAACAGCTGAGGTTTTAGGGAGTGGCACTTTCAATTAAAGAGAATCGACTAAAATCTACATTACGCTTTTATTAAAGGGGTGGTGTTCATGATGGTGGACGTCTTCATGATCGAAAGTTTATTGAACGATAAAGATGTGGTGACACGGGTGGCTTACAGTACGGATCGATTGGTTTTTGTAAGTAAGGTAATTGATTGGTCAGAGAACTAAAGGTACAAATTCTTGAAATGTTTTCGTAGCTCTAGCATTCTAGATCATATTCACATAATATCAGCCTAGAACTGACTGCATGATACTTCTTTCTGAAACAAACTGAACCCTATTTTATAACAACTTATGAAAAAAGACAAATGGTGAATAAAGGGACCAGTTTAATTAATGTTGGTAAAAGTTGAATCATTGGATTATTTGAACCATAAAATTTTAATTGTAAAATGTTGAATGATCAAGGACTTTGAAGATACGAATAATTGTCATTAAAAGTGAAATATTCGAAAAGATATCCAAAAAATAGCGGTGAATGATTAACAGATAGAAAATGATGATGTTTCAAGAAAATTGTGAACTTAAAAAGGCAGGTTAATCTATGCAAATCAATAGACGAATCAAAATGAACCCACGACTAAAGTAGTGGAATAATAAGGTTTTGTAGATTTAAACGATGACTAAAATTTCTTTGAGGAAAATCGCAACAGACAGTTTCGTAGAGTTGTTTCTTAATATCGCATTCTTTATTGAAACAGATTCACTATAAAAAAATAATAAAGAACAAACAAATATATTTCGAAAACAATTTTCTACATTCAAAATGCCATTAGGTAGGCTAGTTTTTGTTGAATATATTATATATTTCGAAGCTAAAGATTCTGCTCCAGAGTAGAACTATGCAAAACGACATTAGGCGCGTTTTTTTGCTCCTCTATCCAGCGGAGAGTAGAGTAGACGCATTGAAAACAACAACACTCCTACACCAGTGTAGAGATGGGCAAAATGCCTCATGACACGTGAGGCATAGCTCTTTCTTACAGTGCAGCGCCTGAAAAAAGCACAGCATAGTCTGTGAGCGAAAGCTTTCGTTTGAATAAACTTAATGAAATGCGAAGCGAACAGTGTACTTAGAGTACGGCGCAATACTGTAAAATACTCTAAAAAAGAGCGATCAGTGGTGTGTCATGAGGCATTTTGCCCATCTCTACACCAGTGAATTCACTAGTACAGAAATTCTATGCCTCATTTGTAGTTCACGTGTTGAAGTGTAGAATGTGCTGACAGAAAAAAGAAAAGCTCATGAGAAGTTGTATTTTTTTCTGTGAGGTGGCTTTCGGGTTTTCAGGGTTATGTTGAATGTTTTAGTAGTTAGGAAATTAGAAAAAGCCCTCATAATGTGTATAAAGTTAAAAGAATGAATTTTCTGTTAGTTTTTTTTTCTATTTTCTATCGATTGTGGTAGTGTATACTCGTTATTTTCTCCCTTTTTTTCAGCTGTTTTCTGCTACCACAGCGAATACCGCAACCTATGTCAGTCTTAGCGAAAGCACTGCTGTTTTATACTAGATCGTTGTTTGTTGCGGCATAGTTGTACTCTGCACTGCATCGGAGCAAAAAAACGCACCTATTATTTCAGTAATAGGTGCGTTTTTTTGCTCCGATGCAGTGCAGAGTACAACTATGCCGGAAAAACAACGATCTAGTATAAAACAGCAGTGCATTCGCTAAACCTGACATAGGTTGCTATATTCGCTGTGGTCCCACAAAACAGCTGAAAAAAAGGGAGAAAATAACGAGTATACACTACCACAATCGATAGAAAATAGAAAAAAAACTAACAGAAAATCAATTCTTTTAACTTTCTACACATTATGAGGGCTTTTTCTAATTTCTTAACTACCAAAACATTCAACATAACCATGAAAACCGAAAGCCATCTCACAGAAAAAAATACAACTTCTCATGAGCTTTTCTTTTTTCTATCAGCACATTCTACACTTCAACACGTGAACTATAAATGACGCATAGAATTTCTGTACTAGTGAATTCACTGGTGTAGGAGTGTTGTTGTTTTCAATGCGTCTACTCTACTCTCCGCTGGATAGAGGAGCAAAAAAACGCGCCTAATATATCAGACTTTTGATATGATTAAAAGTTCTAAGCAAAGATACATCATACACTATCTCAAGGGCGATGCGTCATAGCACTTTAGCCAGTATTAGATACTCTGTATATTCTGACAAACGAAGAACACAGTAAAAGACTTACGTTTCATAAAATTCAGTTTGCATACACCAAGCTAGCAATCCATAGCGAAATCCTGTCAAAATGTGAACAAATATTCAAAACATAATAGGTATCCAGTTTCTGTCTATAAAACGTCAAAATTCCGCATGCACTTCCATCAAAAGAGCAAAATATTTTCTCACAGGTTTCATAAACTTCCACTCTCTTTGTTATTCACCCTGAGCCACTATAACAGTTTGCGAGCACGTATCTTTTTTCAGTCATATCCTTTTTGTATGTCATTGATTTTCTTTGAAAATTGAACTTATACCATTGAATGGCACTTTCACACTACCAAACTCAAAAATTAATGCGTTATTTTCCTCGCAACTTTGTAAGGACTTTTCGTCAAAATATACTCTACGTTGTGATGTCAGTAAGATTCTTATCAATATGTCGGAAACGGTGTATTGTTCGTGTTGCTTGGGTGACTGAATTATGAACTATGTATGGTACACAGAAAGGTTAGGTAATGGTTGTCGAAGTGGAGTTTTGTTGACATTATAGGGTTGAGTGGAAGTGGACATTATAAGAGGAATTGCAGGAAGCGGCACTATGAAAGGAAGGACTCTTACATTGTTCACTTTGCTTACATACTGATATTGAATATTTAAGGTAAATTTGTTGAACCGTGACGTACTATTCGTTGTACACAGACTGGTTGGGGATAGTGTGTTGGATATTAACATGAGTGGGTTGAAATTTAGAAAAGATAATATTACAGCACAAACTCATCGAAGAAGGGTGATCTGAAATGGAAGATTATAAGAGGTCTTCTATAAAACGACCTGAAAAATATTCCTTGAGCCGGGAACACGCAATTTCTTATCTCGAAATCAATGAAACCAAAATTGAAACTCATTCGCTCTCGATATGAACTTACTACATACGGTCAGTTTTTGGACAATGATAAATTGCCTGACCCGTCCGCAGTGAAAAAGCAATATTGTTCCTTGCTTTGCGAACAGATGTTGTCCGATAAGAAGTCTGCTTTCGAGTGGTTCATTAAATGTGATTTGTTGCCAGGGATTATGTATTAGTTGATAACAAATAGGACTGTGCAAGGAACTGTTGGAAAGATATTTTCTCATCAGACTTATATGCCACGTGGGAGCCTAATTTTCTCATTTTTGCACACCGTTTTCGAAACAATGGCATAGGAATAGATTGCATCGATTTTTCCTTGGTGAACATACTCAGCCAATCCCCTGGAAGTATGTAGGAGTTTCAGCACCTATTTGGCTTTTGATGGATAAAGTAGAGCCGAAATTTCTCTCTTTCTCGTTCGATTTGCTCAAGCTGTATAATAATGAGACATTCTTCGAAGACGTATTGCAAGATATAATTACTACTACAAAGTGAATTATCGGAATGATATTTCTTAAAATAGATTACCGTAGGGTTTGCGGAATGGCTCTACCAATAAATCTATTGATTCATAAGATTACGGTTAGTTTGTATTATTTTTCACGAGTTGTGAGTGTTCGTTAAGTACAGTGTACCAGATTGCCAAACATGCTGACGATTTTGTTAGAACAGATGTAAAATAATTTTGTTACTTATGGTTTAAATTATTTGTCTTGGTAGCATAAAGAAAAAATTAAGCAAAACATGCAATTGAAAATGAAAGTATAGCCCGTCTTATTCAAAACTTTCTATTTAATTTTTTGCCCAACGTTCTAACTTTTTTCTTCATTGATTTTCAAATTTCAAAATAGCTTTTCTTCTTATTTATGCAAAACTCCATAAAATAATCCTTTCAACACCATTGAAGCGCATAATTTATTCGTGAAGATATTGATGTGCTTGATAGACGCACATGTTTTAATATAGTCTCGTACCTGACCTCATAAAAATTCCTATATTGAATCATGTACGACTCATAAAAATCAACCAGGCATAGCAAAGTCAAAGCTACTAAACTGAAAATCATAAAAATTCCATGCATTTCTCTGATCCAGGGTACACACACATATACTCGTATATGAATTTTCCTAGGCACATACATGTCAGATATATGCATATTAAATGGACTCTTAAATTCACATGAATATTCAACTCAGGTTATATTTATTCTAATGATTCTTTTATTACGCTTTCAGCTTTACTATCGTCAGCGAAAATCACACAAAAACAATATCCTTGATAGTTACATAAAATTGAATGGAAAAAACTATCTATTAACTGTTCTTACATGTGTAGGAGTCTCAGGAAAACGCTACCGTCTAGTAGACGTAGGATGATTCATTAGCGAAATTACGAAATGACTTTTGCTCTTTGAATGAAACATGGCTCAGAAGAATTAATCAATGAATCAGAAATACGATTCCCGAGAACAAAAGCTTAAGCGAGTGTGAGTCAAAGGATCATGGGGCAGCAGTCTCGGAAATCATGTAGTGCTCACTATTAATTGTTGTTAGGCAAGTAGTCGATTCTGGTGGTTTCCGGATCTATTTTATGGTCGGTTCTGTGCCATAAAATTTTCGTAGACTGATGTTTGATTTGTTCTTGTATAAATTGGCCTCTCATTACTTTAATGGAGCGTTTGTGACTGAGAGGGAACCATTTGGTATACATAATGGAAATCAAAGATATACAAAATAGTACTCTCTTAGATCAATTATTTTTTGCTAGTGTATATTAACGCAGACTATGTTATCGGGAACGTTACATTCCAATTGAAACTTAACTTTTCAGTTCGTCTGAAAAACATAACATCTACGTCAACGTTAAATTTCTTTGTATTCCAAAAACTTTCTTATGTTTGTAATAAAAAACTGTTGAAGGGAAAACTGATTTGAAACAAAAATTATTTTTTTCAAAAAATACCAGACATTAGTTATTTTATTGGTCAGAAGGATCCAAATCTGAAGATACATGTTTAGTGACCGAATCCAAAAAACGCAATAAAAGTATAATTAGAACTTAAATGGAAATCGGTATGGTATTTTATTTGAACAGAAAGCATAGAGGCCTACCTTCATTGCTTAAATCATTTACATAGGCTGGTAATTATATCGCTAAATCAAATCATCGAATAATAATCACTGTGAAACAATAGATATCGATATCGAGTATTCGTTAGTAAAAAAAGATTCGGTTTATATAATCTGAACCTTAAGCCCATGAAATCCGAGGAATAAAATTAATTATTTGTCATAAATTAAGGCTAGTCATTTTACTGGGGAAACTGTGTATTCCTTGGTGATTGATTTCGCTTTTATTAAATAACATAACAGAATCGTACAAAATTATTTCCTAAATGTAGAGAAGTGGTTCAAAGCAGATTATAAAACCAGAAATTGGCTGAATAGAATCAAGCTTATATTCAAAGGCTGCAATTTTGAAACACCAATTTCAAGGGGATCGCAAAATTAACACCAAATTTAATTGTTAAGTGAAGAAAGCAAACTGTAAACTGGTATTTTGTGGGCTTAGTCGATTGGGTTCGCATTTGAAAATCGCCCATTCTTTCAAAAGTCAAACTACTTCGAAAGTACAATTTGTTCTGAAATTGAATTCATAGAACGCGTGTATGGGAAATTGCCAATTTTTTAACAAAGTACATGACGCATCTATGAAAACTTTAATCATTTGATATGATGGCTGCAAATTTTTCTAAGGTGAGTAGAATTTTCAGAAAAATGGGAAGAAAAAAGAGATCAAATAATTTTTTTTTACCAACAGATAGTGGCGGCTAATCTTAATGTGCACAGTTACATTTGCATCCCTACGAATAAGTTTAACTCAAGGGTAAATCTTTATGGCAATAAACACTCAGCTAACTGTGCTTAAGGCGCTGGAAAAAATTTATTCGAAATCGATTTAATATTTTCGGAGAAAGAGGAAAGAAAGCAGAAACAAGGCAATTTTTTATGGCAGCCGATTTTCGGAAAACTATCGATAGAGTTTGAATTTGGCTGAAATACAATTTAAAAAAAAAAACTAATTAGTTTTTCACCATTTCTTTTGGAAATGTCAAGTAAGAGCCTAAGTTAGGTTAGGTTCTGAGGCTGCTTCCTTCAAATAGACTCCGAAGAAGGCAAATTTAGGCACACAAGGGCCAATTGTCAGACCGTATTGCGTAGCGCAGAGCCCTTATTTAGTGATGATAACTGGATGATCTGAACTGAATAACCTTGATGCACTGGAGGAAGCCACTTAGGTTGGGCAAGTATAGAAGAATAATTCCAGGGACAGGAGATGAAGAATTGTCTCTTCTTCCTTTTCGCTTCTGCAGCTACGGCAGAAGTCTTTGTAAGGGGCACCCAGCCACACAGCATATCTGCTAAACAAATAGTGTCCAGTAAAGACAAAACCCGCTGCGCGAAGATAGTTTAAATAAGGAAAAATTCGGCATGGGCTCCCAAATAAAAATAAATGGTCAATTTGGGAGGCAAATAAGTACTTCTTGACATCAAAAATATTTATGATAAATTTTAACCTTTGTCCACCATCTCAAATTGAAATTTTCTAAATTCCATGTTGCACAAGAACGGCAGCCCATCAGCAAATGACTTCAAATTTCAGCAGTCGAAACTTCTGTTCACGAGAACTGACGAACAGATAATCTGATCAATATGATATTTACCAAATTTGATAGAAATTTGGTTGGAAAATTTGGATAGAGCTGCCAGCTATGGGAATTTTTGTCTCCTAAATCTTGTAAATTTGTTCAGTAAATTAAGCTTTAAGCCGACGCAGTCATGAAATCAAAACGAAATTCATGAAGTTAATGGACCTTACTGTAAGCCAAATGTCGTAGGAACTTCGTTGAAAAATCATGAAAGGGCTGCAGCTATGGTAATTTTTATAATTTTATGGCATTTCTTACTAAGCAATGTTTCAATAGGAATTATCCTAACATGACAATTCACAACAAATGTTTATGTTTTGAGAATTTGGAAAGTTCTGCGGGTGGTAAACCTAAAATTATTTTTAATCTTTTAACTTCCAGCGCAATCATCCCATCTAGATCAAATTCACATGTTGGGTTCAACTTCACGTGAAGCAGATTTGGTATAAGTTTGATTTATGTGCAAACACAGGGCTGCCAGCACCAGACATTTTCGTTAGCAGATACTAACATTATATCTTCACATGCAAAGCATTTACAATTTAAATAAGCAACCACAGTTTAAAGTTTTACAATGGCAGTCCCAAGCATCGTTTTAACGTTGAAACTCCCGCTAAAATCTTCGGATGAAAACGAAAGTCAAAGGATATATCTAGCCATAAAACAGTGTTTCTCATCTATTTGCCTTGTGTAAGAAATGGTTGTTATGATACTACAAAAAAAGTGTTTCCATTCCATATTTTTTTGCCATTCAAAGATAATTTCTTCGAAAATCAGTTTTCTAGCGGCTCTGATGCGCTAGGAATTTTTTTTTAATAATAATAAATCTGCTTATATCATATTTCTCTAAAATACTTTTATATTTTGAAATAACATTTCAACGCATGCAATTAATACATGTACAGCTGTTGGAATAGGATATAATTCATGTTGCATTTTGCCCTGTTAATGGTTTTTCCTAATGTGTATGATACCCTGCCTGGCAAAAAAATAAAACCGAATTGTTATGAACAAATTGGCAGCTTTGCTACGTATGTTCTCCCAAAGATAGCCTAAATAATGCAATATAAACTGGTGTCATTACTTGAAACATTCGAAAAAAGGATACCCTTACGATTACACGTAGGTAATTTAATCATGGAATATATTAAACCTATTTTTAATGGATTAGCACACGTAGAATCGTTGAGAAAATGTTTTGTATGCACATACCTAAGCCTCCAATGAAACAATGTAATTTGGGAAAAAATATTAAAAACACTTTCGTCAGATTATCAACAATAAAATTTGCCACTTTTAATGAAATCTATAATTTTCGATGTAAAGCGCAAAAGTACTTAGAAATAACACTTAATGTGCTGTACAGAAGTCGAGTCGCGCCTTTAAATTTTGGAGAATAAAAAAGCCGATAATATGATAAAGACAGTGGAATATAAAGCCAGAAAAAAACGTAAGGCAAAAAAGAAACGAAAATTTGTATACGGTACTAGATCTATTTGTATGATATATTTTTCATAAAGTTTTGCTTTGATCGAAAGAAAGCATGAGTTTTCATTTATTTTCCTCTTTACTATTACCAAAGGTTTTCATACATATGAAGTTTTCCGGGATTAATAATAGATTTTTTATGACTATTTTTCATGACCTAGTTCGTCGACACTGTGGGACGCGTCAGGACTGTCGTATATTGAAATATAATATATTTAGTTTACTATTTTTGGAAAACCTTTTTCGACGTCACGAATAAAACTTTGGTGCTTGATCTAAAAGCTTAAGTTTTTACAGTTATTTATCTCTGCTCCAATAAAGACAATAACTAATTGACTTTTTTGCATTTGTCCACAAGTAACTACCGTTATATTTTTTATCAGATTGTGGTTCGCTTATACTTTAGATATTGAGTTTTCTTTCTCTATTTTTTACTACATCTTCCCACTTTCTGTAAAAATTCTTTGTTTTTTATTTGAAATTTTGACTATATTTTATGTTTATTTCGTGTAATCAATTTTAACTTAACGCATGTTGAATTATGTTAATTGTTTCAATATTTGGAAAATAGTAATTTGATTTTTGATAGAAAAAATAACTCTAATGAGCTACTTCTAGTAACCCATACACCATGATGACAAATAACTCAACTGACAAATCGAAAATAGTCATCAATGTCATCGTTTACAATACAATTTCTCCTGTTTTATTTTATTTTATAAGTACTTAGTTTAGGAAGAAAGGAAGCTAAACGATGCGAACCAGGGCTATGCAACGCTGTCATATTCGACGAAGAAAACGAAAACTGCGTTTAAAGTCGTGCACCTGCAGTGAAGATAAAATTGAGAAAAAACGACGGGAAACTTATGCATCGTACATTCGTCGTTTGCTGCAGCAAATCCATCCTGATTTCGGCATCACTTCGGTCGCCATCAATGTTTTGGATAATTTTGCAACGGACGTTTTCCAAAGGATTTCTTTCGAAGCTGGTCGTTTAGCGCGACATACGAAACGAGCAACTATCACGTCTAGAGAAATACGGAGTGCGGCACGACTACTACTTCCTAAGCACTTGGCAAGATATGCAACAAATGATGGTAACAAGGCTCTACGTAAATTTGACGAATGCCGTTAAAGTTGATTGTGTACATGTTTAGATGTTGAAGCTATTGGAATATATTTATGATGAAGTTTGAAAATTATCATTAATTGGGAAGATTTTAGATTGAAAGAAAACTCAGGACTCGAAAGCGTTTTTCTGAAAGGCACAATCGTAGTTGGTTACTCTTATTAAAAATTCACTGATGTGTGGGCGACTTTTTAAGTATGCTCTAACTCAAAATGCAATGTAAATTCTACAAGTTTCATAATTAAGATACTAATTTATTCAAGAAAAAATAGGTCGAACTTTGGAAGTCACAAGAAACAAACTAGGGCAATTATAATAGGATAACTTTCTACCGAAAATCGAAAATGACTGAATTCCTTTCAAATTCAGGCTCCCAAAATCATTAATATTGTCTCTTAAACTCCCAGTAGCTTCTATTATGACATCCTTTTCAAGTCGACCACAATCGCCTTATTATATTATCTTCCCCGGAATATCCTTTCGGAGATAATAGATTGACTCTTCTCATAATTACGTGACGAGAATAAGAATATTTCAATTACACCGAAGAATTCTCGACCCCATAAATAATATTGCTATCGGTCCAATATATTCACACAAAAAAAATATCCTCAAACCATTGGTCTGGGACTAGTCAGTGTAGTACCGATAGCCTGGCAACAGTCACTTCAAGACTTAAGAAAATGTATTCAACAAGTGAGTAGCGTATCTGTAGTATCTTCAAAGTATTTAACATTTCTTGTTTGCTCAGCGTATTTTGTTTGTGTTCTTTCGGAAAGTTTTTCATTCGAAAGGCTTTCACCTTCTTAGACGCTCTTAAAATTCAAATGCTAATGGATATATACACAAGTAAATAATGTGGTGGCTATACGAATGGTGAATGGGAAAGGACTGAATTTTTTCATTCGTATCCTTAAGCATTCAAAATATTCACAAGCAAAAGGAATGGATGACAAAAAAAAAGGAAAAAGTGGGACAAGTCGTGATCGAAATGAATTTTCTTTTTGAGTGGTCGTAAAATATTGTTCTTTTTGTGATGATGAGGATTTAAGAGGGAAATAACGGAAAATTGTGCCATTTATAGTTTGAAAATAGTATGGCAATGACTTGTATTAAGAATATTGTTTTTATTTCAAGGTTGATGATAGCTGACATTTTGAAATTCATTAGGATTGTTTCGAATTTGGAAATATGAAAGTAAATTTTTTGTTTTTACATTGAAGCAAAACATTTTTATCAATGGTGCACTCATGGGCGCAATCCAAATCTAAGAATTGGAAATAATATGTCACAAAAAAAGTTGTAATTCTGTCACAGGCACATAATATACTCATGTTGATGGCTTAGTGATGATTAGCTTCATTAAACAGCTTCACCGAACCAGTTTTTCTAAAAAAAATCAATTAAAAAAGGATCGATATCTTATTCACCAAACATAAGCTTTTCAGTTTTCATGATTAACTTGATGCACGTGTTTATCCTTGAAATGTACAAAAAAAAACTTAAAAGAAAAAAAATGAAAAGAATCACTTCAAAGATACTTTTTTCTGGTTTCGAAGAAATTCCTCTACCGCTTGGTATTTTCCTGATAATTGAGTAATGGAATGGAAACTAAATATCCATACAGTCTTCACCTCCGGCACATTTCAACTACTACAATAAAGCCCGACAACAGAAAAGATAGCCAGATAGACCGGGAAAATAATGACCCGAGATAATTGATATCGTTGAATCGTTGCCAACATGAATTGTGGCTGGAAGCAAATATTGGATTCAAGCAAATTTACGGTTTTCCACCTTGAGGCTTATCCTTAACTCGGATATCATCCCGGAGCAGGATAAGTACATACCAGTGTACGGTTTAATTCGATACTGGGAAAAATATCTGACCACAATGTATTTAAGAGTGAAGTAAATGTTCTCGTTATTTTCTAATTAGAGCCTAGTTTGCGCAATTAAGGTATGCCTCCTTCTGTTCAGTGGATAAAGCATTTGTGCTCGAGTTTGATTATTGATGCAATAGGGTTGAGGACTGATTTGTAAAATGGAACAAATTTAGTAAGCGGGGTTTGAAAAATGGTAGTGTGGAGACCGTAAACGGTAATTGATTGCATTTCAGGAATGAATAAAGTGTAAGAGCTATTAACGTACCAGATAGGCAAGACCACGTTTTGAAAGCTTTTCATATTAATGGTTATTTTAATCAGAGAGCGTATTCCTTTTTTCTAGAATTATGGCCATATAAATCTTTTCAAACCTTGTGTTTATTTTTCAAATGAAGTTTTTATAGGCACTTACTGGCTTTCCTTTCGTCGGTAACATCATCTTCAACAGTAACTCATACGTACCTGGAAAGATAAAAAAAAAAACAAGTGAGTTGAAGATATTCATACGCAACTTAAAAAAATATATTTTTCTTCTCATGATGCTTTCAGGAGAATAAGAAACAAACACCTCAATTTGACTAAATATAATTGCTTCTTCAAAACATTTTCAAACGAATTTGATAGTTTCATTTTTGAGCAATTTTAAGGGTTTCAGGAATTAATTTTAAGTTTTCAAAAAACTATATCTTGTATACTGCAACGAAATGAAGTCCATAGAATGGTAAAAAAAACAATAATTCATTTGAGGTTGTGCTCAATTCCACACAATATTATAATCTGTTTGCTTAATTTTCTACAAAAATTTAAAATTTTGAGCAAACCAACGTCATAACTTAATAATTCTGGATGACGAAATACATTCTATGATTGATTCTCCAGAATCTAGAGTATCAATCATAGTATTTATGTCGTTTGATTTTCCCCGCATCGCTTTAGAGTAATTCAAGATAATTCAAAATGAAAATAAAATTAGAAGGAATCTTTGAATCAATATACCAAGAAGAGCAAAGTAAAAATTCTTAATGACATTATGGATAATAACTACAATTTCATCATATTACTCATAAATGAGTAAATAAAGTTTTTTTCAAGATTTTGTTTTGCTACAATCTCTAATATTTGACCAACAAATAACGTTTTATCTCTGAAATCTTCATAAATTGACATAAACATACTCACAAAACATGCTTTTATTTGACGCCCATTGTGGGTATAATTTCTACCTAAGAAACTTCGAAGAAGTTAAATTTCTTTTGATTCACCATCACAAAATAAGTGATACCCAGAAATTTTATTGAAATATTTTATTGTTTCACAATGTTTAAAAGATGCTTGCGCTCCGAACAGCCGCAGTATAAGTGGGGTGGGGGTATTGTTATTAAAAATGATTTTAAATATATATGTTTGAATATGTAAGGACTACGTTATTGAAAAATTATGATGTATTATTTTATTTATAGTAAATATACCTGTATTTTCTAAATAGTGAGCCTATGTTATTTATATGGCGCACATCTCCAGTGATGGTTTGAATTTGGGCTTGATGATTATAGTTCGCTACGACTACAATCCTGCTTCAATGATTAATTCAAACCAACTGTAAGAATGCATTGAAGTCAACTGAGAGGTTCAATATTAATTATTATTAGTTTGAAATACTATTAGTTTGAATGATTTACTGATTGATAATTGCAATTTTCAGCAATTTCAAATCCTTCGAGCTCAATTTTCATGAATCTGATGAAGCTCAACCATCAAATATTGTAGGAAAATGGTAACAGAAATTATGATTACTCGAAACATTTATTTACGAGCCCATAAACCATACCCCATGAATCAACTACTTCAAACTCAAACGTATATATAATTCGTAATTATTGGAAATTTCATTAAAATCTCGAAAGCGCTATTATTTTTAGAGCTATAGAAAGTTAAAGTGTTTGGTTGTAGATTGTTCCTTCTTTTCGTTTCTTACTTTTCTTTTTGTTTTTTACTTCTTAGTGATTAACTGGCTAGGTTGAATCAGTACTTTTGTTGGATTGAATCAGCAAAGAGTTTTGCATTTGGATAAAACCAAAAAAAAAAAAAATGCATTTCCAGGATGGAGCTAAATCATGGGATAAGGTCCAAATCTTATGGTACAGAATAATTTCGAATGCGAAGAGATTAATTTCCAAGCTATTGGAGCTGTTGCAGCGTATTCGTTCATACTGGTGTAGCTTGACGGTTCAATAAAAATTTAAAAATTTAATTCAATTTTGCTTTTTATTTACAAAAAGCGTTATTCTCTCATTGGATACTGTTGCGCTTTTCAAGTTAGTGTCCTCTAATTTTATTTTAAATTAAGTTAAGACAACTCGATTTTATAGTCGTTGTATTGTTATTTATTTACAAACTTCAAATGAAAGTCACATCCTCAAACACAGATATATACCACCTAGGATTCAGATATATATATCATCCAAAGTTAAATCTACAATACTTCGGACTTCCACTGCATTTAGTTCTCGCTTCAGCTCTCCAATCCTAATTCAACTATCGTTCCACTAATGGCTGCCAAACACGAATTTTCTTAAACAAACGATTTGTTCACTCATGTTTCACCGCAGCGTTTATAGAAGATGCTAGCAGTCCTTGGCCATTCTAGTTAAATCCTCTGATTTCGAACATAATCCAAATCTGTTGCTAATATTGTACTTTGATTGCATTGCACTTTCATGAGAAATATGTAAGCAGTGGGAATTGATATAATAGATTAAGATAGAAGTCAGTTTCAGAAAAAGTTAAAAGATTGAATGATGGAAACACGTTCCCGTGCTCGTCAGGCTTGAGAAATTGAATGCTTCTTCGGGGAAAATAATGTTTATGACGAAACAGATTCAAGCGAATTCAAACACGTCTTCGAAGAATTTCAACAAATTTTAATTTTAAAGTCCGTGTCAAAAGAGAAGAACCGGTTCTTTTAATGTAAAAAATATATTCCTGTCTGTCCTTTTAGAGGGCTACGATGAAAGCACTAATTTTTTTCAGTCTTACTAGCAGCCTCGTTGAGAACACAACTAAACCAAAATGAGCGAAAAGTTTGCAAAGTGTTACGAAGAAGTATTTTACTTACCATACTCCGAAATTTTGGCTGCAAAAGTGATTAAAAAGTCGAAGAACTTTGTTACATTGTCGAACCAGGAGTCTAAGGTGCACAAAAAAATGTTGATGACTTTTTCGATATGCGCTTGAAGAGAGCGGCTACCAGGAAGCAGAACAAAACATTTATCTAGCTATTTGAGCTGGACTCTTCTCTGCAACTACGCCAGGCTCGCAATTTTTTCACTAAGAAGGAATAGTCGTTAGCACCAATACCATTATTTGGCGTTTGAAGGAAGTAAACGTATCTTAGCGTTCCATGACGTCAAAGCTACTGCTCTCTAAGAAAAACATCAAAAAATGCAAGGGTTCGGCTACCAAAACTACGAAGCAACTTTTTGGGCCTGAGGTTGCCTGAATCGAGCTTGGTTTTCCTGTAGTACAAATGTTATCTATAGCATCCTTTGAAAGTAAATGTTTGGGGATACTTCTCCGAGCGTAGTTTGAGATATTTTGAGCTTTTCACCCAAAATTTGAACGATGACAAAATGGTCCAGACATTAAAGCGAGGACTTTTGGCATCGACTTAGAAGATATTTCCACAGAAAAACGATAATTGGGTCTTGCAAAAAGATGAAAGCTCCAAACATCGAAGCTGACATGTCCTGGAAAGGAGAAAATGTCGGTACAATAATAGACAGACCTTCCTAATCCGCAGATGCTTATCACATCGAAAATGTGTGGGGAATTATGAAATTCATAAAATTTCATCCTCCTACCCCATCTTTGACAGTTAGATCTACATAAGAAAAGGCGCGAATTGTGCTAAATGGTAGAAAAATGCTCGCAACTAAGTACATAAGGAAATATTTAACTATAATATCCCGCCTCTAAAATGGTCACATCAGCCAGATATGTCTTAGGATCTGATGTGTGATGATAAATAAGGCACATTTTCCAACCCACAGCTTAGAAATTTTCAGGTAGTATCTAAAACCAAAACCCTTCCATATAATATGTTTTTGAAGGCAATCCGCAAAATCAATCCACAAAATTTCCGAGTAGTGTATCTCCGTTTAGAAATTAATTCATGAAGCAGGTATATCGTAAATATTAATTGTAGGTGAAAAGAGAAAGAAAACTGAAAGCAAAATAAGTGTTGTTGCTTTATTCCTACAAATTTGTATCAAAAAGCATTGAATTGATTCTGATGTTTTATGTTTTACAAATGTTTTTTTATTATATAACCTCTCTACTTCACCTAACCAAATAAATTTGTAAGGACACAAAAATTTTCCTATTTTCTTTCAAATACCGTTGGAAAATATTCTATTACGATTAAGTCATAAATATTGTCATTTTCTTGATAGTCCGATGCATAAACGGGAATTTATTTTGAAAATCAATTGATTAAATACCAAAAAAAGCTGATGATTTAAGACAGCAGGGATATGTATGCTACACCTGTATCAAGAAATCGTGAGTATGCACATCATAAGGGCTAAGCTTTTCCAGTCTTAAAAATTTTTGCTTGTTGTTTTCTGAAAAGATTGTATTCGTGCTGTTTAAACTATCTCATTCCAAAAATATTAAACACTAAAAGAAAATTAATGAAAATTTAAAAAAAAATATATATTTTCAGCTTTCTCAATAAAAGTATGCGTGGAATTTTTAAAGTAAAGCAAATGCAATAACAGTTTCTATTTATTTTAAAAGCCTTTTATTTTGCATTGAAAATCGAGTGTTTCTTACTGATGTTATTTATGAATTGTCTCTTCGAAGTTTTGGAAAAAGTCTAAAGTTCCTTTTTTTAAAACAGTTATTTTTTTAAAAATATTTTCTTGATTTTAGTTTAGCTGTTTATCGTACCAAAAATTTAATTTCTACTTATTTCATACAACAGTATATTAAATTTATTCTTAGTTTACATCAATTTACAACGCAAAAGACTGCGCATCGATTAACATGAAACAAACTGCTAAAGCTCAAAGCGAACTTTCAACAGTCAAATCTCTACAAGGACCAATTTTAAATCCACTGAAAAAAATCCATTGTCCTCCTGATCCTGCAACTTCAACCCAATTCTAGTCACGCATCATGCCATTCAGTTAATTCTCACGTCCGCTGGAGGCAAACGAGGTCATTGATGCGTGCATGTACGACTGTAAGTTAATTACGTGTCAAAAGTAATCCTTGTAGTAAAGCCCGGGCACCGTTACGAATACTATTAGACTCGCTTTCCCACTTGGCCCCAGAACTTACGACAATCGTTACAATTCCGGATTAACAGCTCATCATTTTGATCCAGTGAAATTCCGTTTTGTCCTCGCCACCCGCTACTTGCGCCAACTGGGACATATTAACCGGCAGCCACCGAATTATAACAAAGACTGAAGAACGCCGTAATGACTCTCGTTCCATTGCCAACGCCATAATCATCACCGCCGCCACCATCATCATTGCCAACGTCGACGCTGCCAAAAACGAAATCTTTTGATATTTTGAGGACCAAGTAATGGTTTGACTCGGGAGAGATGTGTTCGGTAAGAAGTTCCGTAATAGCAGCAATTAAGATGAGATTAGCGTGGAATACTAACGATAACAATGGACGATACATTCATTTCGATGCGGATGGATTCATTCGCAAAAGCATAGCTAACGATTAAAATTAATTGAAGTCGACTGCGAACAGATTCCTGAATTCAAACTAAAGTACGTTTTCCCGAAATCTCCGGATATCAGAAATTAGTTTTTAATTAAGGTTTCGTCAATGATGGGATTCAGCTTGGTTCTGAGACGTGAAGAGCGCAGCTGTTAGACGAGTTCTATTTGAAGGTTGTATATTGGTTTGAATTGATTCAGAAAAATTTAAATAGAAACGAAATAAGTGAAGCCAATTATTTTCGATTTCTAGTGAGAGCATCAAAACTTCGAGGATCGTTCCCATGACTCTCAGAGAAACTCATTCATCTCCAAGTATTATCTAAAAGCAGAACACAAACTTTCTTAAAGCACAACGATCAATTAATCAGAGTTGAACTACTCCGGTAAGCAGATGTCCTCTTAGACGTGACTTGGTATCATATTAAGCAATTAAGCGAGAAATAAGGACATATAATTAGAAGTCTCACGAAAAATGTATGTTGTCATGCACAATAGTAGTTAAGTACAGAGAGACGTGCGTTTTTCACAATGTCACTTGAAGCAAGTTTTCTAAGGACTAGTTAGTGGGCGTAATGAGAAGACGGGGGACCAATTGTTATAAGTTACGAATACGAAAGGACACGAACAATATATTTTTAGTTTTTATGTCTAATTACATGGATGAGTCTAATTGCTTAATATGTCATAGAATAATTGAAGATACGTCAAATAAAAGCAAAATATGATGACGAAAATAGCTATGGTAAATAAAAATACTTTATTTCAATTTCAGTATCAAATATTTCTATTACTCCAAATTATCACTATTTGATTACACGCATGAACTATCTCTCATTTGATTATATCCATGGACTGTTCAATTAATTCGATCAATTTCGATTCCTAATGAATAATTCCATCATTTCCGCTAGTGCGGTTGTTTATTGTGGCCGTGTGAAAATTATGAAAGTCAACCTAATGTGTAAATTGCATTAACATCGCATTGAAGCATACTAGTGTTAGTTTGAAGTGCAGGTGAAAATGAGTGTGAAAAGTTGTTGATTGTTGGCGTAAAATAATTGAAGTGGTGTTCGAAAATTGCATATTAAATTTTGATGTTTGGTGTCGAATCATCGAAGCGGATGTAATATAAATGGATATAATTCGAAGAATTGTAATTATTAAATCCGCTTCGAATGGTTTGTGTATTCATCTCAGCACAAAAATTTATAATTAAATTTAAACAAACATGAATTGAAATGTTTTTGTCTGAATTTATCAGCTGTTGAATTAGCCTTAGTTTGCAGTGAGCCAGAGGATTTCAAATTTCTGTAATAACATCCTTATTCGCACCCACTAACTTACATCTTTCATCGATCAAGAGATAGGTCCAAACATCAATTAAAATAATTGAAGTTAAAGCAGCAAAAAAAATTCAAATTTCATCAAATACTCAATTTAAAAAAAAAAAACAAAACATATTACTAACCGAATGCTCTATTGCAAAGGTGACAGACAGTTCCTTTCTTTGTATCTTATCACTCGCCTACAGACTTCGACGTTCAATACATCATAAAAACCGTAAGTATATTGTATTGGTCCTCCAGCGACGACGATGTGGTAGACTTTAGAGAAAAGTCTTGCATCCTTCGACGAAGCCTATTGAATAATCCCACACGTATACAAATCATCAATAGAAAACGCAGAGCAGCAACGACAAAACGCAAAATCTTTTTTTCAGTCCTTTACCAAATAGATACATCCATTACTCATCTACCTGAGCCGTGTAAATATATAGATGGAGCCAAAAAAGATTGATAGGCGATACAAGCGAGAATACTATATACATGAGCAAAGAAGGCGCGATAAGCTTTTACAGATTCTTATATGACAGCCCGGTGAATGTGAAAAGAATAGTAAATGGATCGTGGAAATGTCGCTTATTTGTCGCCAAGGACCGCGTTGCTTCGTTGTTAATCGAATTCACAGCTCGGTTCTATTGATGTGAGTACGCTTTGGTAGATGTGGTCCAGGTATCAGGTCGACTAAGTGAATCGTTATCAAAGGAAATTCTTTGTCGGTTCATACCTGTAAATATGCGAGGAATTTCGTCGACTTAAGGTGTGCAGCAGACTCTGGTTATTGTTTGGATTCTATGAATTTGAAAATGGTTTGGCCGTAAGCGGAGATAATCTGAGTATAAGAAGATTTCAAAAGGATTTCTGTGGCTCACTAAGTTTTCTCGAGAAATTTCGTCGTGGTGGGAAAAATAAAGGTTAGATGATTATTTGGCAATGGTATATTTGTGAATATAGTTCACAACTTAGTGTGAAGGGAAATTACGAAACCTCCATAAAAAGTTGCGGTGCAAAAGTCAATGGTGGCATACTTTGTGTGGATAAATTCGGAAAGTTGGTAAAAAGCCTTATTATATTGCTCATTTGAAGACTAGAACTCATGTCCGTATGTGCTCGAAGTTTCAACCGATGGGGAGAGGAGAATTTGAAATCGAGTGTTTTGGACGGTGTTTCATATACTATAGACTTGTGTGATGATACTATTTCCAGAGCCTTTACTATATTAACTGAAAATACTTTTGTTTTCGTTTCGATATGATATTGAAAACTGCAAATTTTGATTATTTTTCAGTAAGTCGATGAGATATGGTGAATGCTCTTAATTTTAGCCTGCTCCAAAAGTTGGCCACTCAAAACTTTTTTGTCTCATAACAAGAATCACCCGAGACTCAAAGTGTAATATCTGAAACAATTTAATGCTTTCTACAAGTTTGATCCGTGTTGCGCGACAAGAAAATGTTTAAAAAAAGAGTTCCAGCTGGCCTAACTTTAGGAGCAAGGTAGCTAACCTTTGGGACAATCACCCTACCTTATTCAGTTGATTTTGAATGATTTCTTTCCTTTTACTTTTTTCATTTCAACTGAATCTTTGTTTCGTTGGCACTAGAATTCTCACTAGAGAAAGAAAACAACTATTCTATTAGTGATTTGATGAGTGGAAATCTAATTTTGGATCTTGGGGTTTTTGGTTCAAAATAAGTCTGAAAATGAAATGAACATAACTTGAATCCTTACTACAAATTTAAGATTAAAATTGAAACTAAAAAACAATTGAAAATAAAATTAAAACGATAAATTTTGATCAGTTTAAGTTTTTATGGTCATATAAAACAAATGCGGAAACATACACTGCAATGATGATTTATTGTTGATGGCACCAAAAGAGTAGGCTGACGTGGACAATTAATAGTAGTTTAGTTTGACAAGTTACTGCCTGCTCATATGTGAGACTACGATGAATTTCCTAGAATACAAGGCATCCGAGATTGCCAAAGTTAGGGCCGCCAGGAAAATATAATATGTAATCACTCGTGGGAACTTGTTATCAACGACTGTCGGCAAAAATGTTTCTACAGATATCGCCGTTTCAGTAGAAATGTGGAAGTGGTGAAACCAAGATTACAGGTTTGGAAGTATCAGAGACAATTTAAGTGTAATCGTAATGTTGACGTACGAAAACAATTCACAGGATGAGATTATCAATCTGCCATTGATGAAAGCAACCCGAAACGAGATGCCGAAGCTAAGACCAGCCGCAGCGGCAAGAGTATCGCCACCAAAGCTCAACAAATCAACAAGGCATCGATCACGAAAATCACTTTTGAATGGACAGAAATATCCACGGACACACGAAACTGTCCAAATGATCGAGATAGCTGGAGCTCAACGATTTTTATCGAAAGTCTAATTCCAAACGCTCTAGGAAAACATATGGGAAATCATAAAATTTCCAACTGTTTCTTTGAAAGTTGGAAGCTCTTAGTGGGTTGCTGAAGATAATAAAAGCTTCTGAATACTATTATATACTCAACAGTGCTAGTGCTAGTTCCAGTATTGGTCCTGAAGGAGTAGTTCAGTATTGATCTTTAAATAAAATTGACCTATTATATAAAAAAAAATTGTTCTGATTTATAAAAAGTCATGTTTATTTCAGAACACATATTGCATATTAAAAAAAAAATATTCCTTCATAATTAAAATGCTCCAATAATTAAATTGTTTCGTTGCTTTAAACAAATTTCATTAATCTCTCAAATTATTTTAGCCATCAATACTTCTTTCTGGACATTTTAATTAAATCAACTACTCTTCGTCCACATTGGTGCGATTTTTTTGTTTTAATTTCACATCAAACAAACCATTCTTCGCCTGCAACAAAAGGAAACATAAATGGGAACAATTATTTTACAAAAAAAAAAAAATTGGACAAATTTCCACATTCACTGCAACAAAAGGAATTTTTAACAACCTGAGCTGATCATTAATCTATCCCTCCATTCACTTAAATTGAATTCTCTTGGGATTTTCTATGTGTCAATTCGTATCCTTTTCACTATGCGGATTTGCATTTTTTCGCCTTCGTTTGCGTCCAGTGTTTTGGATCAGGGTAAATTGGACGGGCAAATTTCATTTTTCCTCCAAGATCAAATCCCATAGAGATGAGGGTCACGTACATGATGTGTTGCTGTTGGACCGTTATCGGGCACAATCTAGGTAGCATAATATCAACGACAAATAATATATGAAGCTTTGTAGCATATGCTACAAAGAAGTTTAATTTATGTGATTTGAACCTTTTCCTGTTATTAAATTTTAATATGAATTCGAGTCAAAGTGAAAGAAAGAAAGTGTGCACGTGTCATTGTATTCGTTGAAGAATAAACGTGCTTTTCTTTTAAATCTGAGATTTAAATGCAGAAATGAATTTCCATTTTAGAAAATAATTTGAAACGATACTGTTAACAGTAAATATTGTAGGTGATAAGTTAGGCATGTTTACTACCTATTTAGTATGGGATTTGTTTTAGTTTTATAATTTGTTTTAGATCTACGCATTGATCATTTTTTCTCTCAAAATATTGCTCATGAACAAATATTATTAACATATTTTTTGTGGAAAAGATGTCAATAATATCGAAAATGTTCTAGAAAAACCAGAATGACCTACCAGTAATATTAAATATTTCATCCATTTTCTATGAAACCGCTCACCTAAACTGCCCTCCAAGAAAAAAATTGAACGTTCTGTAAATTCACCCTTAATGCCCTGCAAGAGCTTAAACAAATTAATATTCACGACTTCTCAGCTCCATACAAATTTCCTCCTTTCAAGATATATAAACGTGATAATATCACGTCAGGATACTATTATACGATCGTAAATTGAATTTAACCCTGCGCTCGTTCGCGAGCCATTCATCAATATAATTAGCTCATTGGATAGTCGTACTGGCTACGTGTGAAAACGCATCGTACATACTAATGTAATATCTAGTCGCACAAGTAATATAAAAACGTGTGAACTTTGTTACAGGTGCGCAAAAAAGCATGTTACAATTTCCAAATGATGTAGAATCTGTTGTAAATTGCTTCAACATTTCGTTTTCTAAAGGCCGTCGTCTGTGTACGTGACTCAGAGAGTTTTTTTCGAAGTTTCAATTTTCGCGGGAGAATGATTTGGCTGTGTTATTTGTCATCGTCAGCAAAACATATTTGGTTTGTCTGCGAAATGTGAAATTTGAATGACTAATGGGATTAAGCTTTAATGCGTTTTGAATCATGGAGCATGCATGGTAATCAGCTTTTTTGTACATATTATGAATGGCTCTTATAGAATACGAGCATTTTGCTGATGATCTAGCTGAGAAAGCTGCAGAATTTATTATGCGTTATGATAACCAAAGCAGCCCATCGAGTAATGATAGCAGAATATATTGGCTAGAAATTAATCAGATATCAAGGATGCATTCGAAAATTAGTGCGATTCATGCTCCTAGACAATTATTTGGTTCTTCTAAAATATTACAAATATTTTTAATAGATTATATTGTAAATGTTGAATTAAACTTAACATATACATACATCAAAGTTAACTCTCAACACCATTATGTTTTCTTCTGGAGTTATCAAATGCAATTTAGACACAAGAGGAAATAAATAAAATGTGAATTGTGAAATGAAAAAAAAAATGGTGTAATAAGCTGCTAGTCTACTTCCTCATATCAACAAAACAATACTTCTGGTCGATTTTCTGACGTCCATTAGTTGGAAGTAACAATATCTGTCCCAAAGTACCAGTTATAGACCATAACAATTTTTAAAGAACTTGTAAAGCAGAAACAACCTATTTTTTATAAGACGCAGCGTACATGACACCCTTGAGCTAATTCGCAAATAGGGGTTAAAAGGACTGACAAGAGTTAGCAATGGTGATTATAATTTTTTAAAGATTAGTAAACTGTAATAGTAACTGAGGAAGAGGGCCAAGCTGTCAAAACTTCTGTCATTAATCTGAGCAAAAAATATTGAACAACAGCGAACCTAGGCGACTACCTTTATCAAGCCCAGAAGAGACGGCATTCTTTTTGGAGAGAAAGTTTTGGAAGTTCACATGTTTTGTTTGATTTCGAGGGCAACAATCGAACGAAATCAGCAACAATTCTGAAACGCAAAATTTTCGAAGCTTCCGTTTCAAAACATCATGGTCACGACGCACAGAAGTAATATCGATCTGACGCCTTTTTTTTATTTTGCAAATCACATTCGAGATTATTGTCATAAGGTTGGCAGTAATTGATCTGCTTTTTCTGACGCCATGTTGTTTACTCGTTTGGGAGAGCTCCAATAACACTAGAAACGAATTTTCGAAGCAGGTTAGGTATAGCTAATAAAATAATGATGCCTCTATAATTTTCAGCTGAGCGTTTGTCACTATTTTCAAGAACTAGCATGAGATGGGAAATTTCCCAGAAAGGAAGAAATGTACTAATTGATAGATGTATGAAATAACCGTTCCTGTACTTTAAATTATGAAGCTTACGAGAAGGTACCTTATATCGTTTGAGATACCGTTTTCGGTCAAATTTACGTCATATTTTGAGCTTGAGCTGTAGAGTTACTTTTACGCTCTTTATATTCTTCATTTATGATGATATGATCTGAAAACCTTGAAGCCATTCAATTTTCGAGCTTGTGCAGGGCTTGCGTCTGTCCAAACTTAATACTTTTAAGCTATCAATTATTACTTTCTATATATTTACCCATAATTAATGTAAGTGTCAGTGAGCAATTATATTTTACAGTGACGAGTTATACTTTATTTTAGAACTAGAAGAATATTTCTACCGACGTTGGGCGCATATTACCTATGCCCGTTTTTCATTACAAAAATCATTTTTTTCGGTCTGTATTGGCAACATAGAAACTTTGGACACAAGATAAACAGACAATCAATTGAGGAAAGTGAAAAACCTGCTATTGAAAGACAATTGAAAGCGAAAAACCAGCAGAAAACCTTGTGTTATATGCTTAACAAACATAATTAAAAAAATCACATAATTCATCTTAATAAAATAATAAAAAGAGGAAGTATAAAACCCAAAACAAGACATTTTTTTATTCCTATACTGTTTTTCCTATACAAGCCCACTAGTCAATTGAAGAGGAAATACCTAAGTCAGCTGAGTAAGGGCTCAGAATGGTCCACTTGGTCAAAAGCCTTTCTGAAAATGGTATAAAATAAACCAAATTGATGAATTTTGATGTTTTCCAATGAAGTATAATTGAAATTGTGACGTTTAAAGATACTACAACAGTCACAGGGCTTTCACATATTTGATAAAGTTGTATCAGATTTGTCCCCCATTTGTTCAGTTTATTTTTAGAGAAATTGGTAACGGTAATTAAATTCGATGCTGGCTTAAGCCTGCTAGTGTGAATTTTCCAAATGCTCAGTACAAAAAAATAATCTGTATAAAATATCAAATTAAAAAATAATAGGCCTCAGCACCCAAAACGGGCTAAAAGTTGGCAAACTTTAATTTTGGCTAAGCATAATATATGCTCAAATCTCATTCCGCACACTTGTTGTTTTCTAATGACATTTCTTCATCGTAACATAAGGGTGCACAGTTTTGAATTATAAGGTTTATTATGAAAATTCCTAAAAAAAAAACAGATTGTGGGTAATAAATAAAGCTTAGAAATGACACCTAAAGCCATAAGAAATTGGGATTTTAGTTTTTTTTATTTTTTCTCGTGCGAAAACCTCTTGGACATTTATTTCGATTGGACAAAATCTTTTAACAGCAAATGCATCTTCGCTGATATTTCTAAACTGATTATTTACGGAATTTTCGAAATGATGTTAAAGTTTGAAAAAATAAAATTAAATGCATCTAATGGTTTTTGTTCAGTAAATGCTGTATTATTTAGCAATTATTGAACAATCATTCCGTTATAAAATCATTCCTCTGTAACATACTTCTTGCTATAGGAGTGTAAGTTTTTTGTGGCTGCCTGTTTTGTCGAATGATTTTATTTGTTCTAATAGCAAAAAAATTACTAAAGCAAGAGTCATAGTGCATTTGAAAGTCCTCCAAAGTATTTCTGATATGTTTCAAAACATTCTGTAGGGCTTCGAATTTTTTCTTCCAAATGCCATGAATTGGTGAAATACTTTTCAGTATATCAGAAGTCTTTACATGGAATTTTCTTGTATGAATACATCATTTCCTACAGCAGTATGCCATTTCATCGAACTTATCAAATTCAATTCGTTGACGTCAGGGATCATATTTTTTGCTTTGATTGAACCGTAAGCGAATTAAGTCCATAACATAGTACATAAGCAGAATCAAATTCAGGTCGACGAAGATATTTTAAGTACATAAATAAAATGATTGTTTTAAAAATAATTGCCATCAAAGTTTTTCCTCAAGTTGAAATCTTTATGTTCTGGAAAAAAAAATTCCCTTGAAAGCTTATTAACAATAACAAACATCAAAATTTTATATATCTGAATTTTTTTTGCATCTATAATATACAAATCGTTTGATTGGAGAATTATTTCAATTCTTGGCAGGAATCCAGATACCTTTCCACTAAACAAAACGGTTTTTTGTGCAATTGTTTTTTTTCAGTCTGTGAAACAGATGAAATGATGCCACAGACTGCTTGAATTATAAAAAATCTTTAAGTGCATCTGTTGGGTTTGAATGCGATATTTTTCGGTAGGTTATTCCTACAAAATACTGTGCAGCGAAGAAATAAAGTTTCGTAAATGGAATCGGGTGGATGAATTTTAAAAAAGTCATGAGAGTTTATCAACGTGGATAAATTAGTAAGCATTAGCATTCATTATTGTGTTATCAATGCAATAAAGGTTTAATCAAATGCACAATGCTCTGCAGATATTTTTTCAAAATGAGTTTAAGCTTCAAGGAAGCAGAAAACCTCTTCGAAATTTCTATTAAATTTGCCATGAGATGGTGCGGACAAAATCTAATACTAGTTCAAACTCTCTTTTCAGTTTTTTTTACCTGAATCACAGCACTCATTGTTTGACTTTGTACAACTGTTTGCATCAAGCATTTATCATCAAACTGCAAAGCATGCATCAAAACGTATTTTCCTAAGCAATTGCACTCCCACTGTTGGCGTTGCATGGTATGCACTTGCCAAATGAAATTTTAATCGAATGGTTCTACATAGTCGACTAATCCACATGTTGTGCTATGTGTATTCAAGAAGATATTTTGAGAACAGAAATTCGAAAAAGCCACCACATTTCGACAGCCAGATAGACAGACAGATCTAGGTACATGCACAAATGTGACTGACTATAATGGAGAGTATTCGCAAATAATCAATAGATACATCAAAGTTCAATTTCCGTAAACGTTAAATCGAATTTGTGGCAAACTCTTGTTGAAACGTATGTCCAATGCAGATGGCTTTTTTTCGATTTCAGAAACTAGTAGTGCTGATGAGATTCATTGTTTTAGATTGAAAGTGATGGATTTTGATAATTGTACTGGGCGGAGGAGTGGACATATGTATGTATATCGAAGTAAATCATATTGAAATTTTTGTAGCAGTTCTAGTTGTCCATATGTTCGGTCCATATGTTCGGTCCATATGTTCGGCGCATAATGGTTAGTAATATGGACAGTAGATTTGGACGGAAATTGTTGTTGAGTGAACTTTGTCTTGTCATGAATAAAATAAAATTAGAACCTGTAATATTGTAATACTTACAAATAAATTTTTTTTCCAAAACCTAATGCATGAAAACCTACTACGACGTACCTACATAACACATGCTGTTATTGACATCACAAATACTACAAATCGCAATATATTGCCCATAATACAAGCTATTTCAAGCATGTCAAGCATTTATACCTTTGACCTGGCAAAGCGAACTCGTTTATATCCTTAGATCCGGAAAACAATGATAAATATTTCAAGCACACAGCAAACCTCTTATTCAAATTCGATTAGCCCTAATGTTGTGGACTTGCGCTAATCACACACACAGTTAACGTTGCGTTTAGTCCATAAGCTCTGAATGTTTAGATAACAAACTAAATGGAGAAATATCATCAAACCTAGTGTACATGCTGTACGATATAAAATGGCACGTGAATCTAACCGTATGATTCTCATTCAGGATGAAAATGGCTATTGTATGAAGTGCTGCCGAACAGACGAGCTAATTTTATTTGCTTCGATTGAGCGAATGTAGTCACCAATGAAAGAATAATGTTTTGGTATTGTCCATTTTGTTGGTCTAATTCAGATTCTATTGTTGTTTGAAATAATAAGAATTTGTAAGACTAAGTGCATGGTAAGTTTATTTAAATTTGGCTTTTAACATTAGTTCTAGTTTAGCTAGGGCTGAATTCTACGGTTATAATAAATATAATTTTATCAAAATAAAATATATGAAATCAACTATATAAAATAAAACATACAAAATAAATTTTAAACTTTCTTTTGTTTGAATGAAAAACGATTATCTTAAAATTATATAGGTTAGCACAAACTTTGAGGTTTAATTAAAAAAAAAATATAACATTTATAGCTGCATCAGTCTAGAATCTTTCTTCAACATTTCTCAGAATTTTCTAATTAATCCCTGCATTTCTAAAATATGATACCTTTTTCTTGTTTCTTCCACAACTTTTTAATATTTGGAGCACAAAAGCAGTTTTGCGGAGCAATCAAATAGCATCAAATTGTTTTTTGTATTGCTAAATGATCACTAATTCTTATATATGTATGTAAATACTGTTTTACAATAAAACATTCTTTCCCACCCACACTGGGCGCACACTATTTAGACAACTTGTTTACCACATAAATGAACTTTTTTAGGGTAAATTTACTTTCAATGTGATATTTTAAAGCTGTTTAGTATTGAGAAAGCTTCGTAAACTTTTATTGTACAATAATTTATCGAGTGATTTTATATTTCTGCTTTATTGATTTTATATTCGAGTAGAATTAAAACTTTTGAGAATGCAATCAATACAATTTGTAAAAAAAAACATTATTGTCAAGTTTAATACAGCAGAAACTTTTTCGTTTTTACTTAAATCTTTGCTCGCTTCTGAAATTCCTTAAATCAAATCAAGCAGCCAATTAAAGGAAATTCTTCATGAACATCAAATCCTACTAGTCGACTACAATATGCAATAAAACCAAAGAAAACTGCCACTGACACAATTCACTGTCACTAAGCAAAGAAAGTTTTCTTTGAAATCACTTTCATCCTTTCATTCATGTCAAATAGTTTCACAAATTTTCCGGAATACTTTGTATACTTCTTGTCAACACTGTCTCAACGTCGGAAATGGATATTGAAAATATTCGAGAAATAGAGTTTGCTGAAATGTGGGTGGTTCGATGGTATTCTTTTATTTGAGTAGGGCATTTTTCAAGGGTATGGTATTTCAAAGTTTTATTTACAGAAAGATTCGTAAAATCGCTGTTTGTACAATGAAATTGAAAGTAAAATCAAGGGATATTATAATATTTCGCAACAAGACTGGGCGTCGTGAAATTTCATTTAAGTCACTCACACAGTAAGAACAAGCAAATAAAAGTGAAACAAATAAAGCTCCTACTAGTTTCTCACTGGGTAAGCATCCTGACTTACAGCCCACTCTTTGATGATTTGGGATGGAATCCTCGGATGATCGATCGACTTTAGTTTGTATTCTTAACAAGTTTAGTAGGTCTCTAAATGATATTCCGCACGCATTCTAAATGGAAAAGAACTACTCAGGAGCATTATGTCATTTCCTTGTAAATGTTTTGATTTACGAGATTAAGATATGGTTCATAAACTTTTTATTTGATATCATATTTTAGGATGACATTATACATGTGGGAAGTTCATCGTGAAGATACTGGGAGGACGTTAAAATAAGGAAATATTCAAGATTCTTGCTGATACGGGTAGGTTAGTTACTTAGTCTAAGTAATGAAGTTGTATTTGATTTGAATTTTAAATGTAAAATAATAGAAGCTGTTTTTCAGTATGGCTAAATTACTTAGATACAAATTTGATAGTTATAAGTATCAATTTCTAATGGACAGCTTTCTATTAAACGAAAGTTTCTAGGAAATTTCATTCACTATACTGTATTACTAATGATATTGGATGGATGAAATTATACTGGACCTTATTCAAAAGACTTGAAAAAAATCAATGATAAGAAATAAAATTCACGCCCGGACTAACAGTTCTATTTTCGTTGCGATGCTGAAATCCGTTTGACATACAATGATTCGAAAAATTCGAATGTATAATATGTCATTTGCATCATTTATTATTTGTTGCAATGAATCATTCTAATTTAAGCTTGGTTTTGACAAGACACCCAAACGAAGGATATGTGAATTGATGGATGACTCTTTGCGTACTTCCATTGTTCGGAATTGACTTTGGAGAAGGGAAAATTGACTTTTTTGGGGATTTGGTGCCATCTTGTAAGATAAAATCAATATTGTTGTTTCACTTTGTTTAGAGTGGTGGAACTATAAAAGCATCAAACCGGGTATCAAATGGATATTTTTCAGTGCATACTTCTATGGATGTAGGGTAGGCAGCTTGGTGGAAAAAGAGGTTGGAAATATTTTTTACTAATCCTAATAGATCAAAACGATATTTTAAGTAAGGATATGTGTGAGGACTTTGAATAATGATCCTTGTTTGTCCTTTCCTTTCGACCGTACTACTTATTCGCTTGTATTTAGATAATATTATAAAATAATTTGATTACGTTTTTATCGATATCTGGAGAATGGTGAGACACTGCTAGTAATACAAACTCAAAACAAGTAAATTTTACCAAATATTTCATTCATAATCTCGAACTTACCAACATAATCATCACGAATGACCACCAAACAAATATATCAACAATCTGTTTTATGAACCACATTAATCCTCTTGGGTCAATAGCACTAAGCGCCAAATCATTATCTTCGAATAGCTAAACTGAACTTGTCAGAATTCAGCACTTCCTTTCCTAGCCAAAACCAACATCTATTGTTTACTATGAAAACTTTCTGAAATTCTCTGAAATCACGTTTTTCAAGCAAATTTCTCTTCCGAAGGCGAATTTTTCGCGAACGCCTCCATCAATCACTCACTAATCTCTTTCTATGTTTTTCATAAAAATATCGACAAACACCGATAAAAGATATCACAGATCGGTTGCGGCATGTCTTTTTTTTCGTTTCCGACACAGCCCAATGCCGCCGTTGAAGGAATGAAGACAGTTCTTGAACTCCTGGAGAGTCCAAGCATTTGCTCATTGTTTTTTTTTTATATCTGGCATCTTTCATTTCTTATTTCGACTGTCACAAAGGTCGACAGTCTGCAGATTGATAAAAAGAGAGAAAAGTATTTTCAACGCCAATTAATATTAATTAGTCAGATGAATAAGAGAAATATAAATTTATTTAAATCAACCCATACGTTCAATGTGCTGGGAAAGAGATAGGTCCAAGAACTAAGTGGTGTGCATGGGTCATTCAGTTCAAAGCGCTTTTAATTACTCCTGCCTGAGCTGTGACAGGTTTGTGACAGGTAGGAAAAAGCGTAGGATTACACCGAAGCAATTGAAAGACGGATGAGAGAGCAACACGATTTAGCTTATGACTTTGCAGATAAATAATATAATGGGGGCTTTTAGCCATAACGTTATGCTTCTACTTATTAAAGCATATTCATTGCTGGTTGTATCGTGATATCACTCAAATGACATTGTTCTAGTATTTAGGCAATGACTATCTGTAACGAAGGTAACTAAAGTAAATAGCAGTTTGAGCGATTGTGAACTTCCAAAGTGGCTGTTAATTATAGAAGTCAAACCAATGTCATGGCGAAAGATAAACGACTAAATAACAGGTTGTAGAATTTTCACCATGACCAGCGATTATACAGGCGAAGTTGTATATTAGTTATAGTAATTGTGCTAATTGTCGTGAAGTTCGATCGATAATCACCTTGTGTGTTAATATAGATGAACAATCGTCAGGGAGATGATGATTATAGCTTTTATTTTTGACATTGGCATTTGAATCGTCTATCAAGCTGTTAATTAAGTCATATTAGAATTGGGAAGAATAAACAGCTAATGAAGTGCCAAGGGTTATATTTGATAATTTTCGGAAAGTAAACCAATCAATAAAAACGGATTACATTCTTGAAAAGAAGGAGAAAACCTAGGAAAGAAGATCTGATCACGGACCTTTACTGCAATCGGCTTCTAAAAGTGCGAATTTGTTCATGTGATATTTGTGTATGGTAAATAAAAGCGATTGAAGCTGAATCAAAAATAAGAAAGTGTGCATTTGATGGCTCAGGTGCGTTAAAATTTTTTTTGGAGAATATCTCAATAAATCTCAATCTCTTGGGGAGAAGCAGAAGAGAAATTATTATGGTTTTGATCTTGGTGTCCGTCAACAGTTTTTTCCATCGCATCACATCACGAGCCGATGTCATCCAATTGGGCACCTCTAAAAAAATAATATGAATTAAGATCAACCGTCAACTTTTCCTACCTCTCGTGTCGCTCCTTTTTCAGGCATTCAACTTTAATCGAAAATTTGACGATGAAAAATTTGTACTATGGGCGTTCGATCCAAACTCGGCAGATTCTGCGCAGATTCTCGGCAGATTCTGACACAGTTTAACTGAATAAAGAGTGCATTATCCGGACTGTTATCGATTCCGGTAAAGGAAGTAGAATAATCTCTGCAGAAAAGTGACTTGAATTAAGGCTAGCTTTGTTTTTAGAGTCTGCTGTGAGCCACGAAAAGCAGCAAGAATTTTTAAATTATAAATCGTGCCGACTAATGCAAATAAGTAAGGCTGGTAGCGTGTGAAGATCAACGCTGAGCTGAATCTGGCGGTCTCTGAGCTGGATGAGATTTGGCTAGGCGTGAAATTAAAAGTGGTACCCAAAAACCAAATCCCTAGTCGACCTAGATGCAGGGCATGAATTCCTTGCTTCCATTCTAATCGATGATGAAAAATGTTAGGTTTTTTTATCCCTGATCTTCATACGGAGGTTTCAAGGGCTGCTAAATTTGCAGGGCTTGTTCTTTAATTCTAAATAAAGAGTCAGTATCAGTCTTAGAGTCCTGAAATGGAGTCGTTAAGTACGGAATCGAGAAAAAAATTTACGTTTATAAAGGAGAGATCGGGTAAAGGGCTCTAAATCAAAAGTGCCTGACACCAATAAGCATTTCACGAAACAGGAACCTCATGTAGCGGAAGAATCTTCTAGCAAATTGTCCGTCACTCGTTCAGTTGTGCCATCTGAGGAGGAATCAGATGCAGAATCGCATTCCTTTGGGTGGCTTAAATTTTGACCTTTTCAATCTGGTAACATATATAGTGTCCAAGGAAGACCTAGACTTAACTTTGGTTGGTGATGATGAAGATTCGTCAAATTATTCTTCATCACAAGCAACAACAGCTGCCCAGCTTTTCTCCTGTCGAAAACAAGCGAAGAACTAATATTGATTCAAGAACTATGGGTTGGACACAATCGGCCTTGCGGGTTTTTGTGCACTGCTCACTAGCAAATATCTTTTCATGAATTATCTCAACTGAACAGATAGTCCTTGAGAAAAAGGATGTAATTGAAGCTTTTCTAATCGATGGGTCGACGCTCACTAAAGATTTCTCCCCATTGTATCGATTCCTACCAGAATCCGAATTACATTTATGCAAGGCAAAGAGGTCCTCATAGAGATCAATTTGTGATAACTAAGTGTGATATCTTCTTTTCTGGGTCAGTATGACCATACCTCAAGGAGTCGTTATTTTTCCTCGCTCTGTTGTGGAACGATACAGTCAATATTCTTCTGAGGAGGCTAGACCGATGACATAATCATAGCCGAGTCAGAAAAGTATCTTTAATCATTGTCTTTAATCACTGTCTTGATGTACTATAACGTTGGATCCGCCAGTGCGACTTAAATATGAATTCCTGTTAAATGGATCAAGTATGAAGTACAAAGTTACTAAATTCGATTTACCGAAAATGAATGAAGTCTCCACTGACCTGAGCCAAAGGGTCAAAAATTTGGAACTGATCTTTGACTCGAGGCTGCTATGGCACAATAACATATCAGAAATAGCATGGAAGGATTTCAGTGAATTTTACTGCTGCAAAAGATTCCTGTGAGAAAATTGGAGTTTTAAACCTGTTGCATTGTTTTGCACCACTTTTTTGGCCCGCTACTACTATATGAGGTACTGTTTTGCTCACGCTTGAAAAAGTGCAGAAGAAATTAGTCGATTATTTTAATTAATCTTTCAGCTCGGTTTCCATATACGATTTAGACTTAGGCGCTTTCTTTGTAGTTCGCAAAAAAAATATCTACGAAACATGACTTCTTTCAAATTCTTATCAAATAAATTTCAATTAGAATTTTTCACCAGCGTAAGATTAAAACAATTTTTTTATTAACAAGATCCTTTTCCTCCCACATTGTCTTCTATAACAATCCAAACGTAAACAAAATAACGCCATATGCAGTAAATACCAAGCAAATAATTGCTTTTTATGGGTTTTTTGTTTTGTAATTCGCGTACCTTCTCAAGGACAATATTACTTCATAAAAAGCTCAATTCAAATTTAAACCAACATATTTTTCTGTACGCTTTTTTCCTCCCTCTCTCATTTCCGTTTCAACACACATTTTCGTTTCAATCCTGTTTACAGCTTCCAACCCTCTAGCATCATTCCACCTCATTCAAAAATTGTCTTTCTCTTGATCCCAATTATACCATCGTATATGCTCAGCATTCAGTACATTATCCATGGAAAAATATTTTGAAATGGAGCGACGACTACTGGTGCCGCACACAAACGAGGACGCCAAGCAGAAACAGCAGCCAAAGCTACTCCATTACATTCCTTCCTACGGTGTCGATACGAGTATAAGGACGAACGAATGTCAGCAACGCATAATTTGAACAAATTGAAGACTTCAGGCATTTTGGGGCGCTGAACGAACCCTGCTCGGTATGAAGAAGGTGCAGGATGTTAGATTTGGGAGACCGCACGCATGCTGACATAAAGAGGGAGTTCAAGCTGGTTGCCTTTGAGCCGCTATCATTCGGATCCCTTAAGCTTCGTTGAAATTTAATGTTAAAGCTAACCTAGCGGTTTTGTACTATATCGAGTACAAGAAAATGATTGCCATCTAGCAGTCTACAGATGATTCAATTCCCGTTGGATTTCGTTCGAATCGCGGTGTACATATTTAGATCTATGCAGTGATCCGTATGAGACTTATCTGAATTT
The DNA here is from genome assembly GCA_947369275.1 of Nemotelus nigrinus. Lineage (NCBI taxonomy): Eukaryota > Metazoa > Arthropoda > Insecta > Diptera > Stratiomyidae > Nemotelus > Nemotelus nigrinus. The sequence continues at coordinate 210,730,014 of OX376373.1, forward strand.
TTGGGATTGTTAGAATGCGAGTGAAAGAAATTGGTGTGAAGTATATTTGACAGTGGTAACATTTTCATTTGAATTGCTTCGAGACATTATTTCAATTTGTAAATCTATAAATTCATCTGCGTAACAAGATGATTTTCATGAGTTTACTGAATTTTCTATGAAAGTGATATTGAAGACGGATTATTTATGCTGAATAATGATGAAAGATTATCGTAATCCAAACATGTTTGATTTAAAACATCCTAAGTATGAGCAATAATTATTTCTGAAGGGCATATTTAGATGGAAACGCGTCCCAGAATCAGGCACAATTTTTTATTTTAGTGACATTGTTTTAAAGACGTATGGTAGTTTCTAGCTATATTCCTCCTTAGTACTACTCTATTTTGGTGAGAAATAGCTGCATTTCACATAGCCACCACCAAGAGTACGGCGATCATTTGCCTTGAATGCACTGTGCATTAAAATTGGCATCCCATACTACTGTACGTTGCTTCTGAAACATGCAACCGATACAATCAGCGATATGTCAGAGTAGCAGGATATGTTACAGTTCTGATGCAGCTTATAAAGTTTGGTGTCAATTTTTTTCGGCGTAGGAGAAATATTCCGATTGGCTAAACATTCTGGACTATTTTATTGCGTAAATCAAGATGGAAAAATATCCTAACGAAACTAAACTGAATTGTTAACTCATTTGCGTTAGGATGTTTGGTGGCAGTTGGGGCAACGAAACAGAAAAGCAAAGTGCTACATAAGATAGTTAAGAAAGCAGCAGCCATATAACGATCCTAAATGTGTTTGGAAGAAGATTTATTTTAAGAAATGAAATAAAAGTTTTTTTTTATGCTAGTTCGACTGTAGACGTAGCCTAACCAGTAGCATTACAATTAAATTCTTTTCAATTAAATTCGCTAACGCAAAGTCTTGAATATAAAATCAACTAACTATATCTTATGTTGCAATGTGAAATATTATTCCACACAATTAATTGGTAACCGATATTCCATACTTCCGCGAACAAACCTTTCAACAATTTCAACTGAACTCAGTACATTTTTCCTTCAATCCCAATCACTTTTCCTTCATACTCTTCACATGAAAAACAATTTTCCACAGCATAATTTTCGGTTCAATGAATTCTACACTTAATTCGATTTTCCGAAATTGATACTATGACTTGTTGCGCTGATCCGAACAAGAAATTCAATAGGATCTCGATTGGGATATCAAATGTTCAATGCCTGTTGTGTGTATGCGTTTGAGTGTGTAATGGTAGGGTATAGTATGGTTGCCTGGAGTTGACAGATGATAGATAGTGTCCTCGATGTAAGAATGTTTCTTGGTATCTGGGGAAGTGTTGTTTTGTTATCTTGACTTTGCCGGGGACCGAAAAAGTCCTAATATGACGTATTATAGATAAAATGTCGTCAACATATCCCTTATGTAAAGATGATACGGGCAGCGAATAGAATAAACTGCTTTGGTGTGGAAATTGGCTTTATATCATGGGATTTGTATGCAAGTGAAGTGTATTGATGTCATTTTATCCAAGAATGTGGTGAAAAATAGTGATTTTCGTTTGATATTTATAATCCTTTTTGTAGAAAATCATAACGAGAAAGTTAGAAGAGTTTAGATTTGAGTTTTCTTGAGGCAGGGAACATTGTGAGTTTGTCATTGATTTGGCAGTGGCATATTTTTCCAGTAAGTGTGTACATAGTATTGGCATAGTCGCAAGACAGAACACGATTTATTATTATAAAAAACTGGTCTAGTGCAATATAAATAAATAAGGAAGCTGGCGATTACGCAACGTGCATCAATCCACTAGTTTCAACCCATTTGCTACCGTACACCAGACGATACAAACCTGATTCAAAGTAGCGATACTAGCCCCCTCCACTAACTTTTCAAATTGATAAGAGTACCAAATGTTTAACCGGTTGCTGTTTAGGGACTCCTCGAAAACACTCGATGAGCTGGCTAAAAGGGTGCGGGAACCTACCAAAAACTATGATTGCAATGTCTTTGACGTAGGCCACAATCATGCGTCCCTTGCTCTCCTTCCCATTTAAAATTGTGTTTGTCACCAGACTTTACAAGAAAGGAGATAGAACTCCACTTTGGTGAAATCTACCCTCTCTGGACCTTCCTTATGATAAGTGACCCATTCCACTGATATAATCTTTAGCTCAAGCAAGCTGTTTATCCAACTACAGAATGTTGGTTTCGCGGAACCACCGTCAATGTCCAATTTACATGTAAGTATAATGAAGTGCCTTTTCTATTTAAAGAAATTCGTTGTAGAGTTATGTCTCAAAAAATTTCCCCTATAGGTACGCGGTTCAGGTTCTCGATAGAATTTGAAATTCGATTCTCTTTATAATCTGGAGATCTAGCAGTCTCCGAACACTTCAAGGGTGAAGGCAGACTAATTAACCTACACTTTTTCGGATACGTAAGATTTTTGTTGTCCGTTTTGGGTGTAAATACAACCTTGAAGGTTTTGCAAGTTTCAGTAGCATGACTTAGCACTAGATAACTTTTCTAAATTGGTATAAGCCCGAATATGGTGAGTATTTCTGTCATTTGGAGCTTGATTGGCAAAATTTCTTCAATGCTACGAGTACCTATAGCTCGCGCCATCTTGCCAAAAGGCGCATAGAGCAGGTCATCACACCCCTGGTTGATTTGGAGTATCTGGTCTTTTTCTGTGTTGCCTTCTTCTTTACGCCCAGAGTCTTTTAATCTTGTATTAAATCAACTGAGTTCTGCTCCTGCTACAATTTCATGGTCACTTTCGTTTCCACTATCCACGGTATTATCACCTACCATCTGGGTTGTATCGAAATGGTCAACTATCTTTAACAGCTTTTTCCCATAGTCCAAATAACTTAATAGTCTTGACATCCTTGGACCAACCCGATCCGTCAAACGAGAGCACGGTCAGTTCAGGATATTTTTCCATTCAGTCAAAATGAGAGCAGATAACTCTCGAAATGTCAATACATGATGAGAAATTGAAATACACCTAAAAGAAGAATAGGTCTTTGTTTTAAAATATTTGATTTCAGAAGTTAAAAATATAATAAATTACGTAAATTAAACTAATTTAATGAATTGTTTTCTTGCTCTCTCTGAAAATACGAATAACAGTTTGATTAATAAAATTCGAGAAGGTTTTTTCTTGGTTTCATTACTTCCCCTTTTTTCCTTAGTTTCAGTTTTTTTCTTTCTCTTTTTGCTTTCCTCTATTTTTTCACTTGCTTGTTCAGTGAAATGAAAGGTTGAGATATGGCCGTGATGATCCTTGTGCAGATAAAATGCCCCCAGAGAGCACAGATTGGCACAATTTTTCTTTGGAAAACATCGCCAAAAATTACCAAATATTTTTTTAGATAATTTTAAAGAAATTTCAACGAAACAATCTAAATATTGAATAATGCAAAAATGCATACTGCAATAATTTTAATAGTAATTAATTTGTGCAAATAATATTAGGCAAATAATAAAATACGAGGGAAATTAGTGAATATAATTTAAATGTTATAGAAACACAGTATATTTAAATTATACTTTTTTTCCCTTTTTTAATTATTAAATGTGTATTTAAACTGATTACACATTATTTAAACAAATTCTGTCTTCTTTAAATATAGTTCAGAACGGATGTCGAGTAAAGTTTGCAGTAGTGGATATGTGGTTGGAACAGATTCGAATATTTGATTTGAATAATAGTTAGCATTATCAATAATATTTTTTTTAATTAAAAAGTTTTTTGTTTTTCGTGGCAAAGTTTCAAAGCAAAGTTTTTGTTTAAATTAGAATTGAAGTTAAATGAAGCACATCTTGAGGATAAAATTGAGTTTCCACTTTTATGAAATTAAATTAATGGTGTCAGAAGTAGGATTTGTAGGAATATGACTGTAGTTAAAGTGTTTGTGGGCATACAGTAAAATAAGAGTGAAAAAAGTGAGGGAGTGGGGAAAACATTGAGAGAAAATTGAAAAACTTTCAGATAAAAGTTAAAGACAGTGAAATAAAAGTGATAGATTGTGAGATAAAATTATATAGTAATTCTTTTTGGCTATGCAATTAATATTGTTTTACAGTCCATTATATTTCAAGTTTCATTTCTTATTTCTTACCGTGTTTACTTCTTATGATTTAACTTTTTCTAGCGTTTAATTTTTAATTATTGTAGTCGTTTTGTTTTATTACAAAGTGACGAAATTTTGACTAAATATGAACATGACTGAAAAAATTGATTGAATAAAAATTATGATAAAAATTACTATCTGCTGATTGAAAACAGCAAAACTTAAACAAAACTAAAACAAAACTATCTCGAAAACAGTTTCAGTCAAATCCACTTAAATCTTTACTTCCTCTTCAAAGCTTGCTGCAATAACGATAAAATAATCTCTTCGAGTCTCCATTCTATTCATTGTGCAGAACATCCGACTAAGATTAATGCAATATCTTCTATCTTTTCAGCCCTATTTTTCATCTTAATTCCCATCGGATTAACATACTTATACTATACTAAGAGTATTAAAGATTGTACTTCTTTTATTCTAGGATTTTCGATTGTTTGACTTTGTTTTGTGTTCTCGTGCTGTTTGCTCCTCGTACTCGCTACTCACACTGTAGCAGTTCGCCACAGCCAGCGGAGCAAATATTTATCCCGATAATATCGATTCAAGCACTAATAATACTGCGGAACGTTATACGAGTATGTAAGAGACGACGATATCCCCATATTCGAATGCATATCTCGGGAGATTGAAAGTTTTTCCGGAATAAAATATGTGTAATATTCTTTGGATGGAAAAGTTTATATTGATTCGTAGATTTCGTACGTGAGTGATTATTATATTGGGATTTTTTTCTGCAGTTTCGGTGTTTTGTGGTTACGGAATCTTTCGATAAGATGTTGACGCAACAATGAAATTGATGGATTTTCGAAGGATTTAGATCAGATCAGATGTTTCAAGTGACAGATGTTTTAAATTAAATGTACATAGCAAAATGGCTTCCGCTAGTGAAAATTGCAAGATATTGTGCGAAAATAAGTAGATTTTTTTAGACCTATTAGCAGCTGCATTTTTCTGGGCAGCATTTAAATAAACATTCTCATCACTCATCACATCAATTACCGAAAACTTCAGACTTCAGTAAGTTATATAATAAAATCATATCAGGACATTACGAAATATGTACCAAACCTCATATTTTGAACCTATTGTCAATTTCGGTAGCAACATTTTTGAAAGTCAACGAAAATTTTAAAATATCTGTCTGATTCCATTAACATTCTCAAATCTATCGAGTTGCATTAGAAACCGTGTGATATTTTTTCCCGAAAAAGTAATTTGAAACTATAATACCAGTAATCAATATCATATGCATCATTCATTCCACAAAACAGTCAACGACGCCGTTCTGAATCATTCAGACCAACATATGTGTCTCGTATCATCTGCAAAATGAAATATAAATTCCAACCACATTGTTATGTTCACTCATAAATCACAACACACCAGAATCGATAAATCATCCTCTCTGGTAGAGATTTGATGAAGCCAATTCAGGGAAAGCCCTTCATTTTGATGTTGCAGTCCTGCAGACAACAATCGCCAAATCTTCCGAAAAATAACGAAATCTGTTAATATAGAAACAAGCGCTTTCCAACACAGTGAGCGAACGTCATGTTCATTTATTATGATCCCCCCGGGGGGGTTGAAAAGATTTCGTGAGCCATTAGCCTACCCTTTCTTCCTCACTGAATAAAACAATTTTCCAAGGCCACACTGGGCGCGCAACAAGTTTCGCTTAGAGCGAGCTTTGTATATCAAAAAAATGTTGCAAGTACAATAGTATAAGCACGACAACAATTTTTTTTCATTACAATTTCTTATCGACCGTCTATCGGGGGATAAGTTGCGACATACCCAGAGCCGGATGGATCCAATTGACGCAATCTATAGTCTGTTGCGAAAACTTATTAATTGCCTTATCCTTAATGTCATAAAGATATGATGAAATTCGCCTTTTACCTGTTAGCCACCCCTTTATGCAAGGTTTTCGTCTTAAATTGATTTTCTTCCGCAGATCCTCGAAGGTATTTGGAAGACTCAATGGCATACAGATACACTCTCGTATGAATCATTTTTGTGGTGGTTGAAGAGACTCGTTGCTGCCTTATCGCATTCAGAATATAATGAGCTTATGATTTGACTGGCTTCTTCGCAAATGAAATGTATATAAAGGAGGCGACAGATTGAGGGTGTCTAATTTTATTTGTTGGAGAGGGATAAAATATTAGCCAAAAGAATGACTCGTATGGATTGCACACTAACGTACGTGAGAGCGAAAGAGGGAAATGTTTTGTAAATTAAGCTATGAATTTTTTTCGCGCCTTGATTTGTGAATTATCGAAAAGAGAAAGGAATATGTTGTAATTAGTCCACTATTTGCGAAGAAATATTAATGCTATTTAAAAGATTTTTTTCACATTAACAATTAGGTTTCAACAGCTCTCGGAAATTCGGAACCAGAATGCCAGATGATTTGAATGAAACAACACAATGGTGCTTTGAGGAGGGTATATCCATATCAACGCATATGAACCAACAGTTTGCTGCTCAACAAGCTTCAAAGAATTACCTGTTTGCTGATTACAGGAGCAATGAGTGCCACCCCAACGCCAGAGATGGAGCCCCTTCGAAACCATGAAGCGCTAAAGCAAAAATTCAACAAGTTACAAAAAAGATTGCGGGTACAATTTAAGAGCCATCTTAGTATCCTAGAGACCCATAATGGAAATGTTACAATTTATTTTAAAAAAAAGGATTAATATACCTTACCATCAAGGAAAAAATGAAAGAATGATCCAAACCTCGCGCAGAAATGGCCGTGCTGCGTTTTGCGAAAGATATTCTGGATAGAAAAATTTAAACATGGACTAACGAAAAGATCCAAAGCTCGTAGTTTAATCTGGAGGGTTTGAAACGGTCAAAAGATTACCTTAACATCGATACAAAAAGAACAAAAGAAGCTGTGAGGCTTTGTAAAAGCGGCATAAAGACCTTATCTGGAGCTTCAATAAAACATCTTCATATCAGAACGTACCTCCACAATATCAGCAACGAGTCAGATGACTGCTGTAGATACTGCGGAGAAGCAACAGAGAGTATAGAGTAGATTTTCACATACTGCCCACCACTATTGAGATGAAGATTATAGCTTCCTGGTTCTTCTCTTCCCTTCATAAGGGACATTAAAAAACTCCCGCCCGGGGACAAATTCAAGTTCATAAAGAGTCTAGGTATCCAAAAAAAAGGATCGTGCTGAGGACACACAATAGACTCACAGTGCTTTTGGCCATTCGTGTCCATACCATACATTGCAAATCTATGCAATAATCGAATTCCTTGAAAAACACAGCTAAGTATCAAAAAAAAAAAAAAAAATCAAATGACTTCAAGTATCATTATCAAATATATTTATTTTTTCTAAGTGATGGTTGTGGTAAAACAGGCCTATTTTGGTTTCATAAAATCAACTTACTGATATACATACATAGATCAACATATTTTAGAAAAATAAATCTTCTCAACACCAAAGGTACGCAAAATATTTGCATGCAATTATCATGAGTTCATTTTGCATTCTTCCCTCAACAACAACTTAACTTTTTTACCTCCACTACTTTCTAGGATTGAGTCGACGAAAGAAATTCATTCTGGGAATCTATCGAGAAAGCCGCTAGTCGACCTGAAATCTATCGGCACCGTTACTGTTTCAACGTCTTCGGAACTGTTATTTATAACGGCACTACGACTCGAGCATCAGCAAAAAAACACACGCGACAGCCTTGATAGCGAACAATTGATGCTAATTCAGTTAGCGATGGTTAAGATCTCTTTAAATTTGTTAAGTGAATTAAGTGACGACATTGAAACAAAGAGCACAACAAGAACACTTTGTGATTGAGTTCATGCTAGGACGCAGCTGATGGCTCGTCGTACATGATGCTTTTGTAAATTTATTCAAAGGGATTCGTAGGCTGAACGAATTGATATTTATAGATGATAGGATTCGGTTTAAGATTTGTTTACCCGATGTTTTCTGAAATCATGAAGACAATAATATTAAAAGTTGTATTTTCAATTCCTAGAGAGATATCCTATATCCTTTAATATTAAGCTATAAATTAAAATAGCATCTTATGTGACTTCAAGTTAAGGTCTACTCAAGATCTCGTGAGACAGACGTTTTCCACGCGTCTGACCTAATTTGCATTATTTGCCGCAACTGAGTTACTTAGAGGCCACATGACTAAAGTTTACGACTCGACAAGTCAAAAGCCGAGAAGCCAAAAATAATTAAACTCCATTCGGGGTAAAATAACACGGCAGGAATGACATTAAACTTTAAACACTCATTATGAGCATCCCAGAACACAGCAACGACTCCTGCGAAAAGCAGAATTACACATTGTTACGCGGACGATATTTATACGCAGCAGAAGCAGCAGACGAACAGGCTGCAAGAAATGAGAAAGTTGTGACAATGACAACGATTTGTGGCAGCTACATTACTCTCTCGTCAGACTTATTCAAGGGCGAAACTGAGAATTTGTGTGCCTGACGAGTACTAGGGCAGTCATGTCAGTTCAGGGCGCTGTCAGAAGACTTCCACTTTTATCTGAGCTATTGTTCAGGTCCTGTGGAGTGCAGTAACTCTGGCACCCTTGAGCGAGCAAAAGTTCTTTCATCAACCAGGCATAAATGAGTCAAATGAAGAAGATACTTTTGTATCTCAGAAGGCTGTAGGATGGATAATGTTCCTTGCGCTTTCAATTTGAGGAAAAGGAATGACCGTTCTTCATTAAAGTCGGTTAATTGAAAGTGGAATGAGCGTATTTTTTGTCCACGTTGTGAAAATTTCTGCTGACAGGTTTTTGAAGAAAACCCGAAAAGAAATTAGATGAAGAGCGTGCATTGTCTAGGTCACGTTTAATGGGTAATCAGTTTGATTTGAAATGAGTGTGAAAGGTTCTGTCAGATAGAGTTTTACGAAGTTTACAATGACTAAGCAGGAATCGGATATTGTATTGAAGGTAAAAGAATATATTTTCACAGGCAAAACTTTCGGACAAAATATATTCTGCAAAAGAAAATTACAATGTCACCAAAGATGTTTTTTTCCAAGGTTGCGAAGGAAAACGAAAAGTACTTGAATGTTGTATCCCTTCATCAGCATTCAATGATTGTGGGTCGTGTGATTGCCTATTTGTTTTTACGTAAAATGTTAACAATGGCAAAACATTCTCAAAGGCTTCGATTTTGCTGATAGAGAAATTTACTGGTGTATATTTATTGTTAGTAAGATGTTGATCAAAAACTGACAAATATGGATTTCGGCTAAATGACTACACAATTGACTGAAACTGATATTCTGAGCGAAGAAATTTCGTAAATAGTCACAGAAATGAAAGTAGATTTTAAAAATCCAATTTGACAATATAGTTTTTCAGAAACATCTATTCATTGGGCTGAAGCTTAGCAAATAATGATAATGTTTCGGTTGTCAAAATGTTATTTACTCACCAAAATATGGATTTGTCAATATTAAAATTGATTTTATGCTTGTTTTCAATCACTGCGAATGTTTATTGAAAAGATAAACTAATGTAATTTTTTCCATTCAATGCTCTATATCCCATCGGACAACAAGGTATGTCGCAAGACAAATAACTCGAATATATCAACTTCCATAAAAATTGACAAATCCCTTGGCACTGTGTTACATAACATTTAATTCATAAAGACAAGTAAGCTCTATCGTCAATTCATATCATGTTCATACATATCTGAAACGTCATGAAAATCTTCTTACGCTTTCAACAAGCTAAAAATCAATAAGCCATTAATAAAATGACTCCAAAATAACAACCTGCCTGCTATTTACCCAAAATACACATATCAACATGATCCTGTCCACGCATAAAAATGTACAGCGTCGTTCACCAGCACAACGTCACATTTTCATTGAAATATTTTCCGCAATTCACTCATTTTTCTTCGAATATATTTTTTCCCCTTGGAATGACATCAAAACGATTATCAAAACCACCATACTGTAGTCTCATCGGGGAAAATGTTGCTGGGTCCTTGTGTCCCAGCGCATGTGTTGATAGCAACTTGAAAAATCATAACGGCGAGATAGTTTGTCCGCTTTAGCCGTTTATGTGGGCGTCGTTGTCGTACTTTTCTTTAAGATGCCAGTTAACCATCGTTTTATGTTCCTTTAATTTGTCACACTGCCATTTTTCAATTGAATAAACTTAAAAACATCACTTTATGAGAAACGCAAGTAACGTTCTAGATAGATTATCTACGTAAATGAATTGTCATCTTCCACGAATTAAGTTGGTTCTTAGGTTATTCTCTGTATCCAAAAAAAAAAAAAATCTTATTTTTTTGATGGAACGGATAAATGTCTTTTAATTTGATCAAGCTCATGAAATTACAAGTAGAAGAGCCACAGCAAAAAAATACGTCCCTTAAGGAGAAGTCTGTGTTTGAAGCGCGTGGCTGAAATTGGCCCGGGCAAGATATGTTTTTATAGAAAGTGTACTCAGAACAAAAGTATATGTTGTTTAAGTTACAGGGTAGTATGCTGGGTTTCAAAAATCAATTAATGAGCTTCTGCAAAAAGTTTTCAATCATCAAACATGCTTCTTCAAATTACTTCTGAAGCTAAAAAATTGATTTCATTTCTAATTTTGTGAATAAATCAGAATGTAACTTTAAATCAACTTAAATTTTTGAGAACCCAGTTAGTTTTTATTAAGAAAAATTTAACTGGTTTTAATCATATAGCAGTAATATTTTCAATTCGTGGTGATTAAAATAAAGTTCACTGAAAATCAAATTCGAATTCAAGCGCAACATTTTGGCTGTCGTTAAACATTGTAATTTCAAAAAATTTCAGTTGCAATTCTGCAGAATCACTACCTCGAAATAAAGAAACAATTTGGCAGACTTGAAAGATTTAATTGTGAAATCAATTAGCCTTTTAAGCGTATTATACTGTTCTTTTATTTTTATGTTAGAAAGTGCTTCCGAGAAATCTATGTGAAACTGAGGCCAATTCAATGAAAGTCAAGTATGATAAATAATATAATATACAATAAAAAAGGTTCATTTAGTTCAAATTGAGATTTAGAAAAGTTTTGGTCACTAATTTTTCAAAAAGTTCAATGCTTAATACATAAATCTTTTGAATCTTGTTCGGAATAAACAGCTAATTTTTGGAATAACAGTTAATTTCTTGTTCGGAATAACAGTTAATTTTTGAACTGAGTGCTATTGGGTCTACCTCAAACTTTTCCGTGATACTGTTATTAGATTCGTAGTTTGAAGCTGAGTCTCTATTCATGAATGCATTGATGGAATTTGAGGGAAAATATTTCAACCTGACTTTTGTTTGTGTCCACGAATCTGAGCAGTCAAAGTCGGGGACTTTTCGCAATATTCCAAAAAGTACATATTTGTCTCAAACTTTCACAGCATTTTGCAAACTACCGCATAATTTCAGGCTTAGGTAAGAAATTAATTTCTAAGGAAGACTTATACGACTAGAAAAAAAGGATGAGCTTCTCCGCCAGGTCGCACAGCTCAATAAAAATAAAAACAAAGCTTTAGTTTACAGACAGGTAAGAAAAGAGCAAATACGCAATGCTGAAAAGATGTAAAGTAATTGCGAACTGGTGGTATATTACCTCTAACCACAAAGTAAACCAGACAAGCAGCACTTTAAATTGAACTGAAAAAATTTATTTTATTTTCATTTTATATCTAATTGCATTAAAAATAAAACAACTGCGAAAAATCAAAAATAAAAAACGTTCTTTCTAGCGGCTATACAAGTTTGACCTACTAGTTCTTATAGGTTTTATTTTATACTATTTTTTTCTAGCACAAATTTAATTATAATGCTATCCAGCCTATACAGCAGCTGGGATTATCCTTGTAATAGCAACATGCAACCTATTTTATAACATCCCAGACAAACTGCAATAAAAACTAAAACGAAGGCTAGCCGGCAAGAGAAGACCCAGTTTATCCAGTGTTTTATATTTGATAATGCTTTTGGGCTGAGTGCTGATGTGGGGCGATCATAAGTTATTCACTTTCGTCACCTGTGCAAAACATCTTTTTTTTTTTTAAATTTATTGAAAATGAAAAGGAATTTGCATGCTTATGTGAGTCCGCAAATCTAAAATCAAAAAGATCTCTGATTTTACATATTTCATCTTTGCCTCCATGGCAGCGCCAACAAGCAAAGGGCTTAAGCAAGCGCAAACAACCTCAACCAGATGACGTTTGAATCTCATGACTTAATTATCTGCCAGGCAATATACTCACGACCCAAACATGTGTCCAATACGCCTTCTTTTATCTGAGAAACTTCTCTGAGATCTGAGCCAAATAAAACTCGACATCTATCAGTTTCATTTCCACCAAGAGAAAAATGGTTGTGACGTTTGTTCTTGGTAAGGCAGTTGACATAGTTGTGAAAAGCTCAACTATCGTAGAAAATGATTTGGCATCAACACATACAATATGTATGAACAAAACCCACATTGGGCGCAAAGACTTTCTAGCTTCGAACGTTTTGTTCTTGCTACATTATCTGAATTCTTAACATTTTGACGAAAAATTATGGTTTGTTAAGTTTCTTTCAACCTTCTAATACCAAGAATTTCAAGAAAAATGTCAAGTATCCTTGAAATAAGGACGGATTCATGATGAGAACAATAGCAAATATGTTGAAGTTAGCTTTTCGTTTGCGATCAAACCTGGAAAACCGTTTTTCAAGCAGCCATCATTCAAAACAAATTAAGCTCAATCACAACAATTGGAACTTCATGTGTGTGTCGAAAAGTCTGCTTTGTAATGCTTTGGAGTTTGGTAGCCACTTCTGTATGTCACATCGTACATAACATCCAAGTAGTAACACTAATTCGAGAAAAGATGAAACTGAGTGAATCGAAAGATCTTTGTTTTTTTTCGAAAAAAAATAAAATTCTTTCCAAATTTATTTAGTTAAAATCCAATTTCAGAATATGCTTGGCTGTAGAATATTCTGTACTTTTCTTGCAGACATCGAAGAAAATACACACTACCTTATTTAGGTACTTTATAGGCGCCATATTCAACTTCAAAAGCTGGGAAAATGAACTGGTACAAAATAAAATTCTCCGTAGGCATAATCTACGAGTGAAATTTACTATACTCTGCACTAAAGCACAATGGGCTTCTCGTTTACCATCAGAAAATGACACTCTTATTGTTTTCTGTTTTTTCGTCATTCAAGCGTTTGACTCACTATCCTGTAAAGCAAAACCATTTTGCCAGGATTCTTCAATTTTTATGTTTGCTATTCCAATTCTATAAACTTTTATGTAACTATTACTATATATTTAAACCTATCAAAATAATGATAATGATATTGTGATATTTTCGAAAGTCCAAAAACTTCTTATAACAGCCCTCAAAAAACCTCATAATAACCAAATCACTAACTAGCCCCACAACACTATTTTACAATGAACTAGTAATAGACAACAAAAGTTTACCACCTCCCCCAATAAAAACCAAACTACAGTCTAAGTTACTTGCCTTAAGAAAATAGCCGATTGTCTACTAGAAACTGAATCAACTGTTTCTACAAAATACATTCATAAGTAAAAGTGTTTATTTCACACAATCTCGAGCATTGTGCTTGCTCACTTTTTGACTCACGTACAGTGTGCTTGTCTACTTCCCTTGACCGGACTGAGTGTCGGCGGAATGGAGGCCGTCGACGAAGAACGACTGAATCTTATTTCGCTTTTTTTTTGTAAATGTTTTCCTCTAAGAAGCACTTTACGTTGAAATTGAAAAACTTGAAAAAATGCCAAAGAAAGTGAGAACTGCTTTCCAGTACGTTGCTTGTCAATGTGTAAGCTTAAAAGAAAAAGAAAAGGCATACGAAATGTAAGGATCTTCATTTCGCACCGAAGGCTACATTCGTAGCAGTTGGCTTAGCAGAATAGGCTAAAAGAGACGAAGGAGGATTGCTTTTTAGACTGGTAAAAGCAATTAAGGAATTTTTTGTGAGACAACGAATGAAATTATGAGGAAATTGCAACGCTTAGGAGTTATTACATGTTTTTGTGACGTAGAATTGTTTTATCTACATTTGATGGACTCATCGTAATAATTTACTCGCAGTGGTGGAAAATCTAACGAAATCATGAACATTATTTAGATTGATTGATATACTGAATGCTTAATATTTATTCCTATCATCAGATGCACGATATTAAATATAGTTCCCAAAAACCAAACAATTTTCTTTCAACCTCAAATGAACTCAATATACGCCCATCAAAACAACATTTACCCGAATACATATTCACCACTAATAGTCTTGATGGGAAATCGATTGCACCCAAATATTACGCCTTTTCACCATTTCCCGGCAGACCCGACTTTAACCTTGATTATAGCTATTTACTCATTCATTCAGTCGATTACTAGTCTACAACCGAAACGATATCAGTCAGGACATGCTATTTTTCCATGTAATGTCATGTTTCGGCAAATAGTAACTTAACCCAGTTTCTCTTCGCACAAGTGTTGCTTGCAGCAGATATCGACAACATCGAACAACTGTACAATTTCATAGTTTGGCAATGTGATGATAATCTGAGAATTGGTGGTAAGACGATAACAGCTATTCGATGACATTTTCGTTGTGGCTGTTGTTGTTGTGTCGTTGACACGAAAAGTTACTTTAGACACACCTAATGCTCCTAAGCTGATGGATTTTGATACATTTGCCGATTTCCTTATTTACGTTTGTATGCATAATGTGTACATCGATGGTAAGAAAGCGCGAAAACGATATGGCACGAGCTTATAACGTTGTTTAGTGTAATTCGGAAAATATGTCGTAAGCTTGTTTGATTTTTATAGTAGGATCAATATATTGGGAATTCGCTCGAATTACTATGTAGCTACTTCGGCATGAGAGGTTGAGTAATGTTGTGACGCATTGATGATTCATGAGAGTGAAACAAATATTGATTTACACAGCACGTGATGATAACATCATACACGAACTTCTACCACCAGGTTATTTAGTATTTTCATTTATTTATTTATTAATTTTATTATGTTTATTGAAATTCTGTGTAACGTTTTTTATCCAATTCGCTTTGAAATTCCAATCAAATTACGAAATAGTATATGATTCTGTTGTCACAATATTGGACTGGAATGGGATCTCAGCAAATTTAACTATGATTTCCAATGCAACCGTCAAATAATGGGAGGTAATAGGCAAGCAAATTTTTATATTGAATATATTTCCAGATGGCACCACAGACGCAGAGTTACCCACATTTGTAACAAATTTCTATCAGGCTTGGGTCTACTTAAGTCCAACACGTCCTGTGATCTGATGATCTGAGCATGAATTTTCACAAACGCAATTTTCGGAACCTCAAAGGCAGATAATTTGGTGAAGGGTTACCGCTTTTGTGGGTCTACAAAATGGTTTGAAAGTGTTACTTTGACTGCGAGTCTGATTGCATTTACCTCCGAAAAAGGAACATTTTTCAGGAGTAGATTGAAGGATTTTTCTTTACATAAGAGATAGTTAACACATGAGTCAAGCAATTAAAATGAAGGAATCAATTGATAGCTTTGGCATACAAAATAAGATACAATTAATTTGGCACGGTGCGAGCATGTCGATCGATAAAAGGCTTTGTTTGATTATGAAGGAACCTGGCCATCATCGAAGGACACAATGTGCATGTAGTTTATGGGTTGAATAAGATTTTGAAGAAAATCTTAATCAAATTTTCGAAGAAATTTTTTTATCTATACCTACTATATATATATATATATATATATATATATATATATATATATATATATATATATATATATATATATATATGTATTAACACAGTGAAATTTTCTCAGAAGTGCGTGATCCGATCAGGCTGAAATTTTCGGAGGCTACTGAAGCATATAAGTTGTAGATTTCTCAATATTTGTAACCCTTTGGTAAGGGCAGGGATTTGAGTGAATTATCAGGTACCCCAATATTTCTATGAAAAGAAAAAAAACTTTGAAACACCAATATGCTAAATGAAAATTGATCGATTTAAGAGGCAAGCGTTTTTGGACGCATCTGCCTTTGATATAATCCATAGCAATTGGTGTAGAAAAATCTATCGTTAGCCTGTTTAGTTGCTCCTTGTTAAAATGAAGCAGCAGGAAGTAAACCACAACTTCTTTGAAAGAACTTTGATAAAAGGGAATGCTGAATGCAATAAATATACGTAGGGAAGGATTATTTCGAAGAATAGCTCTTTGCTTAGCGGCTTAGTTCAAAAGTATTATTTCTATATATACGTAATAAAACTAGAGTGTTATTTCTAAATTTCTGAATAATTTGTGAAGATACATTTTTTTTCTTTTTGTGTTGTATACACTAAAGTTTTATTTATGTTTGTCCATCGTTGTTCCTTCTATTTCCATTCCTTTATTATTTTCATTAAACAAAGACTTCTGATGTAATATTCTTCCCTACTTACGTAATGCTTCAATCAAAACCAAAAACACAGCTGATTGACTCGAACTGATTGACTCATTCAAATGAGTGAGCCGAACTGTTGTGACACACCAGATCCAGTCATTTTTCTCATCTCTACTTCACATGCCTAACGAAGCAACATAATCGTTATAAATCGAACAGATTTCTTACAAGCAAATGAATGAATTTCGTTTTGATCCGATGAATTCGAAATTTCACAAATGTGCTTTGCCTATTTTTAGGCAATATTAGCCCGCCTATGGTTAACACTTTATAAAACATTAGCATGATCACGCTTGAAACATTTCCAATTTGTGTTTCGCATGCTTGTTTTTATATTTTGTGTTTATAGAAACAGGGGGGTACCTGAAAATTGTCTAAAAGCCTAAATTCAATGTCGCTAAAGGGTTAGAGATATTTTCTTGTTAATGGAACACAAGCCCGAAGAAATGCAATGAAATTGATGAACAGGGCATAATACATATGCATATGTATGTACAGGCTATAAAAAGTAATAAGTCCAAATTCAGTAAAAAAAATTATATAAGTCTAACAAAAATGTATTAAAGATTTAGCCTTCGCTACGGACCCATGGCGGCAACTATTCGGGGTTGTCTTTAACTTAAGGAAGAAGTCTGCCACGGCCAAGTTAGGACTGTAGATGGCTGGAGAAATGTGTCGATGCCGCTTTGGACCAGATAGGCAGGTATAACTCGGTGCATTGTCAGCTTTCAACTAGTGGCAATGGTTGGTTTCGCTCGATTGACCTTTTGCTTCAATCTTTTGAGAACATCCACGTCAAAAGCACTCATGACGATCTGTATCTAATGTGGAAAATCGAAGTGGATAATCTCCTTGTCGGCAAAAAAGGCAATGATCATAGCTTTTGTCCTCAAATTGCTCATAAAAGCCTTTTTGAATCCTTCATCAATGTGCTTAGCTATAGCGACCTTAATGGTCCCAATTCATTATTTATATCATTCAGTTTGTCTGCAATAAAGACACCATTATAACTATGATTTCAATTTCATCTCTCGGTAATATTTTTAACGTTCCTATACCTGAAATTTATCTTCATCAATAACTTGTGTACCATACAATATTGTGTACCATACAATTCCGCCACAAGACCATTATCGTTGCGTTTAAACTTTCAGGCATGGCGAGAGAAATTATTAACTTTTTCAACTTTCCATTCAACACCGAATACTATAAATTGTCTTAATGCTTTCTTTACTACCATCTATCCAGCCAGCTAGCCAGGCAAGGCACTGTTGCCGATAAACGTTTTCCATATCTGTTTCGCTTGAAGCTTAAATATTGTGCCGCTGGGCACATATTCACGAATATAATGCAAACTTTTATTGCTCGATTCGAACGATGGCAGAGAGTGTCATATTTCATAGGACCGAACAAATGCTATGTATGGAGCGAAAACCATGAAATTCATGAGATGGAAAATTTCGAAAGGATTGAAAATGAAATTGCTCAGTGGCTGGAGGCTGAAATGTCAACGGATAAGAATTTGCGGAGAGCGTGTCTGGTTGAATATTATTTTTTTGAAAAGTGGTAGGTTGTAAGACCTAAAAGTTATTTTTCCTACCTCTGAGCTGATTGATTTTAGTTACCGCCGCGGTTGTTTCAATTTGTGGAAGAGCAAAAAATAAGCGCTGTTGAATTTTTGTATGTGGATTTTTTATAATTTAAAGGGCGTGCGTAAATCTGGTGGCTGGAGCAATTTGAAGTACAAAAATAAATTGTGAAACAACTGTTTCTAGCATTAGACATAAATGTATCATCAGTATTGGAGTATACAATGCTCTCTTTTATAGCTTAAAAATAGCATACCTCAATTTCACCAAATGATTACCATAATTGCATTACATTATTAACTTCCATCAATCTATTTCTGTAAACAATAAATTAATCACAGACTACAGTCTTTTCATCCCTTCAACAATTCTCAAACGATCGATTTCAGTTGTCCTAGCTAATGCATTCATTCAAATTCCCTAAAAGCTTTTCCATACCCACTCACCACAACCTGCCTTTGGTCCTGATTTCATCAGCATCCCCGTATCTCAACTAACTGCAAATACAAATGCACTCGGAGCACTTAAGTTGCTCATTCGTGTAATGCTCCCGCTTTGAGTACTGTATAATTTTGTCTCCTTGACAATACAATCTGGGACGTTGCAATTGATTAACCAGAGCGACGAAGGCAAGGACAATGAATGAGCTGCACTAGAGGGAGTAAGACACGTGAAATACTGTACCTAAAATTCTTGATGATATAAATTTGCAGCTAATGACATCAATGAAAGTGCATTACCGCATAATCGTTAGTTGCAACGAAGCGTGGGAGAATGCCCAGTAGACACGGAAGATTGTTACCCTATATGGCAGACGTGCTCCCATTTCATGTGGAAATGGGCTTTTTGTTTTGATACATTTGGTTTGAAAATGCAAAGAATATTGGATGTTGACAGAATTTGATTTGCTTAGTAGATCTTTTAGCTATGGTTTTATGAAGCTTATATTGAGGCAGACAAAAAGCGGTCTACGATACGTTAAACAAAATTTATAGTGATATCATGGTTGTGGTTTATAGGGAAGCATTAATTCAGACGGTAAACTTCTCGCACGATTTCCCATGGTGAATGCTGTGGTGAAGAGCTATTCAAAACATTTCCTTTTATCGTCAACGGTGAAAACAGTAGCAACACCATGGATGAAACTATAATTTAGTTGGTGAAAAATCTAAAAAAACATTGAAAATTATTGATGTTTATGTGTCAAATGAGCAACTTAATCTACGTAAATTCCAAACCTATTTGATTATCCTATAAGATTATCTTACTCTTTAAGTAAGATATAAAGACAGTAGTTATTTCAATAACTTTATTTTCCAAAAAACAACATTTGTAAGGAATGTGGCTAGAAACTTTTACCTCACACATTTTTCAAGTTTTTATTCCTCACAATCCGCCCAACAGGAACATGCCTGAAATAGCTTTTCGCACCAAACCACAAGAACTCAACATCGAAAAGTACCAAGATGACGGGTTAAAACCTTATCGTTTATGAATTTTCATGAAAATTTCTTAGAAAGTCTAAAGAGTTCCGCTGGTCGTTCTATACTTAAAAAGATATGAAATCTCTCATAGAAATAATACGTAGGTGGCGGTCGGTATCATCACTGTGCATTGAAAGCATTTTATGCGCCATAATCATATCATTCTTATCCAACTCGAGAATGATGACGACGACGAAGTATTTGCCGGCTTATGTGCAAGGACCATTAACGAGATATGTCTAGAGTGCCTTAGAGTCCTACTAACAAGCAAAATGGCTCAGTAATTGCATTATAGAGTCGGAAAATTGAAAATTCTTTAATTTTTCACAATGACTTTAGTAGAAGCAAATATGCTAGTCAAGAGAAAACCTTAAGGTGAAGAAAATTCTGGAGTAATAGGAATGTGTATATTAGTTTGTTATATTAATTTGGATTTGCTCGAAGTAGTAGTGGTTTTTGATTGAAAACAGAAAAATAATTGAATTGCTTGATATTTTTTTTTAATAATATCTTTCTAGCTAAGCTTATACCGGTGCTTGATTATTTTTTACTCTGCAACGAAAATAAATATTTATATATAACTTTGTTCCCTCATTTTCTTAAGAGACTGGCTGAAAATTCACAAGCCATGATGGAAGTTCAAAATAGATGACAAAAGTAATCCTTTTAAAAACAGAATCAAGCTTGTTACAGGACAGGACAGATTTTTTAATGAAAAAAGCGATGGAAACTGTGCTTGTGCTGGAGGGGAAGCATTGATTAGGGCGCTGAGAGCTTAGAGATATGATATTAATTCGGTTCAAGACGAAATCAGCTAACAATCGAGCTCGACTAGACTACTCGCTTCGTGAGTTCTACTAGACTTATTGAAAGAGGCCAGAATTTATCTTCGGACGTAACACTGGAGATGTTGAAAACGTTTTCAATGATGACTATTCGTAAAAGTTTTTGTTCTTTCCAATTTAATCAAGTGTTGCTGATGTGGCCCATATGGGTTACAGCTCTGGAATTCTGGTATCTCAAACACCCCGAAACAATGCATAAATGCAAATGTTATTCAGCAGAAATACTTTCAACCACTGCTCATAACACCTGAGCATTTACTACTTACAGAACAAAAAGACATACTAATTACATACAGCATTCTACTGACCATTGTTCAAACAAGAACAATAGTTTAGAAAGCGCTCACAACACTTCGAGTTTCCTTTGCTTCATATGAGGTTATGTTCATTCTCAAACATCCAGCTGTAACCTCATTTGAAGGCTATGCAACCAGTGGGTAACTATTAAATTGCTTGTGCCGGCGGAATCGCGTAGTCGTAGTCGTTTTTGAATTGCAAATGCAAATCCAGAAGAACTGGGTACTAATGGAAATGATGGTAATTACATTAAGGGTTCATAACGAAAAGCGCGGGAGTATGCTGTCAGTTTGATTATATTTTTACTCAGATTCGCTGAAATTCTCTCTGATTTGAACGGTGGAACTTCTTTCATTTAAAATTGTACAGGAGCAATGCATTTAAGCTAAATTAACTTGCTTCCTTCTAAATAATTCAATAATTCCAAAACCATCATATTTTCTAGCTTTCATCTTTAATTTGTTCCTTTCTTCCAAACACGCACAAATGCTCCTTTTACCCTCCGTTCCATAAAATATTCCACCACGCAGATGGCCGAACACATCCACCAACATGATGCAAAATTTGCATTCGCTTCGAATAAAATCTCTTGTTGCTGCAGTACAGAAGCTACGATATCTGCTCGATCTAATTACAGCAACAGGACATGGATTTACTCTCAGCCACTGGCAGGATAAAGAAGGCGGATACTGTTGGACGGATGTTGGTTGTGTCAGTTGGCCGGATCTTGCACAACACGCTCTCTCCGCAAATTTAGCGCCCAGAAATTTCATTAAATCTGAACAAAGACTGCAAATAGTATGCACTGACTGCACTCAACATGTCAGAGGGCGTGTAAGTTTACAAAAGTTTGAAAATTAGTCATGCAGGCATCCGAGAAATATTCGCAAAATTCGTAGAGTTCGGAAAATATTTACGACACTTTCATGGATGGGTGAGCGATGCGAAGTTGAAATTGTGAAAGTTTGACCGAGATTTACTGGGATACTTTGCAGCTTGACTGATGTAGTAGCTATTTAATAGATTTTGATATCTACAGACTAAGTCTGTTCTGTGATTGAAATTAAATAATCTTTTCGTAGTTCTAATTAAAAGAAACGCATTTGCCTGGTTGGATTGAATTAATTCGTAAATCTACCGAAAAACTTTCCTGCCACACTTTAATTGATTGACAGGGATTTTTTTTTGGTTTGCGAACTTTCCAGCCTGCTGGAAAATGTAGGTCAATTGGAACGGTTGCTTTTGATAACAGTGTGGGAAAATAATTTTTTTCTTTGAACAAATGGGATTATTCAATGATCAAATTCCCTATACTTACTAAAATTGTTTAAGGTAAGGTGTTTGATATGAAAGTAGTTTCATGTTAAAGAGTGAATCTAAGAAATCCGAAGAAGAATATTATGTTTGAAATAAATTTATGCAGTAGCCGTGAAAGCTTTGTTTGGTTATGCACAAGGAAAGCATTTAATATATTCTTGAATTACAGTACGTTCCAGTGCTACAAATCGCATAAAACTGGAATCTATAATGGTCGGGCATTTTTTTCATTCAAATAATGCAATAAACAATGCTTCTGTGGTATTTTTCAGGCAATCAGGGAAAGTATTTATTACCTGACTCGATGAGTAGCGCCAGAGCTGAAAATAAAACAAATAGTTCGAAACAAATCTTAAACCTAAATATATAAGGAAAAGAATTTCATTGCTTACAAAAGAAATCACAATAGAAGCAGTACGAACGAGTTTATCTGATGCATCGAATACAAATCATCTAAACCGACTTGTTTCTAGTGCAATAGGATAACTAAAGAAGGTAACATATATTGTATTCCAAGTATGTGCATCAACTGTGAAGAAAATCACACGGTCAATCACAAGGCCTGTTTAGGTCATTAGTCTTAACCAAAGCTTAATCGAGCATCGTGATATGTGTAGATTTGTCAAGTTAAGTGTGCGATTCAAAGAAAAATGGAGCACTGAATATGAATGTTAGCTGCCAAATGTCACCGTAAAAATGCCGAAATTTATTCGAAATGAACATCTTTTGCAGGAAATTGTATTGCATTATGTTATTGCAAACGAAATTGCAGTGGAAACTTATCGTTTGTTTACGAAAACTTACGGTGACCAAGCTTCAGCGAATACTACCAGTGAAGAATGGTTTCGATGATTTCAAAAATGATGATTTTAGCATAGAGAATAAAGAGCATCCACCCAGAAAACTTGAAGATGCTTAATCAGAAACAATATTATCTGAATGTTCTTGTCAAACACAATCACAATTGGCTGAAGCATTAAATGTTGCTAAATCAACTGTTACAAAACATTTACAAATAATAGAATTGGTTCAAAAAACTAGTTGTTGGGCTCCACGTACATTAAAAGAGAGATACATCAAACGTTGAAAAACCTTTTGTAAAATTTTGCTTCAAAGACAACAAAAACAAGCTTTTTCGCATAGAATAATTGCTGGAGATTTGAAATGAGAATAGATATTAAAACTGATCCATCGCAATCAAAGCGAAATATTAGGTGCGTTTTTTGCCCTCTTGCGCAGGGTAAGTTAAGGTAAGTTAAGCTCTTTATGACAGACCTTTAGGTAAGTACATTGAATACAACAACAATCGCTGCCGCTGTAAATTCACTGCGACAGCGATTGTTGTTGTATTCAAGGTACTTAAAGCTATGTCATTAAGAGCTTAACTTACCTTAACTTACCCTGTCCAATAGTGCAAAAAAACGCACTTAATTTTATGCTCTGAATCTGTCGAGATCAGCAAAGTGTGATATATTATTAACTGCCGGAATCAGGTGAAATCATAAATGACGATGTTTACTGATGACAACTAATACGTTTGAAGCTTTAGCAGAAAAACTGATTTGTCAGCACTACAATGCAATTTCATGTGTTGCAAATATTGTGAAAAATTAGTTAAAAGGAAAGGTTCACCTAGTTCAACCCTACCCGCCGTATTCATTAGGTACAGGACCTTTAGATTACTTCTTTTTTCTGTCAATGCATTCTGGTCTCTCTAATTACCACTCCGATTCTCGGGAAGAGATCGAAAAATTGGCTTAATGATTAAATCACTTCCAAAAACTGAGATTTCTTTAGATAGATAATCTGTCAACCGCCTGAAAGATGGTCAAACGTTTTTGTGTCTAATTTTTTCAAAAAAAGAGCACAACCTAATGCACTCGTCGCTGGAAAATTTTAGCATTTGTTACATATTTTCGGTGTAACTATTTATGGTTTGAAAATTTAATGTTAGTATCTCTTATTAAAATATGGAATTAAAAAATGGAATTATCCTAATTTTTCAACCAGAATTTTATCAAACTTGTTCTATTAAGATTAATCTACTGTGTGAATTTCGTTACATTCAATGACTGTGCCGGAAGTTATAAGCTAAAAAGCTTTTATTTTTCTTAGTGATTTTTGAAGCTGGCACCACTACCAGAGAACTGCACGTATTTTCAAATAACTTCTATCAGGCTTTGTCCTTTTAAAGATCAATACATACTGTGAATTTCAGTTGGATCTGATTATTGAGTCATGATTTCACGCGAGCATAAAGCTAGAACTACACTGGTCTCACGTAACGTGAGCTCACGTGTCGTCACGTTATGCGTGTGGAGGCATGAGGTCACGCTTGGAAATACACTAGTCTCATGCTAGCAGCTCACGTGTGTTGCAATTGCATATCGACGGTTTGAGGTTTAACTAAATTTCGCTGCGCACATAAAAATTCTGTTACAATTTTTTCCCACAATGTACCAGCATCAATGTATTTCGCCATTTCACAAGTATTCATGCTTATTCATTTGCAACAAATCACTTACCTTATACATTTCAATCAAATCAAATACCATGCGGTAAAAATATTGGCTAAACGTGCTCTCACGTGAGCTCAAAAATCTGAATTTGCAGATTATCAAAAACGTGAGCTCACGTAAGCTCACATGAGCCGTGTGACGTGTCGCCAGTGTAGTTCTAACCATACAAAATGGTACTGCAGATCTATCACACGTGTGGTCAGCTGATGTGACCACACGTGAGCTCACGTTACGTGAGACCAGTGTAGTTCTAGCTTAACTGTCATGTGGTCCAAATAGAGGTACCTACTCGTAATTTGGTGAAAAGTTACCGAGTAATGCCTAGTACTATACTCTTCGCGAAACGAATTCAACGGTCAAATCCCATACAAAAGAGCTTTACTGACGAATTGAAAAGCTCTTTTTGTATGGGATTTGACCATTGAATTCGTTTCGCGAAGAGTATAGTACTAGGCATAAGCAAGAAATTTTGAGGAGGGTTTATGATTTTTATTCTGTGCTCTGAAATAGTTACAGCATAGCTTGGTCATTATAAACGTGTCCTCTGAATGTTGTCAGGATCTGACGACTCTGTTGGCAGTTTTCGCAAATCAAAATTTTAAAAATTCCTTTTTTCTAATTTTACGCACTTAGCGCGAATATGGGGATAAACAATATTTTTTTTACTACTTTGTTTAATTACTAAGGTAAAAATATGACATTTTTACATTCTCGACCTATATTTTCCAAATATCTTGTTACAACCGAAACATAGGAGCACTTATAAATTCACTAAACTTCCCGCAGTCAACTAAGGGTTAAATATATTTTCTGGCAAATAAAAATGGCTACCATATGAGTTGACTGCCAGACACATAGAAAATTCAAGAATTACTTCTAAAATTTCGCTTTTGCGGTACCAAAGAGACAGTTTCTAGCATTGACTTGTTACTGTTGATGCGATACGGATATACTGGATAAAAAAATAAAAAATGATAACAATGATATGTTTTGATCAGTGTTTTCACTACAGATTTGATAAGTAGCTAAGCTAATAAGTTGTTTGTGTGAAATGTAAATTAGTTTTAATTTGTGACAATGCGCTGTACGAACAAGTCTCCGACTCAGTGTATTTTTCCCGCCGAGGCAACTTCCACTCCAAATAATGCAAATCATCATTTTACTACCTTGATAATAAAACAAATCCCTTCGTTTGCATAAGTAGTATCCCAAACGTACAGCGAAACCAAACAATACAAATCACATTAGATCCTTTAAGGACACTCTCTCTGCAATTACGATTTTAACAACCAAAAGTCTTCCACTGACTCCACCACTCAAAATTTACATGATTATTAAATCAGCGAATGTAAATATTTCCCTTTTGTCTCTCTCATTCCGCGTGTGGGCGCGTGCTCATTCGTTTGAGCTGTTGTTATATTCGTAGGAACAGTAATGCTCTCTTTACAATTTGCACAGTCAACTCTTCCACGCATTAAGATAGCTCCGTACAGATAAAATGCCAAAAATTTAATGACTCTCATAAATTCTGATCCAGCAAGATTTGAATAGAAGTTATTATGATGATGCCACCGAAAGAATCTTCCGAGCGATGTATGCAGATAATAAGGATATGAAATAACTACCCTATTCAATTCTATTATCTGTCTCAGTTATTACATGAACTCCACGAAAATGGAGTTAATGAGTTTAATGCTATATTGAAAGCCACGTGCATGAAAGTATTTGTGCTATTTATTTCGTTAGCAGTTCATTATGCCTAAACTTCTAAACGCTATTGAACTAACGTAATCTTCAGGATTGTTAGCCGAGAAAATGAGAAATATTGATTTTATGGGCAAATGAAGGAAAAACTTAATTAGTAACCTTCTGAGAATTATTGAAAAGGATATTATGAGCTGCATGGTCTCTTATGGTACAAAACATTGCTCGGTATAGTAAAAATAAAAGGAAATAATTGGATATTAACGAAAATTCTGCATTATCCTGTGAATTGAGACTCTGAATTTCTAATCCTGATGCGGAAATATACATTGTTTTCTTATTGCAAATATTAATTGAGAGCTTTTGTCAAATCTGTTTCAGCAATCTTACCTTAAGGATGTATTCGAAAAACAAGAACAATTATTTTAAATCTTATTTTGATTCTAATAGGGTGAGCTTTTTAGCTTAGTAAAAATGAGAATTCACTCCTCATGCGCAGGCGGAACGAGGAGCTTGGGTAAGTAAATTTTCAAGGCTTTGAAATAAAATATAAAATCAAAACAAACAAGGAAAATAATTTTAATATTCTGATGACAGTTTTGTGGCAAGAGAAATGTAACAAATATATTAATAGAAATTTATGGAAGATAGTCTAAGTTATTCAGTCTAATGAATCAATGATTGATTGTTGATGGAAAAAAATGCTGCCTAAGAAGATCAAGCGTGGAATAAATATTTGGCTTCCGATACAGAAAACCACGCACAAAATTATCAGCTAAGTTATCAATTTTACAGTTATTTTAGGAATTTTCAGTAGCTTACTAAAGCAACAGGTCATAAAAGGACTTCTAAATCAAAATACGACTAGTATTTTTTCATTTTAAATGTCAGTGATCGTTTTTATAAAGCAAATAATCGATTTTCCTAGCTCAATTCTCTGGAAACATTTTAAAGTACACTTTTTATTTGAACTCAATCAAAAGCTTTGCTAAAACAAGTCATTAACCAGAATTGTTTGTCTTCTCTCATCTTCTTAATTAAGTAACACACCACCAGCAAAAACTTGACCACAATCAAAATCAACAACGAGTTCGCCGATAGACTACTAAATCTTGGACGATCTTATCAAATATTGCACAACAGCTCATCCAATCAAACTGTCCAACCATTCCAAACATAAAACCCTCTTGTAATTCGCCTTCAAAAATTTTCCAGCTGAGTTTCGTTGCCAACACAGCATTGTCGACCTTTGCCACTCAACACAAATGAATTTTATTGTTTCAACTCACCTACAAAATGCCACATCTTGTTTACTGCTGGCGCTAAAAATTCATTCGCCAACTGACCAAATTCCATCGAAAACCTGACAGGTGAGTAATTATTTCCAACTTCCACTTGAACGAAACTTTGCGGCATTGTTCGTATTTATTGCTGTCATGATTATTTATTGCCTTTGTCGGAAAGTGTTTGTAAACAGGGAAATGTTGAAAGACGTAATGAGGCTGTATGCTTTCATGTTTGACGTCATGTTTACGAGAACAATCCGTAAAAAATAAGTGCAATAAGTTTCCAGAAGCCTATTCGAATGTGTACCTAATTGTGTAATTCTATTCACAACGAAATTTAATTTTTACACATTTCTCAGCACATGAAACATATGTACATATTTTTGAGTAAACCGTGCCAAACCAAAATAAATTAAACCTAATTTAACCGAATTCATTTTTCTAATAAAAATTATTTTCACAAGAATAGTTCAACACTTTATCCTTTCAACGTGACCACAAAACCCCCTTTATCAATCGAAATTGACGTTCTTGACTGTGTAGTAGGAAACACTTCGGACCTGAGAGGATTCCATAAAAAACGAGAAAATTTGCGGTCAATTTCCTGTTAAATGAAACTCACGCATGCAAAGATAACGATAACGGTGCCGCCGGCGAGTCAGAAAGAATAGATACATATTTGGTCAGGACGGCGGCAGCAGCAGCAGCAGCAGCATAGAGGACTCCGAAGATTGCCCAGTTTGATGCTTCTGCAAATCGAAAAGGATATTGCAAAAATCTATCTTGTCTTGACGATCATCTGTGAAGTGGAATTAACGAACTAGACAGTTGCTGACGAGCGTTGACCACATTTAGCGGAAGCGGAAGGCAGAAATGGAAACAAAACAGAAAATGAATTGAATGGTTGTAGAGCAGAATGATGAATTGGTTGGCATGGGTAGATTATATTGATTTATATTTTGTCTGTCGTAAACAAAAATATGTGTAAAGATGTTTCGAATTTATATTTAACTAGAATTTGGGAAAAGTTGATGAGTATTATAGCTTGGTCGATTGAATTTATCGGGTGGTTAAAAGATATATCGCAGTTTTTAGTGAAGTATACAAAACATTTATTTTTTATGCAAGGCTTTTGGTTCGCGATAATCTTTTTTTCAAAAAACCATTTAATATGAATTAACTTTGCATAAAGTGCGAAATCAGTTAAAAAATATTAGCTAGTCAAACTTCATTGAATTAAATCAACTGGTCTTTGAAGAAGAGCAGAGGAAATGCATGAATTCGATTTCAGATTTTATACTGTTGAAATATTTGCCAAATCGCTTTTTTGCACTCAGGACCAGGTCATCACATCAGATATTTCTGTTCTGAAAATTTACTTCAAGCATATATCAGAAAAAACTGGCCGGATTTCCCAGTCTTCGCCACAAAAATTCGAGGCCAAACTGTCTTGTGAATTTGCTTTTGATCTAGTCGTTTCATCAAAAATAATGAGAGTATAAATTTTTTTAGGGTTACCTCCCGTACAAGTCTCGAAATTTAGCAAATCAAAGCTCACATTGTTTCTGACTGTTTTTCGAAGAAAATTAATACAATAGTAAAAACGATTTTTGATTATAAGAAATAATCATTAACACGTTCAGAACAGCGGGCGTTTAAGTGATTTTTTATGTACCCCTATATTTGTGTGATATTCGGATAAAACATGTATCGAAAATGGAAATTAGTCAAGTTTTAAGCTTGAATATGATAATATTTTCGTAATGTTCAAGCATTATGCAAGCACGACGTGCTTAAAAGTTGTAAAACTTCAAACTGCGATAGCTTGTCACACAGTTATTAGATCATTGCAAAGTTCACATGACACATTGATAGGTATAGAAATACGGAAACCTTTAAATTGACTACACTCCTGAATTTTTTTCGTTCTCTTTTTTCCCCGAAATTTGCAAACAATTGACACGTGTGATATTTTATCTACACATTAGAATTGAAATTTTAAAAATTCCTCATCGCACAAGAACGTAGCCCTTCACCAAATTACGTGTTACGAAATTGTTGATGGACCTTATTTTAAACCGAAATCGGTTGAAAAATTTGGATTGGGCTACTAGCTATGTTTATTTTGGCTTGTTTTTTTTTCACTAAAAAATGGTATAATTAAATTTTCAAATGATAGTGAAATCGCAGTGAAAATAAACAACCATCCACAAAAATTCCAAAATTTTGACATTTTTGATTACGGTAACTCTTAAATTCTTTCTACTACAGCTTCACTAACTTCCAACGCAATCATTCAATCACCATGAAATTCATAAGGTGAGATGGCTTTAATGGGAAGGATATTTGGTTTACTTTTCGTTTTGGTGCTTGGAAAGGGATGCCAGCGCTATTCATATCATAAATATCTTTAATGAAACTAAGCAAAAAATGTTAAACTTTCCCAAGTGTTAGAGTTTTCACGAATCATAGGATAAAAACCAGATTCACGGGTTGTGCTGATTGTGACCTTGAGCAGTTGTGGTAGACTTTAGGTTATAGTGCTGATAAGTGTAGCCAGCATTGATAGTTTTTATTATTTATGCTATAGGAGATGCTACCATCAAAGTTTTATATGATAAACATCTTATAATGATTATAAACAACAAATGTTTAACTCTCCCAAATTTCCAAAAGAGAAGACCTTAGTCACTTTAGAATGGTCGGCATGTAAAACCTGCAAGTACACAAGCAGATTGTAATTATTTCTAGCCATAACAGTAATAAGAACACGAAATCTAAGGTATCAAAAGTTAAGATTGGTTGAATGAGTAGTAAATAGGAAATTGATATAAATTTGTTGGTAAAAAGGTATCTGATGGTAAAGAATGAAGCTTAGGTAAAGGTTGAGGATCAGGAACTCGCGATAACCAACTTCAAAGTACAATAATATAAGAAGCGTTTCTAAAACTATCAAATGAAGTTGCAAACTTGTTTTGATATTTGACCCTTAGAAGGGCTCAATAACACAAGAGTGTGTGTTTCACCACTGTTTGCTTTGGCACCTTGCATTTCAAAGTAAAAACTACGCTCTGCAAAATAATTTCCTAAGTTCGTCGTAATTTTTAGCAAAGCTTAACTTAAGAAGTATTTCCTGCGTTAAATATCATCGTCTCGTGCTTGAATCGCGGGAATTGAAAGATATGGAAAGGAAATGGTACAGAAAACTGGTCCGAAGATAGAAGCAAGTGATACTTCTGCCACAGGTCGTCTAAGTGAACTCATTTGAGTAATGGTAACAAAGTAAAACATAAGAAAATAAGTCTACAGTAACAAGATCATGTGATCTTGTTATTCATGCTATATTATTATTTATTTAAATTTCAACTTTACTACGTTAATGCTTCTCTTGATTATCTCACACTTTATGATTAAAACTTCAAGACTAATGTTTGGCAGCTGACAGAAGACTAGACAAAATACTCTTCTCTCTTGCAGTCCATCTTACTTTCTTCGGACGTTTTTATTATTGAAAAGCAAATTTATAAGACGAGATTATTAAATGCCGAACTGCATATCGAAAGAAAGACTGAACTGTATTTTGATTCTTGTAAGGGACTTTTGTTCCGTTTTTTCATGAAAGATTTTTATATTTTTTTTATTGTTTTTCTTCGGAAACTCACTTTTTTACAGGTTCACTAACTTGTTAAATTATCCAATCTCAATTTATTAACGGCTAGCTTAAATTTTCTTTAATTTGTGTCATGTTGAACGGATAGTATAAAAAAAAATTCTCTATGAAAGCAATACTGATGAGTGTCATTTTAAACTCAATCAATTTCCACTTTAGGATTCAACTAAAAATAATTGACAGTTATAATTTACTAAAGCAGTGCTGATGTCTGTTGACATCCATGATTTGATGGAATGCTTCGATTTTTCCGGGAAAATCATTCGACCAAAATAAGATTCTATTTTTAGACAAATGAGTTTAACTGGTCATAATTTTATCTTTTCTGTTTTCATTGAAGTGGATTATTTTTAGAAGAATCGATACACAGTTTAATTAGGATTCATTTGTGGCAGGTCTGGCGTATTATGTGTACAAATTGAAGCCTAAATTTAATGACTTGATAATATCTTCGATTTTTCTACAGAGTTTGAAAGTGAAGTCAGTTGAAAGAATGTTTTCAACGTGGCATTGAAATGAGTCTGAAAATACGGCAACTGCCCGTTACGAACTATCTCACGGCTCTGTTTCGTTCCTGTGAAATGAAAGTCTACGAACTAATTTTACTTGATAGACGTCTGATGCGCATCATTTAGCTTCCCACCATGTACTTAACCTACTTTGTTGGTGCAGTGCTGCAAGCATGGATGACCATTTCCATCACTCGAGGCAATGCAGTCTTTTCTTTTACAGACTAATAGCTCTACGCTCAAAGAGAACATTCTATTCACTTGCGTATGATTTACGTAAAATACAGTTCTACGCTTTCAATTGCATGGGCGTAAATTATGTACATATGCCTGCTCGATGCTCTACTTACTTCACTTGAGGTCAAA
Source organism: Nemotelus nigrinus (assembly GCA_947369275.1). Classification (NCBI taxonomy): domain Eukaryota; kingdom Metazoa; phylum Arthropoda; class Insecta; order Diptera; family Stratiomyidae; genus Nemotelus; species Nemotelus nigrinus. The sequence goes on from OX376373.1 coordinate 210,762,277, forward strand.
AAATATTATGACCTACTAGATGTATTTGCATAAAACCATATTGGATAGCACAACTCCAAGTCTATCCTCATACGCAAGTAATCCATTCTGATGAATGTATTATGCAAGTACTTGGCACTGCCTCATATCATTTCTAATCTCAATTTCATCATTGTATCACACGCTGTTTCTATCACTGCGCATTTCAGCCTATTAATAGCAGAAGTATATTAATTATCTAGTGTATTATTAGCTATTGAAATTGATTATTTAACTAAAATATAGAATGTGCGCGTTAAATCATTGATTTAATTGCAATCACTAAACAGTTTACAAAGGCCATTATTCACCCGGAACATGGTTTAATGTCAGTATCCGTTCGATGGAAAGAAATCGCCCTATAGTCGATGAGCACTTGTTAAGATCTATTGACGGAAACAATTTATACGAGCATGCATAAAAACATCGCTCGTTTAGATAAATATGAAAATAAACATAATCGGGAAATGGGAAAACACTGTAAGTTCAAAGCGAATATCTTTAGTGATCAAAGCAACCAAAATAATTAAGTAACTTTATTATGCATAGTCATTAGGACTATTTTCAGCTCCACGGTATAATACAGTCAAAACTTTCACCATCCCGAAGGTTTTTGCATCTCTTTATTCAACGATTAGACAACCGTACGCTATGCTAAACTTGTCAGGAGCACAAAACCAAACATCAAATTTTCAAAGCTAGCCCTCATGAGAACACATTGTATGTTGGTACGACCGGCATATAATCCTTTCAATGCAAAATTTAACGGTCCGGATACGAATAAATTAATTTCTCACAGGAATAATGAAAGCATGCCATCTTCTAAAACTTTCACGCACTCGCTTTGAAAACTATACTTTCAACGTTTCAATGTGTTCGGTACACATCAAAATGTGCCTGACCGCATCAGCAACATAGTATGTACAGTCAGTTCAGCTAGGACCTCTACTCGTTACGGGTATGTTGCTGATTATGTTAAATCCTTGTCCATCGGTTGTCTGTTGCATACGCGTTACTTTGCTAGTGTTAAAATCTAAAAGCTAAAAGCCACCGAGTTTTAGTAAGATACAAAGTAAACGCCATTAATTTAATTCAAGTAAGCTTTTACCCCGTACGCTAATAAATATGTTTCTATGCATTATGAAATTATGAATATACATGAACAGAGGAGACCACACATTCGTGTCGATATAGTTTGCCAGGTAAAGTTTGGCTTTTTCGACGAATCTTCGCTCCTTTCAAGCTTCTTTGCAAACTTACGGTGATGTGTTAGAAAATTTAATTGTGTTTTTTAAGCACCGAAAGTTCTAAAGAATTTTATATGAATTCCTGATGAAACTTGGCATATTGTTGCTTACCTGTTATTGAGAGAAGATGTGGTTTTTGGATTATCATGTTTGTTTTGTGGAAATTTGAATAGATTTCGGAATGTGAGCAACGTGCTTGTTTGAAACTTGAGGGAACTAATTGATTAGATTAAATGCAAATTAATGTTGGATTGTTATGTTTGGAATCATATAATTATTTCCGTTTATTTAAGCCAAATTTATTAGGGAAACAAATTTAATTTGAACTAAAATAAGATAGTTATTTGTGGTAATATATAACTGACAGTGGTGTTACTTTTTTAAACGAGTTTATTAATTTTTGGTAAAGTTTTTGGTCGTTTTAAATATTTAGTATATATTTCAGCTTTAAGAAGATATTCTAGCTTTAAGAATGTATCTAGTGTAGGCAAAAACAAATTGAATTATTGTATTAAATGATAGAAAATCATCAAAATCAAACACTTTATCTGAAAACCATGGAAAATGGCATTTTATTACGTGTCAATAGGTTAAAAAGTAACAAAAAAATGTTATTTACACTACGATGAAATAATTTCATTCATTTGTACTTAGAATATAATACAGAATGCTTTTTGAATTCGCGCCCAATGTGGGCTGGGATTCAAATTATGCTATTTATAGTTATGCGTAAATTCTGAGGCATTATGACACTCATCATGAAGAAATAGCAATAAACTGATAGGCTTTAGAATTTTGTTAGGACATTAATTGCAGCGAACTTACAATTAAGTAATTAGCACCTTTATAATCAAGCATTCTAGTAGAAAAAAATTACTATAAAAATAACAAGTAGAATGTCAAGTTTTCCATTTGAATTCAATGTGGAGGTTCAATCACACCCACTTGATGGTGAAAAGATAATGCTTTCATAACTTAAAGGAGGCAGCACTTATTTTAAATGCTTCAAAGCAGTCTATTACACAATCCGTATATCACCGAGACAAATTTGTTGTATCCGAACTGTAGATATGAATCCATTTTTTAGATACTGATTTCGGGACAATATTATGAAAAATGATATCGTAAATGACAAATCAAACTTGGAAAGAAAAACATACTAAGATTTTTCTCAATGAGGCGATGACAAAAAAAAATCTGGACATTTATTAACCGGCTCGGAAATTTTTTCGTTATCGTCAGGCCAAAAACCAGCACTTCATGACAAATTTGTCACCCTCGAAAGTGGGCTTATCGATGTGTACACCGATGGCTCAAAACTACTAGAAGGTTTGGGAGTGGTATATACTTAGATGAGTTGAACCTCAAGATGTTCGCCGTCGACCCGATCACTGTAGTGTATTTCAGGCGGAGGTTGCGCCTATTAACTGGCTTCTCTGTGTTTGAATACTCGAGGTCACAAATAGTCAAGAGGCTATTAAGTCCCTTGCTGGTTCTTTTACAGTGTTCATGATTGTTGCTGAATGCTTTGCATCTAATAGAGAGATATCAAGACATTCGGTTGTTCAAATGATTTGGGTAACTGGACATAAGGGCTTTGGGTAACTGGACAAGGCCGATGAACTAGCTTGGCTTGGTACCTTGCTACTGGAGGGGTCATGCTCTCTTTCAATAGGTATGCCGATGGTATCGGTCAAATAAACTATCAGGCAAAAATATCTTGAGGACGCTAGGAAGTACAGTAATAGTGCAGGTAACCCATGGTAAGCATTGCACCAGAAAGCTATTAGGCTTAATTCCAAGCACTCTGCGTTGCACTGTGGGCATTTTTACGGGCCTTATATAAAGCGGCGTGCGCAACGGTTGGGCGTAGGGTTCCACGACTTCTGTTTGAGATTTGGCTCTGAGAATGAGAAGGAATCCGTCCTTCATTTCATATGCCAATGCCCGGTTTTGGTAAGGAACAGATTGGTGGCACTTGGTGCAACCTTTCTCTCAAATCTGAACGAACTGTACCTGGTCAATTTGAAGGGGATAGTGCGGTTCATCAAAGGAAGCAGGTGGTTTCCTGACTTGAGTGAATAGGAGAGAGTCAAAAACTTTTGTGGTATCAATACAATTTACACAATTTTTAAAATATTATGGTGCTTAAGTAGCCTAGTGGATAGAGCACCAGCTTCTAGCGTGTATTGTCCATGGTTCGAATCTAGCTGTGAACAAACACGGGCCTTTGTGTTAAATCAGGTGAAAAGTGAGCAGTGAAACTTATTATTCCACAATCGAATACATTGATTGTGAATAAAGTCTTTACCATCATCAATCTCCAGACTCGAAATAAGTTGTAGTGGGACAACTATACTTTTATTTTTATAAACATGTGAGGGCTCTTGCCTAAAGCCATAAGTCTGCACTTTTTCACATACATTTTTTCTTAAAAATGTGATCTGAAAAAGTTTGAGAAAAAAGTTTGGATGTCGGTTGTTTAAATTTTAGGCTCAGAATATCAGTAAAAATCTGAAAATTATAAAACGGTAACACTTTTTTTTACGGGTTTTTCTTGTTTGATATATTGGCAGTATCTGATTATTTTCAATAAATCTCACAACGAATTGAATGAATTCGTTAGAGACTTGCAAACACTAACATATTTGGAGAAACGATATTTTTAATGAATAAACAACAAACGAGCAAAACAAACAAAACAAAATGAGTCAAGAATTTTTTCAATAATTATCATATTGAGCCTCTACAGTTTAAAAACTTTGAATGGACTCTTCAATCAATTCTAGTTCATCGATAATTTCAGTGATATAATGTCAATCATATTGTACATTTTCACACATCGCATGTACATTTTGTGGCATTTCTAATGAAACAAGTTATCTCTTTATGTGCTATCTAGCGATAAGAATAAAATGAAAATCATGTAAAAAGTGTGTTAACTGTGAAAGTGTGCTAAGTGCGTGGCTTTCTTGCACTTAAGTGAAAAAGGAAAAAACATGGTTAACTCATTACAACAGATGTTGCTAACATACAGTTACTTACATACTACAATGTAAGAAGTCAGTGTGTTCATACGAATGTGTATACGTTCATACGAAAGTGTTCATACGAATGTGTATGCTATAGTTCGTCAAAAAAGCAAAGCACTTTCCCAAATTAAACACCGTTTTAAAACGATCATGAATAACATGATACAGAAGCTGATAAATATCCAAAATAGAACACTATATATAACGTTTGTAAATAAGTTAAATTTTAATTTTAATTTTTTGATTTAGTTTTAATCTCTCCTTTTTATGAGTACTAATTTACACCAATTCTTAAAATTACTGATTCCAACAAATACTCAGAAAATCGCAGCAAAGAAAAAAACTCTAGCGCACCTGAACCGCTAGAAACACTAATGTTCGAAGAACAGTGGAAGAATCGTGCAGGTTTTGAGTGCATATTCCACCACATGTGCTGCTTATTACGGCCAAACTGTTTCAAATGCCACGTTTTACTTTGGTCTCTAGAATGCATTATAACTCATATGGTAGAAGGTTTCAGATATTACCACTGGCATGGGTTTCAAAGTTTATGAAAGAAAAACACTTGTTAATTATATTCGTTATCAGTTGCTTATTTCACCAAACTTTGAAAGCAGCATCTCATATAACATCAATGAAGAAAATGCTCAGTGTCTGCAGCACTGTAACTGAAGTTGGTGTTCGGGGCTGCGATCCGAAAAATTTGCAGAACTTAGGGAATTGAAACATCGGTTATTTATTTTCATTGTAAATGTTTCCGGTATGAATACTAACTGTAAGCATTTATTGATACAAAAGTAGCACAACCGACTCGTGCTGGCAACCTTTCGCCAGTATCAAAGCCAAGAATATATCAAATCTGCTTCACGTGTTTTAATTACATTCGAAGTTATAGGAGTATAAAGAAATTTAGGGTTACCTGCAGCGAGTTTTTTCAAATGATCGAAAGCTTAATATTTGCTGTTTATTGTCACTACAATATCATTACCATTTGAAAATTCTACGATAAAACCGCTTAATAAAGATATTGCAATTAAACACAAAACCAACAATAGCTGGCAACCCTATCGTGGCTTTTCAACCAAATTTGGTATGAATAATGTTTATGACAGGTTTCATTAATTGTATGAAATTCGTATTGATTTCATGACTGCACTGGAAGTTATAGTGCAAAAAGTTTTATTTTCCTGAGCGAATTTTCAAAATCAAAGACACAAAAATTACCATAGCTGGCAGCACCAATAAAATTTTTCAACCAAATTTCCATCAAACAGAGATTAGAGTTAGGTTTAGCTACTGTGTCAATTTCATGAAAATCTGGTAACTTATTCACATTTCATAGGGCAAAAAGCAGTTTTTTTTCTTTGTAATTTTTCAAGATGGCACCACTGGCACAGACTTGCCCACAATTCAAAATCGCTTGTATCAAATCTGGTCTTACTTAAGTCCAATGCATTCTGTAAATTTTAGCTGTATCTGATTATTGGTTCGTGAGTTTCCGTGAACAGAAGTTTTTGATGCTAAAAATATAGGTTAACTGGGAGAGGGTTACCGTTCTTGTCCGACATGAAATTTATTTAGTTTTATTTTGAACGTGTAGATAAAACATAAGATTTATATACAGATTGGTTTTATTGTAAGAAACGGACATTTTTTGAATATTCGATGGTATGAATGTTTTCACTTCCAAATTTTTTTTTTCAAAATGAAGACACCAAAATTATCATAGCTGGCACCTCCAACCGAATTTTTCAACCAAATTTCTAGCAAACGTGGCTTAAAGTAAGGTCCAGCAATTGTGTGAGTTTCGTCAAAATCGAACGATTCAATCAGAATTTATAGGGCTAAAAACAGTTATCTTTTTTAGTGGTTTTTCAAGATGGCAACACTGGCACAAAATCGCCCGCATTTCAAAATCACTTCTATCAGACCTGGTCCTATTTAAGGCCAATACATTCTGTGAATTTCAAATAATTCTGCTCATCGGATCGTGAGTTTCCGTGAACAGAAGTTTTTGATGCTAAAAATATAGGTAAATTGGGCAAGGGTTACCAGGCGTGCCCGTTATACCATAACTTTTTTTTTTTTTTGGTTATGTAAACAAAGCACAAGATTTACATATGAATGGCTGTTTTTTGAAGAAACGGCATTTTTTCAAGAGAGACGATGATTTGGAGGTTTTCACTTTCAGTGCCTGCCCTAGCTACAGGGTTGCTAGCACGCTGATTAAAAGCTACACAAATCTCCAACTAAATAATGTCAATATGTCCTGAAAATTTCGTAATGATTGAATAGCTCTGTCAAAAGTTATCGAAATTTAAAAATTTTCAAATTTTCCCGTCCTCTTTTTAGGCACCCAGCGCACACATAGGGTTAAAAAATTCCAAAGCATTATCCGATTCATATGTAAAACACGTTAGAAATTTATTTCGTTAACTTTATTTTTGCGAAAATCATTTGTGCACGAAATAATAGGTATATTAAAAATATCACTTAAATGGCCGCCGGCGCCAAAAGGTTAACAATAACTGACATTTAAAGAGACCTGGACCTATTCTGCATATACACCAATGTATCCTGAAAATTTCAGCTCAATCGGATGGCGCGTTCCCGAGATTATCTCACTGAAATTTTTTGTACATATATATATATATATATATATATATATATATATATATATATATATATATATATATATATATATATATATATATATATATATATATATATATAGAAATATGAATTTTTGGCCGAATCGATTTTAATACTAATGTTCTTCGAACATTAGTAAAAAACATAGTTAGTGATTCAGTCCTAAAAAAAACGGCCATCACAAGACGATGAAAAAAAAACCTGCTAACTATCTACTAACCCAGTAAAAAATTAAACAAGATGCTGGGCAGGAATTAGTTAAACGATAATGAGCTACCATAGTTTTTTTTTATAACGTGAGATAATTGTTGACTTAAACATTAGTGATATGGAACTGTGGTGATTGCTGAACACCAAGCGTCCTGTTCCTGACCTAAGGCGCTTTATTTTAGGACAAGACAAAGAACAACCAGTTGATTAAGAATATTGACAAAATGCCTTGCTGGTTTAGCTATGGCATATTGTCAGTTTATTTTTCTGTTAATATATTCCTCCAAAAATATGCAAGACGCAATATATCTGGTGGCAATTGTTGCTTCCACAAGCATCAGGGCTTCCCGGAAATTATTGGATTTCAGAATTTGAGAGTAGTAATTCCCGTATTGTTTTCTTTTTGTCCGTCATTAAAGTCTATTATTTAATATGATGATATTATATTAATTTGATTCACCCAGATATCAAACACTTTTCATCTCATGTACTTATTGTTCTTTCTTACACCCACATAGTATACAATAACATCCTTTATCGTATGCCCACGCTCTCAACACTTTCATTCAAATTCATGTTAAAACTTCTTGCAGTCATCCACAAAACACAATATAAAAAAAATCGATTGATTGATTCCGTACACATCTGTTCGCATCTAAACCATTCCGTTTCGACCTTACTTACAATATCCTTGATTCAAGTTCTAGAGCCACTCGAATTGTACCGCTATCAGAATAAATTCATGCATACTATGAACTACACGTGTAACCAAGTCACAGACGGGGCTATGCCCGGGCCAGGTTGCCTTTGTAAGATGATTATTGAATTTTCCATTATGTTTGAGTAGGTTTTACTCAAAGGCAAGGTTAGTCTGCGACAAATATAGTTACATCACACTAGTATGAATGGTAGTGAAACCCCTTGACCTTCTCCGGATAGCGAGCGAAAAAGAAAGTCCTGATCAAGTCCTTGGCTTTGTCACTTGATTTATCTATTCAAGATAGTAGTATTGGATGGTGATTGCTCATCTGAAAGATTGTAGCTAAAAAAATATGAAATTGATTTCTTCTAGATAGCAGATGAAATTTTTTTGGGGATAATCAGAACCCGATTGCGATCAGGATTTAATTGAATTTAAAAAATGAAATTGAGTCTGTTCTCATTTAATAGCCAAATCAAATGTACCATCTCAAGATATTTTCAGCCTATTCATGACTGGAATTAGGTTTTCTTTCCAGATTAGCACATAGCGATACACTTATTGAACACCCATTTCGCTTCCAACAGTCTTTTAAACCAGAGTGCCAAAGTAAATACTTGTCTTCAGTGTGAAGTCGTAATGTCAGGGAAAGGCAATCAACACAATAAATTTGTATCCTTTGTGAAAATAATGTCGCTGATGTCGTAAAGAAGAAGAAGAAGTGGAAGAAAACTTGAGAGAGAGTAAACGTATATGTGTCTGATGTGAAAAGTATCTAGTATCTGTCGGAAAGTACTCTACTATCTGATTGAACTGATTGCTCAAAGGAAATTGGGTTCATTTACGATGATTTCTATTCAAGATAAAGGAATGTGTATGGGAGTGGATTCGTTGAGGCGAGGATTCAATGGATGAAGGATTCGGGTAGTTTTATTTCGGGATTTTAAGGGAGTTTTTGGGAATAATTTTTCCAAAAGTATTTTAATAGTCATGTTAGATGGTGTTCATTTAAATTTTTTTATGGAATCATGAAAATGTATTTTAACAAGCTAAGAACACTTAAAAAGAAAGATTTATTTTAAGAAAGAGCTTGGGTTGGTCGTAAAATATTTTTTATTGACTTTATTATATCACCTGAATCTAAATCAGGTGATAAAATAAATATTAATTTAATTGTTTCCAAAAGTATCTGGGTTCCGATTCTTTATTACATATTCTTATTCAATTTACTGCATAGATGACTGCCAAACTATGACTTAATAACAAAATAGAAAAAAATTCATGGCAGATTTAAGTTGTTGCTTTTGTTGGTGCTTTTTCCAATATAGTAGAAATTCTCACTATTCGTTTGTCTCACTAACTTTTTACTAAAAATTATTTTGCGTCATCGTGGTTTGCGTATGTTATTTGCATAAATTATTAACTAAGTAATACTTTCTTATATAATTTGTTTTGATTATTGAAATAAATTATCATATTCATACATCAGGCATTAGAGAAATGTGAGATGACAGGCATTTTTTCTCATCGCTAAATATATAATTAACTTTAATATTTTAGCACCATGTCAAATCAAACTTGTTTCATTGACGATATGTGTACAAAGTTTATGTGGCGTATCAATAGAGCATTGTTTTCTTATTTATCCAAACAAATTAATTGGCAAGGCCTCTTCGATCGATAGTTTTTCGTGTTATTGCATTATTAGCACATTATTAAATCCACCGCTTTGCGCAACGAAATCTCAACACTTACGCCAAACGAAGAATCAATAGAAAACAGGTACATACTTAAGTATCTATATCTCCAAAGCGTAAAAACTAAACAAGCCACCACAAATCTAACCCGTAGGTACAAACATGCACATGAATCTTTCATTAGCTAGAACTCGTCAATAACAAAATAATATTTACAAACCACGTCAAATAACTAATCTCTTTTCTGCATAAATACGAAGATGGAAACGAAAGGGAAATGCCAGCAACACCTGCTGTGATGTTCCGATACAGCCCGTTGAGTTTCCCAGAATCCAGCTGTTCCGCGTATCTTGCGTGGCTCGATGAACAACGAACAGGGAAAATATGTACGTGAGAAAATTTAACATTCGCGAGACCATCTTTCAACAGCCAAATCTAATTATTATTATCGGCTTCTCAGATCCGGTAACGGAAAATTCGTTTTGTCGGGTTGCGATCGTTAGCGTGAATTGAAGATCGTAAAAATTAATCTGATTAGTTTAATGATTGGGTGAATTGGGAAGATAAAAATTGATTTTTATGCAATTTTCAGACCAACTGAAATACAAGGGGTGATTTCGAAATTTAATTATTAATTTTAGAGATGTGCAGGAATATAAACGAGTGCATTATTTTTGCTTATCGGCAATATTATTGTTGGATGAGAATATTTCTTTTCAATTTTATCTATGAAAACAAAGAGAGGCTATAGAGTGAGACAGAGACATTTCAGCCTCCCGAACTATCGAAAGATTTATGAATAAATGGCCCATAGCTCTTTAGTTTTTTATGGTTGTATGCGTCCGATTCCTGGTCTTTCATATCACCCAGTAATCAGTCTCAATGATGTCGATTTTACAAAATCTTTTCAAGTTTATGGTATAATCCTGAGCATGGTTTCTTTCGTAGAACCGGAAACAAACACAATTTAAGTTGAATAAAATATTTTATTATGCAAACAATTCCAAAAGACTCACTTAGTCCTACTTAATACTTATACTGAATTAGTCCTTTGGTATTGAAATTACCTAGGACTTTGCTCTTAAAATTCAATCTTCTCTCAGTAAATTTTCTAATTTCGGCAAATTTTAACATATTTCATTTCTTTTAAGTGGCCAAATTTCGCATCATAAATTTTATATTTTAATCTGAAATAACCATAAAATGAATGAAGCCCGAACATTTTCCTTGCATATTCTTCATTCCCAATAAACCACTTTAACTACAGGCCAACTCATCTTCATATTTTTATTGAAAATTCCAAACTATAACTCACCTACATCCTCGTAAATTCGAAATAAAACCTGTAGTTATATTTCACCACCGTTTACCGCAATTCATATCCTATTCACTTTTACAGTCATTCATCTGGGAAACCAATAAAAGTCCTAAGTAGTTTCTCTGCAAATCCGAGCCTTCTGGGATGAGTGTGGGTGAATGTGTTGTGCTGACCGCAGTACGTGACTAACTTCTTAATGATTCCTATATATACCTTTATCACTTAACCGTAAATGCTTTGGGACAGATAAAGGTGTTTCCGAGATTCGAGGATTATTGCGGACTTCTAGTCGAAGAAAGTAACAAACTGAAGGATTTGTTCAAACGCCACCGTAGCATTTTTTCCTGCGATTGTTTTTATTATTAAAGGTCGCTTGAAAGGGCACATTGTTTTCAAGACTGCAACATCCAGATGAGGGTAGATATTGCTGGATTCGCATAATCATTCGCATGTCTTTTGAAAAATTCAATTGTCAGATGTCTGCGTAAGCGCATTGTTTAGACAATCGTCTTTGAAATTTCGTATCAATGAGGCTATCAGCTACCTAAACATTGGAGCTTTAAAGTGGAAAAGAATCTGTCATGTAATAGACATTGGTATATTTGGTTCGGTTGCTCTTTCGAAGCCATAATATGGAGTACTTTAAAGTATGTTAAGTATGTTGGAGTATGTAAGTATGTTAACGTAAGGATAGAGCTCTATTTACTTCCATTCTATTTCTATTGCACAGTTTCCAATTTAGTTAACAATAAGTCAGTCTAACTAGTCAAGTTTAAAGCTTCAAACGTCTGGCAAAGAATCGTATTAAGTGCATGTATTTTGCCGGCAGTGTCTGTCGGTGTTACCTCATCGGCTTACTGTCGAATACCAGGCCATCGACTATTGCCCGACAAACGTGCTCACGAAGTCCTAAAACAGCGTAACGTATTCCGAAAAGCCGATAATCGCCAAGACCTTCAAAAGCAGAAATTTATTGGATTAGAAAAATCGGACATTCTTCAAGGCATTCGTTCGCGCGATACCACTTACGTGTGGTATTAGAGAGCGCTTAATAACAATCTAGGGACAGTTGAGAGAGGCCCTGGCATAGTTTCTTAGAAACTAGTCCGCAAGGTTTTATGCTTGCTGTGTAGGTATATTCAATTTTACGAGCTTATTGTCTATCTGCAGACTTCTGATAATTTTAGTCTAATAATAGTTTGCAGATAGTAATTTGAATGAGAATCGATGGCGATTTTGACTAAATTTTTGCACATACCAGAGCATTACACGTGCACATATGGTGTGAATATAGGACCTAAACGTTTTGTTTGAGTGGTTATGGACAAACTTTTAAAGACTCTAGTAGAAAGTGAGAAAAGTGTAGGGTTACATCGATAATGGGATTTTAGTTCTACATTATATGCTTACCAATGGATGAAAACAAGTATATATGGCGCCAAAATAATCATTTCTGATCCTATAACTTATTTCATTTACAACTTATTTTCCTTAATACGGCAAATTGTAACGCCCAATAGTACGGTAAATTGTAACACTCAATACACTCGGTATTATACTCTCAATACATTCAATACCCTTTTAACTAGCAACGTGTCGTCTTGGCTGGACATAAGCCCCTTCGCCCGTTTTTAAAATCTTGTGGCTTCAAGTTGATATTTGGTTTTGTGTGTCAGAAGAATCATACGTAGCGTCCGTTTTTCTTGAAGTATATCCGGGCCACTTTCCACTGAACCACCAGAGGCACGCAGGACCAGCAAGCATCCGACCGGATCAGATAAACGTATGCATTGCTAACTTGGACTAGGGACCATTACGGCTGTTTCTAGGGTACCCTGTTCTTATCTTTATTTTGTCCTTGTTGATGATTGGCCATCAAAACCCTTGGCAGGCTCTAGTTGAGATGGATTGCCAAGCTTAAGCTTATTTTCGCTACAAACTCAATCTCAATTTCGCGATTTAATCAGCATCAAATTGAAGAAATTTGGACAATGCTAACAATTTAAGAAACGAAATAAATAAAAGTTCTTCAATGAAAAAATGTAGGATAGTTTATTTTATAGTGAAGAAAATTTATAAAAACATATTTTTTTATCAATCTCTGCTGGAACTTTGAGCGACCAGATCGAATGATCTATTGTAAGAAATTTCTCGCCTTTACTATTTCTCCGAAATATGTACAGCATTCCAGCATGGCCGCACTATATTCATTTTTCACACAAGCATTACTCTTGAGCCACCAGACAAACTCATCACACGAAAACTTCCTAAACTAACATCACTTCACTGATTTCATTATTTTCCACAATTTTCAAATATTCTACCCCACAATCATAATAGATGTCTTCTTCAGATGCTACATGATTTTATGTCACATGAACCATTCAAGTTTTTACGATATGTCATCATATCATAGCACTCACCGTACGACGCGGCAAGCCACACTTATGACTTTTTGCACTTTATGAAATCTCGGCAAAGAAAGACGTTTTATTGACGTAAACGCATAAAAATATATTAACTGAAATATGTGAGCTAGTCGTAGGTTTTCATTGTTTTCGAACACTAACGATATATTGCCGTCATTGTTTTTTTTTATTTGTTGCTGTCAAAATATGTTGGATGTGCTTTTTTAATGTTTGGAAAATATTTTATTGTAGATTCAATCGGTTTCATTGCGTTAACACATGTCCAATACTTTTTTCAATTTCGGGAAACGTAACAATTGTTCAGAATTGATTTAACTGGGAAAGTGTTTGTAAAAGTAAAACTAAACTTTAAGGTTTTTCTTTATTGTAGTTTGTGTTGTTTTTGTAAATAATGCTTTAAGGGGGAAAATACACGTAACTGCTAAAAAAAACGATTTTTTTTAATTACATCAAACTGTTCGAAATGTTCTTAAAATAAACCAAAAAAAGTTTTGAAGCGATATTCGTATTAGTTTTCGAGTTAAAGTCAGTTATAGGCAGCGCTGCGTTCCCCAGGTCGGTCGAGCTTTCGAACTTTAAACGCGTTTTTCTCAAAGTGGTACTTTTTCAACTTCCGTACAAAATATCTCAAAAAATATTGAACTGATCTGGCTCAAATTTATTCCACATCTACAAAAGAGTATTATCTTCTCGTTATTGTAATTTCGCAAAATAATTTTTTTATTAATGTTTATAACGTGATTTTTTTAAAAAATAATCGAATTTTTTGTTTAATCTAAAATTAATGTAAACATTTAATTTGTTTTTCTAAATTTTATTGGTTCACCTATGAATTATACATATCCTTAGTATATTTTTTTCTCTCTGGACGTTGCAAGTTCCCCGGAAAAGGCGGTAAGTTGTAGGAGGCAGTTTTTGGTGTGTATTTTTTTTCATTCGCTCGCATCGCCACCATTTTGTGTTGAAAAATTATTAAAAAAATATTTTCATTTACTGTGAGACATGTACTTTAAGGACTTAATAATAAAAGTTTCTCAATAAACAATACATATATTTTAAGCCAATATGAAATTAGCAATTTTTTTCGTAGATGTATTTCCCCCCTTAAGCTATTTCAGAAAATATGGAAGAATTGCTCGGAAAATAGAAAAAAAAATTGTCACAATCTTCACAAAATCATTTGTGAACCTTCTTCAGACACACAATTTTTATTTTCTAATTCAAAATAGTACCTAATTTATACTGGGATCTACTTTCGACTGTCAACAGCAGAAACAAATGTATGGTTAATCAGGGGTGTGTTCAATGTGCATGCTATAGCTGCTCGAAAAGCATAGCATAGCATAACTTTAGCAAGTGTCAAAATTTGAAGTAGCTAGGTGAAGCAGCTATGGGTATTGGACAGCCAAGAGCTGCTACGAAGGTCAGCAAATTCAAAAATACTTTTTCAAAATTTTTTTTTCAATTTTAATATTTGTGTTTTCGTGGATTAGTTCAATACTTCCATTGCACTTTGAAAATTGTATAAAATTTAGGAGTTTTCAACGTACAGCTGCAGAAACCATTAAAATTTTCCTAACATATTTAAAACGTGTCACTTATTTCCGGCTTTTGACACCATATATGTGAAAAAGAGCAAAAAATAATCGTTGAAAATTTTATGGCACTTGAATCAGTGCACCCGGCCTTTTGCGGCTCATGCTCGCCTGCTAAAAACTCAAGATGAGCTGCACTGTGTGAAAGCCGACTTAACTCGAGTTGAGTTGAAGTGTTTAAAAGCCCGTATTTAATTTATGCTGTCACTATTTTCAAATTTATTCCTCATCTCCTGTGTCACAAAAGCGCAAAAACTTCTTTTCATTTCAATTTCCAATTGAAAATGACGTTTGAACTGCATGTCAGCTGTGTACGCACGGCCATTTTGCCTTAGCTACTTTCTTTCTATCCTCCAGACTGCTATTTTGGTTACGCTACTTTAGCGCTGCTAAAATTTAGCGCGGTTATAAGTGTGAAGGTAGCAGTGGTATAAACACTATAACAGTCATAAATAGGATTTCTAGTTTCGAGTGACATTCGCAATCTAGAAGCCTTGGTGCAAGGGTGTTTTTGTTCTTAGTTTTGAGCTCCTTTCAGTTATTACGCCATTTTTGCTTTGGTTAATAAGCTGTACGGTGTAAACGCTACTACTATAGCAGCGCCAGTTTGGCAGCGCTATTTTAGCTACGGCATAACCAAGGCCAATAGCTGCTACTTTAGCAGCTATGCCGTAATCTTCAAATATCTGTCAAATAGCAAGCATCAGAAAGTAGCTATTTCGTAATATTGGACAGCCAGAGCTGCTAAAATAGCAGCTAATAGCTGCTATAGCATGCACATTGAACACACCCCAGGTAGATATATGGTCGATTTAGCTCTAAAGCGATCAGCTGATCGAACTCGCCTGATTTAGCTTCAGTGTGAACGGGCTATTTACGGGCAAAACCTATAATGAAATTAGCTTTATTTCAAAACACAAAATAGAAGGATAACAGTAACATTATTTTTGCAATCAAACACAATAAGAAAACATATAAAAAGAGCGACATATAGTAGTAAGTATCTATCACTTCAGATTTTTTGACGTTTATAAATTTTTTTAATTTTGAGTGCTGCAGCCTAAAAAAAATAAACCTCTGCTGCAAACAAAAAATGGTTTTTTGTCTAGATCAAGCCAGTTTGTGAATTTCGATTCAATTCGATGGCTGCATCGTTGTTTATAATGGTGGAAAGATTTTTAGGATTGATTTAATAAATCAAAATATATTTTACTTATGCTTATTATACCATGATAAAAATTTGAAAACTGAAATCTTGTGCCAAAAACGACCAATATTATCGTAGCTGGCAAAACTGTCCAAATTTGACAACCAAAAGTCTGTCAAACTAAGTTCATAATAAAATCAACCTAAATTGTACATCTCGTTTGAATCTGATAACTGCAATGCAAGTAATAGAGGAAGAATGTGTTTTTTGACGATGTTTCAAGATGAATCACAGCTTTCTTAATCTGTGACTTCGTTCGTTATGATTTCGATCGATGTGATTTTGATCGCTATAATGTTTTGCTGTGGTTTCGTACATTGCGTTTTGTTATGTGTGATTTCGTTCACTGTGATTTTGAATATATAGTCAGAGCTGCCACCAGTGATTTTTCATGCACTGTCAAAAATATCACTAATTTGATTTGTCGCACCAACACTCGTTTTTTGGTGCTCTGATACTGGTGTTGTGGCAGCTTTGACTGACGTTGGCACAACTAATGCGAGAATATTTTGTGTGCGCGGTAGGCTGTTTTTCAAAACAGTTTTTTGTTTTTTAGTTTTTGTGATAGCTACAAAAAATAAACAGTTAATTTCTACCTCAGAGGGAACAAAGACATTTTACAAATTAAAACTTTTTATTTTTGATCTACAGTAATGTTACCATAATCCGTAGATCAAGTTATTTGATTTTATTTAGCATTTTGATTCGAATATCAGGTCACCAAGCCGACGATTTGTGAATCTGTTAATCATCATTTTTGAATGAAATGGCTACATTAACATTTTTAGTAGCTTATCTTCCACTCCTCCATCTTTGCTTTATCAAAGTTTGAACATTTCATCATGAAGTTTTAAAACTTATATGATTCATTGTTTGAAAAAAAAAAAAATAATTGACGATAAAATAGTAAATTTTTGTTGTTATTGTGAATCACAAATACGTTTGTTCTCCACTTGTTATTTTTATTTGATACAGACAGGCATATCATTTGGTAACTTTACACTTGGACCAACTCTTATTGGCATAATGCATATGTAAAGACTTTCCTCTTGATATATAGTATTGTCATCACAATCAATGCTCTCCCAGCATCTTATATTTTATCAAGGCATATTTATCATTGTTTACTTACGAGTGAAATTGTACATTTATGCCAGGTTGATTCATATCGGGACTTACCTGAAAAAAGAAATGAGTGATTGATTAGTTTAAAAGTGTATGTTAACTAATTATAGTAAAAATATGTAATAATTAAAACATGAAAAGATTGCTGCGTGATTTTTACTAATTCATGAACTGACGTTGTATAAATATTTTTTGTAACCATTCTAACCATAACTCACTAAACATTATTCACGTTTCAACATTATTTTTCTATACTTGTTTAAGAATTAATTTTTTTTTTCATTAATGAAGGTACCATTTTAGCATTTTCACAATCAATAATTTGGAGCCTAGTTTTAACTGCAACCCAAATTTACATTCAGAGCAATCTGCTTCTTTTTAGTAACTTATTTTGTCCTATATTTTTAACCTGGCCACGTCTATCCGTATCCTCCTTCTATTGGAAAAGTCAGGAGGCAAAACTGGACTATTGGTAAGACAGGTGAGCGCAACGTGCCTAGGAGTCTTCATCCAAACTCCAGATTTTCTGGTGTTCCTTAACTGTTTGAAGGGACTAAGCTGATACGCCAAAACTCCTCAGCGAAAAAGCTTCACGTAAAAAAATTCACTAAAGCATAGTGACTTTAACTTTCGAGCACTACTATTCCACCCATGAAGGTGGGTTTGCGGACAGACTGTGTTTATACTGCTAAGCTAGATTCAATTTTTCTAGACAAACTAAAAGCTTTCGAGTTTTTGACAAAATACAGAAGATGAATTGCTTCTTATTTGAATTGTTTGATTTAATGCAATTATTTTCGAGGTTTTCTATGCTCAGAAACTGACTTTTAGATGTTCCTCAGGGGTATCACCTAGAACCGTTTGCGTTTCTCTTATATGTGAATAATTTACACTTTGTTTGAAAAAGCGGGCTTATAATATTTGATGAATATGCTGTTAAATGATACCAAACTTTTCAAAATCCCTTCATCTTAGTCTGGGGAAGATGTTCTGTCGAGATCTTTTGGGTTCTGGCCTCTAAAGCAAGCTCGTGCTCCCTGGACTCAATTACTGCACTGTGGCCTATTTCCGATGGCAGCCCCTGCTCTAGGTCTTGGATAAAAATATTAAAAATACATTTTGGCGAATATAATAGTTACGATCGGCAATGACTGTTTGCGCAATTGTGTGCTTATGTTTTGATGCTGGTTGTAAACAGCGGCCGGATCAACTTGATATAAATCCTTTAGATGTAGACTCTGATGATACTTTTATAGAATAACCTGCACCAGTCAAACTTAGTCATTCCCATTTCGAGAGGATCTCAGCTCTGTTCACTATATTTCTGGTCATTTAAAACATCTCCAGTAATAGTTCTATACTATTTTCTTGCGTTCATATCGTGTATGGGTGAAACTACCTCCTCCTTTTATTCTTTGTTGAAGGCTGATCGCATGTTGCCTAGGATCTATCCTGAATCTTAAGTCATCTTGTTCTTGATTGAAGCTTTTGACGATGCTTTTTACTGGCAACCTAGTTCTTTTCATTGATGCTAAACCCACTAACATTTTAAGGATATGTGCTTTCCAAAAAGTCACGGCGGTGACCACAGAAGTAAAAGACCAAACCGTTAAGCCTTTTTGTACATGATAATGTACCAGAAAATTAAGATAGATGATTTTAAAAATAGACACAAACTGCATGCTCTTTAATATATTTGAGCTTTTTGCTTTTGTGGGTCTTTTCATAGTTTCTGACAATACCAATATTTCCAAAGATAAAAACGTTTGAAAAAAATACAAGCTGCATTAAATCATCGAATTCGTAATATATTTGAAAATTTCCATTCATCAGCAATAAATCTGAGCATCTGTTGGTTCCGTATCACATAAATTGCTTTTAAACTGATTTTCTTTCTGTATTGCATAGACAACAGTGCAGCATATTTTTGAAGCTACTTATTTAAACGTGTAACCTCTAGTACATTAACATCTCATTCTTTCGTGAATTCTTAAACCTTCAACATGAACAAGAAGCAAATTCAAATCATCGAAGTTAGCAGATTTTCCAGTATTAAATTCTCTTTGAAGTGGTCACATGAAATGTGCACGAGCCTGAACAGAAAACCATAATCTGGACTAAAGCTACCGCATCGTCCCGTATTATACTTACATATTTAATCTCCTACCGACTACTTTCCCCCCTTACACCAACAAAAGGTTAACGGAACACACCACACTACGATTTATAGCTTATCCTAAAACACAAGCAAAATCGATTTTCCAAAGTTGCTTCTCATAACCTTCTCTGAACCAGTCAGCCAACAAATGGTCTAACGAGTGCACGAATGACAGGCAGAGTTTCCACGCTATGCGAAAAGGAAGTTACGAGATCAGGTCTGGATGCCGATGTCAATATAAATAGTTCAGGTAAGAGGCGATGTCATAACTATGTGAAACGATTTTGTGTTAGAGGACTTGTTGTTTTCGGTGATGGCAGGTCCAGCAAGTGGAAGACTTAGCTCAGTAGAGAGTCTGCTTGAACTTGTTGACTGCTTTTTCTACGACAGGCAACTTCCCCCATCAAAAATGCATGAACGTAAAAACACGCCAAACTTCACCTGGCTATTCCTTACTGAATATGGATGTAAAAGGTCAATAAAAACGTTCGGTGAAGCTGGGTAGAATGGGGAACGCTTGGTGCATGGCCTGATGGTAGCCAGTGTCTGAGTATTAAGAAATCGATAAACGAGGTAGTGGCGCACACTGAGGGATGTATGAAGCGGGATGAGGAGTGTAACAGCTCGGTTTCAGATTCCCATGCTGTCATCCTCATTGGTTTCACCACTTGTGTCTTTGCAGAGCAACACGCAAATAGCACTGCGAAGCCATGATTGTGTATAGATTTCACGCTCGGCGCCTACGAAAATTGTTCATATGGCTCTGAAGGATATGAGCTGACTCCGTGTATTCATATTGAAATTCTCTGTGATATCACGTCTTGAAAATATGTTGTCTTGATACGAGGGCGATAATTTTACTCCTGCGGAAATGATGGGTCTGATAATTATCGTACATAGACATGTTGTTAGAATTAACGGAAAGTATGTAGGTCACGTAGAAGATATCAGATTTCTAGATTTTGATTGGGACTTTTGCTGTATCTTTGAGAAAACGGTTTTTTTTCAATCACTTTTACTGTAGTGCTTGGTACGTTCCAATTACATTTTCAATCTTAATCCTAGTTTACAACTAGATTCGGTAATTATCTTGTCAGCAACAAACCTCTTTCCGAACACCGAATGGCATAGTGAACAATGGTGTCAAATCGCAGCTTTCATCCCACCAATTCTCTATTTGCAGTACTGGTTTTTTTTTTTGCTATCCTTCGTTTCGCTCTTACTAGCAATCACTCGTTCAGTTGATAGGATAGCGATTCGATGTGCCAGTATAGATGGAATAGTGAAGAACTTGACGGAAATTGAAGATGAAAAAGGATGTTCTATTTATTTGCAGCTGATAAGATTATAGTATGATGCTTTGCGATAGTTTTGGATGTGTAGGTATTGGACGGATTTTGAATAAGGAATATGTCAATGACATGGTAATTTTAGTTGAGTGTGCATGTAGTGCGAACGATTGGAAAAGAGATTTAAATGCAGAAAAATCTATTGAATAAAAATGAAACGTGTTTAGTTTATATCTATTTCAATACACTTTAAAATCAGATTACAAATTCAATCAATTGAGCCCCAGAACAAAAACCAATCTCTCCTGTTAAAAGCTCACTGGTTCATTGTATTTTCAATTAGTTTTATCAATAACATTTTGATATTTTAGCATCTAATTGGAAATTGTTAGTAGTTTAAGGCAATTAGTGTAAGAAAGAACTTGAAAAAAACCAGATACCTGTATAAATATTACCTGTATAAATATTACTGAATATGCTAAATATTCCGTCAATTTGTGCGTGTTTGTTCAAAAATTAGTCTAATCAAGACAGAATATGAAGTTTTTGAGAAATGCTTAATCCAGTGCAGAGTTGGCTTGAACGATGTCAAGGTAATGATAAATTTATTTCTGCGAAACTTGGTAAATAGCTAAACAAATAGCTTAAACAGGTTTTCACCTCTTTCACATTTTATTTTAAATAAATTCACTACCTATCAAAGTATGATTTCATAGCCACAAGTACAAATTATAACCTACTTAACAGACATTTTGGAAAATATGAAGACAATATGCTGTCAGATATAATGTGCATCTTGATTTCAATGTCGGCTCCATAATATTTCATACGTTTCCAGTTTCCAGATTTTCGTCAGACGTGCAAATATTGTCACTACGCTTTACACTTCACATATTCCATACACTCAGCTTCACATACGTTCCCATCAGTATAGGCTTCTACTTTTATCTACAATATATGCAATTCTTTTTCATCTCTTGATACATACTTTTACCAAAAAAGTCACATCACGATTTGTATGTATTCGTGTCTCGCATTTCAATTATGCACAATGGTTGTTTACAGAAATATTTACATGGAAAACGTGAGAATCTGTTTCGTACTAAAATTTCATTTTCGCCGTCTCTCTCTTAATAAAGGCAAAATATCAATTTTCCTTTGTT
The DNA here is from genome assembly GCA_947369275.1 of Nemotelus nigrinus. Classification (NCBI taxonomy): domain Eukaryota; kingdom Metazoa; phylum Arthropoda; class Insecta; order Diptera; family Stratiomyidae; genus Nemotelus; species Nemotelus nigrinus. Next base: position 210,784,117 of record OX376373.1, read on the forward strand.
TTATTTTTTATTAAATTGTTGTTCAACATGAATAGAGTATATCACAATTATTTCGAATGACTGTCGGCCCAAAATGATGAATCTACGAAAACTATAGCCTTGCACAAAGCCAAGGAAATCCTTTGAAATCCATGAACCTTTGGAGAGGTTGCGGCTTTTCAGCTCCCAATGCTGGAGCATCCTGTCTGAATGCTCAAGCTCAAGTGATGCCACTTATCGAATAGAGTGTAACGAGCGTTGCGCCGCAGTTTTGTCTGTCTCTTAGTCCTCTTGGACGGAAGTGGTGTCCTTGTGGCTTCTGGTCGTTCGAATCGAATTGGATAAGAAACGCTTTTCAAGGAAAACACTTGTCGTAATTTCCCTTGAGCTTGGGCGGCTTGAAGCGATCTTTTCAATTGAAAACCAATCAATCAATTTCTCATCGCAGCTCATTCATGTGCATACGTAGCCATATATTAGTAAGATGCCCTGCAGCCGATCTTTTCGTTGAGATTGATGCGGCCTCTGCAACTAGGGATTCCAATCCCGAACCATATTTTCAATCCCGGGATTACGGGATTAAAAAATCTCAAATCCCGGGATCCCGGGATCCCGGGATTTGAAATTCAAAATACAACACAACAAAATAAGTCAAGTTTCTAGTAAACAGATTATATAATTTGCCATCATTTCAAAGCTACAACAATAAGTAAGCTCAAAACTGTATAAAAAATTGCATTATTACTAATTTATATTATTGATGCAAATAAAAACAATAATTTTAATTATCCAAAACGTTGACAGTATGAAGACAGATATTAAAAATTACATCTATTACAAATTACAACGAAAAATCACGACAAAAAACCACAACAACAAAACACATCTCTTAGAATTGAGATACATAATAAAGTAACATATAAAAAATTCGGCCAAAGTTCATTAGGTTTTTCGGAAGTAACATTGAAGCAATAGCATAGCATCTAAGGTATCGTCTCCAAGCCTGCTTCTAAATTTATTCCCGATTTTGGACGCCGCGGAAACGGTCGAGAAATATTGGTACGCCTACTCCGAACTATGCAAGTGCCACCACTTTCGAAAATATTCATTTCTTTTGCAATGGTTTTAATTAGATTAGTTTCTTGCGGCATTTCATGATTGATTATTTTCATACTTTTGCAGCTCTTCTTGTAGCGTTAATTGACGACTACCTTGTTCTGATTCAATATGGGTATCTACTGGGTTCTCCTCATTTCTTTGGCTACCAAGCATAGGGCTCAGCGTCTAGATCATTGTAGTATTTTTGTTAATATTTGCGTTGCTTGGTTTCAAAAATAGAGATTTTATTTCATTTGGTAAATTTTTGCTGGTACAATGTGGATTCTGGAGATAGCTTAGCATACCACTGAGGCTCTTTTATTCGGTCCAATATTGCAATTTTCATAGCATTCAGAAGAATAGACCGTTTTTCTCCTAACAGCCTAAAGACAAATCTTGATGAAGTATTAGCAGTGCATAAATTAACAAGTCTGCGACTAAAGGCCGTCACAGCCAATTTTACAGGGAGTAAAACTTCAATAATTTTCTGAATCGAATCAAACTCTGTTGCTTCTAATTGCTCTGAATATTGCAGGCCTATTAATTTATACTATTTTTCAAAATGGGAAACTATTTGAGCATTGTCAAGAGACTATTTCATCTTGTTTTACAATCCATTTAAAGGAGACAGTTAAATGCCTTGCTCGGATCCGACATAGTTTTAGAGATCGTTATTATTTTTCGTTGGAGCTTTTTTAAAATATAAAACTACCTAACGAATTTTCTTTATGCATGCGCTGATGTCCTTCGTCTGATCTAGCGTGTCTTGCAGGCGACCGGTTTCAACGTTGTTAGCTGATTCAGGACCATCCAAATCTTCGTGGTCGTCGTTCAGACTATCAGCTGCTTCATCAACTCTTTAATCTGGAATGGACCTCATATTATAGCGAACATCGCAAACTGCCAAGTGGATGCTATGTGCCAAACAAATATGTTGCTCTGTACCAACTAGTCTGCCTACTTTTCGCATTTCATTTGACCCATCAGTTACGATGGTAACAATGTCTTTTCCTAGAGAAACATTAAACTCATATTTAGGTAGTTTCCAGCTGTCATTGATATTCTTACTCGCACCAAGCTCCAGTAAGAATTTACTAAGTAGATGTTTATATTTATATAGCGCTTATTTGCAGTCAAGGTCCATTAATCAAACATCAAACTGAACCGTTCACCTGAGATACTAGCCTGTTATATCTTATTTTTTATTATTTTCTTTATCCTGCTTGCATAGCCAACAACCTTTTTTTGATTGTTGTTAAGGATTTTGGTAAATCTGTGTATGCATTCGCTAGTATTAATTTCCTCAAATCATTCGATGTAACGAATGCACTAAATGTGAAACAGTCCATACTTATTTATTTACAAACCCCTTTGTATTCTCTTGTTAACTGTTACATCGGTTTGTTTTGCTCTATTTTTTACGCATTTTGATGTGAGCTAATTGTTTTCTCATAAATATGGATTCTATTTGCACTTTTCGAGTCTTGCTGTAACTTGATTGCCGATAATGCTTGACTCCCGGCCCCGAAATCCCAGCCAATTTCTGATCCCGAAAATCCCGGGATTAGAGCTCATCAATCCCGGGATTTTCGGGACCAGAAATTGGCCGGGATCCCGGGATCCCGGGATTGGATTCGCTATCTGCAACCCATTCGGTTCGAGTTGAAGTCGATTTCTTGGGTCATACGGCGATAATAGTGGCGCAGTGTAATATTCTCAGTAATGGTGTGTAATGTGTCTGGCAATGAATGACATTGAATCTTAGATTAGAGCCAGGCTCTTGAGTGACTGGTGTGGCGAATTGCTTCAAGATGTTTACCAAGCAAAAGAAAACGAAGACGAAGTGCAAGGCAAGCTACGAGAGATCTAAGATAGGAAATTGTGTGTCGACAAAATGAATTTGATGTGCTAACAAATATTTCGTTGAGGCTGTTATTGATGCTGATTGGCTGTATGATGTGATAGAATAGCTTTGAGTTAGTATTTTCTTCAAGGGCAAATGAATTTAAGTATTCAATGAATATTTATTGATCGTAGAGTAATCGAAAGCTATTGAACGGTTTGGTCCTCGTCACTCAAGTGAGAGAAACTAAAATGGTTCACATGGTCTTGTTTGTGTCATAATATTAACATTGAAATGAATAGGTGGAGCTTTCAAGGCGATACAATTTTGTATGTTATAATTTATCAAAGTCATAGTGAATTGATATTTTTCAAGTGTATTTGTAAGCGGTTTGGAACAATTTACATTTATTCATAAATACGATTTTGCATACCAATAACGAAACAATTCAAGAGGATCAACGACAGTAAGCCTTTTTATTCAAGGGAAATGGCTTATAAATCTTAATATTGAAATTCATAATAGACTACAATTATTCATCATTATTTTTCAGTCAACCAAATCTTGCGACTGGTACGAAAAACGAAGTTATTCAAATTTAAATCGATATATACCAAAAAGGATTATTGACAAAATCGCAAGGTCACACTCTAAATACTTATTTTTTTACTAGAAAAAAAAACCTACAAGTGCAGCTCAAACTTCGAGATAATTCCTTTCCACATCAGAAAAATCAACTTTTAGTTCTGATTAAGTTAGATAAACGCATTACTTTCGGATTTTTTTTATATGCACTTTCGGTATATTATTGAAAGCGTCATTTTTGCTTTACTCCTGGAATGATACGGTAAATTTTTGGATGATTTTATGTTTAAATTTTTACTAAAAAGAAGGCAACAATAGTATTATGTAAATTTTTTTATTTTGTCATTAAACATAAAAAGATTATATAGCTTCTAGCCTCATGGCAGTCGGAATGGCCAACTGGCTGATGCGCGACGAAATATATACCATATGTGAGTAAAATTTACTCATCGGTACCATTTTAGGGTTAAAGATGTCTTACAAGACATGAGATCATATATGCAAGTATGTAGACAAGTTAAAAGTTTTCATTTTCCTTTAATTTGCAGTTGCCCACAAAGCATTTTATTCGTAGTTTGTTATTTTGACCTTTTGTTCAGATTTGATATCGAATTTATTTATTTTCTCTTAATATATATATATATATATATATATATATATATATATATATATATATATATATATATATTTATATTTATATAAATATAAATAATAAACGATGTTTCGCAGCACTGATTCAAGACAAATTTAAGCACATTCAGATCTTCACATTCAGATCATCAGCACTCAGATAATTGGACACAATCAATTAGATTCAATAAAAAGATTACACTTTAACGACAGGCTAAAAGAAATTTTCTGAGAACCAGATATGAGTGAAATAAAAAAAAGATCCAGCGCGTTAGACATTTGCCTGAGTGAAAATACCACGTTGGGCGCGGCTATGTTTGAGTAGAAATTGCTTAATGTGATGATCATTGTCATGTTACCTTCAAAGTACTATAAATTTAATAATAGTCCCTAGCCAAATACACTCAATTTTCAATCATTTATGACCGAGCAAAACCATCTGCAGCCACATTTATTATTTTTATTGATTTGTCATATCGCAATCGATTCGATGTACACACATAGATTTTTCAATGACACTCAGCATAAACGATTCGCATTCAAAGATATCAATCAAATAACACTGAACGGCGAAAGAAACTGCCAAACAAGTGCGCTACACAAGAAATGAATTCAATTGATGACTATTGCTCGAGCTGGGCAATAGTTGAAAAACTTGAATAATTCATTGATGCCTAGCTTGATTCATACGTAGATATCACACTCTCGTGCTAACCAACACAAAATGGACCATCTATGAGAGCCGGCATACGGTGGGAGTTTAGAGGGGGTTAACGTAAATTGACGTAACACGAGCAAATCATTACAGGCTCTCATATAGGCTCGAGTGCACAACGAGATAAAAGTGAGAATTGGAAAATCCGGTCGTGGCAGATAAAATCAATTCAGCTTGAATTCAACGAAATTCATCTGATGCGGTGTGTTTTGTAGTCAAAACGTGTCGTGGAAAACTCAGATACATTAGAACTTAATCTAAGCCAAGACTTCGGGGCAAACACCTTTTACCAATTAACGGAGTCACATGAAAGTTGTCAGTGAACGTTAACAGTGGAACTTTTGGTAATTCAACAAAACGTGATGTTGGACTACATAGTTAATTGCGTCGAGGAATTGATATAATACTTCTGGGAAATTAAAATTAGACTATTGTTTGAAATTACTTTGAATATAATTGGAGACTAGATTAATTTAGAAACTCTGCTTATCAAAACAGAACAAAAATGTTATTCAAAGTTAATTATTTTCACCACAGCCGCAACTATGTGCAACTTAAGGCAAATTTACTTTATTGTGGTGTGAAAACTACAACACTGCAACTACTTAAATCAAGTTTTATATCGATTTTTTACTGTGCTTTTTTCATAATTGATTGCAAGTCAACTTCGCAACGACTTGAGGTCATACTTTTGCAAACAGCCATTTTTCATACCTCATACATATATTATACACAAATATGTACATATATCGGCTCCAGAACGAATCCAAACCGATGTTCTTTCCCCAACACAGATTCAGTGTCATATGTTTTATCCCATGAACGTCCTTCATATCACACTGCCAGCTTTTATATATTAAATTGTTATCTCGATCCGTCTGTAATATTCCGCACCTGGAACTTGTGAATTCAGGATCGATTTGATGAAAGTGCAGGAACTTCACTCGTCCCGATCGTCTGTCTGTCAGTTTCATCTTGCTGGCAGTAATCCGGAAAAGAGATTGCATTCGTCGCAGCCGGATGAAATGTACTTGTTGTAATGCACAGCACAGCGATTCATATGATTCTTTTGGAAGCAGCCGTTCGAAGCATTACTTGGCAAATATATCGATTTAAGGAGATATTAAGGAAAGTATCTTTCCACGGTACGTTTCATAAATTGAAGAAAACTATTTTGATTTTGATGTGTTCGTGCTGGGACGGTGAGGAAGAATCACTGCTGCTAGCGATTAATGTCTTAGATTGATGGAAAGGAAAATGGGTTGGAGTGGTTTGCTTAAAATAATTTGACTGTCTTATGTCTGGATGCTGTCTGAAAGAATTTCGAATGGCACGCCAGTCAGGAGTGTTTGCAAGAAATGTGCTGAAAATGTCAATTTGTGGAATGGATATTCCAATGAGAGCTCAACCATAGTAAAACTTTTCTTAGTGAGCACTCCAGAGGGCGCGTTAGTGTCCGGCTAGATAAAGGAGGTGTTCAATAATGAGTAGAAGAGTAAAGGAAGTATATTTTCCGTTATCAGTTTGAAATAAAAAATCAATATATTTTGAAATCGTTTTCTTAGACAATTTTAAACAAAACTTATCAAGACAGGTTTGAATTGGAGAAACTAATCTGGTCCTTGACATTTCAACTCGAAATACTCTATTTGAATTATTCTGAGAATTAATAACATGAATGTGCTCTGTATGCCATGCTCAATCTGGAAGACATACATCTGTGGCTCTCTCCGTTTCGGTGACGTGGAGGCTTGGTGCGTTTTCTAAGCTGGCAGCTAATTTGAAAGCTCATCTGTGAGGCTCTAAATTTAACACTCTTTTTCGGCCAAATTCGTAGCCTATCGAGCCAAAGCCTACAAAGTAGTAGCCTCTTAGACTAGACAGGCACCATGAAGCAAGGTTAACAGGCTCTTAGTAGAAGAAGGTATGGTTCGAGTGATACGCTGCTCCTATGAGAGTGGAGTGAAAAAAGTGTTGAGTGCTGGCGATTGCCTCAAATTTGCCTCAAAACCCAAACCTGAAGAACAAAAACCATATCTAGGGATCCAATCAAATAAATATTCTGGAGAGAAGTAGAGAACTCCTTCCAAAGGATTTCAAATACGGTCTCATCACTACAAAAAAAAACGACAGACACAGGCTCAGGCGATCAAAAGGTTGTGACTTCTGAAGCTGGCTGAGGCATGCTACCATGAATCTTGACGATGCCACTCAGCCAAGCAGCAATTAAGACAATCTGCAGCTGATGAAAGAAGTCACAGATGAGGTTAAAATGGAGTCGACCATATCCACATTTAGACTTTACAAAGCCATAAGAATATAATTTTTCATGCTTCAAAGAGAAAATGGGAACATCTCCATACATAATCTCCAGCATCATTCGAACTATTGGATTTGATAATAGAAAAGCTGCTGGAGTTGCACTATTAAGACCTTGATTGACATCAAAGGACTATGTGATAATCAACACGTTTATTTGGTAAGCAAATCAGGAACAGTAGAAAAATCCTTACAGTAAAATGAATTAACATTACCGGCCTTCCTAGAAATCTAGGATGCTTTCAACAATGTTACCACTGCAAGATCATCAACAACTTGGTCTAATATGAGGTGGTTGAAAACTTGGATATTGAATTTGCTCAAAAGCAAATATACTCAGGCCAATTTGTTTAAGGTCACATTGTTCCTTTTTTATATCTTAACATTCAATAAGATACTCGAGAATTTTAAGGCTTGTTATTTTGAGATGATAGCGTATATCCACGAAATTTAGGTATTTGTAAGGGATACGCTCCCTTAAACATTGTAGAACTGTTTGCAATTAGGTCTGGACCAAATCCCAATCAGAGCCAGAAAATTCGATCATAGGACAAAAACTGAGCTCATGCTCTTCACAAGAAAACGCAAGGTGCCGACCATATCCACCCTGCTAAAACCAACTGGAGCGTCAAATAATTCATGATGGCAGTAACGGCTATGGCTTTATTGCATGGGGATGATACCCTGTTGGGGGGATGATACCCTGTTGGGGGGATGATACCATACCAAGAAAATCAAGTATGTTTATATAAAATTTTCGCATCAATTTACATGTTCAGACTATGTAGCTGTGTAATTTTTTCTTTACGTAGAGACAATTCTTAACAGAAATTTCACAGGACAAATGCATCAGACTCATCAGTTTTCTACAAAGACAGTATTAACGAATCACAGGAACTATAAAACTCATAATTGTGGAAAAAAAATTCAGAAGCCTGTTTGCAATAGCATTTAGTAATTCCAAATATAATTTAAGGCACACTTTATTTATATTTGGAGCATACGGCGAGTTTAAATTTTGGTGAAATAAAAAATGTTCATATAGTAGTATTTGGTTTATCATTAAACTCCCTTTTACGATTTTTTTCAGGTCAATTTCAACTCTCTTAGTTTTGAAAGACTTTTTCCCAATTAGACCATCAAAATACGTTATTATTCAACTACAAACCGAAATTTAATTCCATATTTTCTAACTACAATTTATATTAATCTTCTCGCAAACTTTTAGCTACATATTCCAAATGAAATCGTTACAAAACATTCAAAAACTCATTAGCATTTCTCTACTTCTGGCCGACTGAGTGCAACGAACAACAAATGTACCACTCTCTGAAATTTTCTGAAACAACATCTGCAACTACTCATCCGGAACAGTTTTTGCACATTTACCAGATTTATACGGGACACTAAACGTTTTGTGTTTGTTTATATTATGTAAGCTCAAAGCAAATTTATGAAAGTTTGTTTTGTTATTAGAGGGAATAGAGAGCCAAGTTGCTGCAACTGGACGATATTTTAATGAGTGTTTGTGGAAATGCAGCTGAAATACAAAGTGTAAAATATATTATACACATAACGAAAAATGTCATTCAATGCATACGAACAGAACATGTGATTGAAATGGTTTTTGGTGAAATTGCGAAACTTCAGCTGTTGAGTGATTGTGTGACTTGTTTCAATGGTATATATTTTTGAAATGACTATTGGAAATCATTTTCATGGAACGCTAAACAGCTATGGACAGTAAAAAAACAAATTTTTGAATAGATGCGGCAACGATTTTCTTGAAAATTTATCAAACTTTACAAAACTATCCACAAAATGCGATTTTCTTATAAAACAGCTTTTAAATAAAAAATCATTTTCTTTAGAAACTGCAAAATTTTTCATTTTTTTTAAATGTATTTTATTTGAATAAAGAAAATATCCTTCTTAACAATCTACATCCAATAAAATCAAATTGATATCGAGTGAGACAATTCATTGAAATCCCAACCATAGTAAAAAATTCAAAACATATTTTTTTATAGAAAATTCGTTCTTACTTTGAATGAGTAAATTGAGCTCCAGAATTTTATTGGTGCTATGATTTCTTTTTATTATATTAGTATTGTTTATCATTTATGTTTTTATCTCTCCAAGGAATTTATTTTGAGAAAAGTTATAATTTTGTCCCAAAAAAATTGGAACTGGCTAAAAAGTCATAACAGGTTATTATAGTAAAACGAATTTCGATACTAAAAAAACTATGTACCAAAATTTAGCCCATGAGCTAACGATTTACACACTTGGAGGTAAACATTTTCATTCAAATGTCGATATCATCTCTTAGAAGCTAAATTTATTTCAGTTCCGTATAAAATATTGATGTTTCAAAGGTAAAAAAAATCAAATAAGACAAATGGGCGAAAACTCTTTCACAGTCAACAATCTTTACGCGCTTTCTTGCTTTTTACATTTCGTTTTTATTGTTTGAATGATATGATTACTAGATTATATCAGGGAAACAATGGTTTTAATTTGGAAATATTTCAAGACAACTCAACTCAGGAACTAAATCTGTGGAACAGGTTATAATATCGGAAGTCACAAGCTAGTGAATTCAATTACGAAAGGATTAGCAGCATCGAAATATCGATCTTTTGTGGAACATACGTTTTTGATAGCTATAAAATATTTGAGGTATAGATCACTTAAACAGAAATTTCTGGGAAAAATCAAACAGTAGCGGCATTAAAAAAAAAAGTTTACTAAGCTTCCAGCACGGAGCCCTGATCAAACTTATCCTCTCTTGGACTTATGGGGAGCTCTGCGATAAGATATGACACTCTGATCATCAAATTTAGGTTCTGCCAATTTGTTCATCATCAAATTTAGGTTCTGCCAAGATGGAAATGTGGCATTACTCAATTTTTAAAAAACTCAATATTCTAACATAAAACGTAAGTTTAAGTAGCACCCACACTGGGCGCATTATGGGGACCACATGTGCTATGGTATTTGCGAATATCAACTTCTTCGAAATAAATTTAAACACTTAATGTGCCATGTTTAATAACATTCTGTTCTTTGACTAAAGCATCAATGCTAAGAAAAGGCATTGTTTTGTTATTGTCACACGAGAAGTGATGGTCAATTTCAAGAAAAATTTATTTTTCAAATGCTCATCTTTTTTTTGTATTATTCAAATCAAAAACATAATTTCCCTTAATATATTATTATTAAAACATCAGCAAAATCAACTTCAACCATATTTCAGACATCATTCCATAAAATCAAACTTATTCAACATGAATGACACTTGTATGCGAGCTCTTCATGTTGTTTGCGTATGAGAATATTTATGGAATCCATCATAATCTAAACAGGCCAAATTTAATTAAATTAAAGGTAAAAAGAACATTGTTCGGGAAAACTTCTAACGAACGTAGCTTGTCAAGCACAGCACAGAACAAGTCAGCTCACTAGCTTCGCCTACAAAATACACATACATACAAGCAGAATCGCAGCACTGCCAGCGAAACACGATCTATATCGGTTAGGTTTATATACACATGCATATAGAGATATATCTTTAGATCAAAGCGAGAAATTACGAGCTTGGCGCAATCTACCAGATTACCAGACCAGCACAAGTGAACTTAAGTTGGCGTGAATTGTATCGTTATACAAACTTAAATGTGCAGTAAGCACATGTACTTGAACATGAACGGAATGGACACATATCAAAAACGAAAGCAAAATGTATCTGCGTCTGCTGTATCTTTCAAACACAGATACACGTAGAATATAGACATGCTGCTTGTACATAAACATTTCGTTAATTAGATGTGCCCGCTATAATCATGGCGAGTGTTTATTGACCGGAAGGTAATCATGGTTAGCGTAAGTATGCTGATGAAATGACGAAAAGCTATTGACCATTTTTGCTTGGGGTTGGAATTTTGAGAGTTTTGAGAAAATGAAATTTGTAGAGTTGATAAAATTGTTGCGAATGCAAGTGGCTGTCCAGAAGAGTTTGTGCAGAATGTGTATAGAGCATAGGCTTTAGTCCAATATTAAGAAAATTACGTCAATAAAATAAACGTTTGTAATTATATAATTGCTCTAGTTTCAATTGTTTGGATGAAAGTTAGTGAGATGGATGTTTTTTTTTAAAGATATCAATAAGTTTGTAGGTAAATGTCATGATAATAGGACGATCGGTTGGATAGAAGTGAAAATTAAAGAGGTGCGATGGCAAAAAAACAGAAGCATTGAAGCCGATTCGAAAAATCGAAAATATATTTTTAAAAACAATTTTATGTATATTGATTTGGAAATTTAACAACAGATATACAAAAAATCTCAATACAATCTCCTAATATCGAAAGGGAACAAGACGGCTCCGCAGATGGCTTGCGATTGTTGGTGTTACTAAGTCTGTTAGGGATAGTGGATATATGACAATTGAATCAGCTCCCTAAGGTTTTAGCACTATGTTTTCCCTACACATTTATTTGAAGCGGTCCCGAAGCTCTGGCCTCCAATTCTGGCCCAATTAGAGCTCCGAAGTCCGTTTGTGAACAGAGTGGGTTACATGTGACTGCACATGAACTGATCCAATCTTCAACTAATGATAGGTACAGCTACTATTTTGATAATTTTTCGAGAGTAGCCTGGTTTCTATAGAAGATGTTATATGTCCACGAGTCTCCTATATTTCGTTAAGTACGTTGCCGAATGGCTTCAAACGCAATAAATCCAATCCATACCATCTCTTGTAACTTAAGACTGGAGTTCCACACGGCTCCATACTGGGTCTTCTTCTATTCTTATACGAAGGAAATGGCCAATCGAAACTTCTTTGGTGTGCTTTTCTTATTTTACACTATAGTTTTGATACAGTAAGATCTATCAGAGAAAGCAGAAGCTGCATTCTTTGATGATCCAATCTGCATCCACTCAAAAAATGATTTCAAGCAAACCAGTTTGTACTTTCAGAATTCGTTTTTCAAATTGGGTCTCGAATGCGTAAATTTTCCAAGTACCTTTGATCGAAACTTTTGAACTGCCCACTAGTAAACATCATTCTTAGCAGAATGTCTTTTCTTCGATTCTTGTACAATTATCTGACCTCATTTTATCGCACTAAAATTATTTTTCAACACACACTTGTCCTACTTTTCTGCGCTCTAGTGTGCACCTCAGACACCACCTTCGAACAATTTCAATAAATGCACCTCGATAAATGTCTTTGATATCGACCAGACAACAGGATATCGAAATGTCACATTTAAAATAATGGTTGCATTGCCATTTTCAACATCGATCGACGGTTAGCATGAGCTGAACAACACATTCGGTATGTGAGAAATAATGATGACTGCAAACAATTTAAAATAAATAGGGATGACATGATACAATGAGCAAAATATCCGGATAAGATATCAAAGGTTATTGATTAATTCTGCTGCGAAGCGCCTACAAAGGATGGGGTAGTATTGCAGAGTGATAGAAAATAATAGATGTTGTTGCGAAATGTCAGCTTATAAATATTTAACAGTCAGGTGTTCGATGCCATCGTTTGTCATGATGACAGCATTTTATGAGCGAAGAAAAGCGGGGGTAGATTTTACCTCTGTTCTGTACGATGATATTTAAACAGGATTGTTCGCAAGAAAATGTCGACAGCGACTGATTTTTTAAAAAGAGCATCGGTTCTGTGTTTGAAAATGTGAGACTTAATGCGACACAATTTTTCCTGGGATTATTAACAGGGATTATTATCATCTTTAGTAATTAATATAAGAAATTATTGTCAATTTGCCATATTTTGTTGACTTTTATTGGCACCACGATCATGTTACATTATTTTTTTATATCATATTCATACTCAGTCATAAAAACCATGAAAATCAATTAATAAGCCCACAAAATTCAAACGCCTGAGCACATGAAACGACAATTGCCATTATGAAACCTTAGCCGCTTTTCATATTTACGCGTCATATGGCTTCGCCTATATCAATTTCCATGTCATGTTCCCTGCACATAATGTTTCTTGCTTGTTCGTCAATTTCAATCGATATTTTGAATAGCTAATCCTTTTAATCATTGACATGTCTCCGTTATGGCATCATTCACCTATGGATTCAATTATCGATACGAACAGAAATAGATGTCGCATTTATTTCCAAATGACATTATCTATAATAACGTTTCAAGAAATAGTTGATGATCTTATGCAGACACAAGCATACAAGCAGGACTATAATATGTATTTGTGACGCATTCAATAATTTAGAATGTTCCGAATAACCCTGAAAGGTCAGGTTATAGGTTAGGATACATGAAACACGAGCGAATGAATATTAATGATTTTCATAGGAAAATTAAATATGCTTTCCCGTATACAGTTACCGCAATCTGTAGCTACCCTGTTTTGTTCGTAATATAACGTAGCTGATGCCAGTTTACCACTCTGCCACCACCCTTATTTTTTGCCAATCATACTCTGAAACGACTTCATAATAACCCAAACGCCATATCAACACCAATGCATCGGTTAATGGCCTTTCGATCCTGGGAAAATATCGTACCTAAAATCGAAGCGTTTCCTATTTCGAGCCAACGAACAGAACAGGATCATGCGTCGTACTTATTCATATGGCTCTCGAATAACATGTTGCGCTCGCACACTGTTCTAACGTACTTCACATGGTTGATATCATTTCTGACATCGTTCGTTTTCATCGACCCGACTGCGATGTTGCTGGCTCCATCCAACCCTCTCTGTTTCCGGAACCTGTTGAATACAGGAGAGTATCATGCAGGTTTCGTGTTGGTGGTCATCGTATTGTTCTGTGCAATGACCAGCTCATATGTACCTACATTTCATATGTAGAACATGCTCACCACACTCTCCAAGTACAATAGACCCCCAGGACTTGACTTCCCACTTCAGTCAGCTAAAAATCCTTTTGTTGTGTTCACATCGAACACGGAAAGTATTTGCAACCCCATTTCGAGACTTGGCTACATAACGCCGTAGCGTCCGTTTTCGTGCAAAGTATAATTCCTAGTAGAGACCAGAGACCAGACCTGAATAGAGGTTGATGTCCGTTACTCTACCACCAGCCGGAGCTGTAAGACGTTTGCTGTGTTTTCATAAGGCCAGGACATAGTGCCGATGCACGCTAGCTTTATTAAATCGATTATTGGAAGAATGCGTTGAGTTTAATTTTTAATTGATTGCACGATGATAGGGCTGGTGGAGGCTGCAGAGTGCAATCAGAATGGTTGGAGTGTTATTATTTATAAATATTGGTAGATATTGCTTGTACCTTGGAATCTCATGCGACAATACTCATGAACGACGCAAAAACTCGAAAGAAGGATTTTTTTAACAAGGTGGATTTTTCGCTGAATTTATAAATCGAATCATCTGATGGATTTAGAGTAAGATGACGTTTCAACGATTGGAGTGTTTTGTTGTTTTTTTTTTATTTTCAGTAGATTTTCTCGAAAATATTTGTATCTCTCAGCGTCGAGATGGATTGGCGAAAGTACTGTAGGTTATGATGACTCTTTGACATGCATTTGAGTGATGAAATTTTTTTTGGTGATATCTTGGAAGTATTTTATTTTCTTTGCAGCAAGAACATACAAGATTACGTATGCCGATCAATAACAAAATTATATTAGCATATATTAAATCAATCATCATTGTGGCAGTTTAGAGTTGCAATAATCAGCACGAAAAGCGTATTATGTTATGTCTTGATAAAAGCTTCCATTTAAGATATTTATTCCGGTTAGAAATATAAGCCTGTTAAATAATAACTTAATCAATTTTTCCTCAAGAATTTTTTAAACTTAAGCTGGATTATATACACTTAAAATTACTGCCTATTGAATTTTCAAAAAAAAAATAAATATGCCAAATTGTTTTTATTGTGAATCAATTTTTAAATTAAATTAATATATGCCAAGTAAAAAATCAGTTCCCGGGCAGATTATAAAACCAGTCTAAATATCGTCACGAAAGTTCTCTTTTTTAAATTAATCTTGAAGCCAGTGTGGACTTAAGGGGCTCATCTCTAAAAAATAATATTGCAGCCGAAAATTGCGTAAGACATCTAATTATGTATATCAACGCTTAATTCTGATTCAATTTGCAAATAGATCAAATCACTTCAAAAACTTTCGTCATTGAATTTGAAGTATCGTCAAAAGTGAATTTTCCGTCAAATCATTGCATCTTTTTCAAGTGCTTATGATCTCAGCATGTCATTCTTCGTTTGACGATGACGAACAAGAGCAATTTACTGATGTTGCCATTGTACTTGTGAGCGTCCAAGTCTCTATCAGTCGACTTGAAAAGTTACAATCATTATATTGTTCCTTTATTAAGACTCATGTAAGATACAGCCATAGCCATTTTATGTACATTTATGCAAGCATGTATCTATAGAATAACCGGAAGGTGTAAGTAAGCTTTTGATAATTTTCGAGAATGACTAATAAATGTTTGGAATTGTTGTGTGTTTTTGTTTGAGCATTGAATCAATTTTATGCGTCATAATGTTAATAAGTATATTAAATTGTATATTATTTTTGATTGAATGGATAGGGAGGCATGTGTTTTCTGCGGATGACAGGTTTTACTCAGCATGATGTTACAGTTAAGGGGTTTGATTTTATTAAATAAGTGCATATGGTTATGAATGCTGTATTTTTTTGCCGTTACATAAGAAAATACAGCACATGGCATTTAGATCAGATATCACTTATACATACTGAGCGAAAAAGCCCTGCAGTGACTGTCTCAGCACTGCAAGACAATGAACAAACTGATGATGCCATCAAGTCTTTTTTCTTCACAAGCACGATATTGACAGGTGAATAATGTGAACGTCATTTTTTTAAGTGTTTAGAGCTGTATTTTCAGCAAGAGCTGTATTTTCTCCACCAAACTATGATCTAGATAAAGTAGAGGTCATTTTCGACTGTAACTTATGCGAGAAAAATATTTTGTGTCGGCGATTGGACTTGTTTCTACCCCCTCTAGTCTGACCCGTCATCAGAACTTTTTGCGATGCTAAACTCTTTTCTACACTTCTGCACTGATGAGGATAA
Organism: Nemotelus nigrinus; assembly: GCA_947369275.1. Taxonomy (NCBI): domain Eukaryota; kingdom Metazoa; phylum Arthropoda; class Insecta; order Diptera; family Stratiomyidae; genus Nemotelus; species Nemotelus nigrinus. Next base: position 210,800,406 of record OX376373.1, read on the forward strand.
ATAAGTGGTTAGAATTAAATATAGGGACTCATCCCGCAGCTTAAGTCCTTGCAATATTAACTATTCAGAAACAGCAAAGGCCGACTTAACAGAGGAGTCAAAAAACACAAGTCTGTTCCAATTGGAGTAGCTCGGACAAATAAATGTAATGCTTTTCCCACCCTGTCAGTTTGAAATTTTCAAAATTACTCATCTATCGGACGAGAGCGGTAGTCTTCAAGTAAATTAGCTATTTTTGAGGACCCGAAATTTGTGTTCACGATAACTCACGACCGTATCTTCAAGTCATAATGAAATTCGCTGGATGTATTGTTCTGATAGAAGTTTTTTTTGGATCAAACCGAAATTCTAACAGCTGTTTGATCTCAATTTAAAGCGAATTTGGTAGATTTTTGTTGCTTTTTTGAAATTAGTATAGATTGCTAGCACCATGTATCATTAACATTTTTGCATTCAAGGATGCGACCTATAAATTTTCATGTAACAAACCACCAATAATGAAAATGAGCAATTAATTTTTAAATTTCCTAAGAATTGAATTTTTTTTCGGTTTGGAACCCTAAACATTTATCACGCTTATAACTATCGGATGTTTAAGCTCCAAAGATGCTTAAGTTTTTTTTTGAGCTGAAGTATGCGTGAAACAACAGTTAGAATGATTGTCATGACCAATTCAAATATTTTATTTGAGTAATTTGTGGAACAAGATGTTCGTTAATTTGCAGGATGATTTGCAGGATGAATTCCTGCGAATAACACCTCAGCTCATGTTAATAATCAGTTAGTAAGCATCATAAGCATGACTTCTTCTGAATGTTTTTTGAACCAATACGCGTTCTTTTGAGGCATTTGTATTATCAAATTGCTGGTTGTAAACAGGCACCTCAAAGAGAAGAATATCTGAGAAGTGGCATTTTTTAGAATTACTACCGGAACTATGAACTCAGTTCAAACAGTTTCTGGTAACACCAGTAGAAAAAGTGACTGCATCATTTCACCGGATAACTAGAAGCTGGTGAAGAAGGGACTTTTAGTTGGCTTTGAGGACTTCCTTAAAACAAATTCTGGCCCATCACCGATATGTCTCAAAATCGGATGTTTTTAAGGCCGCGTCAACCTGATAGCTTGTCAGGATCAACGATCTGTCAACGTAAGGAGGGTAGCGGAAAACCAGATGGGTAGAGTATACCCAGTTACGAATATGGAAGTGGTGCTTAAGGTTCGAGTAACCCTAGATCAAAAGAATGGATCTCCGCCGATTTTTCTTTACCTAAGGATATTACGGAGATCATATGACTAAGCAATAAGGTCCTACCTGCAACGCTAAGGCCCGGGTCTGTGGATTGCATATTCGCGAATACAGACTAGAATTTTCCGAAGCCGTCGGCTAACCAAGAGCTGGTATCTTCATCAAGAAGTCCCTAAATGTCTTTGTCCTTTCAAACTTCAATGACAATGGATGGCCCCATGCTACATGTCACACGATGAAAGCCTGCTAACCTCCAATTACACTGTTGACACTGTGGTTGATAGCAGCCACAAATAGATGGTGAATTTTGCTAATATTAGGTGCAAACACGAACCCGCAGAATCATAAGTATCGGACGGTTAGTCAAATGCCAAGATAGAAAAATGTGTCTAAGCTCCTTTCTAATGAAAATTTAACAGAGGGCTATGCGATATTTGATAACTAGTTCTTTAAACTCTACTCTGATCTCGAAATATGATATATAATCACTTGCTTGCAAGGAGTACATGCTAGATTCGTTCCTGGATATGGAGGGAGCGTTCAATAATACACGTCGTCAGAAACTGTCAATGCCCTCCACAACCTGGATGTACTTATAAATCAGCTACTACGAACGATACAACTTACGAACCATACGAACTTATAAATCAGCTACCTAGAAATCTGGTCTGGGCTACTGAGCTAACTGCCGGTTGGTAAATACAGGCACCCCGTAGGTTGGTGCTTTATCTTCCTTGCTCAACAATTTAGTAGCTAGTGAGCTTCTATGGAATCTTGGCCAAATTGGATGAAAGATGACATTGGTTTGGCAATACCAATGGAGGTTTATCTCGACTCTCTCGAAAAATTGAATGACTCCCAACATATTCTCTCCCAAATTGGTGCCCAAGTGCTAACTTTTACAATTGCACTTCATGAGTTAGTAATAGGTTTTAAGCATCGACCAACCGAAAAGTAGGATACCGTAAAGTAAAATATCTGGAACTGATCCTGAACTCCAAACTTTTATGCGAAGAAAACATTGCTGAAAAGCCTGGCAAGTCATTAGGGTCTGATCTGGTATCGTCGCCTGGCTTTACAGAAGCAAAGTGAAACCAAATTTGCTGTACGGAGCAGTCGTTTGATGGTCAGCAATAATTAAGACTCACCGAGATGTCTCAATACCGAATGAAATCAGATGATGATACGAAAGGTAGGCAGGTTAATTTTTATATTTTAAATCTTTGCTATTAATTTGCTTTCTTGCAGGTTTACGCTCATTTAGACTAAAGGAATGTCAATGGAAAAATTTGCGTTTCAGATTTGACGGACCTGAAGATCTTAATTCACAAAAAAAAGTATAGAATGTATTATGACTGGCAAGGGTTATAAAGATGCAAAAACAAATCGAATGAATATTGCAAAGATTTAATAAAATATTGTTTGAAGGATATAAGCAGGTCTCAATATACACTTGAAGCAAGTCTGAGCTCTGTATAGGCTGGGTAGTACAAAGAGTGTATAATAAATACGAATTTATACCGGATAAAAATAAAACCAATAAGAACTAGCAGGCCAAAATAGTATAGACGCTAGAGTTCAAGTTTTTTTTGTTAAGCTTTGAGTTAGGCGAAGAATGTATAATTTTACATATAATAAGAAAAAGGCACTACGATTTGAATACTCATGAAGAATATCATAATTGGGTGCAGCAGCTTTGCATTTAAAGCATGCTTTTTCAGATTTCGAGTGATAAAGTGATCATTTGCAGGAAATAACATTCTTCACAATTAACTAAGAAGTATATGCTTGCTTTTAAAGATTATTTTAATTAGTTTTGACGGTACTGATGTACAAAGGTTTTGTCAGTAACCAATAAATAAATACCTTTCACCTTTGAACAACACCCATATAAACCCCACGATAAGCACATCAAACCAATAAACTCACCATATGAAATCCTTGCAATGAGAACAGAATGTAGGTTGCTTGAAGAAGCGCGGAATGAATTGATGATCTTTAACCTTATAGATGTTCTTCTTCTTGACGGCTCCTTTTCGAGCCCTGTTTTTCATCTTATTCTCACACTTTTCCTCGACATTGTTCTCGTTATTCTCGTTGTCAGCCATGGTTCTCTGTGTTGTAGCTTTCTCGCTCTGCTACTCGTTCAATTCAATCAATTCAATGCTAGCCGATTTAATTGACTTCGATTAGCAACAGGCGCGAAATCACTACGAAATCGATCGCAACTCTCGTCGCGAGGATAATCACGCACAGACAGTCCGATTGACTCTACTAATGAATACACTAAATACGATACTAGAGCTCGTAGATACACTCAACACTCAAAACTGACAACACTACGAACTTTACTACGTTGATTCTATCGAATAGCACAAGAAAGACGCACCAACAGGAAACGGATACAAGTCACGACCAAAACGGCAGGACCTGCAACAATTCCGAAGAATCGCCCGGATATCGGTGACCAAGAAAAGGAAAATTCAACTTCTAGCTCAACGTGAGAGCGCTACTGATGGAATGTCGCGAAGTTTTCCTGAGTCGCCGAGTTCGCATTCACACAATATAGCTCACTATGCGATAGAGCACGAATGGGCTGCAACCCTTTCGCTCGAAGTGTAGAACAGCGACTCGGAGTTTTCAATTGTTGCACTATGTGTCGGCAACGGAACTAGATTAAAGCGGTATTGGACAACCCCACTATAGGACAACAACAATTCCTACAAGATTCACACCCTCGCTTGAACTGTCGCGAAAAACCCGTCCGACACGACTGACTTTTCGTTTCGTAGTAAAAACTGGAAATCCTTGTAACCGGAAAAGCCTATGAAAACCCGCATCGACTGCTGCGCTACGCTATCGAGCTACCGAAAGAGGGGCACGATTTCCACAACAGGGCTGCTTAACTACTCCTCGAAACAGCAGGGGAGATCGAAATATGGGACGCCGACGCAACAACCGCAAGTGATACGGGGGAAAATGTCATCAACGATGAACAGGTTGTTTTCGCGCCCGATTGTCCCTCCTCTCCTGAACGAATCACTACGTCGACGACAACTCTCAATGGGGCTGTTGTGGAAACTGGAGTAGAACTTACGCGAAACCTACGGCGGCAACAAAGGCGGGAAAATACTGTGTACATACATACACAAACCGCAAGAATACTGACCACTTCGAAAAGACACTAGCAGTTCGCCTTGGTCAATTTCAGCTTCAGCTTTCACCTTCTCCAGGGCCAGGGAGGCTGCTCAATGACGCTCCGAAAACAAGATACAAGATACATGTGATTCGCACGAAAATCACTTATGAATTAGGCATGTATGATGCACTGGCGCACATGATTCGCGGACGTGAGCTTTTTTCGCGACTCGTAAGCTTTCTACACGTTCTTGTCCTAAACGTCGCGCTCGTATTCACATTTCAACGTATACACCCGCTTTCACGCATCAGCTGGTCCATTGCCCAGCATCTTTAGCGAGATTTGTGTTGCAGACTGAGGCCAGTTACATCTCTCTGGGTCTTGCAAGAAACCTAAGGCTAGGCAGTCTGTAACTTGTAGAGGACAAATACATGTTGTGAACAGTTGAGCCTCGAAAGCTAACCTGCGATAGTTGCGCGGCATGAGAAAGATACGTTGTCTTGCCGCAAGTGAAAAGCTTAAGTTGTTCAGTTTGTAGATACATCTTTTTGTGGAACAAGTTGCTCAGGTAGAGTGTAAGCTTGCTTGTTGGATTTGTAAAGTTTTTTTAAAGTCTCACATAAAATTTAGTAAGAACAGCAACCTTAGGTTTTAAAGACAGCATTGGCAGTTTTCAATTTTAAGTGACAGAGCTTTCAATTAAAATAAACATTTAGATTTATTTTTGTAGCTTAAAGCTACTATTTTTTGTAAGTTGGTTATTTTTTTCCTGAGCTAAAAGCATATCTAAGGTCATCGACAAGAAACCAACATATCTGTTTCCTACCTCTTCATTCGTATGTCACTCAAAGTTGACTTTAATATGAGGAACAATTTTTGCAAAAGATTGATTGTTGCGTCTGAAACGTTTTATACTAGTTGAGGTAATATACGGAAAAAAGACCATTGCTTCATCATCCAACACTTCATAGCAATTAGTTGTATAACCCATTAGAATGACGTCAACCGATCTTCCTCCGCTCCTGCTCCTAAATACTGCGGGCGAAGAGGAAACGGCGCATTTTTGGATTAGAAAATAAAAATAAAAAATATGTTATCCTTGGTCTCTGCGCCTCCACCTCGCTGCCTTCAGCTAAAAGCACTTTCATGTTGTTGAGGAAGGTCATGATAATCAAAAAATACAGTGACTATTTCTCGTCAATGCATCATCCGATTGAGCTGAAATTTTCAGGATGCATTGGTTTACGTGTGAAATAGGTCCAGATTCTTAATTATATTTAACACTTTGGTACCAGCGGTTATTTTATTGATGTATTCAGTACCTTAACAATTTGATGAATAAAATTTTTAAAAGACCAAGTACGCAATATAAATTTTTGAAGTGTTGGATGCAAACATGCATGTGATAGCTTTTTGAAAACGGGTAGCTCTATTTGTGTCCTAGGTGCCCGAAAAAAGTTATAGAAAATTTGTAAATTTTGAATTGCGATAGCTTCTGATTGAGTTATCAGATCATTACGAAATTGAAAGGACACATGAATTTTATTAATGTGCAAACTTGAGTCTTTTTTATCAAAAACGGCAGCCCTGTAGCACATCAGGAGAAAACGTTCAAATCATCGACACTCCTGAAAATGTTTCCCATGTAAAAAAATGCAATTCAAATTGAGATTTTTGAAATTCGTGTCGTACAAGAAGAACGGTACCCCTTCCAGAAATGTATCTGTATCCGATACAGGAAGTCATATTGCAAAAAGGATTTTAACGGATTTGACGAAATAGATGGAACTTAGTGTAAGCCAAGTAAGTAAGACAAGGTCTGACACAGATTTTCCGGCTAAATCCGACTTTATGCACCACATATGTAGACGTTAGACGATTTTGCCGATAAATGTCTGGCGAGTATGTTTGTGTGTTTGAGGTTGTGTGTTTGTTTTGGGTTGTGTTTGCTTGTTTGTTTTTCTGAAGTGTGTTGTTTTCTCGTCGCTTTTTCATATTTTTCTGTAGTTTTCTTCAATGCCTGACCTCTGCTACCACCTATTTGCCCCCTGGTGGTAAAATTTCCCTATTGTGGTGTATCAAGTCGAGTTTTACCGCTTTTTTGTGCCACCTTGTAAAATTAATTAAAAACTTAATGCATCATCAAATTTTGACGAAGCCATATTTTGTAGGATTTTGGTTGAAGAATTAGGTTAGGGTTGCCAGCTTCGTTAATTTTTATCATTTTTTTTACGAAATAGGGCTACCATTATATCTTCAAATGATAATGATCTTATCACCGCAAAATCACAATTTACAGGGTGTATTGACCTTGATCTGAAGCAATTATGATAGAATTCTTGTTTGAAATTTTCATATGATAAGCATCCTGAAATGAAAACAAGCGCCAGGTGTTTATTCTATTAAATTTGGAAATTTTCCTACCATATGAATTTCGACGCAGTCATCGGATGGAAGTGATTCATGACCTTCAATACAGCTTGATTGTTATAAGGAGCATTTGCGTTCGAAATTAACAAAATACGTCTGATTTGCTTCGATTGTCAGTGTTCCTAGCGGTTCAGCGGTGTTTCTTTTATTTATTTATTGGAAATATTTTGTAGTGAATAATTAACTTTTTTACGGTCGGATGAGTCGAAATGTGTGAAAACCTGTTTGAAAAAATTTATGCTTTATGCCCTATAACAACTAGAATTCAGAATTTAAATTCAGTCATCAGATTTTGAAAAATTTCAAACAGTTTATGAACCTTGATGTAAGCCAACTTTCATAGAATTTTGGTTGAAACATTAGATTAGAGCTCCCAGCAACGATAATTTTTGCCGTTTTTTTTTACGAAATAGAACAACCACTGAATTTTCAACACTTTTTATGGCGAAAAATTGCAGACGGGAGATGAAAGTGCATTTTTGATTTTTGGCACATTTTCGGATTTTTACCCTTGCTGCCTGCGCCTTCACAGTTTTATACCCACCTAAAAGCACTTTCATAATATTGGACAAAACCAACTACATTCCCCCTCCGATCGACGGTTCCATCATCTAGGTATTTATCCAGCAATTCTAAAGCGCATTTATAGGTACAGTTGACATATATTTGCTGCAGTCGAAATATTAGAGATCATGATGAAGCTTGAAGATATTCAAAAATTTAAGGTCAAAGAATTATATTTTGGCTCTGAATACCGAACAGGCTCCATCTAGGCTTAATATTTCTGAATTATAAGTACATTTGTTGTTTTTCATCACAGTTTAAGATTGAACAATTTGGCTCAGCTTAATTCTCCAAATTAATGTGTATCAACAGATACCAGCAAAATAAAACAAAGAATTCTATCTTTTCATATTTCAAAATTTTTTCTATATTTTCTCATCTTTTTTTCTCTCTCACACATATTATACTCTGTCTTTCTAAAAATTCTTTTGGTTTTTTTTTCAAATCATTCCGTCAACAAATCTCTTTCGTTTTATCTCTTGCATACATTTTCGAACATCTGAAAAGAATCAGACAATAATAACAATTGTGAAAGGATTTCCACCCAACATAAGGCACTTTAGAATCAGAGTTCATAAAAAATTATATAAAAAACAGACACATTTTTCTTTTGCTGAATTTCCTCAAACAAAATTACGCCTTTCGATCAAGTACGCTAACAAATTTTTGGTTGTTTCAAAAATAGTAACAGTAGTTCAGTTTCATCATGTCTTTTCTATAGAAACAAAATATTCACTAAAAAAAATTAATGGAACTAAGCAAATGTTTAACAAACATCGAAAACCATATTCAATATGTTTTGGATCGCTTCAATAGAAGAAAACTGTAAATTTCGGTTTCGAATTCAACGATTCGAACCGATATTGCAACTATCCTTGAAATGGATAAAAAAAAACATCTACAGTGGGATTGATATTTCCTACACTTTTCGCCAGCAATAAATGTATTTCCTTAGAATCGGGCCAGGTTGTAACATTCGTGTGAAGTGTCAGGATCGTTTTGGTTTTTGTGCTTTGGTTGCAGATTGTTCGTTCTCTGTCGAAGTGGGTTGTTAACCAAAATCCTGATTTTGTACCAAAGTCACTTGAGAGTGTTTTCGTGTGTCACGATAAATGCTTCTCTGACCCGATCAGTAGGAAACCATCCGATGCCAACGAAAAAGAAAGCCCTCGAATAACAATAATAAAATAACTAAAACAAAAAGCTGTAGTTCTAACCGAGAAAAAGGATCTCGTTTCCAATACAACTGGATATACATACAACTGCGTGTTGTTGGATCGTGGCAACAATGAAGGGCAATAAATATTCATTGCACTTTTGACAATATGTAACAGTTAAAATAATTACAAATTCTGTTTCCATTTTACAATATTTCTTTTTTCCAGGTCTATCTTAAATTTAGTTTTATTGTTGATAATATTTTATTTATAATTTGCAATTGTATGTTGTTTTTTTTGTGTTGTTTAAATAGAACTTACAAAATTACATTATTCTACAAATAAACATCTTTTGAAATCACTTTTTAGCGTACAAATTCACAGAAAAATTATATTCAATATTCATTTAGTTTTTTTTTCAACACACGTTCACTCTTTCATACGAAACCTTCAAATCTCTTAAACATTTTATTTAAAACGAAAAATATAATAAAGTAATAAATTTAAAAGTATGTTCTTGCTTAAAGTTAGATTATTGAAAACAGGGTGGTCCCTGTACCACTGATTGGTTTTCATGACTTTTTTTTTGTAACAATGTGTTGTAAACTATAAAAATTAGTTTATTTTTATTCATAGTAGTTTTGTGAATTTCTCGATTTTTATTTTGTGACTTTTATAATTTATTTAGTATCATATGTTTCTTATGTGCTTTTTTCTTGATTTTACCTATTTTTATTAAATATTACTGGCTAACTTAGATGAGACGAGGCACTTGACATGTTATTTTCACAGATTTTTTTGCCAGCTTGCTGAATTAGGTTCCCGGTGTGGTCGAGGTGGGATCAGGACAAGCATGCTTTAACGCGATGTGCAGTTTTTCTAATGCCTTGTCTCCGTTACGATTGCATGACCGTTTTGACCATTTTGAGAATGATTTGTACCGTTCATTATTGTAACTTCAGCTGGTGGTTTTTCGTCAGTTTCGGGATTGTCCCATGGTTGCCGTTGACCTGAGCTGAACACATTGAAGAATGTACCACAGAACAGATAGACTGCGGCGGCAATGAAGAAAACTATTTGCCATTGTCCCATTGTTGGCTGCAAGAGAAAGAGATAGTAAATTGTTAGCGTATGCTGTTCGAATGATTTGAGAGTGATTGCAATAGATACCTTTCCTTCAATGAGAATACCAGCAACAATTGGAGCCAATAGACCAGCCAAGTTAGCCGAGCAGTTTGTTATCGACATAAGAATGCCAGCAAATCGTGGTGTAATATCCAAATGATTAATTTTGAAACCGGAATAGATACCACCATTCAGACCGACGCCGATTGTCAGAAGGGAGAGCGTCAAGACCCTATCACAGCCTGTGTATGAAGCAGCAATTAGACAAACACCTGGTCCGTACTGACCTGAAATTGAGGAAGAAGAATATAATGTAGTTATATATTAGATATAAAATTAGCTTGTTATTACAGTCAAAATAAGCTTATTATAACAAGCTTTTTATTATAGTCAAAATAATGATGATAAGTAGATAAAGAGGGAGAGCGTTAGATTCTCAAAGACAGAGACCCTAATGATAACGAAGCGGAGGATATGGCCAGCCATGCCTATGACAGTTGGCTTCGTTGAGGTCCAGGCTATGAAGTTGGTCAGGTATCTGGGAACCACACTGAATACGAAGCTGACCTATTAGGACCATATGTATAGAGCATTTGACAGGGCTCTAGAAGCATCGGCGGACCCGGAAACGGAGGCTTCTGATGGTGCCGGTCAGTTCTATCTTGCTTTATGGGGCTGGAATTCGGAAACATGCGCTTCGTACTAGCGCATACTAGCGTACTACCAGTGTCTTGTCCAGAAGTGCTTTTCGCATTGTCTGTAGCTACCTTTCGGTCTCAAAATAGCCCGTGAATATTGTAATCCCGATAGGTCACGCACGGAAGGATACTTCTCTTGCTTAGAGTTGGACAGAAGTGACGCGCGCGTTAGTTGACATGCGCGTACGCAACCATTGCAACTTTGGCAAAAACGTGGAAGTGAAAGTAGCAAAGGATGCTATTTGGCGAAGGTGATTGGCTTTATATAAGCTTGGTTTTGCCGTAGCCACGGAGAGGTGAATTTCTATTGTTGGAAATTCTTGATGAACCACACTGCAAGATAAGGCAGAAAACTGCATCGAAGCTTTTTGAGGGGTCACGCTCTTTACTGAAAGGACCTTGACTAATGACTAACTACATAAAAAACAAAATTTAAAAACTTACCAATACTGTTAATTATCTTTCTTGTTGAGGTATGTGTAAAGCGTTCCGATGAAATCATGTAGTCGGCAACAACCGAAATGAACATCGAGAACAACCACATTGCAAGATATGGCAGTGCTGACAAGATACCATTTTCCTTGATTGAGAAACGTAGAACTTGTTTCATGTAGGTAGGCAATTCAGTCATCAGTGTTTCGTAGCCATAGTTATGACCGATGTGAGCAATCAAAATTGCGTAGAATGGCATCGAAGTGACTATGGATTTGACTGGGATTGCAGGTGACTAAAAAAATAATAAACAAGAAAGTTAAAAATATGTCTTCCACATCATAAACTGTAAGACTTACGCTCATTGAACCTTTGCCCCATAGTGAACTATTAATATATTCGCGTTCTTTCTCACTGATTTTGGGATGCGATGATGGATCCTCGTAGACGAATATCAAGAAAGCAATGGACCATATTGTGCCGACTACACCGAACACATAGAAAATCGAAGGCCAGCCTCCGTCGAAACCATATTCTGCCAAAAGTCCAGACAATGGCATTGAAATTATGGTACCGAATTGTGCCCCAGCATAGACAGCAGCACCCATTCGTGATCGTTCATTTGGTGGTACCCATTTTGCAAGCATAGCATGTGTACAAGGCACTATAGGACCTTCCCCGAGACCCTGAATAAATCGAATAACCGATAAGCCAACGTAGCCAAATTCGCGTGCAGCAACTGGTACCAGGAATGCAAAAACTGAATTGATAAGCATTCCCCAGCCAAGGAATTTCATAGAGCCATAGCGTTTCGCCAGAATACCGAATGGAATCTGAAATTTGAAAATAGATGAGATTTGTATTTGAGTTGAATCGTTGAAGTGTTTTATGATCAGAACATAAAAAATGAGTTTAGATGATATTCTATTGGTTATGGAACTTAATTTCAGGCTAAAATGATTTCAAGTCTACTTTTTTTGGTTTGATAAATTGATATCTTCTTTTGGTTACGCTTTCAATCCGTTTACAGTTACATTCATTTTTTTAATCATACATTCCAATATTACATCATAAAAGATTCCTCAAAAATTAAAAATTGAGGGCTCACTTTTCTTTAACTTCAAACATTATACCGAAATCACTAATACCACGTGCGAAATTCAAACTGCAAACAAGTTGCATTTTTATTGAGTTGCAACCGTTTTATTCTTTTTCCGTGAGAATTTTGCTGGTATCGAATTTCGTGTTTTGTTCATTTCAATAACAATACTGAGCTTTGGACTGTTTTAAAGAGAGACGTAGAGTCGAAAGTGATTTCATTCTATAAAAAAACGACGCCATGCAGTCAATGGAATGTTTATTGTTTGCATAATAATAAATCACGTGAGGTTTAAACGTTGCACCACAATAAATATACATATAATGGCTTATCCAAAAAATTTTCATGCAAATCATAATTGATGAGGTAATGGAGGAGCGAAAAAATTAGGAATGAAAAGTTGTGTTGATAAATTTAATTTTTGTTTACCTGTGTCAGCACATAGCCATAGAAGAACGATGATAATATCACACCTTGTAAGCTGGAGGACCATTTAAATTCGCCATCACTTGAAGGATCCTAAAATGATAAGAATTCAGTTGTTACTGAGAGGTTCCAAAAAAATCAGGTGATATCCAAAGATATATAAAGCTTAAGAAGATATCGAATTATTTAAATGTACGTAGCTTAAATAATATTTAGCACCTAAAATTACAATTTAGATGGCGCTAACCGACAAGCAAATAAGATCTAGTAAGAATATGCAGCGCTAGTGGATTTTTAAACAGTTTCAAACTACATATATTATTCAGACCAAATGATAATGAATATCAGTAGAAATGTAATAGTGTTGTGTGAAAAACCATGCTTTTCATATTGTTCTTTTCCAAACAAAAGTACTGTGGACATTTTAAACAATACTTGAATTAAAACAGACTTAAAATTCCATATGCAATAGCATCAAAAAAATATCCCACACGGCTTTCGCATTATCTTAAAAAAAAAGATCTTCTTATTTCAAACGAATTGCGTTCCGAAATAATTTCTCGTCAAAGTACATAATTAGAAATAGCCGCATTTGAGCTTAATTTTTTTATCTAGCTTATTTTTCATACGACAAACTATACAATTGCGGCAAAATGACAATATTATTCTACGGTGATTGCTCTAATTTTCTCAAAAAAAGAAAATGACAACATATTTTACTATATGCAAACTAGGTTGAGTTCATTTCAAAGTATTACGTTTATATTTGTGAAATAGTAAAAATCTGGGATTAACACTGTCTTATCTCTTCCGCTACGGTTAAGAAATAAAAGAGTAACATACATACTATATGTCAGATTGCACAACCGTCATTATAAATAATAATTAATGAATCATGTTATGGAATGTTGTTAATTAACGAGTAAAGTAGTTTTCCATTAATATTGTGTGGTTGGATGTTTGCTTACATAACGCTAAGATGACACTTGAGACGCTATCAAAGAATGGAAATTTTAAATGTTGATCATAATTTTATATGCACGATAATAATAATAAAAAGTGTGATAAGAAGTGGAAATGGATTTTATCGGGCAATAAAAGGAAAACAATTGAGTAAAAGTAAATTCGAAAAATTTGTAGCACTGATGTTTGTTATCTGTTATCCAAAACAAAATTGAATTGGTAAATATATATTTCCCAATACTTCATTTGAAACTAAGATATTTCAAGAATGATGAATTAATCTTTGCAGCTAAAAAAAACTCTGCTATGCGTTTTAATAGCAAATCGAAAAAAAACTATCTTTCGAAATCGCGAAATAAGTAACAGAATAAAAAATAAAGTTCAATATCAGCATTTAAACAGTGTTGTCAAAGCCAAATTGAATCAATTTTTTCTAGCTTACTGCTATTAGAAATACATATAATATTTAACTTACTGATTTTGCACTTGTAATATTATTATATTCCGGACATTCATCATCCATTACTTCAGCTTCGGATATTGAATCGATATATGTATGATTAACCATAGCAACAATAGCTACGGACATATTCGTTCGCATCACATACGCATTGGCCATGCCCAGAAACAGCATGAATGTTACAAAATGTCGCGTACCGAACCATTCTGAAAAGATATAAAAAAGAAGGAAAATGTTAAAAAAAATTGTCATTTTTATAGTTAAAATATATTTATTAGCGCAAAATAGGAAATTTTAGTGAGCTCATGTAGAATAGTAACGTAAGTTCTTTTGGTTGACACAATAACTTTTTCAAACAAAAATATAAGGTATTGAGATAAAAGTATGTAGCTTGTTTTTTGAAGATTGTTTTGAATGATTCTCGAAGATTGTATTCTCACAAAGATAAGTGGATTTTTAAGAGCATACATTTATTTGTCATAATGTTCTAAGACGATTCGGATCCAAATTTAATAAAGCTATTTGACTTGAGTAAAAAAAATTAATAAATATGTAAATTGAAATAATTAAAATAAATAAAATAAAATAAAAAATAAATAAAATAAAGGTTAAGCACATTTAAAAAGCCTAGATCAACAGCATCAACCATGTGCAACAAAACGTGACGAAAAATCATCTGATAAACTTTATTACGCAGATAATGAGGAAATTGCCGGTAAAGTGGAAACGCGATCAATACGCAATTTCAATACATAGTCCGCACGCAGAAATACCACTAGCATACCAATCAACAATGATCATTTAAACCCCTGAGTCAGCAGTAATACTAGTTTCTTATCGATTATTAATCAGTGTGTTTCCGTTTGGATTCGTAAGCAGCTTTTGTGTTTTTGTTTTTGTCACACTCAAGATCGACTGCTGCCCCCTTTATACCCCTGAGAATGATCGGAACTGTGTTCTGTTTTTTTCTTCTGTTTTTCTGACACATTTACCTCTTTGGTAGATCACGTGCACAAATCAAACCGACTGTTTACCACAAAAATTTAAATTCACTCTAAGAATATCTTATCTTTTTTTTAAAAATATATTATCCAGTATATTTCAAAACCGGAAAAACATTTAATTCCTTAACTTAGATCTCTCATAAATATTAAAAGAAAATAAATAGTATAAATCAGATCTCCGTTAGCTGTGACATAAATCATTCCGGGAAAATGTGATTCGGTTACGTGGAGATGATCCAAGGGTGCAAAGTCTTTCCACTGCGGTTTACGTGAATTCTGTAGATTAATTTATTCGAAACTAAACGGCTGAATCACTCGTAATATACATATTACGAGTAACGAATTGAAGGTGCTGTCATGCTAGGCTGAATATTACGCGAAGCGCTACAGTTGTTGCTTCAGCCTCATCGCGATATTTGTACGAAGCTCAATTGTTTTGTAGGAAAGATAATGTTGATAAGATATTTGTACAAGTGTGGATCATGGTTATGCGAGTGATAATACAAATGATGGGAGAAGTACTTGGGTGACGAAATGGTAGCCTTTCAGACAAGCTTTTGAGTACGGAATGAATTTAATGTGGAAGTTGGGGTTAAATCATGTGGTAATTTGAATAGTGTTGAAAAGAGTAGATTGGTACTAGTGTTTAGTGGTTTTAACAGAAAGCCAGTAATTCAGCATTCTTGTTTGAATAACAGATTAAATTCGCAAAAACTTAACATCACTATCCATTATCGCAGACAGAAAAATCAATTTAGAACCAAAACTATATAGGATACATTGATAAAAAATTAAACTTTCGGTTCGTAATATACTAAGACCCTATTTATATTAAATGAATGTCAGTAATTGACAAACTAAAAGTAACTCGAAAAGATTTGGAATGTGTTGCGAACTCACAAGAGTTCTGTGAGAATTAAAATAGGGGTTTTTATTTTCGCGCCCAGTGTGGGAAAGATGCTATTAAATATTTATATGACAGATTTTTAGCTGTGTAGCTGAACGAACCAAGAAAAAAAATGATTAAACATTTCATAGACTTAATTCTGCTGAAATCAAAGATATTTTTATTCACATTCTAAGAGCTTGAGTGTGTCTACATTGTTTTTTTCTTTTTGTAGCGCTCCTGATAGCATTTATTCTTCTTTATTGTAGATCATTGGCATAGGTACGGTGTTGTTCACTTTTTTCGATAAAGAATGCATTCAAAGCACTTGCTTTCATTCAGTTAATGTCTTCCATATGAACACAAAGATAATCTCAATAGTATTGTTTACCTTTCTATTTTGATTTCACTGCAATAAATATTTTCATGTTGTTTAACGCCATCATATCTTGGTGTAAACCTTCAATTGTTTCAAAATTCTGTCACAAAATATTCCATTACCACTATTTTTGTTCTAGTTGGACCATAACAAAAAAAAAATGTGTTTCTTCTATATTTTTGCATGTTATGTGCATCAATGGGGAAACTAACTACGTTTACACTGCATCGAAAGAAAAATGATCCTATAATAAAATGTTTTAAGTAGTCGCCTCATCACATAATTTCGTCAATTGTAGCGTACATTTTTTTCGGTTTCGTTTTTGTCCATAGTCACACGAGTTTGTTATTTTGTTTTTCATTTTAAAACTAATTAGATAATATCTTTGTTGTACTATTTAATGAATTTATTGGTTTTTTTCTGTTCGAATTAAAAGCATATTTGCAAGGTTAATTGCGAAAATTATTAATTAGTTGAGAATTTACTTTCGTGACTGGATTTTTTTTTCTTATACTTTTTATTTGCGTAAATGCTACGTGTTTTTTTTTTGCTTCTTTACAATGTACACATCTAAATATTTATCATCAGTGTGGAAGATATTCTAACAACGCGTGTGTAGGAGTAAACAATTGATGTCATGCTGAAATCATATGAAATGTGGGTAGAGTGGTTAATTACGAAACAAATTTTACGCAAGGCTTTGGGATCATATTATTTTATCAGTGATTACCTACATTATTGAAGATGGGTGTCAAAGATATTGCTGAAAAATTTTGATTGTTAAATTTCGGCGACTTTGGCTTTGATCAAACGTGCTAAATTGAATTTAATTTAGCCGAGCACTTAATTTAGACGGCAGAGCACTTGCAATCATATTTGTTTGGTTTTCAATTGAATTCAATTCGCTTGTATTCATAATGATTCAGTTCATTTTATTTATCGAAAATTTATTGGATTAACTGGTCAAATATTCCTCTTCTTGAGTTAAATTTAGATAAAAAATCATCAACAGCTTTTTTTCTCATTATTCATTTGCGTTACGAATAAAGACATGATTACATTCGAAACCACTTTGTCAAATAAAATTTTCAATGTAAATAAATTTTTTTTCAATTTTAATCATTCCGCAAAAACAATTCCAACACGATTACACTTTTTTTATAGGTCATAATTACACAAAGTCTACTGTTGAGAGGTACTACAATTTCATATAATAACACAACATTTCCGTTTAATGCGACTTCTTGATTGATTGTAAACTTTTTTCTACAATATATCAAGACTACTGCATTGCTAGCAAGTAACTTTGGTCGAGTCTTGTGATATTGCCCCGGGAGCCATCGTTACTACTAACTGACTTGCAGTCCAGCATGACAATTTTAGTACAAGGAATGCTCTACCATGTCATTATGCCTCGTGTTTCGCCTACAGGAAATCACAAATTACTCAAATTGTACAGAATGAACTTGTTGAGAAAGACTACAGTAGCCTTAATTGACAATTAAATCATATTGTTGGTACGGTCGAGTATTTATAAATCTGTCTACAATCTCAAGTATCTGTATGAATGTAAAATCACTTCGCACCGTTAATACTTTTCACTCTATAAATAAATCAAATTAAAAGTACTATTGTCAATGAGAAACTACTCGTTGCATTCTATCAACAACACCCAAATTTACTTCAATGCAATTTCGTGACAACGATCAATACAGACAATCTCAAACAATTTTGGTTGTTCAAAAAATTAAGAACACAAAACCCAGACTCACAAACAATTCGATCATCGCCTCACTATAGCGTGTTCAACGCGATTTACTGAATGCACATATGTATATCTAAATTAAGGCGAGCGAAATTCGCGCATAAATTTATTCAATGTACGTCTGTCGTTAAATTATTATTTTCCCCCGTTTTGTTTGTTTTTACTTGCCTACGTATTCACCAGGTCCACCTACAACAATACACGACTCTTTCGTTTCGGCTACAAAAAATGGATTTTACATGCTCAAGAGTCATGGCCTAAGGATTACGGGCCGAAAAAATCAGAGGATTCTCTCGTGTTTACTGCATTAAAAGTCATTACGAAAATCTGCTCGACAACTCAGTACAAAATGGCAATAAGTCTGGGGATATATTTAGTTGAATGAGTGATTATGGGTGAGTTTTATAGTTTGTTTTGAACTTGATGTAGTGCGGCTCTCAGGAAAACGAAAATGCGGTGGGTTGAATGAATGGAGTTTATTGGCGATAATACCAATAATTTCGGAAGTCTAAAATCGATTGTGGAATCCTTTGATTATTTGTCCGAAGATGAAAAATAGCAGAAGTCTCAATTTTTATGATTGCTAAATAGAAATTCATCTCAGCATTTTGTTGTCGATTGAAGAAAAATGAGTGGTTTTTCACAAAATCAAAATAGAATAATTAATGCAATGAAAAAATCACAAAATCGGCCACTTAAAATCTACAAACGAGTTGAGCTTTATTTAAGTGCCTATTCAATGTTATATGCGCGTAAAGCCGTTTATTTGCAAACCGAAAAAACAGTACGAGTGCTGCTTGTGAGTTATTTTTCTAGTATATTTAAAACAACAAAGGCAAGTTATTCGGAAAGAAATTTTTCGAATATTTCACACGGACACAAGTTTTCCTTGCAGGATCTTAAATGGTACCTTAACTAATGGTGGCCATGCATTGCCGATACGAAACTCAAAGAAATCAAAATCAAAGTAAGTTATATTGAAAAAACGGCAGATATTACACCAAAGCCGGTAAAAACCCAGGTTATAAAAGGAAGAAAGGAGGCTATAAAATGTCAGAATTTTTTACAAGTCATAGATCGACTGCATATTTTTAAGCAGGGTAAATAGTTTTTACTGAGACATGCTTGATTACTTTCAAAAACTTGCAGCTAATATAATAGGGATATTAAGGTTTTTAAATCCAACCAAAGATTTTTTTTTTAAATTGATGAATTTACTAGCTGTATGTTATATTTTGCTAACATTTGTTAGAGAGAAGGCGAATGTTTCATCTTTAGCCTTTCTAGCGAGAAAATATTAAATTATTAGCATTGAAAGATAGCTTTGATCTACACGTACCGAGATGTACCCGGTAGAAAGTCCTGGCAATTTGCGTTGAGATCGCAGCGCACTTTTTCCGCCCTTTCGAGTTTGAGGTTTTAAAAATGCCAACTCAAATGCTTCCTAGCTTCGCAGCCTACATACTGTCTTTCAAGTCAATAGCCAAACTTGTTTCATAGATATGAGAGTTAAGGTTGATATTATATAAAAGATTTTATCTACCTAAAACTCTAACCTTAATAATACTTCCTTAAATAAATGTGAAACATAGCTAGGAATATGGGCCAACCGCCAAAAATCTCTAGACACTCTTGACTAGCTGCCACTTTCAGAAACGCGGAGAATACCGAGTCTGGCTAATATATATTTTCATAGCAATTGGACGCAACTATTATACAGCGCAAATCAAACGAATCTCGTTATAATTATGAAAATGATAGATTTTACGTTAATTTTAAAATGTACTGTTAATTTCGCTAACACTTTAAACACATCTATACTTCTATACAATACTATTCATTAATTTTTTTTACATTTTTTTCCAGCATGTAACAATAATGTTACTTTCATCTTACGTCAATTTTTCTGACAATTTAATCTTAAATATGATTATTTTCTTCATTTCAGCACCTTATCTGTTTGCAGTGCAATTTAGATTTTTTGTCGAATAATTTTTTTTATATTGCAATATCTTTAAAATGCTCATAATGCTTATCTAATTGAAATGCATTTTGTAGACATCTGATGAAATTATCATCACCTTTTTTCATTTATTCATTTAAGTGGTCGTTTACGGAAAGTAAAAAGATGTACATTAGTCGATTGACAATCTTTGCACTGAATGAAAAACTATATGACGTCAAATCTAGCGCAATTAGATTTTGCTGTGCGTTAGAAAAATATTGGAGTTTCGAGTCTTTTGAGGATCATTGAAATGAAAAAACTACTTGAATTGCAGTTTATATAAAAAATATGTTGTTTAGTTTAGATACGCAAATATTTTACTCAGATGAGTTGAATGTCATTTGCCAGTTTATTTTTTTGAAGCGACGAAATAAAATACATTTGTATTGTTCTCATGAAAAAATATCTCCTGCTTGTCTTAATACTTCAAATATTAAATCTTTATGCATTCTTGGAAATATTTTGAAAAATTTAGTGGCAAAATTCATTGACTTCAAGCGCCTTTGAGCATATTTATTACTTCCTCAGAAATAACTCAAGTATGCAACGAATTTAAAATCCACATGGAATATACTTTCGCGGATAATGCTTATCAGCTTTTATTACTTTTGTTGAAAGATTAATTTGCACAAAGCTTAACTACACCATCGTCAAAGAACTGTGACGTATGTAGCATACGTAGCTTGAAGTTTGGTCTCCTTGGCTTTAAATTTAGCTCATTGTTACCTAAGAATTTAATAAGTTGTCATTTTGTTGATTACAATGTCAATTGAAGTTGTTATTATGCTAAGTAAATTATATTTACTATAAAATGTAACTGAAAATGTGACTTTAAATAATCCAGGCTATCGTGGAATTCTAGGACATCATTTAAAACGGCCTGGAATATATTTTCACGATTGCTTAATTTACTTACACTTAGTATTTTTCTATTAATTAATCTATCCGAATATTTCACAGATTTATTTTTCCATTTCTTAAAATTCAGTACTTTTAAAAATATCATGGTTAGAGCTATTGGTAAACATGATTTCAGGTCAAGGTTTTAAAAAAACGCGGATCAAAACAAAAATAACTGTAAATTATCATCAACTGTTCTCTCCTTGTGAATTATTATAGACGAAACGAATGGATTTGTGACTTTGCTTTATCTAATTGAGTTGAGTGCGAAATTGGATTGTTTTTCTTATTTTCTTTACAAATTTAATACCACTCTACCTGTCGAAGGCTACTTGAAATTTGCTAAGCTAAGTGATTGTCAGAGGTAACATGTTATTTGTCAATCATTTTTTTAATGTGTTTAATATGATCAGTTTCAACATGGCCTACTTTCGTGCAAATGACCCGAAGTTCCTGTTGGGGATAAAGATTGGTGACTAGTCTGGAAAATTACTTTTTTTTAATCAACTGACTAGGTTTTTTAGTCTGATGTGAATGAAGATAATAGCAATTATAAGTATATACAGTACTTAGAATGCATAATGTTGAGTCACATTGATACTTATGATCTGACTCCAGTTTTTTTTCGCCGTTAAAACCTTGACCTGATTTATTATCAAGTAGTCGCCAGACTTATATTGAATGAAAATAAATCAAGAATAATACTATCTTGGTAATTAATCGATTTTATTCGCAGATATGCAGAAGTAGTTACATGATTGATGATTTTCCCGAATAATATTGGAGGAATTGGTTGTTTATCAGTTTCAGTGCAAATTTTGTTGGAATAGCTTTTTGCAAGTTTTTTTTCTCGAAAAAGCATTACGTCTATCAAATTAAAAGGTAGTCTGATTCGATCGTTTCTCCACATTTTAGACTGCTGATAGATCATTTAAAATAGACCACTTCAGGCATAGGAATCATGAAAAATCTTTTAAAAAAAAACAATTTCGGAAAATCATGACTGGTTCGGAAAATCATGACAGTGTGTGGAGGCAACTTTGTGATGGTGGCCATCGTTGTGACCATCATTGCGACCATTGCAGTGGCCGATTATAGCCCACAATGAGGAGGCAGCATAAGAAAAGATAAAATATTTTTAATATGAGGATTCAGTGCTGAAGATAGCCAAAAAAAAATTTTTTCTCTTGGATAGCTACACTTTATGTCATATTATAAATGAATTGCAATTTTTTTTATGTAAGCCCCACTAAATACCCAACCCATTTCAAAGCAACAATATCAAAACAAAGTTTTGAATCTGCTGGTTATATTTGTTTTATTTTTTTTTACTGGTATTTATCGTGTTTTTGCCTTTACTTAGGCACTGAAATGAAAGTTTTTTTAGGGATCTTTATATATTTGCGTGAAATGAGACAGCAAAATGTTAGGTATAAAGTAAAACAAAAGCAAACAAGTCTTCGAGTCAGCGTGAAAATATAATAAGGCATTAGAAGAAAAACTCAGTCTTCAGTCAGTCCTATCAGAGAACGAAACATAAAAAAAAATAGAAAACAGTTTTTTGTTCGAATGGCGGGTATTCTATATGCTTAACCCTGGAATGGTACGGTAAATTTTTGAATGATTTTAGGTACATGTTTTTACTAAAAAGAAGGCAACAATAGTATTATGTACATTTTTTATTTGATCATCAAACATAAAAAGATTATATAGATTCTAGTCTCATGGCAGTCGGAGTGGCCAACTGGCTGATGCGCGACGAAATATATACCGTTGTGAGTAAAATTTACTCATCGGTACCATTCTAGGGTTAAAAATGGAAATGTTATGCATTAGTATGTAATGTAATGTTTCAGCTGATTATTTGAAATCAGTGAAATGTGTTTCAATTTACTACATTGACTTTGATAGCTCCGGATAAGTTAAGACTTATTTTTGAAAATAGATATAGCTAGGATAACAATAATTGGGTATTCTTAGGAATATCAGTTTCTTTTTTTCTTGACACTCGAGGAAAATACTAGCGAGCGAAATAGCGTAAAATATCAATTAATACAATTTTTTTTACATATTCTTGAATTAAAATTCGATCTAAAAGCATTAAAAATAATAGTTTGAGCAGCCCAGGAGTAGTTTGCTTTCAAAGGCAAAAAATTATCAATATATTTTGTGATAGATTTTTGGTAAAAAAATAATGAATTAGGAAATTATTTCATAGCTAATATATTTTTATTTTAATGAAGAAAATTATTTCGATTGAAGCTATACAACGGATGGAAAACAAAATAAACCTTGTGCTTGTATTATATTTCTGAAAACACTATTTCAAAACAGAACTGAATAGTATTCAAAATGTATTTACGAACACACAAATAAATAAACAAAATTAATTAACAGAAAACTAAATAATTATTCGAAATATGTTTTTCATCTACTTTCCTTTCTTACTTTCGCAGTGAATATAATTTTCCTGTCAATTATGAAATGTGCTGATTACTTTGAATGGAGGAAATTATATATTATGTTTATTCAAATGCTCGATCAGAAGCAAACAATTTAAACAACTTGTGGTGAAGTAAATATTATGATCAATAGGATTCAATTCGAATTGTGTAGATCCAGATATCTTCAGTAAATGTGCAAGAAGTTTTGTACTTAAATAATTTTTGTTTTCAATAAATTGATAATGGAAAAATGTAGTGAAAAATAACTTGTTTATATAATATTTTTTCTATAAGAATCTGAATAAAGTTTTCAAAATCAATATGTGGTTTGAAGTTTTTATCCAAAACTTACAAAAAACTGGTCAATCAAGACCGATATATAAATAGTTGGCCTCACGATTTGGAAAAATCATTTAATGAATTTTTAAATGTTGATGCCATTTGGCTTTATAAAATAGACGGTTTACGCCGTGAGCATTAAATTATGACCAAAATTTATATGGCTATGATTTTCGATGGCTGAATAAAGTGAAAAAAACATAAGGATATATCAAACATTGGCATAATTAAAGGTCATCTAAGTATCAATACAATGACAAAAGCGATTCAATCAAGGATAACCCTTATTTTTAATCGATTTCATTATATTTGATAGATTTTAAATAGTTCGATCTGTTAGCGCCCATTGTGGGTTTAGTAGTGCTCAAAATACCTCAGCATTTTATTTAGTTTTTTATTTTTTAATATTTTCATGAGTGGCAACCAAATTTGTTTTTGTATCTGTAACTGAATTCATATTTACTCACTCCTATTACAGAGCTGAGACTATGATGTACAGATTATTGGCACCGTAGCTCATTTATTATTCATACATACGCCAAAATACAGTTATTTGCTTATATCAATCGACGTTATCAAATCCTTTTCAGAAACTGCATTCAACGTCCAAAAACTTATTCTGAGTCTTTGATGGTGTCTCGTTATCATATTCATATTATCAATTCACTCAGATATTACTTAACCTATTGTCAATACAATGATGGTAGCCGAAATCTGTACTAGACACATTCATAAACAAAAATAATGAATATCGGGAGAGAGAGAGAGAGAGAGATACTGGATGTTGAGTGCGTAGGAGGTACAAACAAAATTGTGTAAATGAGTACAATCTATTTGTCCTATTATTGTTTAACCAAAAAATCACTCACTGCAAACGTGATATTCACGTTTCAAAAGTTAGATTATTTCGAGCGCTGTCATATCAACACTATGTCAGATTACTTTGAAAAATTGAGCGATATGCAGTTGTTTACTTATCTTTTTTTAAAAAAAAAAAAAACTGTGTTTCACTGTATTTTTACAACCAGCTCAAATAGGCACTGAGACGATTTGAGGTGCTCTTTTCTTGTTACGTTTTTGGGTATGATTTTTCTGCCAAATTTTTTTCGATGAAATTATATTAGCTAGATATGATGGAATTTGTTCGAAGATATATTTTTGTGCGATAAGAGAGAATATCTGCAGCAATAAACTATTGGTTGTTGAGTGGCCGAAGCTTTTGTTTGTGGAGGCGAACATTGGCACAGGGCACGATTAGCGTTTTATTAGTTTCAATTCAGTAATCTGGCGTGAGCTGAGCGCTTGTTGAGAAGTGAAGGCCGATTTGTAAAGATAAAATATTTACAGATACATGCAGATTGACAGCTGGTGATAGAATCGACTGGAGGCACATGGCGTATCAACTGTCAAGCTTATGTTATTGTTGAAAGTAGCAAATTTTGGCAAACAAATTTTTTTGTCAGCAATTTTTTTGGTTATGGAAAATGAATCTGGACTAATGCTTTTGGGTATTGAAACTAGAGGCAACTTTGACAGCAACGCTTTAAAGAGACCAACGCTGACGAAGACGATGAAATTATTAATTTCTTTACAAATTAATTTATGGAGGAACATTTCTTTCAAATAGCTTGAAATTTCGCAGTCTTTCATTTTTTAAAATATGTAAAGGATTTCTATATTCCTAGAAGTAAGTTATACCGTGGAAATTTCTATAGTCGCGTGAGTAAAGCAGCGTCCCCTAGCGTGTGTAGTACCTGGTTCAAATCCTGACATAGACGACGCATCTTGAGCGAGTAATTGGCTTTAAAAGAAACTAATAGTGAGTTGATTCCTTAGAAATATAAGGGTGTGAGGCGGGAACTGTAAAATCACTCTACATTTGTGCTTGATTGCGATAGAAGTCTCTAGTAACTTCAACCCCCAGATTTGATTCAAATTTCGAAGGGAGAAAATGTGTTTGGTATATTTTATACTTGCTTTAATAAAATATGTCTTACTAACAGTTAGTTTTTGATACATTTCGAAAAATCATTGTTTAAAACCTTAAACAAATCCGAAAGAAAATATTTAAGCAAGATTATTGCTCATTCCTCTGGCCTGGAAATATTTCATTCCATTATATTTTTTTAAAAAACCTATTTGATTAATTTACAAAAAAATATTTGAATTCAATTTTCATTTGCGTCTAATCGAATATTGATGGTAATATGCTTCAAATTTTCAACGATTTGTATTTATCTAGTATAATTTCTCCGAAATCGAATATTACCTTTCAAAATATTTCAACCACTAATATATTGGGATCTAAATGCTAATCAATATGTTTAACCCGCAATCATTCAACTTAGGACGCTTCATCACCACCAAACCAGAGATCACATGAACACGACTAGCATGCTAATTAAATGATTTTGAGCTGGCGCTATTGTTCCTATCCCTCCAATATTCTGTTGATTTGTCCATATTGTCAAAAACGTACAGGAGTCAAATTTACATATTTGTTTTTTTGTCATACTTATTTGTGATCATCCATTTTCGATTGCAGCTACGATTGCAAAGTCTGACCCAGTACCAACGTTTCACTACCAGTCTCGGTTCAAGCTCCAGTAAATCCGTAACGCAGTATCGTGCCAGGCTAGTGAATAAACTTTATTGCATGTGTAATTCACAATTTTATGATTCAAATCCGTATTTCGTCGTTTCATGGTCACATCTCGTCAAGATAGTGTGGGACGACTGAGTTGCTGGTGTCGAATTGTGTTTGTGCAAAAATAAGCTATTTTGCAATATGGCTTCTTCTTTCTTGGAACTAGAATTTCACAATTGGTACGAATATAACTACTCAGTTTCATCTCGTGGCGAAAGCAATTGTGATTGACTCTGACCGAAAGCTACTGTCATGATGTCATTGTAAAATTTTATCTTTATTTGTATAAACTGTTCATACTTGTCGGACAGACTGTGATTCAATTGTGCTGTGTGCTCGTTGCGTGCTTTTAGGTTGAATTTCAAAGAGAATACGACGAATGTATCAAGTGTTGAGACGATGAATGATTTAGATGAGATATGGATCGTTGTGCCGATATAGATCGCGTGATGAATGCTGTTGTGATTTGCAATGTGGGTGTGATTCAATCACGTGTGTGGCGAATGGTTGGTTAGTGCATGGAAAACGTGACCTTTGGATTTGGATTGTGGATGCGAATGAACGATGAGATGTGGGAGCACTAAGTGCTGTGAAAAACGATATCACGTTGTGTTGTTTTATTAAGAATGAATGCAATTTACGATAATTTAGGATTGGTGGTGGTTTTATGACGCATGATACACATTTTTTCTGAAATGATTTTTAGCGTCCAACGTGGGTGGTGAGAATGCTGAAAATTATACTTTTGTGTAATTTTAGTATTTTAAAACACGCTGCTAATTTTTGTTCGCAGCGTAAATTCTATTTGCGTAAATGTTTATGCTAGGATTGTTTCCACAAACTATGATATTATATTTAACATAGTATCGATAATTCTTCCATTCATGAATTTGAAATTGTATATTTCAACAACCCGTATGTTTTTGTGGCTTCAAAATGCTGACTAAGCTAAAAACGTCATTTTAAGTTATTTTGCTTGATTTGGTATAGCGTTTGATGCTTTATTAAGCAGTTGTGGTTATTCATCTATGAGTATACACATGAATAATTTCAAGAAACCATATAGTACATTTCGTATCATATTTACAATTTGGTTGATAATGAGGAGGCTGTAGTTATGACCAATTTAAGTATAACTGTTTACGAAAAAAAATTTAATGAACACAGTAAGTATTGTAATCTGATTCAGTTTCGGGTTAAACCAATGTTTTTATATAATGACATTTAAAAACAATTCTCTCTTCATTGATAAATTGTGGTTCGAGCTGATCATTTTAAGGCTTTTTTCCTAAATCAGTTCGAAAACGATGCCGAAAACTCTCGAGTTGGATACATTTCGTAGTAGAAAAGATTTAGCAATGGCTGTGACGTTGAAAAATATTTATGAAAAATATTCTAAGATATTAAAATTGTGATTAATGCTCATAATAATATTTTTTCTTATGTTTTAATTATTTAAATGTAGCAAAGATATATTCCTAATAAACACTTTTTTTTCAAATAAAAAAAAATCAACTCAACTTAGTATGTTTTTCAAATTGTAAAACTGCATCCGAACAATAATTACACTATCATCGGACATATATTCACAAGAATTTATTGACGCTGATTGGATGACCTTTGACGAATAGCACAATATTAATTGTTCTTTGCGTTGTTGTTTCACATTACATTCTATTCGCATGTTTCAATTGACCTTTGTATGCACATCGTTTCTCTTGTAAATTGATACCATTTTCTTATCATTGTTATACAAAGTGAAATAAATAATAAATTATTATTTTATATGATTCAATTGGTAATGTCTTTGAGAACTTGTTGTTTTTATTTTTAACGATTGAAGTTTTCTTTGATTTGTTGAAAACTACGATAGAATCGATTTAAAAAATATATATAAAGCGGAAATGAGATTATTGGATTTCGTGGCATTTTTTTACGGATGTTTAACTTTGGAATGTAAAATTAGAATTCATATAATAAACAAAGGTTAAAAATAGCGCATTCTCAAAATATTTCTTTAAAATTTATGAACGATTAAGCATATTACGATACAAAATTAAATCAAATCAAAGTTTGCGTCACCCTCAAATTCCACAACAAACCACAACATCCAAATTGTTTTGTTTGTGAGTTTCTCTTACAAATTGTTTTCTGCTTTATCGATGCCAATCAAATGTGAAGACAAAAAAAAAACAGTTCTTCAAGTAACTATAAATTTAAATGCACCGCATGCAAGAAATGAATCACCGGGGATTTCAAGAAAAACATGTAAATCCAACAAAATGATAGCCCCCAACAAAGTTGGGAGCTAATATAAATTGAATATAATCTAAACAGAGTTGAAAAAAGTTTAAGCAGTCTGAGCTGGCTTCGGTTAAATTCTATTTCCAAAGTTGGGATGAATTTTGTGGTTTAAATAAAAAAAACATCAAATACCGATTGATTTTTTTATCAAATAAAATTGCGAAGCTTTGAAAGTAAGTTAGTAAATTCGAAGTAAGTAAATTCGAATAATAAATGATATTTATCTCTTTTCTTGGCAGGTGATTGTCAAACACAGGACCCAGAATTATGTACTTTATATAACAGATAATATGGCTGGTATCAATTTCAAATGATTTCAATTTGTATTGTTTTAAATAGAATATTACTGCAAACCCATTGGTTCTGCCTGATTAAAATCATTGAGTAGGGTGTTCTTAATGTCGGCGTCATTTTATCGTATTTAGCGAAATTTTAGGGTGTTGTTCGAATTATGGAAAATAAACATGAAGAAATTGATGTGTCTGACCGAAAAAAATTATGGAAAGGTGGATATAGCTGCAGAAATGTTGCAAAAACAATCGCGAGATAAAACTATTCCTTCTTTATTTTTGAAAAGAAATATAGGATGACCAAATTATTACTATATATATTTTTTAAACGTTTTAATTTCCACCAAAATTGGCAATTGTTGTCTTTCACGCATCGCGTTATATTTATGGTCAACATAATTGTAAAAACGGAAAAATTTGAGTCAAATAGTAGTTCTGTCTCAAATTAAAATAAAGAAAACAGTGAAAAATATATAGATTTTAGTTAATCGCCTTTTACTTCTCAGTTGGCAATCAAAGCTACATAAATCTTAAGGTTCACTGAAGAAATCGTGATTTTTTTCTACAATCATGAAGCATAGCTTCAAGGAATCAACTTCAGCCTTGATAGAATTTTCGATGCAGTTGAAATTCGCATCACAACATTTATTTCAAACTAAAAATGTACAAGACTGTAAATTCGGCAAGATCTTTGTCCGGTATGTGAATGAAACATCCTGCTTCTTCCCATTGTAGTAACCTTAGATGGCCACTGGTAGCACACAAATAACCTGGAAGTGATAAGGATTGCTCCAGAAAATTACAACGTAATTATCTGCGTAGAAGGAAGGAGCCACGAGATGTTGCTTTCATGAAACCTTTAAAAATTTCCTCAAACCAAAAAATTTACAAATGACTTTCCAGTAATTAGGTTATTTCCACCTGCAATAATCTCACCAAGGATATAAAAGGACTGCCAAAATTGCAGCTGCTGTGTCGTAAACGAAAGAATGGTATTGACCAGCTCTTCATATAAGAAAATTGGTAGACATTTATATAGGCAAATATAACAATAAAATCTATCCGAGCATCAACCAGCGAGACGCAGAAAGAATCGCAACACCTTGCTGACAGTGAGGATTCAACTAAGTCTAATTGTATGGGCATCACCAGCGCATTTTGCAAAAAGAAGTTTTCAGGCGACTTAAGGGAGCAGCTGCGGGTTAATCGCTCTTCATCCTTCAACTGGACCCCTAAATTTTTATTTGCTTAAATTACTAAGTTTTTTTTACTAACTCTAATACAATTTTACTTTTATTTTTTATGTATTCCATTCCTAAGCAAAATAAGAAACGTTAGTGGTTTTCCTGATTTTTCATTGACAAAGAAGCGAATTGATCTGTACAAACCTAAAAAAGGACGATTCTTTGTGGCATTCATATATGTTTAAGCTGTATTTCGTAAATGTTATGATAAGTGATATTCAGCACTCCTACTCTACATGGTTGATATAATTAAATGTATCGTGAATCATATTCTGAGTTTTAAAATTGAAAGGAAATCTCTGGCATTTCGCCAGACGGTATCATACGCTTGATTTGTCCAAATATGTGAAATCAAAATAAACAATGAATTTTCTCTTGAATTAGACTTGGCTCATGATATCATTCATACTTTCAAATCACGTTCAAATCACTCTCATTTAAATACCAAAACCACTCACTCTAACAATAATAAAAAGCAAAAACTATTACTAATTATTGCATAACAAGCTCTGACTAACACTCTTTGGAACGAGTAAAATTTTAATTGATTGAACCAAGAGAAAAATCGTATTTACAAGTTAATTTTGGCATGGTGGGTGCTTGTGGCATTTTCAAATGCACTGTGGTTGTAAACATTGCTTTTCTATTTTGAAAACGGAGCGACGTTTTATAGACTCTGATAAAAAGCTTTGATCGGAACAAAACGAAATTATTGGCAGCATATCGCAAAAAATAATTACGAACTAGAGTCTGTTTGCATCCTTATTTACAAATTTGAAGTGCAGTAGTATTTGAAACAATCGTTAGGTGAAGATGCACGACAAATCATGTGACTTTCATTGATAGAAAAATTGAAAGCCCGCCAATTATGTAGATGCTAGGAAGGGGTCGTATTTACCTTTGATATACGATTTTGATCAGACGCTTAACAAGTGAAGGACAAATGCAATAAAATTGACAAGACGATGCCAAAAAATTTGAAACGTATATCAGTGTTAAATAAGTAAACTGCTGCTTTCATTTTTAAAACTAAAATTAACAAATATTTTACCAGGCGACACTTCACAAGATACAGCAACACAAAATATCACAAAAAGCTCGATTGATATGGACAAAAATAAAAATAAAAAAAAAACAGAATCAGCCCAGTGTGAAAATTTCAAGCTGCTGCAAAAAATTTAGGTTAAAGTTGACAAGGAATAAAATTTACAAGCAGAAATAACACAATATCTTCATAATTTGTCGATTTCACGACTTTGTCGCTATCTTTAAGAAAAACAAAACGCTAAATAAATCATTCTCTGAAATCACAAACAGAACCTCATTTTTTCTCTTAGCAATCATATGCCATTATTTGCACCCACTCACCCACAGCTCGAAATTTAATTTCTTGATTATTTTTATCACAAATATTATAAAGAGCTCACTGAACCATATTTCCTGCGAGAAAAAGCAGCCAAATTTTGATCTTATACAGCAAAACTGTGTCTTATCCCTCATGCCGCAGACTGATCCTACAATCTAAATTTAGAAATCTGTTTGGGGAAACGCTTTCAAAGATGAAATTCATCAGTCTCAGCGTGACTATTTATTTTTACATGAGATGAGCAAACTGAATGACGATCACACATTTGCTGAGTTGAATATGATTTTATTTGAATTGATGCTATTTTTAGAATTTTGCGATTGAAAGTAACCTTCAAGTGCGAATGAGTCAAAAAAATACAATTACCCTAACTATCTTTTTTGGGCGAGTTTCATCCACCGCAGTGACCCTGGCACTGTACCATATTCCTTCTGTTTTACTGTTCGTATCTGCATCTAACATTTTCAATACAAAGTTGGTCGCGTGATAAACACACAGTCATAAGTTTACACACTACACTACCTAACAGATCTTGAATGCAAATTTAATCACGAGGTAAAATTTTGTTTGCCGATCCTCACTTCGTCTTAGGAGATTGTTTGATTAGTGAAAATTTACAATGCAACGCAAACCAACAATGACCGAAAATTCTGTGAAATATTGTTTCAAGTGAGATAATTCAAATATTTTTTTTTCTAAAGAAAGCTGATTACGAAAGCGAAATTGACCGAATTATGTGTTATAGAACGCGATATATATTTACACACGAGATAATATATGTATATATTTTTTTTCGGTACGAAACAGTACAGAAGAAGAGTATGTAATCAGTAAGTTCTGAAATAAAATGAAATTTAAACTCAAAGCAAGTCACGTTTCAAACATCTGATAGTCGCGGTGAGTGACATGATGCTGTCACATGTACAAATTCAAAATCTTAGTTAAAGATAAAAATGATTATTGTCATTTTTCGAGAAACAGAGAAAAAAAAAGATGTAAATTCTTATGTCAGAAAGATATAATATTGTTGTTGCGGATTCTTTTCTGATTAAACGATAATTTATGTGTTGACTATAGTAGCGTCCAGTGTGGGTATGTCTCCATTGTGAAGGTTAATTGAAGTGCGATTTTTTCAGTTGGTTTTATAACGAGTGCAACTTTTGTTTCTTGCTTTTCACAACCGTAAATTAACAGCTCGAGACAGATGCTTGACAAGTGTAATGCTATTAAAAAAATCTGAGAAAATATTTACTGAGCTCAATTTATGAAATTGGGAAGGAAAAAAGATTAATAATATTGTCGAATAAAACGAACAAAAATGAACAGTGCTGTTGCTGATAGTAGTAGTATGGTTAGAATGAAAATAATATAAATGATGCTTTGAATAATTAGTTAATGCAAAATATTGCATTGTAAAATTAGGTAATTTTGATAAAAACCGAACATTGAATTATGTCGCCGAATTTTCGGATCAATCGAACCAATAATAAAATTTATAATGAATATGCAGAGATTCATTGTTATCATTATTATTATTTTCATTAATCGCAGTAGATTTGTAAGACAGAATAAAGTTGTCCCAATGCAACTTGGAGTCGGCTATGCGTGTTCAACACTGGTTTCACTTCAGGGTTTGTCTGCGCAAGTTGGCCGAGACTTCAGTCGCAATCGATGTGAACAAGTAAGGAGATATATCTTCAAATTCGCTCATGATTTAACTCAAATATATACTCCAAGTTCAGTCAACTCAAAGCTCGGTGAGTGATGATGGTTGAGCGTCCATGGCTGGATTTGAACCACTGACGAGACAGTTGCTGTGCTACCCATTAGGTTACACAAACTTCTATAGATTCTATTGAATATTTTGCCACTTTTCCTACCAATCGATTTCGTCAAAGCAACAGTAGTGTAAGCACCTCATTTTTCATCGTTTACTTTAGTTACTTGCAGTATCATATTATGTGACATGGAGGTGATGTCAATTGAAAGGTGCAATATCAATACACTACCCAATGCTTACGTAAATTGAGTACCGTCGGAATATTGATTCATTATGCTTATAATCTATATTAGGTTGTTCTATATATTTCCCTGTAATAAACAAATACGTAACAGTTTCGGTGTTAGTACCAAGTACTTTAAATAATAACGATTGCTCTTCAAATCATAGCTGAATAGGATGTTGTATTGCAATGCTAAGAGTTTTCGTAGACACTGGCATTAAGTAGGAATTACGTTTTGGATTATATAATCAGTCACATTGAAGATTCAGTGTCAAAAATCGCTCAAAATTTGGTTTTCATATGGTTTTGATTGAATAAATTGAGAAAGAAGAAGCAATGTTACCTCATAAGCTTATTCAGATTGCAATTATTAAAAATATCAACAAGAATAGAGTTCCTGTTATTTTATTAATAAAATATCATATTCAAGTATAATTAAAGATTGAATGATAGTAAGATGTGGAAAACAGAAAAATTGAAAACAAAATATAAAAAACTATTCACGCTAAAGAAAGTTCTTTCACTTCGCACAATGTTTTTTAAATATATTTTTCTAATTTTGTTTCGCATTTTACCGTTAGTTTTCTACACGAAAAAAAAAAATAAATTAACAAAGAAGTCCAATACGATTCTCGAAAATAAAAACAATCCCACATTCAAATAAATCTTATCAGTATTAATGTAATATAATATATTCGTGTGAATGTAAGTATGTACATAGGCGAAAGAGAGATTATTCAATATGGCCTCTAATCATCTGAAATTGATAACCCTTCGTCGACAGTATCTACCCGGCTATAGAACCCGCAAACAAACTAGTGAATACGAAAAACAAAAAAAGAAATCATGCACACTCGAACATTTTATTCTGACAACCAATATGCAGACTGTACTCGTAACTGTTACAATCAACAAAATAATCTTAATGAAAATTGAATGAATATAATCTATGAGATAGAAGTCGGTTTTTGTTTCCTTTTTGTTTTTCCTAGTGCGAAAAAAATGTATTAATACAGTAAACAAACATCAAACTCATGAATCGATAGCAGTACCGGTAAAAATAAGTCAGACGGATTAATCAAAAAGATTAGAGGATGTAAAAGGGATTTAGGAGCGAGTTCTTGCGTTAATTTTCAATAATAGATTTTTTTGGGTCATTTTGGAAGAATGACAAGTGAAAACGGAACAGATTAAGTTCTTATAAAATCAAGAACGTAATACTTTTGATGTAGTTCCGAAAAATATTTGCAGGTTTATTTTTGTCGAAAATTGTTTGTTTTTTCTTTGTGTATAACCGAGTGTTATTTTTTAATCATAACAAAAATAATGTGGTAATATTGTTTCGCTGTCATGCTGTTTTTTTTTTGAATATTTTTTAGAAGAAGAATTTTTGTGGGAAAAAAGAATTTTTTTATTTACTAACGCTCTTGCTGATTTTGTTTACCTGTCTTTTCTTTTGTAGAGATGCAATCGATAGATTCTTGTGAAGCATAGGTAGTTTCCTTAGTTTCAATTAATAAATTGCAAAGCGTGTCACAACCAGTATTTGAGCAATTTTTGTTTAGAAGTTTTTCGCTTTTCACAGTTTCAGCAATAATAGGAAATAATATTTGAATACCATAGGTAGCCCGACAGGAACTTTCCAAATTATTCAAAACTAAGGGATGCATCGCGCTCTGAATCGAAGAATCTTGAATTCACCAATCACGAGTCAAGTAGGAGGCTCTATAAGTAGAGCTAATGGTCCATCGCTCTTTCTGAGGGTATATATGAGCGGGAACTAGATGTTTATTACATTCAAGGCAACTGACAAGGCTGAGTTCTTTGCCACCAGGACCCTAATGTCTCTTTTATCATAGGTACACTGATGTCATCGGTAACCTATCCATTAGGCAAAAATACTTAGAGGGCGCTTAGAACTCCTGGGCTGAATAATGTTCAATGGCAAGACAAGCGTGTGCCTCCAGAGACGAAGGTGGAACAAGGCTGTCCACATTTACCCGAAGTGCTCTTTGCTGGGTCGGCCGGATGGCCGTAATTTTCTGCAATTCTTTTCAGAGCTGGGCTCAAAGACTCAAGAGGACACCGTCCCTCATTTCGTTGCCCAGAGTGGGTAATGTATCCATTATCAATTTAAAGTATATTGCACAGATTTCAGAATACGGTGGCAAAGGGAGAGCATATCCATGGTATCACGGTTCTTTACTGTGTCTATGTGTGTTTTTCAGCAAGACTCTTCCATTGACAGAAAAAATCTAATACGGCTAACTAAGGTGAATTATTGCTGCTAACTTGGATATATTCAATTTCTTGAAGTATGAAAAACTGCGCTGTTGCGACCTTATTCTACAAAATACTGTAAATCCGCTTGCACAACTTTTGCAACTAATACGCTCTTTCTGTGAGGTTTTTACTGAAATGTGTTAACTGTGGAGTGAAGCACCTATCCTACATAACTAAGTTACATAAATTCCCAAGAATGAAGTAATAACCTAACAAATGTTTTTATGCTCTAATTATGCTACAATTGATATAGATATAATGCTTGAATAATTTTAAAACTGATCACTGATTTCTTAAAAAGCTGTTATTTCCATTTTAGATAAAAAAAACTAAATAAAAGAAATATGTTTTGGAGAATTTTTACAAAATCAATACATTTTATTAGTTTTGTAATTATTGTACAAGTTGTGAATTTTGCTCTACAGAATAAAGGCAAAATAAAAATGGATTTCTTGAAGCATGATCTAGAATTTTTTATGATCCAGTAGCCTAAAATTTTCGGGAGATTCTATTCTTACCCATTTTCAGTGTAATCAAAATCTAAAGTTTGGGTCAAATTGAATTTTTTTGCTGATCTAATTAATATGACAGCTGTGGATCACTTCAAAAGTGTCCCTCTTTGATTTTATTAACATTTTACATTTTTTTCGATTTTGTGCTCTGTTACTGCAGCAACTTGGGCGCATTAAGAAAAAATGTGTATTGCAGAGTTAAAATTAAATAAAAATATGCTTTTTTGTAACTATTTAAATTCAACGAAAATCGAATATTGAAAATGCACTCCTCAAAAGTTGATGTTAAAATAATTGTTAATGAAAGAATTTACTGTTCTTTAATGAAAGAATGAGTAAAATAAAATCTAGAACGTCAGTCTTTCACAATTATGGTAGCGAAAACTCGCATAAAATAATATTGAATTGCTGGTTTCGCAAAATGAAATTTTAGATTCTTCATTGTCCGAAAATAAAAACAAGCAAAAACTATTGTAATATCTTCGCAAATGACTTTTTCCTGTTTCAAATTGCTCAAAAACTCGCTATTGTGTAGTATTGTCTGACACCACAGATGTTTTAAATTGGCCGTCCTTTTTAAATATTGCTCAATGAAAAGCTAACACTGGACACAAAAAGAAGATAAAAAATCAGGCAGAAAAAAATTATTTGAAATATAAAATATATATCATTGTATCCATAAAAATTCAGACAGTTCGTAAGCATTGGTTTTCGGAAGAAAAAAAATTATTCATATTTTTGTCAATGAGCTACTTCAACAGCTGGCAAAACATACATATATTGTCCAAGCAAACTTAATTTTGCGACGGTAAACTTCCGGTTTTATTCACTTCTATTGTGTTTTAGCTTTTTAACATTTTTACCAATAATCTTTTGCATCAGTCCGACCACAAAATGTCAAACAACTTACTTATATAAAAAAAATTCATATTTAAAAACGTACCCAAATATTGAAAATGTTCAAACGGATTTGAAATATTATTGGTATTGGGAGAAACCTATTGATTGCAATAAGGAAAATATCAAAATTTCATTTTTATAGTTTACTCAGCTTTTTCATTATAATATCATTGAAAGCGACGGTCTGGTGTCACTTCGATATTTGCTTGACGCAGTATTCAAATTAAATAACCATTGTTTGAAATCTTTTTGTTCAGCCCGTGTTTGTTCACGTTTGTGAAATTTTAACAGCATGAAACATATTTTATTGTCTAAACTTACGCGTGAACATGAGTTCTATCGTAATGTTTGCACTAAAATAATTATACAAAATTTCCAATAATTGAAATTTTTTTCGGAGAAAACAAACTGTGTCAGCTGTATAAAAAAATTAAGATACATTTGCTTGAAAAAATAGCGACAGTATACATGGAAACCCATGCTGCACTTGTTAAATATTTTGCGAAGAAATTTATTTAGGCGAAATATCGATCTTTAGCAACGTATTGTTTTCAAGGTTTACTTTAATTGGCTGTTGTTAGGCAGGGAATTTTCCACAAAAAATTAAATAAATAAACTACTGCAGTAGAACTTGTCAGAACATTTAGAATGGCCACTTCTGAAGTTTGGAATCATTTGAAATGCCTTAATCGAGTTTTATAATCTAACAAACAGAAAACTTACGAGACGCAAAGACACATTGGGCGCTATTTTGATACTGGGTTTTTTCTCCGCTAATCTGAATTTGGTGCAGCCAATAAGCTTGAAAATGATGTGATGTGCAGCATGAACGTTCATACTTATAATTAACACGACGATTTTAGCCTTTTATCACCTATTCTGAGCCTAAGATTTAACGCTTTTTAGCCCGTATAAATGGTAGGAAAGGAGGAAATGAAACATACATAGAAATTCTAAGATTAATTAGGTGTTCACGTAACCAAAGGAAAACGTATTTGACCTTTGGTGTCAAACGAGCGTAGAATTGATGCTTTTATGCTACATGAATTATCTGATTGGAAAGTTCTCCTTCAATATTATGAAAATTTATAGCATGCGAGCTTTGTCGCATGTAAAGTGATTAGTCTTTGGCAGCACGTTATCACTATCAATCAGCATATTTAATAGAATATGAATACTAACTACAACCGCAAAAGATAATCATGGCAATTTCGCGCGTTTTATGCTGTTGCATAACAACTAAACGCACGATTCACCTACTAATACACAGTAAAGTAGCATATTGTACTTTGAAACTATTTTGTGCCGTTCGGATTCAAGCTCACCTACTTATGTAGATAGAGAAAAAGCCACTCACAAATAAATATCTGAATACGTCCAACTTCCGAGCAAAATAGCGACGGAAAGTATTTTATTCTTTTCTTTTACATTCACTGCAATCTCGTGACTTATTGCACATTTCTGTCATTCGGAATTTTATGGCCGAAATTTCTAACTTAATTATATCGAAAACTGTGAACATAGAACGATGGAAATTCTTATTACCCGCTTAGTCAGAGTAGTTCTGTTCGAAATACGATTAACCGCATTTAACGAAAAAACAACCAAGGAAAACATAGCGGACGTGTACTTGAAAACAATCTAAGATAGCTTTCACTTGCATTTGACACGGTGCATGCACACCGGTTTGGCGAGAAAATAGATTTCGATTGAGGAACCAAGGACTTCAGATTCAATTTAGAGGATAAATTCTTGATTTTCGCGAACTTCGTATCTTTAGATTTAGATGCAGGATCGAACAAAAATTATAGATAAACAACTGTTACTTACTTTTCTTGGGTTTATACTCCAGCTCAGTTTGGTCAACGATCAATACGTGACCGTTCCGCTTACGATTTACGTCGCTGCCTCGAACCATTTTCACGTTTTTATTTATTTTATGTCTTACGATTTAAATTTAAATACGAATAAATTAAGTTATTATAATAAATTATATTCAAGAACGCGTCAACGATGTTTGCTATTCTTGTCACAGTATAAGCTTGTGAGATTAATTTTTAGGATGAATGTAGGTTGGCGTAGGTATATACTTCTTCGAAGACGTTGTTTCGAAAATAAATCTTAATTTGACTTAGCAACTAAGTAAGCGCTTAAAAAACAAAACTCGATTCTAGCAAAATCAAACAAGGCTTAAGGCTTTTTTCGTACGCCCTTAAAGCATATTATTCCAATCATAACCTCACAAAAGAGCACATTTTAACACGCGATCGCGTCTTATTGCAGCTGAAAAAACGGTAGCTTCGTATTGATTACAACATGTGCACTATCGAGCGGATTTAGTATATCGTTGATATCTTTCGATCTGAATCACTCACGACTCGGATAAAACTCGAAATGAGGGCGGCAAGTGTCTAGACCAGATACTTTTAAAGATTTTCCATGAAAACTAAATCGCGAAATTTTGCTTGACTGCGACACGGCCACGCTGTAAACACTTTGGCACAAGTCAACTGTACGTTCACGTAAATAATGCTGAATGCGGCGGCTTTTGCGAATTTTTACGCTAACTTCAGATTAGAATTTTCCCTCAAAGTGTTCTCGTCGACTCGGAATGCGTTGCGTACGAGTTTTTGGATACAAGTCGGAAAGTTTTAGATACTGTGTAGGTTGGGTCGCGGCCGTACTTATAAGAATTTTTTCGGTGTGTGGCTTGATGATATTCACTGAATCGGATTGCTCAAGTCGGGCACTATTTAAGATCGTTGTTTTCTCAGGCAGAGCGCTTTTCCGCAGAGCGATAAGCATACAAGAACGTCATATTGTGGTGGGGCTCAAATTGATAAAGTAGCCACGGCTCTCTCCAAAGCTCGCGTGACATTATCTTTCACGAGCATGTGAGTGTGAGATAGATACTTTTCTTCGAATGAACAACTACCAGATTCGTAGCACACTTAAAGAAATGGCATTGATCTGCAGCTGCCACCCACTTGTTTTACTCGTTTTCTTGAGACTGGGTCTATATTGGCGCTCTCCAGGAGAGTATCTTAAGGAAAAGGAATCCGTATCAATAGTACCACATTAATTTCGTCGCCGCAGCGAAAGCTTTCACGATATTTCCGCTCATTGTTGACGCCGATGTAGCATGCGTTATTCGCGCATGGCCACATGGCAGAATTCACATGTGTGAGTTAAAGTGACAAAAAATGTGGAGCAAGCGAAAAAAAATCCAGCAATCTTAAGATACATTTACTAGAACATCGCACTCATATCAACAAGTCTAAGTTCACATGTGTTCATTTCAGTCGTCACATACGGAGCATATGTGCAGTGGTCTTATCAATATCATGTGACAAACACAGGAAAATTGTTAACAATGTGCGTTTTCAGCGAGACGCTCATCGGAATTCTTTTCGATTTTCACTTTTGTGCCGGCTGCAATAAAACTATGTAATTGAGTGTAATATGATAACGTCTACAAGTGAGCTCTAAGTATCTGAGACAGATTTTCAGTTGGTGACATTGAGAATTTGATATGAGAATGAGATTTGTCTATTAAGAAATTTTTTAAGAAACTAGCTTTGGTAAGTTAGTGTCAATCGCTCAGCATGCATCTGACTGATGATGCTCAATTCTGAGTTTCATGTGAAATAATTGGGCTTCTAATATGATAATGTTATCACTATGCACTGATAATCAGCTTGAGGTCTCGGCCACTGGACATAGATTTTAACGACATTGGGACGATTCTTTCGGGTGAACAACCCAGAAAAGCCTAGGGTTGATAAATTTGTATTTTGAAATTTTGAGTTCAACAAGAAAATCGAGGCATATAGAGAATAAGCCGACAGGGCGGAGCATAAAAAAACGACGAAAACAACTTTAAACAAAAGAGATTTTTCAATTGAATTTTCTCGACACAATTGGGACTTGTTTAATGCACGCAACTTATTGTCAAAATTATATCTCATATGAATGACTACACAACGGACTTCCTTTTTCATATGTTCACTAACGCTATTAAGCTCAGCGATTTTATTCAATAATATTTTTAATTGAAATTGATAATCGCAAGTGACATTAAACTAATGGTTTTTTAAGTACTCAAAATTGTTGTTATATTTTATGAAATAATTGTTTACGTGGAATATATTTTTTGAGCCACCAGCCCCAACTTATTCGTTAGAAAATAGTCTAAGTCCTCACGAGCACAAGCTCGAAGATGAGTTATTCAACATTCGATTGCTGAAAGAAATCAATCTGACCAGGTGGTTACCTTCACAGTTAGGGCATTTCCCAAAAAAAAAACAGGCTTAAGAACAATTTTGTTTGATTCAGATAAAAGTATTTTCATTTAATTGTCCAATGACATTTAATTGCTACATCTTTAGTTAAGTGAACATTCTGTAAAGTTACAGTTTGTAGCTGTTTTATTTCGTAAGAGTGTAGCGCAAAAAATACTATCAAACTACCACTCCTAGAGCTACAAATCCTTTTAAGGGGGTATTCTGGTCTAGAAATTTGATCAAATCGATTTTTTTTGTTTGCATATTTTCAAAGTTTAGACCTTTAAGAATAAACTTTTAAAAGGATTTTCGGAAATTCGTATTATTTTTGGAGTTACAACTATTTTTGTGACACGCCAACTAACTGCCCGAAACGAGACCCCAAGTTTTAAACGTGTTTTTCTCGGAGCTACTTTTCTCGATACGGTTGACATGATATCTATAGTTGAAATTTTGCACAAACCCTCTTAACACTGTTGGTTTTTGTCTTACGTAGGGATTTTTGAAAAAAATGTCTACTATTTATTAAAAATTCCCAAAGTTGAAAAAATGAGGCAAAAAAGCGACTTTTTTTTTACATCAACGCCATTTTGTGATAAAAAAAGTTTTTTTTTTCAAATCGCCTACATTCGACGAATTTTACATTCTTTTTTTTACAGACCACCAAAAATTTATGTTTCAGACCACCAGGAAGGTTGAAATCATGTCAATCATGAGACAAGTTTTTTTTAGTCTTCATTTCGTCGGCCTGTATCTACATCAATTTTATTTTTTTAAATTTTTTTAATACATTTTTGTACTTTCAAAATTTTAATAAAAGACTGGTGTGTAAAATCCTTAAAAAATCCGTCCGTAAAATCACCTCAAAATCGAGCCTCTAGACCAGAATACTGCCTTAATTTTTTAAAATTTTATCGTGTGCTATATTATTTTGTATTTGTGTGTTTCTAGCCGATATTCTCTTACATTAGTAAGCTGCACTCATAATAAATTTGGCTTGCTTGGGATAGTGGGCAAAATTACTGGTTGTTTAAGTCTGTGATTACAGGCTATCAAATATGGCTGTCTTGACTTAGACAGCTGCTAAAAATTATGGTTGCAAACTGATCGTTTATTTGGCATAAAAGCCGCTACCAGATTGAGGAAAAAAAATTATCGATTTCAATGACTTCGGCAGATATATAAATTTATTTTTATGTTCGAAATTATCGCTTTTCTTCAAAATTGCTGTTTTACTAGTCGGCATTACGAATCCGAATCGTTAAAAATATTTCATTTTGCTTTCTTTCATTGGTACTCCGGGTAATTTATATTTCAGATTCAGAGTACTTTTTTATCTGACATGATGTTAGGATCACTTATGTCTGTGCAAATATCCATTAGATCTAACGTCATTTTTTTCGCTCTCTTATTCAAAAATTAGTTGAATCTGTCATATAAATTAAAAATAAATTTATCGCTGTGACTACTCTGGTAGCTTAACAGAATGTTTTCTAAATTTAAAAGCATAACAAATTAATATCATTGGAGAATTAAATGAAAATGCTCCCGTCTGAATCAAACGAATTTGTTACAAACCAGGTTTTTTGCTAAATGTCTTAACTGAAAGGGTGACCGACCATCCGGTCAATTAAAAGATTTTTGATTTCTATCAAAAACATGTTTCATTTTTGAGCCTAATCA
This sequence comes from Nemotelus nigrinus, assembly GCA_947369275.1. NCBI lineage: Eukaryota > Metazoa > Arthropoda > Insecta > Diptera > Stratiomyidae > Nemotelus > Nemotelus nigrinus. The sequence continues at coordinate 210,843,385 of OX376373.1, forward strand.
AGGGCGATCAATATGCAGATTATACTGATAGAAATGGTTTTTTTACCGCTTCACTCGGATATGATACAGGTTTTGAAGCAAGATGTACACTTTTTGGTATTATTTATTTATTTATTTTTTTTCCAAAACAATTCAAAAAACAAAACAGTTCAAAATCATTTGATTGCCTTAGCCATGGAAAACATTTACGCAAAAATTTTCCTTCCTAATTTTTCCTAACATGGCCTTTTTTTTGATAGAGCTATGGATATTGGAATACATGCGAAGTTTTTTTTTCAAATAAGACTAGCTTCTTTTTGAGGAACTTCATAGGAAATTTCGCAAAACGGATTCTTGGCTCTGAAAAAAAAATGATTATTGTAATAATGATTGTTTTAGTCTTGGAACAGTAAATTAAGAGGTTGTATTTTACACATTTTACCTATTTATGTTTCCAAATTTTCTTTTTTGGAAAATTTACGCTATAAAATCTACTTGTCGCTCAACAAATTCCAACTCTTGATGAGAGTATTGCAGTCTAATCGCCATAAACCAGTTTCAAGACCTTGTTTTGGCTAACTGGAATATTATTTCCATCGACAGACTACCCTATTTTGCTGCTTATCTGTTCAAATAAGTTGAAGGGCGTCAGGCTAATACCTGCAAGGCTCTGATGATATTGACCGATTCCCCAAACATAAAATAAGCCCATTTAGGCCTTGTCTAATTCACATTTTGATGTTTTGACGGACACCAATGTGAGACAGTTTCGAAGCAAAATTACTCAAAGAAGCCAAAAATATTACAAAAAATACCAAAACATATTTTCAATAGCTCAAATAATGGAGATGTTGAATCCAAATATACATAAGTAAACTAATAGGTTTATATCTTAATAATATTGCCACACATGAGCGTATGTTCAATTATCAAGGTGCCTTTTGCGAGTAGATAAAGAAATCGTGAAATTCTCGAAACAATAGTATAACTGATTATTTAAAACTAATCAGTTGAAAAAATCGAGTAAATTAATAGATAATAGACAATGAACGAATTGTTTAGCAATAGGAGTAATTGAACAAAATTATAATTGCGCATCGCAGTCAATTCAAATAGTCGAACACGTTTTTTACTACTGATTCGGGTGGTGTGTTGTGTGGAAATGGATTGACCTTGATTTTTTTTCACAAACAATGTTCACGTTATCGTGGGCTCAAATGGGACTTGAATTGAATAGTTATGATATTTTAGAAATGAGTTTTCGATAATAGAAGCTACGCTGACCTTTGAGCCATGACTGAATTCAAGGCTAATGAAAAATCTGCAAAACTATTTAGGATATATTTTTTGCCCGTAATCGGAATTCTAAGGGGTAATGGACAACCTTCTAACCAGCTTTCATTGAGTTGGAGATTAAGGTAATTATGTTAGGAATTTTTTAATGAATTCACACTTTTTTTGACAGAGAATGAGCTAATTGAATAAAACAGTAAATTGAGTAAATTGCGGATAGCAGTAGCTGGTTATAAGACTAACGCTTTATAAATTAAGTGGTATTTGATTCCTTTAAGGAAATAATTAAACAACAAACCCTACAAAACATATAATTGAGCTTCAGTTACTATCTTAATCAAAATTTCACGATTTTCTTATGTAATCATCGGACAGAATATTGTCACATTTTGCAATTACGTCTGAAAATAGAACAATCACGCGCTCAAAATAAATTTACAATCGATACGAGCGCAAACTTATTATTCTAGATCAACATTTCAACCTGAAAACTACCATCTGCGGTATGATAATTTCATGTATCTAAAAATCCCCATTGCGGCATCAGTATCTCAGGCACGCGCCAATCGTATGGTATCTATCGCTCATCATGGAACCTAATCACACTTGATTCCAGTGATTCGAGCATTGACGTATAGCAACAGGTCGCTCGAAGAAAATTCTTATTACATATGTACATACGTAAAATCGTTGAGCATTTTCCGATGGTCTAACAGTGTATTGATAGCAAACAATCGAGCTAGCAATCATCTAGCGTCATGCCAGGCTCTTATTGTCGACGATGACTTTCAAAACTTACTTATCATTTGAATAGTCAAATGTCGAACCACTTCACCACAGTGTTTCTCATGATCGTTGCAACTTGGGCTCTGATCGCTATCCTCTTTTTAAAAATGTGATCTAGCTTCAGAACAATTTACTGAACGCTTCGGAAGCTAATTTGCTGTTGTCGAAGCAAGTTTCGTAGCACCGAACGATCTGTCAACTGTTTCGGAATTATAAGAACATCAAACTTTGTTGTTATTCGCTACCCACGATAAATTGTATTTCGTTGCGTTTCTTGCTTCCACCCGTAACAAGTAGAGTAACAACAACCTCACCTCCCCACAATGCTCTGCTCAGCACCATTTAGAAGTCAACAGCCCACACACCTCTTTCCACTTCCCCAGTCCATCCATTGGCGTGGATCAAGTGCGGGATCAGACTTCATAATGACCATATTATTTGAGCTTTTTGCCGAGGCATTCCTTATCGGTAAGAGGAAAAACTGGCGAATCATGTCTGTTTCTTAACCGGAATTGCAGCCACATATTACCATAATAATAGCAATGCCCATAAGAATCAGGTTGCCGGCTCTCAGATAGATGCCCAGGAAATACCTTAGTCACAACAGTTGGTCTCGGAAATTTATCACGAGACCTGGCTAGTTCGCGGTTATTCATTCTATACCCCGCTGCCTGCGCTACCCCTGGGATCACACTCTGAGCACGTGTTGCTATTCTGAGCGGAATGGAAGAGCAACTTGACGTCATCCGAAGCGAAAATGGATTGATAGAGACTTGTATTTACGAGCATTCCGGTCTGTCCATTTTCAGTTGGAATCTAGCCAAGTGGCTAAAAATAAACAAGACAACGATGATGGTTAGTGGTCAAAGATATCATTTCTTCGATTCCAGCTCTTCTAAGATTTTGCACAGTTTTTTCACTGGACCTGTACTGCAAAGTACCAAAAAAGTCTTTAGTACGTACACATGGTTTCTAGTCATACATGTCTTATCACTAGACTTTAAACCATCACCACACATTAGCTGCTTCTTTCCTTCATACACTACATAAAAAACGCGGACTTTAGCATTTTCTTACACGTTGACACTTTTGCAACTTGTGAACGTTATAAATAGTCGACAAAGTATTTGCTGTGGTATTTTGATTTTGTCTCGACTTGAAATTTCGCAATGAGTTTGAATGCAAGCATTGTCGAAGTCACTGTTGCAAAAATTTAGACCTAGTTAGTGGTGAACACGAAGATTTGAAAACGTCTTGACCATTCGGGAACTCGAGATCGTCTGAAGTACTGTTGCCAGTTTCTTTAGGTTCAGACCGGTCTTGACGAAATCATACTATCTACATACGAGTCGAAGCAACTAACTTTTAAGCAAAAGTGTGAGATCACACAAACATGTATTGTAAATTTATAAATATGTGTATATATGTATATACTCGTGAGCATATTAAATTTGTTGATTCTAAAATAACTTTTGTGAACTTGTTTACAGTAACGAGAGTCGAAAAAAGCCCCCCGATGAGCTTTTATGATTTGATTGATAGTCACGTGGCATTTTTTATTGAGAAACACGAGTTTTTACTGGCCAACAATGTTGATAATATTGAGAGGAAAAACCCCAGCAGATTTTGTTACACTACAAAACCCTCTTAGGAAATTTTGGTACGATATGCAACTTGCAGGAGTGTGGACTGATTAGTTCCAAGACCTATTCGATCCGTGATTTGATTCAGATGACCACTGCTAGCTTAAATAAAAGACCGGTATGTGACCGTAGTTGAATTTGGATATTCTTTCGGCTATACCAGATCTAATTAAAACAAAATGACGTTGCAAGTAACGCAAAAAAAATTTACTTCCACCAGTTTCATTGACATCATTCTTTCCATTGAATAGTACCAGTTAATTCGTCGCCATGGATTTTGGTAAGCTTGCAAAAATAATCAGGAAATACAAAAATAACCAGCTGATATTCAATAGACATAAAACTAAGGGAAGATGAACAATAGACTCTAAACTAAGGTTCCGAGTTCAAATCTCGCTAAGAACTCAAAGAGCCTACTCATATATACGATTACGATTGGAAAATAAATATATTTTTGAAATAAAATTTCTGGTGTTTGAAAACTAAAATTTTTTTAACCATTTTCTAAAATTATTTTATAACTGATTAATGAAAGAACAGGACCTGTGAGTCAATGAAAAACAGTTTTTTCAGCTGTAAAACCATTCATTGTAACTATTTTAGAACTCTTTATTTTAGTGGCAGCTCGCGTTTGCGGAGCCAAATGGGAAAGCACTCGCAGCTATATTAGCACATGAAGTCATTGGTTCCAATCCGGCCATGGGCGATAAATATGAGGTCTGTTCGCGTACTTCAACAAACTGCAGCAGTAACAGAATTTGGCAGCTGGCTTCTTTTTGCTGCAAAATTTGGCTTGCAGCAAGAGTACAAAAACGACTTTTTGCGGATCTATTTTAATATATTATAATAGATTCAGGTAAAATCGTGAGTCTTGAAATCTGTAACAATTGATTTCGAATGAAATATTTGCTGCCTTTCGCCTTCTGATTTCCATCCGATTTTAGAAAAAAAATTTAGCTTTTAATACTAACTCATAATGATAATATAAAAATTGATAAAAACACCAATTTATTTTTATTTTGACTTATATTTAACGGATAAAATCATTTTCAACTAACGTAAAAATTCCAAACGATGTCTGATGCATCAGACTAATGTAGATGGATTTGGAAAATGGAAAAGTAAATTCCATTTTAAAAGGAAACGAAATTTAAAGGATAACCATAAATTAAACTACTTAATTTCAACCTTGTTATTAATTCTAGAGCAAACCATTTGAAGAATATATGCGGTCAAATATTTTTAGAATTTTCGGTGATGAAAGACAGTAACACACCAACGTACGAAGTCACAGAATAATGCGGCTGTACTTTTAACTTCTTCTTGTTTTTTGAAAACCATAGTATGGCCTTTGAAGCTCTTGTAGTGTAGTTAATAATAACTTTGAGTTCACTTAGCTCTGAATAGGTACCTGAGTTAAATCAGAGGTAAATTGAGTCGTGGAACTAATGAATCTCCACTCGTGTTCACGTTGCTTGTAAGCTCTTTGCCAGCTTTGATCTCTAGGCCCAACAAGAGTTGTTATGAGATTACTTTACTTTATTATGACTTTTCATTAGCTTCTATGCTGGTTACCATCGGCGAGTTGGTCATGGCTCTAAACACTGCGCGAATAAATAGGTTAGTCCTGATTTATGGTTGCTCGTGCTGATCTTCTTTGATGTGAGGAGAAAGACCGCTCTCAAAGCCATCCTTCACAATCAACATTTCAACCCTTCACTACCATCGGTCACAGTGGCTCAGCAGGGGCCATAATGTAGAGGAGCAAATCACGGTAAAAAAATGATATTAATAAAAATAATAACATTTAGACATCAAGATAACAATCAATTTCAAATATAGAATTCACAGAAATACTGGAATAGAAAAAGTAGTGGTACAAATTATTGATTTCAAAGGACACATTTTCCGTTACAATCAAATTTGCATGCAAACATGTCTTTGAACAAGTTGCACCACTGAGAGCTCTTTTGCCTTAAAAATTAACGTGAATAGCTAAATAAAATGTTATACTATCACCGATACAAAATATCAGGGTTATATGACAAATAATGCAAAAAATGTTTAATCTGCAAAGTTAAAATACATTTTCGTTCCGTTACTTTTCAATCTATAATTTTCAAAATTTTAGAAGAATCTTGAAATCATTGATTCTCACTTTTGCCCAACTGTCTAAAGCTTTTTTAGGGAGTTCCCTTAACTGTGAGTCCTTTAGCTTCTTTAACTCTCTCGCTCTCTCTGAGCTATTTTCGCTTACACTGTCGTAGTAGATCAATACATCAATATTGCTGATATGAGGACGTCTATTATTTTACAAAATCAGTGGCATACGTATGATCAAGTCAGGTAGTTTTATGAGCATCAATTTGATTCAGTTCCCTGAAAAGACGCAGTAATACGTTGCTGTTAATTTCGTTCTACATGAAACCCGGTATTCTCTAGTGATCTTAAGCAAAAAATATAATTTATTTGACATTATATTGTACCCGCCAAAATTTCTATTGGTTTGGAGGTGAGATATAATTCTTCGTGCATTCGACTGAGGTTTCATCTTCGGTTCGAAATATTTAATCCATTTGATTAATTGCAAATACTCAAAAGAGGAGTCCATTATCCTCAACTGGAAGTCTTTATTTCAATGATTTTGTGCTGTTCAGACTATGTTTTTTTTTCTGCTGAGCAGTCAAGCAATCAAAAACTTAATGAAAATCTGCGTAAACTCCAGTAGTACAAGATATTTCTTCAATGTTGACATTGGTTTTGAATGGATCTTCGCGCTATTCAACTATTCGAGAAGAGAATAAATGTTAAAAGATAGCTGCATCTGATACAGACTAGACTACAGATTCTAAATTCCAAAATTTTTTCTAGAGTTCTTTGCTTTTTCCTCAGTTCCTGTAATTTTTTCCATAGACTCTCAAATTGGTCTCTTAACCCCTATGATTTTTTCCTAGCTTCCATGATTTTGTTCTAGACTCCCGATAATTTTTTTATACCACCTGTTTTTTGTAAGTTACCATGTTTTTTTCTAAGACTCCCATGGTTTTTTTTTTGTAAAGCTCCCTTATTTTTTTAAGCTTCTATGATTTTAGAGACTCTAGGCTATCGAAATTTTTTCCTGACTTTTCTGATTTTCTTTTTGGTTCATAATGATTTCGGAGCCCAAAAATAGAATAAAAATCTTCTGATAAATGTGAATCAACAAAGTATTCCTGTTTTGTGTTAAAAGTTCTCTAGATACTTCAACAGGATGGGAGGAGTGACACCTGAAATATGCGCAATGGACGATCTCGACGCTTGTGGCGCAAATTCTAAGAATATCTTTGAAGGTAACATACGAAATTTTGATTGTTATTACGTGAACAATTCAAATTAATAGACTGCAGTATATTTGAAATTAATCAAAAATAATTTATCAACAAAACAAATTTAAAACGCTAAATTATTTTCATGGCGCAAGTAATCATCAAAAATCTTGATGCAAATCGCTTAGAAAAATCAATTAAGAGCTTAAGAACAACGGCTAATATCAATATATTTCGAACTAATTTTGTTTTGATTCACGTGGGAGATAGCATATGTATTATATTTTTTGACCATGCTCACTATCATTTTTATCTTTAGTAATAGCTATCTTCATTAGATTCATGCTTCGTGTGCATGCAACTGAATATTGATTATTCAATGCAGTTGATTCGATTCATTTATTACTTTCCGAATGTATCCGAAAGATTACAAAATACTATTATGCATTTAATTTCTTTTAATATTGCACTCAAAACAATCGTAGAAAATATCATTTGAATTGAATGAATTCAAACAATACATTTTATTTTCGAATGTATTATCGATTCGAAAAATCTTAATTATCTATTCAACGAATAATATTCATGCGTAATTATCTATTTTCACCGAATAATATTCATCTGCCATTTACGGGTGATAAGTATTTGCGTGAAATTAAAGTCCAAAGATCGATTTGTTGTTAGTCAAGATGTTCTCTGAAAAATAATCTGGTCTCGTGCAAGTGAAAGGTCACAAGAACGTAAGGACTCAAGCACGATTTTTGAATTTGTTTAATATTTTGCGCCATGAATATTCCAATGGATTCTTATCAAGGGTGGTGGCTTGAATTTGTTTTAAAATAATATTTTGTGGATTGATATCAATATTATGTAAAATGAGTTCACGTAATTTTAAAAATATTTTGAATTTCGGATGAATTCATTAACTTGTAGCTGTTTGTGTGCTGCGGAATATTTTACAATGTATGCAAAGAAATTTTGGAAAACATTTAGCTTATTGTCAAACAATCGAATCTCAAGAGACAGGAGATAAATCAGTAATGTCAATTGTATCAAAGCATAATGAGTTTCAACTGTCAGAATTTATGGTTTTATTGTTAGTGCGTATTTAACAAATAAGCAAGTGAGGAAGATAAGCAAGGCTTTTCTCTTTTCCAAGGAATCACGATATGTCCGATATTAATCAGGAGCTACTAGATAATTTGATCTTGAATTGAAAAATGAGTCAGCTTGTCGCTTCCTCTGAGATTAAGATTTGGCCGGAGTTAGTTAGTATAGTTATAATAAAGGTATAAATTGGTGATTTAATCGATAGTACAACATGTGCTCATATGTAGCTGCTTCTATGTGGCATAGATTCTTACGAATTCAGCTATTATTGTTAACTTTAGCTGGTTCTAAATTTTCTCTGACCCTCCGTCGAACTCGAGAGTTAGTCTTCAGCTCAGTGCTCCAGTTGAACTACATGAAAAGCTTTTATTACCAAACAGTAACTAGAGACAGTATTGACTACGGTCATCATTCCAGATGAATACTATGAATAGAAACCAGATACATATTAACTTAGTTAGCAAGTTGGGTTAGTTAGTTCTCAACAGAGCTGATAAAGCTTATTTATGATTTAAATGAAATGCTTAAATGAAACTTTTATTTCGGTATTAAGCGTTTCAACATCAATAAGATATTACTTAAATATATTTTGCAAAAATTTTATGTGGTTTCAATAAATTTTTTACTCGTACTAGCAGGCTATGCAGCTAAACAGCTCGAACAGCTACATTCCAATTCTATGATAATCACAAATTTTTCAAATACCTAACTATAATTGACTTATACAAAATATTTCGCTTCAAAAATTTTACCAAATTTTCCTCTTGTCAATCTCAACCAACCTACTAGAGGGCTCGGCAATCACGTTCCACTTCAAATGAAAGAAACCATACAGAGAGTCGTCACCTGTGACGCATGCGATAATTGAAAGTGAATTATGTAGGTGCGCGTATGCATTCATAATGTAAGATATACATACGGAGATACAAAATCAGGTTGCAATGAATTACATGTGATGGTATTTTCATAAAAACGGTGGTTTCCACCGATTAAATGATTTCAGGCATAAATTCAAAATAGAAATATGGATTGTGGAATTTTATTGATGACGATATGATTCTTTTCGTGAATTGTATCGTGTTTTTACAGAAACAAGTAGTCAGAAGTTAGTATGAACTCATTTCATTTTGTTATTGTATTGTATGTAGAAGAACAAAGAATGACTGTGGTAATTATTGGAAACGACAAATGAGAATTTAAGATAAGTGATTTCTTTCATTCGTTAGGGTCTTCCCTATTATCTGGTTAGGCTGACATTATGATTTGAATTTCTTTTGCTTCGATCATGCGTTTTCGATATCAATGAATTTTCTGAAGATTGAAAATACATACCTAGCTCGAATGATGAACAATAATTCTTTCGAATTATTAATCATAGTGCTAGATTAATGTAAACAACAAAGAGGTTTTTTTTATTTCTTAACTATATTTATAGCCAGGAGCCCAATTGCTAAAATAGCAAAATCATAATATGAAAATTCAGGAAAAAAGGCAGATTGAATCGAAATATTGGTAAGATAGATAATAAAAGTGAAAATAATAGTTACAACAGTAAAAATAAAACTAAAAATAACGTTAACATAACCTGGGCATATGTGGCGCCAAAAAGCTTTGATAAAGAATTAAAGTTGTAGGTCTGCACGGCTAGGCATTTGACATGAATTTTTGAGTTAAAGTTTAAATTGTAAGAAAGTTTACCAAACATAGGGCTTCCGAGCTTTAAGAGTTAATTTAAAATGTGAATTAAATTGCAGTTAAAAAATTAAGGTTTTCAGCTGTTCGAGAAAGTAAGGACTATTGCACAATGGCAATAATAGTAAAGTTTTTTCTTTAATTGAACCATTCAGGATTTTCAAGGAATTACAAGTTTTACAAAGGATGCTACTAAAAACTGACTATTTAAGGGATTTTCAAAAGCTAAATTTGAGTGACTTGATAAAAATAATTATTAAAATCGAAGATATATAGCACAGAATAGATAATGCGATTATTTAGGAAGTAGCTTTGAAACAGACTGTGAAACTGATTTTTTATTTTTATTTTTAGTCGTCATTGTTAATTTTTATCTTTTGTGTGAAGAAAAGATGAGAGATACTTATGCCTAAAATACTTCATTGCCTGATTTTGGCAGTTTGTTTCAACTTCTTGATCTTTAGTTTGAATGTAGTATGTGTATCAGTTACACTTTTGCTTTTGCTTTCCGTTTTCGTTTTTTTTCGTTTTTTTTTCGTTTTTCTTGTTTTTAATTTTGAAAAAAGCCTACAAAAAATTACGGATTTCAATTGCTTTGAAAAAATCATAGCCATGTGATCTAACAATAAATTTTATAACATTTGCTTAGTTACATTCGTAGAAGTCATAAATTGAATGTAAGGACTGATCTCTATATTAATTGTTGCGTTGTTGTGTGGTGTACTGCATTGCACAGCAAAATCTGTAACTGTAACTGAGATGGTACACTAGGCAGCACAACACTGTTCATACCAGACAATATGGAAAAGTGGAAGTCTATTGAAGGTCTCCGCCTCTGAAAGAACGCGTAGAAAAATTATTTTACAGTGTATCGTGTGAATCTGAATGAATTGTGATAGAAACGGATCAGAAACCTGTGTTTGTACGAGCACTTATTCCGTTTGGTTTGCCTTCTCAGTTTCACTAGCCTTTAAGACTTTTAGAGTTGGAATAATTTATTGTATTAAATAGTATTGTTATAATACGGTAGTTTCAACTTGAAAGATAAAGGACATTCAAGCAGGCCAAGCAATTAAAGATTACATTTTGAAGGCCTTTCTCAATGAACACATCAAACCCCTTAACAAATGGCCAACTCGTTAAATATGACTCAAGCGGCTGTAAGCATTGGGATTGTTTCGAAAGCAAAGTTATTGGCTCCCATACGATTTCAAGCGAAAGATGTTAAAAGACATTCTTTCTGCTATGAACTGATGCTAGAATGACAAGAATCGCGCCGTAATTAATATCGAGAAACAGAAATACTAAAAAGTCTTCATATCCAAAAAATACCAAACCCATCAGCGCCAAGACAAAATATTTACAGTACGAAGTAATTGGTGAATTTAGTAAGGTGCAATGTATTTCAACCTGATAAATTCTGATGAAACGACAATCACGCAGGATCAATATAATCTTAAATTAGTGCGTACCGACTGAGAAAGTCACAAAAGCAGGAAAACTGCTAAGAGAAACGCCGATGAATTTTGTGGATCATATAATGTGAAGTCAAAAGCTACTTAGATTACTTTGGATGGGAAACCCCACATTACACCTTTTTTATTGCTATAAAAACTTAATAAAAAAATACTTAAATTTAATAAAAACTATAAAAACTTAATAAAATAAATGCTTAAATTAATAAAAACTTAAAAACCAGCACTTTTGCGTTTTTGGCTTGCCGTTTATAATTTTTTTTTAAACTTATTTATATTGCACAATTTTTCATTGACAATTTTCAATTATAATATTAACACGCCGTCTTTACCGCTACTTAGATTGGGACAAAATGATTTGACTGCTGGCATTCTATTATTGGATCAAGTTATGGATACTGCCAAAAAACGGTAATTATTTTCCAAGGAAATCGATGGGTTGCGTGATAGATGTAACGATAGAAAATACTTTGAATGAATTGTTATTTCAATTTGCATCTGATATAAACGTATTTTTTTCAAAAAAAAAAAATCACCAGTAACTTTTTTGAGCTCCTTAGAGTTTCATCGTACCCATGTATATTTTGAAATCGAAAAATCAAGGAAAATTCTACTAGTCAAATTTAGAACGCATGTATTACAACTAATGTATATTTTTGATCAACATTGGAAAATTTGACCTTCAATCGTTTTCGCGGAAACCCTTAATTCAAAAATTTTCAATTTTTAATTCATCAGCAAGTGAATTTGAATTTCAAGAAGATATATTTAATAAATAGTGAAATTGAATTTCAACTTCTGCGATATAAAAATTAAAAAATATTTTTTATGAGTATAAATTATTAATGGAACCAAGTTAGGAAATATGTGCGTATTTTCTCTCATACAGATTTCCCATAGCAATTTTGGGTAAGTTTTGTACTGGTATTGACGGTAAATATACTTATAATTTTTACATCAAAAGCTAACCTAAGTTTTAAAAATATTCTTGCATGCAGCAGCGTAAAATCTAATTGTAACAAATTCTCATATAAAAGAGGCGGCAAATTTGAATTTGGGAAAAGAACTAAATATTCCTTTGTTTCCATACTTAATAAAGTTTTTTTGTTTTTCGTTCTCAAATTCTGGAAAATTTCAAATGGTGTTTCTACTTACAGCTGATTCGAAAGTAAATGCAATTGAAAACTTACCTAAAAAAAAATGAAAAAATTTAAGTAACATTAAATTGACAAGTGCTTATAATATACCTTATAAAATTAAAAAGCAAATGCATTTCGTCTCAATGTTACAAAATGTTATACCTACTGCAAGAACATTCAACTTCACTCGCTTCAACATTGTCTTCTTAATTTATTTAATACAGTCATAAAAAAGACAGTGCAACGAGATAGATTCTGTATTAAATAGTCAACATTTTAAAATTTCTTTGCAAGTGAAAACTGATAAGTTATAAATGTTTTTATTTGTTTCAAGATAATATGGTAGATTAAACTGCAAGTTCAAACAAAACTACGGTTGCATTAGCCAAATATGTGCAAAATTTGCTAATCTGCATCAGTCTTTTATTACAATTTGTCTAAAGTCATTTAAGTTACTTGCATAACTCAGAAAGAATAAGCAATGATAACAAAAGACTAGCGCGGAAAAACTGACGGCCATAAAACACAAGCCATAATTCTTGATTGCGCATAAATCTGTAGATTTGTTGTGTAGTACACATATCGTAGTGTAGTATAGTAAACATAGTAAACAGTGCAGTTGCACACTGTACACAAATTACTGCCATAACTTTTGTAAAAATGTACCAATCCAATCTATACCGTGTGTACCCGGCGCTATGTTTTTAAATATCCAAATATCATACAGTATTAAACCACATTCTGAATATCATTCAGTTTCAAAAAGCTTAAGAGCTTTATTATTTTAACTACTTTTATAAATTGGGGAAATGTTGAACAAATTTATTTGATACCAAATGTAGCTTTTTGATTAATATGAATTTTTCGCATGATTCAACTAGGGTAAGCTTTGATGAGCTTCAAAATGCCTGCGAATAGCCTATATGAGCTTGCTGCTTTTTGAACTACTCACTGTTTGAGATAAACTGCTAGATAACAGTGCCATAATGCTTTTTGTCACAGTTCCATAATACATTATCACTGCAATTAATCAAATGAGAATATGTACAATAAATAATATTAAACGTAGTTTTCATTTTAGGCGTAATTTAGACATTTCATGCTATGCATTTTGGAACATTGGAAATTCGTTTGAGTTTTCCGAGCAACTTTATTGCGAAAGGCTCGGTGATTTGCACACTACATAAATTAATTTTTAATTTAAATTTCAGGTAATGCAGAACGAATTTAAATTTCGGCATATAGGCTGTGTTAATTGTCCCCGAACAAGGAGCAGAGCATCTCAGGCAAGCTAAAATAGAGCAGCTGTCAAAAAAAGTCGAGCAAGCTAGAAGAATTGACAGGCAATTCTCGAGATTGATTGCTTTCCAGAATGGTCCAGTGAAATCCGACATAAAAATAGCGAAACTACGGAAAAATTAGGGGAAAGCTGAATTTTGGTGTGAACCTTGGCACTGGCGTGTTGAACAAAATGTCAAAAGTCCCCATCGATCCGAGTGCTGCGTTACTTTATATACGGAGTCTTCACGTCTTCAGAAAAACAATGTATGACTAATTTATAGCTTAACAATTTTTCAACGAAAAAGAGTGTATAACTTTTTCTTGTAACTATAAGCGTTTTTGCGATATATTGATCTACACATTCGCTATTAACAGCTTCCTCTTGCTCAACGGCATGTTGATATTATCCGATTTTGATTACGACTTGGCATGTTTGTGAGTTTGTTTTTCTATGTTTAAGAGGTGCGTAAAAAAAACATGCAAACAAACTTATCTACCAGACTCCAGGATAGGTGGAAAAGTGTGCTCCGAAAATTTTCCACCACCCGCCGCCCCCTTTGCCATAAAACTTGTAGGGACATCTGCTGTTCGCTACTCTCTTCTCGGAAATAAACCGTATTGCTGCATCATGTATGGGATATTCGACGAAGGAGTAGGACAAGACAAAAACATTACAGGTGAAGATAGGTTTTGTAACATATCATGGCCCTAGGAGTATGAAAAAGCAAGATAATATCATGGCATAATTCTGTAAACGCTCATTCTTGACATTGTAGGAGCTCAACTCGCTGCAGATTATCCCCGAATAAGTAGTTTTTTTACCAATCCTGTGATGACTGGATAGCGCCAAAGGGACATAACACGTCTCAAAACCAATTCGCACCTGAAATTACGTGACCTTGCCCTGATCGTTCATGGGATAAGACGATATGGAAAAAAAACTAAAAAACCATTTATTTCGGGGTGGTTCGTTTGCAGGAGTGGGTAGGGTGTGGGTGTAGGGCTAGTCCTGCGATGTCAAGAATAGGCCATTAGCAGGATAAAAACGGATCTTATCTTGTTTAACAGTGGGCGAGCTCATTTCTGAAGATTTGGGATGGAAGCTCAGGGATACCATTTTATTGAAAGGGGGGGGATAACTTTTCGGAGCACACTTTTCCATCTAACTGGAGTGTGGTAGATAAGTTTGTTTGCAAGTTTTTTTGTGCGCCTCTTAAACATAGAAAAATAAACTCACAAACATTCCAAGGCTTAATCAAAATCGGATAATATCAACATGCCGTTGAGAAAGAAGATGCTGTTAGTAGCGAATGCTTAGATCAATTTATCTCAAAAACGGTTATAGTTACAAAAGATTTATCATCTTTTTGTTGGAAGTTTGTTAAGCTACAAATTTGTCATACATTGTTTTTCTGAAGACGTGACGGTTACTGATATATTTAGGAAAGGTCACTTTCGGTGACCTTCGACCCCGTATATAAAGTAACGCAGCACTCGGATCGATGGGGACTTTTGGCATTTTGTTAACACGCCAGTGCCAAGGTTCACACCAAAATTCAGCTTTTCCCTAATTTTTCCGAAGCACCATGTTAAATTTCCCCGGACTAGAAGTTCAACCTGTAAATTCGCTAATAAAAAACTACTTCAGTCACAAATTTTTGTTGAACGTCGGTTCCGTAACAGTTGACAAGCAGTTGGTTGCTTGCACGAACTTGCTCCACCGAAAAAGGTAGAGCAGGAATCTTGCTCTAAATTGTTCTGGTTCAACTTAAAATAGGCCATGAAAGAGCAACTTCGGTCAAGTTAGAGCAAATGACTTGCGCATTAAACACATTTTACTGAGATATCTCAACCTAGCTCAACCTAAAGCAGCTGATGAAACGCAGCTAATTTTGAGTCGAAATGTTAAATTGGTTTGACACAATCGAAATAAAACATGGGCGCCCAAAAGAAGGTTGCCAAAAACGAGGATAATATATATGCTTGCAAACAATCTAGTGTGAAATATTATGAAACGATACTTGATTCATGAAAAGCAACTGAGACCAAGTTGAAATATAAACTTTTTCCGACTAAATTCGACGCGCAATTGATAAAAATGGTCTAAGGGTGCAAATTGGTAATGATGCTCTAATGACCTAGCACCAAATAAACTGCTAGTGAATTTGAACATTTATTATACTAATTTTGGAAATGTGCAATTTTATAACTGAATTCGACGCGCAATTGAACGTGAGAGTTTTTCTTTTCCAATAAAACCATATAACATTTCGGTCCCTTTGAATAACACACCTGCGAACGATTATAATCTGCAGTGGCATGCGATAAGCAAATCTTTTGTTATTCACACAAATCCATTGCATTTTCCCAGAAACTGCTCCTTGTATTTTATCGAAGGCTTTACATCACAGTTACATGTTTAGCATTGTGCCCTCCATTTAACATAAGCATGTTTGAGTTGGTTTATTATACCTTTATTACGATAATGCAGACTAAATCGAATAAGCACCCACTTTTTGCGCAATTATTTACAAGTCGTGATTGCCTTATCTAAGCCTCTAACTAGCATACGACATATTGACAGTGGCTTTGGAAACGGTTCACGTGATTTGTATATCTTTGAGTCTCGTTAGTTCGACGACTTGAGTGATATTATGAACTATGATACAATATTTAATGAGTATTGACGTTAGACGAAAGATTAAACAATGACTCGACAAAGTGTTTCATTTAATACCTGCAAATAAAATATGCAATTGTTATTCGCGTTTGCAACAATAGTAAAAGTCACCCAGTCACAATTCACGTGTTTTTATCTACTGCACGTTTTTTTTTCACCAAACTATCAACATCCGTTCTCGTGCAATTATCTCTTTTTCGGTGAAAAAACTAAAACAGGTTGTTGAGTTTAGCGTATCTAATCTTGACCATAATTTACGACAGGGTAGATCCAGTCGACTGTTTCTATTGTGATTTTTTCCGAATGGTTTGTTGCAATCTAGATTGATAATACGTGAAAAAAATGGTCTAAAAGGTGAGCGAACGCCAAATAAACTGGTAGTGTATTTGAAGATTTATGATACTGTTCGTAGAAATCTGCAGGTAAAGAATTTATAAAACGTTTCATTGTTTATTGGGATTATATCATTGAGAGAAGGAAATGTATCTTTTGTTGAGATTTAATTCAAAGTCAACTATAAAAAAAATGCAAGCTGCCAAACAGAAAACTCAAAATAGAGTGAAACCGTATTGCCGCAGAATTTTGAATTCGGTTAAATCAAATACGTAGTAAGTTTAGCTGGTTGAATATCATTGCGGATTCAAAATTGAATTTGCTTAAATTAAATAAAAATATTCTACTGAATTGGGTCATCATTTCTATACAATTCAGTTTGTGTCAATATTTTTCATCTTTGCATTATTTGATTTGCACGATTCCAGGTTTTCTGTGAACATGTATTCAATGCTAAATATAAAGATAAACTGAGTTTATACATCTTTCACTGGAAGACTGATCGATTGTATACATCTTTTGACCTATAAATATTTATTTCTAGTCGTTAAAGTTCGATTGACAGTGCTATCTTGTATTATAGAGGATGTCTTTAATATGATTCAACGGGGCGCTAAGTGGCACATGCGATGGGCGGGATAAACAATTATTGTCGATGGAAAAAAATTCGTAAAAAATTAATAGGAGTTGAATAAAAATTATATACTAGAATAGAAGATGTTAAGAGGACGATAGCCAAGAATCAATAAGGAGGTTTTACCATTCTCTTACCCAATCATCCTTTATTATTAGTAGGATGACTGCTACCACAATTACCACATTTTTGGTTCGTTTTTTTTTTTGTGTTGCAGTGCAGAAGAATATTTAGGGTCTTCTCAAATAACCGAAATTTTCGCATTAAGGATGTATATCTTTACCCTAATACTTTTGTGTTTAAGAGGTTTATTTGCATTTAATTTGCCTTAAGTGGTGTACCACTGCAAAATAGACCTCCTTTTATCACAATCACCTAACAATTGTGTAAACATCAACTTATCGTATTTAACCAAATATCAAATTAACTACTAATTACATTATGATTATAACCTTCAGCAGCGACATTTATCACTTCACACTTTAATTATTTCAACGAGTATATTGAATGTCTCATATTTCAATTGAGAGTGTTGCTCAAGTGGCCAACTGTTTATTGCACAATTCCATGCCATTATCCGATAACGATAAGAAAACTGATTGTTTTTAATATTCGTTCACTTGAAAGTTGCTCAAATTAATGCTACAGTGTACAACTGTAAAATTGCAATTGATTAGCTACACACATTTTTAATTTGACGAGATAAGTAGCATAATTAGATAAAACAGCTGTTTAAGTAGAAATAGGGACACCGTTATCGATCGCCTCTATGAAAAGAAAAGCGCGATTAAGAGCATAGATAGAGATGAAAATAGAAGGTAATACCTGAGAAGTAGCCTGGGTGTAAGGTTCCTATCAAAGTATGGTGAAGTTCAAATAATGTGTTTAAATTAAAAGTTAAAAAAATTAAAGGACTAAGTGAGTCCTTCAGAAAAAATCAGCTGTTTGGTAGTAACGAAAGGAAATGATAACCTAAGCGAAATTTAAAAGGAATGAATACTCTCTACTGATTTTTAATGATGCAAGCCACTGAATTGAAATTTTGAATTTATCTCAGCAAATGATCTTAAATCTAAGCTAATCTTGTGTTCCAATGTGTGGAATGAAAAGCTTCCCTTCAATTTATTTATTAAATATTACTCATACATTTCATTTAATTACTATTCATAGAACAAATTCTCTAAAAAAATTTTAATAAAAATGATAATTTGATGCTTTTTTTTATATAAGATCAGTAACATTAAAACCAAAAATTTTCCGAGAACTATAATCCTTTTAAATGCTATCAATATTACTTTCAACTAAATAATAAAAGCGATATTATCAGCGGCAGCAATTGAACCACAATCAACAACTGCCAACAAAATGCGTGCAAACAAAGTTTACCTACTTATTTTCCAGGAAACATTTGAAAATTTTCCATCCATAAAATACGGATTGATATAACAGATAGAACAATCAACTAGAAGAGCACGAGCTTTAATATTGGTAAATAATCTACCAACAATAATATTAGAGTTTACTTTTATCATTGAAAATATGGTGAGTTGAATGCCAGTTGCATGTGGTTTTGAACAATTCATGTCTTGTGCAAGCAGACATTTATTGTAAACCCCAATGAATTTTTCAATTAAACTGGCAATTGTGCTTCTGAGCTGGAAATTTCGTGTGTTTGAGGATTTGTATTATCTGACGTGACACACAGCCAGGTAGATTTTTATTTGGCCATTGTTCACAAGTTTGCATTTGTAAAGTATACATTTTTCGTTCCTGCAAATCATTTCTTTTAGCACTAAAAGAGTACAGTAAAAATATTTGGGAAACCTAAAAGCCATTTTTACTAATTTTCCCGCACTAAAGCGATGCAAATTTTTATTGATCGCTAGATTAAGCAACCGATAAAAATTTGTTTTTTTTGTTTTGTTTTTTGTTTTTCAAATATTTTCCCAGCACGCTTGTACTCATCCTATTATCATGCAACTTTGCGGACTATCATCTGCTTAATTTCAATCATTTGCGATTTAATTACTGATAATTATATATGTATTCAGGTTATATGGAAATTAGACACGTGAATAAATTAATTTTCAATGATTGAAAAACATGTGGCCCCATAGTCCTAATTCAAATGGTAATATAGGAATTTTTAGCTATGAAAAGCCTCATTGGTTAACATAATATATAGTAGAGCACCAGATTGTAATCACAAAAAGATTGTAGCACGTCGAAAAATGTTGGTATTGTTCAATTTTTTAATA
Source organism: Nemotelus nigrinus (assembly GCA_947369275.1). Taxonomy (NCBI): domain Eukaryota; kingdom Metazoa; phylum Arthropoda; class Insecta; order Diptera; family Stratiomyidae; genus Nemotelus; species Nemotelus nigrinus. The sequence continues at coordinate 210,862,993 of OX376373.1, forward strand.
ATCTATAAAACAATAGTAGCAAAATTTGGGTGAGCATAAGTGAAAGATCTAATCTTCACATATCTCTGGCACTCAGATAAATAAGAGAGCACCGTTTATTGATCTGAATTGAAATTTAAAACTAAAATTGTGTTCGAATGATAGCTAAAACATGGTATTTGTAGGCAGAGGTTAATGCACATACTTTTGCAATTTAATTTAATTATGCATGAGGACTATTTAGTTCATTTTCCAAGAAAAGCTTAAAGTGATTTGAAACTGACGATTGAACAGTTGGAGTCTGGTCAAATTTAAAAAAAAATAGTGTTTTTCGAAGAGAAAAAAAATATTTTATGTTATTATACTCTTTACATTTGAATGTCAATTTGAATCAACATTTGTTTATTGCTACTCAACGTTTACAGTCAAAAACAGATTAAGATAAATTAAGATAGATTTGAAATGTCTCAGCAAAACTATAAAAAAAACAAACTATAAAGCAATAAAACAAACTGCAAAACTATAAAAAACCTCGAACTAAAAATAAACTCCGAAAGAGCAGCAAGAGTGATGTACAAAGAGATTCAAGCTTTGCAACTGAAGACTCAAATCTGATCCATCATAATCGGGGAAAATGCGTTAGCTGTGGCGATATACAAACTTCAAACAACCGATGATGATTTTTTTTGTAATTTGAAAATTGTATCAAACACAGCCAATGTGAGGTCTAATGTTAGTTTAGCTACAAATGATAGTTAATGCGTATTTAGTTTTAACCATATTAAGCGTGTTTTTGTTAACTTACTTTTTCTAGATGAAGGCGCAAAACCACAGCTATATTTGATCAAAACCATAATTTTCTACAATGTTTTTTTTTGTATTATTATACTCTTTATGTTAGCAGGAAATTATAAATTATTGCATGGAAAAAAGTTGCTTCTAAACGTCTATCTAAGAATAATTTTTCACCAAAAAATACTGACTTGTGTCTCAAAAGGGAAACATACTATGTTAATTGATAACTGGTGCAAAGCTTACGGTGCAACTAAAAGTGTGTAGACGAGAGGTTGCTGTAGCTTGTGTAGTGCGTTACTGAGAGGAATTTTATGTAATCAGCCTAAAGAAGTCAGAACAATGTAGGAAGAAGCAGCTATAGTTGGAGTAATATGAGCAACATGCAAACCACTAAAATCTACTGATACAAATCTCTCTCATGTATGGGAATTCTTTTTAGGACTTGCTCTAATGCACTATATTTATTCATATTTATATTTAATATGAAACGTTCATTCAAATGATGAAAAGTGTTTTGGCAGAAACTGTTCTAAATTTCCAGGTTTATTTTCATATTTTAGGCAATTGAATAATGTGATCTGCTCACCTGAGATTTTTTGCATAAAATATGATTAAAAAATGAGCGCTATGTTTTATTTTCGTTTTTTCTTATTTCTTTTTCCCCTGATTAGCGAAAAATAGCACCGAGAAAATAAAATTTTCTTTATTTTTTCCCTTTCAGTTCAGTTTCTGAGGTTTTTAGAGGTGAATCCTGTTGTTGACGAAATCTCCTGCGAAAACGTTGGATTTTAAGTGATAAAGAATTATTAGATATGCACATAGAGTATTTTAAAGATTGAGTAACGTTGTTATATCTTATATACATATATATATAAATGACGCAAATATATATATAAATGACGCAAACTTATGATATACCTCAGAAGATTTTATGGGGCTGATTGTCTCTCTTTTACAAAAGTTTTTCACTGGCGAAAAAGGTGTCAAAGGTAGTTGTTACTGATATTGTCCCACAATACTTTTGGAAAAGTTGGAGAATCAAACTATTTAGACAATTTTTTTTTACTTATTTTATGACCCGCACTCTACCAAACTATGAACTAGAGACGTTGCAATTCAACAAGGCAAAATAATCCAAGCAGAGAGAATTATAGTTGAAGTCAAGTTTTGCTTAACTAAATTGGTATTGCTCAGCTGGATTAGATACCTAAAAGACAGGCGATTAATTTCTACAACAAGAGGTATTAAAGGCTTTTCGTTATCAGGTTAGGAAAAGAAAGTCTAAGAGGTGGGCTATCAAAACACTTTATCAAAACACTGCCCCGGCCTACAAATCACAGGACGTTTCATGCACAGTACATCATCGTGCTGGGAGACTCTTCTTACACATCTGACTTAACACTATGTATATGGTTTAATTTCCTTTCTATAAGTTCAGGTCATGAATGCTTTATGAAGAAATGATTTGAAACATTGTTCCTAGAAGTGGAAGATCGAATGGAGGAATGCAGGGAAATTTTAGGTGAAAAAATGCGAAAATATGGGAATTGATATTTTTTTTTGAAGTCAGTTTACTGTCCACCAAAGTTTTTTTTACATGAGACACTCGTATAACTAGAAAATATTTAGGCTGATTTTTTTTTAAAAAAAGGTTCAAAGCTAACCATAAGAAAAAGAGTAAGTGAGACGACTGAATCTTGTAGAACTCCAATAGAAAGTTCGGTCGAAATTTTGTTAAATATAACATGTATTACAAATTAGCAAAAATTCTTATCATTTTAAGAAGTGCGCAGCTTGTGTGCGAACAACAAAGAAAAAGAGAACTAAAAGCTGAAAGTTCACTTTAAAAACAAATGAGAATTTTGTATATATAAATAAAAGCTTGCACTTAAAATAGATATCGAGCTTTCAACGGCTTAAATCTCTTTTAAATCTAGAACAAAATTAAGTCAAACAACCAATAATTTTTCAATATTTTTCGTTTTGAAAAACAGTTAATATCAATAAAACGTGCATCTCCAAAACAAAGTTATTTACATTACTTTTGAATTCTGTAGAACTGGTGATCACTTGCTTAAATTATCCTTTATTGATAAATCTTCGAAACCACTGCTAATTCGAATTTCAGCACGATCATTTTGTTAGCGGTTATTATAATAGTAATTGTAAACATCATATGACTTCCAGAAGCATCTGAATCGCATGTCTGTTATTTTGAAAACAAAAACATTTCTTATTAAATCAAATCAACAACTGATCTAAATATCGCTATAAAGCTAATCAACAGCAGAATTTTTATTTAGTTTAGGCTAAATTCGCAAGACAGAAAGTTTTTCGATAAAAATTTGATAAAAAATAATATGATTTTTTTGTTAAGGTGACAGAAACTTGCATATTTCTTCAAATTCGATCATGATAAAAAATATTCCGATACGCATCTATCAGAATCGGTGGAGTCTTTTGATCTTTAGCATAAACTTAGTGAAGTCATCAATTACTTTTATTTCCTGCCCTAGATACTCCATTTATCTTTATTACATTCATTTTCAAATCTCGTTCGTACTCATAAAAAACTATCAAGCACCTTTGAAGCAGTTTATTACCTCAATAATACACCTAATTAATAAATCTATTGCGTCGTTACTCCCATTCCTGAAATCTTTGACCTTGACGTAACAATACCACTATTAATTTCAATTCCAAATGAAACCTGGTGTAAATTGTAAATACTCATTTATCTAGGAATCTATTCAATTTAATCTCCCTGTCTACAATTAACCCATTACAATGTACTTATCGAATGGAATCATGCTTTTATCACGCTACTTCACTTGCCGATTCACTGCGCGAAAACAATCAGACTTATCTGATTTATCTTGACTGATGCTGGGGCAAAATCCCGGCATGCTGAGACTGCGGTTCATCGAATGTCACTGCACAAACAATGGTTCTAGAGTAGCGGCATTCGGATGATTCTGTTTGGTTACATCGCGTTTTGATGGTTAAATTTTTTCGGGACGATGACAATGGATAATCGAGATTTATTTTATCAGTGTGTATACACAGTGGTGTTGAAATGGATAAAATTAAATATTTTTGCAAGATTTAAACTCAAATTTGGAGCAAGTGTGAATTTCGTCTAATTTATAGTCCATTTATGTTCCAAACAAACTCAAAGGTTGAAGAAGATAACCTTAATACTAAATAAAATCGAAACAAGTTTATCTTTTATGTTATCTGTAGAACGCCTACTGGATAAAAATATATTAGGCAATTTTTATAATTCGAGTACACACGATTTTTAAATCTAATAAGAAAATAAATAGGTATTTAGCTAATCCATCCATATCGAAATTTTTTTCAATTTATTTAACTTAACCTTGATAACATAATATAGGCGTCTGCCAAGGAATGCTGAAAACCTTTCAGTAAAATCGTAGGTATATTTGAAGCAAAATTTAACGGTTGATGTCGACAGAAGTCTCATTTCATAATTGATTTGCTTAGCAGGGAAATACTTTGATTTGGTTACTTTGATTTGGACTTGGACATGGACTTTGCTACTTTATTTTATTTATTCATCAAAGCAAATATGGAACATGCTTTGAGTCAACCAGCTATTTGATATAGTTTTACGAAAATAAATACCAGCCGCCTGAAAACGATTCGCTTAAGAATTTCAACTGAAAATTCTATATGGACTGCAAATCACAAAATCACGACTGAAAAACGCGACAAGTAAAGTAATAATATTGAGCTACTTCAAATCGAAATTGAATGTGTAGAATAAAATATAAGTATAATGATCATTATTTGCATGCTATTTATATTCGGTGTTTGATCAAATCCAAGGCTAAGATTCAGATAGTTTTTTCAAAAAAATATTTTTAATGCGTTCGAATATTCGGAAGCTTGTTTTTTAGTATCCTCGCGAAAAATTGGTATTCCCTCAATTCATATTTAAGTATGCCCTAATTTTTTTTACATCACATTATATGCCACGACGTTTAATACATTTGCTTTCTTAGTGAACCTCATAATTATTTAGCGCCTTTTGAGTGTTCCTGAAATTTTGCAACACATGCGTCTCAGATCTGTAGAACAAGTCGGTTATAGGAATCTGTATTCCACTAAGCTATTCTAGTTGGTAATGGTGGTCCAATATATTCGCACAGGTTTGATTGAATGATAGATTATGATTAAATGATAGATAGAATATATCTAAAGTATTTGATAAAGCATCCTTCACATAACATTTTCATAATAATTCTCAATAATCAAAAAACCCACTAAAAAGATATTTCTAAGATAATTCACAAACGAAAAGATAATTCTGAGATCAGACGTACTTTACATTTCTTTACCACAATATTGGCATTTATTGATTGATCTTTAAGCTTATTTATTGTATATGAAAAACTTCATGAAAATAAGGATAGCGTCTTGCTGGAAGGAATAATTAAATCAAAAGATCTGTTACCAACGTTCTCGAAAGCCACAGACCGCATTATCAATCATCAGAGAGAGAGAGAGGACAAAATCATCAGAGAAAAATGAAGAAAGAATCCGAAACATTGAGAGAGTACGAACCACATAGAAAGAGAGAAAATGAAAAATAGCGAAAGACCCTAAGCAATAGAAAGAGAGAAGAAAAAGCATGAAGAAGTAAGAGAAATGATAAATGAAGAGATTGGGTAATGAATCGAGGAAGATAAGACGAGAAAATAAGTGAAAACAAAGAAGAAGAGAGACGAAACAAGAAGAAAAGATCCAGTGCAAGAAGATTTATAGAGTAAAAAGAGATGATATAGAAAAGAAATCAGAGAGAAAGAGTACAAAGAAGAGAGACAGATTATTAAAAAGAGAGACACATCATGAAGAAGAGAGCCAAAGCAGGAAGAGCGATAGAATCGAAAGAGGCACAAAGTTAGGAGAAGATTAGACAAAATAAGCGAGAAGGACGAAGAAGAGGAATAACGGACGAAGAGGTACAAAAAAGGAAGAGGTACAAAGGAAGAAGAGGCACAAAGGAAAAAGAGGTGCAGAAAAATAAGAAGTACAAATTCAGCAGAGGTGCAAACGGTGAACATAGACAGTAGAAGAAAAGAGACAGAGGAAAAGAAGAGACAAAAGAAGAATAGAGATATAAGACGAAGAGAGGCACAAAAGCCGGTGAACAAGCGGAAGTGGGTAGTATGGAGCAAAGAGTGAGTTTAAGAAAAGAGTGAGAGAAAGAAAATAATGAGAGAAACAAAAGAATGAGAGGAATAAGAGCTTGAAAGGAAGAAGAAATTAATAGGAAGATGAAATTAATAGGAAGATGAAATTAACAGGAGAAAAAATGAGAAGAAGATTAAACTGAGGGAAAAATGAAAGTAAAAAGAAGAAGATAGATACAATGCTTATCAACTGATTTGGTACACTTTTAATAATTTAGGATTCCCCGAAAAAATGAATATAGTCCAAAACAAATGATTTGGCCCCTCCATAGCTCTTGAAATTTCTACAGAGTAAAGCAGACATATATAAATACTGATATAAAAATAGATCAACAATTAGCAAATAAAGTTGCACTCAAGACTTTCGAACTGTGAACTAGTGCATTGTGAAGACCAATAATTTTATTGCGGACAAGAGAAATCAGTTGTCAAATGAATTTTTCATAAAAGTGGAATAGAAATGAATTAGGTACTAAAATTATAGCAATACATGTTTTTAAAGTATGGTCACTTATTCATTTCATTTTTTGATATTTTATTATGACTTTATTTCAGCTTTAGAAACGTATTTATGCGTTCTCAACCGTCATTTTATGGTTTTGTTTTATTGCTCGATTCCTGTTTTTGCTCAATTTCTGTTTGTTGCGAAAGTTATGTCGTTTGTAACATTGCAAAGTGTTGACTATTTTTTTTCATTTTAATAATGCTTTGTGATTTGAAACTAGAAAAATAAACCAAACAAGCTTACACGTATTATTTGTGGTATTACCGATTTTTTTCCGAACACTTTAATGCAAACTAGCATTCCAATACTAACATCAAAACTTGCAATAGAATAAATAATCTAACGAAACATTTCAAGTTCAAGTCTCAGTTCTTACCTCATCTATTTGCGAACAAGCCCAACAAACCGCAAAGTTCAATAGTCTTTGATGCAATATAATAAAAAAATAAAAAAAAGTGAATTCAAGATTGTAATTAAAGTGACTAATGCCCGGAAGCGAACCTTGATATTGTCAAGCAAGTAGCTTTTGCATATGTATCAAACATTAAAAATTGCACGTGACTCAGTATTTCGAACGACAGTTTTAAAGTCTTACCACAAAATAACAACAATATCAAAACAAACCTGCTCGTATCAATGAACTTTACAGTCGAGATTTCATAATTTTGCGTCTGAAACGAAATACGAGTAGGAAATGCAAATCTAGAGGAAATTTCTGGGTATTCCCAGTATCTATCTGTTTGGTCTTCATATTATTTTCCGGAAAATCTTCGATTTGATGTGAATGTCTCGGTCAACTTGAAGATTTTCTGCGAATTTTCTCGAAGATTAACAATGTAAAAACGGTACTATCATAAACCGGTGAATGGTGTGTGGAAAGTTGTTTACGGTGTCTTTCAAGGTGTATTAGCTAAATGTCTTCTTTTCGGACAAAGTGAAACAAAGTCCATGATTTGAAAATGTTTGCAGATATGTATATACCTAGCAACGTCATAAAGCACAGATATAAATATCCAGACGTCTAAGTAGTATGTTACACGCATAGATAAGTGTAAATCGAAAAAACTACACAATATATGTACATACATATACAGTCATACAAAAAAGTATTCGTACAGCGGATTTCTTTCTATAATTTTATATTCATTTCAAAATATAAGGTATAATTATCCAAATAAAAACTTTCACAATTAGAAAATATCACATAAAATATAATACAGTTTTAATTGTAGTTTTAAAAAATTTGGAATTCGTTGGTTATAGTTGGATGATAAGCATAATACCGAGAGTCGTCTGAAAAATGGATACAAAAAACTATTCGTACACCTGGCATATGGATATTTTTATTTGGTAAACTTTTTATAAAATATCTGTATAATTACCGTAATTAGTACTTCGTCAGATTTTCTTTGGATTGTAAATTGCAATTAAGCGTCTTGGCATGGATTCAACTAAATTTCTTGTCACATCTGCTGTGATTGAACGCCAAACCTTCACAATCTCTTCTTTTAGAGTGGTTCGGTTAGTTATTTTAGCTAACTTAATTTTTTCTCGACCACATCCCACAAATTCTCGATGGCATTCACATCAGGCGATTGAAGTGGAGTTTTAAGCCGTTTTGGCGTATTATATTGCAGCCGAAGTCTGAATGAGAAGCTGAATGCTTCGGGTCGTTATCATGGACAAATATAAAATCATTTTTGATTCCCATTTTTTCTGCACTTGTACGGCGATGTTGCTTGAGAAAGTCTATATACACATCCTGGTTCACAATACCGTCGATAATGTGTATTTCACCAACTCCAAAAGCGCTCATACAAGCCCATACTAATATGGACCCACCTCCATGTTTAACAGTGGGACACAAATTTTGTACATCGAGTTCGGTATTTGGCTTCCGCCACACTATACAAAAGCCATCTGATTGAAAAATGTTAAATTTACTTTCATCAGCAAATAAAACTTTTTCCCAGAAGTCTATTCAATGATTTCGCATCGTTTTAGCGAATTCTAATCGATCCTTCCTATTTTTTTCGCTTTTGTAATCTTTTCTTCTAGCTATTCGAGAGTTGTAGCCAGCACGACGGACAACATTTCTGATTGTTTCTGCAGACACGTCTATTTTATTTGTTTCCTCTACCTCTGCTGCAATTGCTGAAGCTGTTATTTTCGGATTTTGTCTCACTTTTCTACATATACTGCGTTCATTTTTGGCCGTTAATAATGTTGGTCGTCCTGATCTTGGTTGATTCGTAAGACTTCTCATGACGCAATATCTATTAATGATGCTTTGAACGGCTGAGCGTGGTCTCCCAAATATAACGCTGATTTCACGCAATGATTTGCATTGATTGGGCAAGGAAAAAAAAATAAAGTTAGCTAAAATAACTAACCGAACCACTTTAAAAGAAGAGATTGTGAAGGCTTGGCGTTCAATCACAGCAGATGTGACAAGAAATTTAGTTGAATCCATGCCAAGATGCTTAAATGCAATTCTACAATCCAAAGGCAATCCGACGAAGTACTAATTACGGTAATTATACAGATATTTTATAAAAAGTTTACCAAATAAAAATATCCATATGCCAGGTGTACGAATAGTTTTTTGTATCCATTTTCCAGACGACTCTCGGTATTATGCTTATCATCCAACTATAACCAACGAATTCCAAATTTTTTAAAACTACAATTAAAACTGTATTATATTTTATGTGATATTTTCTAATGGTGAAAGTTTTTATTTTGATAATTATTCCTTATATTTTGAAATGAATATAAAATTATAGAAAGAAATCCGCTGTACGAATACTTTTTTGTATGACTGTATGTACATATGTATAAGCTTTTCTCATCGTTGATGGGAAAAGTTTTTGAGCCAGATACTAACCTGACTCAAACCTGCATTTCCATTATATGTGGAAGGTAAATAATAGAATGTGATATTTACAAATAATCATGAAAATAATCCATAAACAATCCTACATCCACCCCATTCATTTATTGTACTCACTTGAACCTTTCGAGGAGTTCTGAGTAAACCATCACAGTGCATACACACCTGACGTCAGACTGAACCTTGAAATTGTGAAGTGTTTTTGGCAGATACAACATTCCGTACAGACATACAACACATCTACATACATATATCCAATAGCTGCTTCATATTTAACGACACTAGCTATTTGTTATTGACAATATATGAGCTCGCCCCGCAATACCGGGATCATGTTCTCAGACCGGTTTGTTGTTATAAACAATGAAGCTGAGATTACCGGCACGCACTCGCAATTTTTATTGTGTAATTATGAAACCTGGTCAGGTATCACGAGTTGACACACACGCAGGAGGGCTAAAGCGCGAAGAACGCAATCATAGATACGTAAAATCGTAATATGCACATCGACATGAAGTCTACGTGCGCGGTTGCGAATGCGACAATTCCGCCTTAAGTGCAATAACTGCATCACTTTTGCATCGCGATCTATTGCACTCGAGATGGGGATCGAGCCGGTATCATTGCGGATTATTAGACGCATGCAAGAGTGATTGCAGTGGAGCAAGCGTGCAACTGCATCTATAGTTTGATGGGTGACAACTGACGGTATCTCTCGGAAATACGAATTAGAGATGAACTCAACTTAATTCAATTTATTTATGCATGTAGGTATTCTTGAAATAGTTTAGTAATTGAACTGCGGAAATTATTCAAGAATGCACCTTGGAAACAACATATTGAGGACCTTGTCAATTAAATGAATATGTGGATTACTTAGGGATGTTTGAACGATATTATTTTGATGGAACATCGAAAAATTCTAATATAATGTTGATATTTGGCAAAAAAAAACATCTACAAAATTAGTTTGACTTTAATTAGACTAATCTGAATTCAAATACAACGTTTAAAGTCATTTTGATGGATGTTACTGGAAGAAAGTCCTTGAATTTCAGGGTTTTCTAAATGAACTTAACTTCTTTTTTATTTGAATTTGATGTAGACACAAAAAAAAACCTGTGACTAGAATATTTTCAAATTAATATTCATAAGCCTTCTGAAAAAAAAACAAATGCAAATAACCGACCCCGAAATGAAAGCGAATAAATTAGAACCAGTCTACAAAGAATAAAAGTGCTCTAACCGGCATCAACCACGTTCATCCGGTCATCGCGTCGCAGATAAAATTTTCTAACCAGAGAGTATAATACCCTCAAAGATGTTTATGGCTTACTCAGTATGCTAGGCAAATCAAATCTATTCAATTTAATTTTTTTCAACATTCACATTCCGTTTATACTAATTGAAGTAGCAAAAGCTACGCACAAAAGAAAATTAGTGAGAAAAGTATGTATGTAGGCTGTTGCCAATCAAATATAGTAGATGAAGGAAATAGCCAATTTGAATATGTTTCGCACAAAGTGAGTTTGAATTGAGACGGTGTCTGAAAAAAGTGGACGTGTGAGCTAATTTTGCGTGTACAGAAGTTTCAAGAACTGAAGTTGCAAAGTAATCACAGTAAGAAGACAGCTGAATATTCAAAATTTGTGTTTCGTAATTTTTGAGTTGATTAATAATAATGTGGTGTGTAGCGAAAATGGCAGATTTTGTCCGAGCAGAAAAAATTAGTTCAAAGTATTTTTAGTGCCAACTACTGAAAATTCAAATTAATTTTGAAATATTTTTTATTTATTTGAGATATCCTTGCGAATTGAATTGACAGTTGATTGTTTTATTTTGCGTTAAGTTTGTGAAAAGAGCTAAATCTACATTCAGAAGGAAGCGTCAGGAATTCTTGGAAAAAATAGAAAAACTATTATTGACCATAATTATGTACTCTTTGAAGGCACTAGGGGTAGTTGAAAAGGCTGCTAGTTGTGTTCGGAAAAGAGGCTCAATTTAGAAGCTGTGACGATCAAAGAATTACATCAATCATTTGAGAACCAGCGATTACCAAGCACCATTCTAAAATCATTTTATAGAGCTCGGATGAACCATCCAGCCGACAGTGTTGCCTATTACATTGGCAACTGTATTTTTACGGGCGTGACTTTTGGTGTGTACACGGAAAACAAATATTGGCTGACAAAGATAAATATTTTGCTTAAGGCCTTAAAGGATTAACGTGAAATATCGGACCTTGCCTTTGTATGGTGGAGTGTTGTTTCTGTACAACATATTATATTTAAAGCCATTTATATTTTACCCCAGCTTTTCGATGTAAATACTAAGAAAAAGGGGCCAGAGCACTATGTTATGATACTAAGGATTGTGAAATTTTGCAGTTCTTTTCGTGATTTTTTGTAGTTAGAAGTGTACTCCTAAATATGAAGCTTTTAGCTTTGAAAACGAATAGACGAATGTATTGTAAATATAATTGGCGAAATCTAGCCCGCTATCTAGGATTATTCCTATTTCATTATTACTGTTGATTGTCTACTGGGCTTTGCTTCTATTCATTCATATAGTAGCGAGATGCATCGGGACACCACTTAATGTTTTTTGATAGCACTTTTTGGGATTGAGTCACATGTTGTTGGTTTTATCCACAAAGACCAACCTTTTCAATCGCAATGTAATAGATGAAAATAATGAAAAGTATAAGACCCGGTACTGAGCCTTGCGGCGCTCTTGTTTTGGCATAGAATTTACAAGATTTGTATCCAAAAAGGACAACTTTCATATTTATTTTGGCGAGTTATGAGCGGAATTAGGCCATTTTATAATACGATCAATTTAGAAACTTCATAATTTCATTATTACCTTTAGGTTATAAATCGTCTTTCAAATTTTTCTGGGCTGTGAGATCAATTAAGATACATTTCTAATAACATGACACGCACTTATGCTGTGTTTATATGGAAAATAAATTTATCATGATTAGTATATTTTATCAAATCGCAAATTTTCTCTTTTCAGACTCAAAAATTACGCGCCGATCTGTTGCTAACAATATCTAGGTATTTACGAGGGATTGGGGAGATGCAAATAACATTTTTCGAGCTCTCTGAGAAAAAACAGAATAATTTACTAATGAGACCAGTACATTTTTCAACAGAAAACTCAACTATTTACTTTTTCTGCATTATCAACGGCGTTATTGCTTTTTCCACAATTAAAATGTTTATATATTAGGGATCACAGATTTGTTTTTATTTTTAAGCATATTTAAAAAGCGAACTCTATTATTAGTTAGAGTGAAAAAAAGTAAAAATATGTCAAAATTTGGCCAAGCATTGTAGACATTTTTAAGCAAAAACTACTCCGTTTTCGGAAAGACACTAAGCTTGACTCAGTAATTAATTTTGAAATACATGAGATTGTTTGGAAAATATCGAATCCTTGCTGCAGCAATTTTCAAGTACTGTAAATTCTTGCTGTTTATAATAGAAATGCCACTATTTTAAGGATATTGTTACTTAGAATAACGAAGCAGGTAATATTAGTGTGTGATACTATAAATATTTTGAGATTTGAATCATTTTAAATCATTCAACGTTAAGATGGAAAAAATGTTATACTTGCAGGAGAGTATTTGATCTTCAAAACGACAATAATATTTTTCTTCGTATGTATGAAGACTTACTGATTTCTTGATTTTTAAGCAGTAATTAAATTGGAACTTCATACAGCCAATCACGACTGAAGCTTCAAAGACCACAATTAAGAAGAAAAACTACGATTTGAGCCCGTAATTTGGCGTAATGAAAATTAATGAAAAAATAAAATGTGTGGGTAGACTTACATATTTCGAAACAAAAAAGTCACTGAAGAGCATATACTTTTTTGTACCTAATGAGAATGTTTTTCAGCAACTGTGACAAACTAATATTTCAATTGCATGTAAAAAAATTTAAATAGCAAAAAATTCACGTTCAGATGACAAATATTAAACTTTGAAATAAAAAATCAGATTTCATAAGAACAAAGTCTTTGCAAAATCGAGCTATGTCTTTGAAATTGAGTCAATCGACTCCATCATTCAAAAAATTTCCAATTTCAAAAATTGTTTTTAGCACTTAAATAATCCTATTAGCTATTCTTTGCATGTATCCACGTAAGTGGTGTCTACTACGTGACAGGTACCCCAAAACAGATATCGATTCAATGAATAACGAGCAGCACTCACAGATACCGCCCGTTTATTGTTCTGTGTACTGGCTCAACATGAATAACTGAAGAAGATTGTATCAAATAATTGTTAGCCAAGATCCTGTTGCTTAAAATAAGTAATGAACGTAAACTTCATTTCTAGGTCCACGGAAATTGTTATTTTCATCTAGATAACGATTTTTAAGCTTGATCCGCAATTAACTTTTGTCATCAAACGCGTCAACATTTGCATCGCTCTCAAAAGATGCAGTACATTTAATTTGCGAAAAATAGTACAAGGTCTAAGACAACCTGACATTCGCTAATTTGAAACTAGCAGATTGGTGTAAACGACTTAAATTGGAATTTGAAGGAGAAAGTGCATAATGTGTTATTAGAAAGATGTGACAGTGATACATTGAATTGGATGCATATTATAGAGGATATTTTCATCGAATGACTTAGACAGTTTCATTTAATCTTTAATAAAGAGATAAAAGAGTGAATTGTGTTCAAACGTTTATTAGCTTTAGTGCGCAAAATATTTCCAATATTTTTCTAGTTTACTTCCCAACATATTGAATAATTTTTAAATATTTTCTCTTTATTTTTATTAATGTTGCCGTTATTTTTTTAAATCTTGCATTGCTTACATTTCTACAGCCGATGGAGGAATAATCCAAACACTAGCAAACGTTTAAAAAGGATCCGTCATTCTAATCTAGACGGAAAAGTGGAATTCAGTCTTTTTTAAACACTTGCTCAAAGCATTTACTTAATGATGACGAAAAATCAAATCTAAGAAATAGTTCTTGGCAAATCGACCGTAACATTTTAGCACTTTATGAAAACCATGAATGAAAAAAAAATACGTATTTAAACACGATATATTTAAATTGATTCATACTCAAATGGTAGAATTTTAAGCAGGATGAATGTTTTTTATTTAAATACCAAGTATATGAAGCATTTAAGTAAACATTAGTATTCAAACAAATTACAAAACGTTTCATGAATAATCGTGGATTTGTCAGGCAAGTTCCTCGTAGATTTCGCATGAGCATCAACGATAATCTGTTGATTCTACTAAAGATTTTCTAATTCACGTCAATTAGATACCATCTCATAATATTTACATAGACCGGCTACCGGCATAGTGATAGAAATTACTTGACTCACGCGACAATCTCACGCAATCATCTGAATCGAAACCATGAACATATTATTACACTGTCGATTTCATCGGGTTTCATATAAGAAGAATTCTAAATACACAAGTTTTTTTTTTTTTTTAAATAATTCATCTGGAACTTACTTGGCATTCCGCTAGGCTTCTCTTCGGTGGTGGTACAGGTGAATTCTTTGAGGGTTGTCATTTTTTTAAATTATATTTAAGAGCACTGGAGTATTTGAAGCAGTTGTGAAAATCTAAACAAAAATACTGGAAGTTGAACTTTCTACTGAATTTTCACTAGGTTTTTTTCCGGCAAAAATTTATTCCGAAACAATGCATCAAATGTTACCGGCAGCTATGATTATTCTTAATTTTTTCAATGATTTTTGTCACAAATCTTTGAAGATCAGTTTCAAGTTTACACAGCCCATAGTTCAATCTTAGTAGGGCTCGAATTTCACTATTCGATTACAAAAGATTCCGCAGATTTAAAAAAATATCTAAAACCACGAAACGTTACAACACAGTTCAATTCGCAAAAACTGATTATATTCTGTCTTAGGAAGATACTTCGACTCGCGAACAATACTAACTTCAACTTCACCTTTATTTCGCGTTTTCGTTAGCTTTTTTCCCTGTTTTCTCTCGCTTTCGTGATTGATTCAAGACTGATTCGAACTGATCGCAATACCGGAGACTATATTACAGATATGTGTAGTGTGTTGACTTAACAATCGTTATGTCGAAAGGTGGTCGGTCGTCGGTGTGGTAAACACAGTAAATCGACGATGATTTACACCTTTACTCGTTTTGCTATCGGCTTTCGTAAAACTGCGAACAAGCTACCTAGATCTGACTGGCTTAGCTGACTGCGAATCTGAAACAGAAAAATAAATTCAGATAAAAAAATACAATAACAATTATCACAGACTTATTATAGTAGTAATCATTGAGACATGATTATGGTTGAGATAAAATATCTATGGCAAAAACGATTGAGAAAAAATACGGTATGCGTAGGTACGGTGGAATTCAGTTGTAGAATGTATTGTGTTTAGTAGAGGAAATGGAAAGCAAGCATATGGACAATTGTTCGTTTCGAATAAAATGGTTCATTAACAGCTTTTGAAACGGTAAATATTTGATTGAGAATTATTGTTTCAGTCGTATTTTCGGTATTTGCAGCAATCAATCAATATGTTTCCACGGGTACCTGTTACCAAAACACAATCATCCAAGATATATGAAAAATAATATGATATATAAATCAGAAAAGATATATACTGAGCTTCACGAGCTTTCATCATCAAGTAACCTTTAAGTAAACACATATTATTTTATTTTGAAAAAAATAGTAAAATATATTTTTTTCAATATTATTTTGTAAATTTTTTAGCTCATTAGTTTCGTGTGCTAGATAATTAAATTTATTTTTCCACCGAAAGGTGGTATTTAATTTATTTAATAACAGATTTTCGTTGAATTTGGATAAATTATTCAATCAACTTTTTCGGTTTCATTTTCGTTCTATCATGCTTCTGCTTGTCAGATGCATCCCTCATTAAATGCATATGTAGCCATGAAACGTATATCAAGCTTTCTACGATGCATTTTTGTTGAACAGTAAGCATAATTTAAACAGCTAAAGTGATTATATTACACGTTAGTTAAGTTTTGGTTTTAACAGTGCAGTAGAGTCTAGTATCGGATAACGCAGCCTGCAAATATGAGACTGCACTACTTGGTGTGAGTTGCTCAGCGACTGCGATTATGAAGCTACAGTACACTCCCTGAATGATGCCTTAATAATCCGATGCATGGATGCTACTGGCATCTAAACAGTAAACAACCTTTTCAAAAAACAATGCGTTTCACTAATTTTGAGATATTTGAAAATTTACTGCACTATTCTAACATGCGAAAAACGTGTTCACCAAAATCAATGAAATTTCGATCCTCTTCATTAATGAGTCAATCAGGTCTATAACAATATCGGAGGCTACTGTTTTGAATATTAATAGCTCGAATACAAGTGCTAATGAGAAGAAATGAGTTATAAACAAACATTTTGTGACGGCAAAAACTGTTAAATAAATATTGATTGCTCTTCATCGATACATTATGTGAATTAGATGAAAGTCATGCCAAAATCAATATGTGAGCTGGGTGAAAATTGTTGACACTGCTGTAGGCTATTCTTTCTCCAAACAAGGTATTATTGAATGTAAATTGAAAATAAGTTTCGAAAATGCATATTCACAAGTGTATTCGAAAAAGTGTTAAAATATTTTGATAAAATAAGTTAATTTAAAAATAAAACGCTTGGCGCCAAATGGTGTGAAAGAGATAATTTATGTTTGGGGAAGATCACTGGAAATTTCCTGGTAGTATGATTACAATTGGTTTGGTATATTTATTTCCCTTCTGAAAATATTGCCATTCCCATTCCCATATTTCTCATAAGTCATCAACCAAAGTATTAAGGGAGCCAATCTTTTGGGTGCCTAATTCGAGTGAGCTGAAATTTTCGGAGAACATGGATGTGTATAAGGAGTAGATTTAACTCTTTGGAAGCGACGGATATTTTAGTAAATTTTGTTGTACCCATATATTTCTATGCTATTAACGAATGTTTAAATTTTCCAAGTTATGGAAGTTTTTCGGATGGGAAACATTTTTCTACCCTAGTAACTTTCGGTGAAATCATCGGATAAAAATGAAATTCAAAGGATTAAGCTGTTGTGGCAAACTTTTGGTTACAGGGCTGGTAAAGTATTGCAACGACTGAGTCATTCCATCATTTATGTTGTATATGAGTAATATTTGGGATATATGGGAAATAGATAAAGAATGGGGTATAGTTCACTTTCCGAAATTTTTCGAGTGATTGCCTTGAAAACACTTCGATGCACTCTTTGAAGTAAAGTGGTACATAGCCTTCGAAACAGTTTGTTGTAATAAGGACTACGTGTGATAGAATATGAATTTTTATGATTCCTCTAGTTGTCTTCGAAAATCAGTGTTTCTAGCGGTTTCCATGCGCGAGAGTTTTTTTCTCTATTTCGCTCATAATGGGAGTGTGAGCTGGATGACGTTTTGTCCTTTTGTCATTCTTCATATCCATTTATGGCCATGAAGATGTCTTTTCAAAAAATTGACCTCATAGCCGGCACACTATCTTCTTACTATTGACACATCGACATCATTAATACTAAAATCGGAGATAAGTAAGAACGAATATGATAAGAAAACTACGTTCCACTTTAGCAGATTTTTGTGCTAACTTGCCCTCTAGCACATTTTTTAGCACATTTACATCCGATGTTCTATGCCACTACGTATCATATAAAACATATTTTTTGTGTATTACTCCTTTCGTTATTAAATAGATTTTCATGCTACTGAATCTTAAAGTGTCAATAATCGTAGAGGAGACTGCATTTGGGCATTGAAGGAAGCGTAAGTCGATCAGCTCAACTAAGTATTTCATTTTTTTAACGACCGGAAAACGGAAGCAATTTTGAAGAGTTAAATTTTGATTCCAGACGTTGCTCAATAAAAAAAACGGTGGATCTGGTTTAAAAACAGAAAATAACTTGCTATTCAACAAAAATGTTGATATTACGAGTTAATATTCTTATAATCTGTAAATGCTATAATTTCAGTTATTTTCTTTTTTATTTCAGATAATTTCTTCTAGTCATGGTACAGAAATAGTAGTGGATACAGGTTTTTCCAAGAAGCAGTTTTTGCCAGGATTGCAGTGAAGGGTATGAAAGGCATTGAGTTAGGAATTTTCTGATGCTAGGTTTCTAAGATTCAACAAAGCTACTGAAGACATTATTATATGCTTTGAATGTATTAAGGAACATTAAAGTGACACTATTGAATATAGTTAGATTAAAATGATACTATTGAAAGAAGTAAACAAATTTTTAAATAATATTCATTGTTGACTTGAATTAAAAATGAATATTGCAATTCAACCTCACCAGTCAAGTGTCTAAAACAGCATCACAAAATAATCAGTGAATGCATTTGATTTTTAAGAATATTTAATTACTGTCGAGATTATTTTAATTTGCAGATTAAGATATGAAATTTCAAAACAAGTTCAAAGAATAAAGTGAACTCGTAGTAACATTAGAAATTAAAAACACAAAAAAAATAGTTTTGCTCATAACATTAATACATAATAATTTGTCTAAAAAAATGTTTAGAGCATGAACGTAAATTATTAAATAATATTTTTAGGTTTTATTTATGTCTTTTCATAAGGATGCGGCTTCCATTTCGGTGACTTCGTAGAGAGTTTTTTTGCTTAGCTTTGTGTCAGCTCTCTGACCAATTAGTCGAAATAGACAGTAAACAATATGCGTAGTATTGCCACTATGCTTTAAGCGATGTTCACTGTGATGGTGACCTTTTGTCATTTCATAAACTAAAATGTTTTATTATTCAATAAAATCAGAGTTTACCTGGATAATGATGCTTTAGCATGAGCAAATAAAATCGGGAGCATACTGAGCGTCAGGTAACTGAAAAAAAAAAACTAAAAAAAGAAGACTGCTGGTTTTTTGCTCGCCATTCGGAAATATTAGCTGTCAAAGGCGGGTATAGTATTTTAACATAGTAAAGTATTTTAAGAAAATAAAGTATCTTTTGCCTGGTTAAATCTTTAAATCTTACGTACTGTTGCTAATTTTCATGGAAAAAATTGACGTGCTGGCTTCAATAGTAACTCGAATAGGCTTGTGTTTGCAAATGCAAACTTTTTGATATAAAATAACAATTTCAACACGTTCAGAGCCTTGGACACTTTAAAAATAGAAGACTTGTTTTCTCGTAAATAATTGCTTAAGTTCTTCAGTTTCTACTTTTTGTAGATCGTTTTCATTCGAGATGTGTTTTTCTCCAAAAGTAATTGAAACCGAAATCATAAAAATTGCGAGATGTTTATATTCACAGGCAATAAACAAACCACATTAAACAAATTTAATCTCAATCTATCTAAATGTTTTTGTTTCATATGGACGTAAAAAGCAAATTTTGGGTATTTCTGGTTAAATAAGTTGGTAAAGATAAAAAGACTTCATCTGTTGGTCGGTTAATGACTTTGACATAGATTTCAAGTAAATATTGGGGTATCAAACATCTTAAAACAGAAATATAACTAACCTTTTTTAATAATTCAAGATCATTATTATTGAAGAAATGTAGCTGTTGATTAATTAAGCTGCTAAGGTTAAGATTAAAAAAACTAGGTATTTTTAGTGAACTTTTATCATTTTACAAATACGAAAGCACAAAAAATACATTTATTTTAGAATCTATGGCTACGATATCGATATAAAAAATTGAATTATTTCAATCGCAATAATTTCGTGAAAAATTAGGTCTTTGTCAAATATTTTCTAGCAAATTACTATTCAATTCTACATCATATCATATATCAAGTCTTATGAGAAGCCTACTTTCGACGGAAGGATGATGGATGCTATAATGCTAATGGTCTATATACCGCTATGAATAATCTACGACATGTTATACTAGTTGAATTAAATACTCATTTGCTTAAGATTCGGCTATCAGAAAATGCTGATAGATGTGTATTTTGTATTTAATCCCTTATTTCTACCAGATTCATCTCTATTGCCTTCAAATACAACTTTGACTTCGCAAGAAAACATCAACGTAGAAAAATGAATAAAAGTAATTTAGTTAATATTTTCAACCGCTTTGCATGAAAAATGCCTACGATCAGAATACTTTTAATTGATTTTCCATTGGTAATTGCGTTTTTTGGTTGAATCAAACAAAAAACTAGATTGGAATTGTTTTTTCGGGATGATTAAAATTGAAAATTTTTTATTTATCTTGAAAATTTTTTATTTGACAAAGTGGTTTCGAAAGCATGCACTGATTCTCATCAGACACCAGCACACAGTGCATACTTGACTGGTGTGACCACTTGCAGTTGGAAATCATTAATTGTTAATTACGCTGGTTGTGACAAATTTTAACATCTCCGACTTATATCCATGGAAATAATTTACTCATAAAGGTTATTGATTTCCCGCAAAAACAATTCTAATTTGATTCTGCTTTCGGAGGCTTATTCCGCAAAACGATCGAGTTTCCCGTATCAATTGCTTTGATAAGCTTTAGAGACGATATACGTTGTCTATGCGATTATAGACAAGAAGGGAACCGTGATCACAAATCAATAACCTTTATGAAAAAACAAATCTACAAACAAGTAAACAAATAACATGATGCCGGTTTATTTTGGGAAAAATTATGATCCTGACAATAATATAAATTGCTACAAATTTTTTTTTTCAGTGTTTTAGTATTTTTGGTATAAAAATCCACCGTTTTAATAAATGGGCATATGTACGTAACCCAACAATGTGCCGGTGATATTTTTGCAGCGCAGATATAATTCAACGACACATATTCGAAATATTCACTTAGCCGCAAGATAATGATGACAAAAAACCAATACAAAAGTTACAAATCATAATTATTACTTCGCATAACACTTCATAAACATATCTATTATTCTGTAAGCTTAGCTCTCGTTAGTTTCATACTTGTCTCTTCGCTTTTCATGTTGCGTCCCTACACTGCTCTACCCCAGCAGCAGACAGGTTTTCTGCTGTTATTTCCGATGAGACCACACTGTAATTCGTTTCTAATGTTGCGATACCGAACTTTGTTCATTTTTATACGATTTAACCAAATTACTACCTGTTTTTTATCTAATACTTGTCGCCAAGTAAATAAAAACAAATTAATTGAACGGGGCTTACAGTAATCAAACTATCTGGCCAATCTGGTTTGCAAGGTCTCAGGGTAAGGAAATCAGTAATTAAAATTATTATCGAGGAGCGTCGCTCTTGATGAGTTTCGAAAGATGTGATGTAATGAATTTGGAAAAAAAATCATCGTATCCAAACTATACTGAGATTCAAAAATAACAGGAACGTGATTTGGCCAAGCAGAAACGAGGTTTGGATGCACTAGCGTTTGCATGAATCTGCTGTAAAATATTAATTAGAAAGACATAATAAATTTTGTTTCAATGTGACTTTTATTTGTGTAAAATATGAGTTTTGTAGAAAATATGATTCGTTGAAAATTCCACAATGAATATCAAGCATATCTTTGTAAAGTTTCAATGCACGTCACATCTCTGAAATATTCACCAAAACGAAAAAGTTATCGAACATAAGTTTTGATAATATTTATTTATATATCAATCAAAATCTACATTAATTTTGTTCTAACGAATACTATAATTAATCATTGAAAACTTGTAGTGCTTAAGGCAACATAAAAAAATGCTAAAAAAATAAATTTTGTTAGTATATATAGCGAAGCGCCCCAAGGTCATTTTTTCTATGATTTTCGTTGACTTCGCGATATCGCTACATCAACTTAACCCAAAGTGTAGACAAAGATAAGTGAGTCATCTCCATTAAAAGAAGCAGAAAAACAGTTAGCCTTGGCAAAAAACAAAAAAAAAAAACAAAAAAATAGCTGTAAAAAAGTGTAGAATCTCTAAAAAAAGGTCCGAAAAAAATTCAACTGACACTAAAATTAATGAAAAATTTTGCCACATATTATGGCCTAGCTATACGACGAAATCCTGATTCAGTTGAAAATATGCGCAAGTAAATTTTGGCAGCATATTACCACAAAATTTCAACTGATGAGAACCCTCAACACTTTTATTGTCCTGTTGGAGAAACGTCTTGGTGTAACTGGCGCAAGGCGGAGGCGGCTGGTGATAATGCATTAAAAAATTTCAAGCATCCCCCACCTTTAGATGATGAGGTACAAGAAATTTTAAAGCCTATTTATGATGACTTATCATCAAAAGATTTATTAAAGCGCTGCTTGGGCAATTTTACGCAGAATAATAACGAAAGCTATAATTCTTGTGTTTGTAATTTGGCCCCCAAACATACTTTTTGTGGGAAAAACGTGCTAAATATGTTTGCAAATATTTCTGCATGTACATTTTATGAAGGATTTATGGCTATCTTGAAACTAATGCAAGTAATGGGAGTTGCGATTGGTGAACGTGCGCTGGAACATGCAGAACATAGAGATGCTGCAAGAATCAACCAGGCGGAAAAACACTAGACTGAGGCATCTAAAGAGGCCAGAACTGCTCGAAGGGAGCAAAAATCTTTGGAAGAGGGAGAGTGTGAGCAAGAAGAAGGTACATTGTATGGTCCAGGCATCGCAGATTCATTTTCGGTACGATTTATTGCAAAAAATATTGAATTTTAACTTTAAGCGCGATTTTCTCGAAACAACGTTTTTCAAGTTGGCGTGCATGATTAAGAAAAACAATATTATCCAATCGTTCTGAAATTTTAACACGTTAATCTCCACATATTAATGCTCAGAATGCACTACGGATGAAAAAATCGGCACTAAATTTTTTTAGTTATAACCGATTTTTGGGGAAAAATTTTCGAAAAAAAACCCCGCTATTTTGTTATTTTTCAACCAAAATTTTTTTTTTAGTTCATTTTAAGGCCGCTTTGATGTTGATCAAAACCCCGTTTTTGTTTGTTTTTTCAGACTTTCCTGAGGGCAGTTATCATGCACGCCAGGTTTTTTGGTGTATTTTCAAAAAAATTGTAGCAGACGACAGGGGCCACAAAACATTTTTAACAATTTTTTTAATGTAGTACAAAAGAAGTAAAGTATGTGTAAAAAGTTTCATTAAGGTATGTCTCTTTATTCAATTGAAAACAAGCCTTTGAAAAAAAACATTTTTTTTCAATTTGAAGGTGCTACGTCCCCTGAAGTATTCACGTCCTAGCTATTTTCCATTTTTGATATACTTCAGTTTTCTTAATCAACTATAGATATCAAAGCAAACCGCACATATTTAACAAGCTGCTAGGAAAGAAATTACGCTCAAAATACTAATGGTATTGAGAATAGACTGCTCAGACTACTCATATGATAATGTTGAGAATACTTTCAAATATTTTTCAGTGATGATACATGAAATGTTCCAGAAAAATCCTCAACGTCATAAAGAAAATATGTCACAATTGAGTAAACAATGATCTATTGCTCATTTATATGCAGAAAAAAGTAATGGCAAGACACCGGAACTAAAAAAAAAATATCCAGATGCTTTGAAATTGTGATATTATGAGTCTTGCAATACAAAGAGAAATTTCTATGGCAAGACACAACATTTTGTTTGTCAGTGAGCAAGAAAAAACGTATTTAAGCAGTCATTTTTTCAGCTTGTTTTTTTTTCTTCTATTCTTGAATCAATTTATATTTTTTACCAAGAGATATAGTCTAAATAAAAAAAAGCAAACAATATTTTCACTCTTTTAACTATTTATTTAAACTATACTTATCTAAAAACTATACTTATCTATGTGCACACAGATGTCATTATAGTTTTTTTTTGTTTAAAAAAGTAAAATATTAGGTTTGTTTTTTGCGTTTCGATCAATGGCAGCCTAGGGTAGGCAGCATTGAAAACAACAATAACTGAGGCAGGATGGTTGTTGTTTTCAATGTTGCCTACCCTAACCCGCGATTGATCGTAAACGCAGCTAATGATAATCCATTATAACTGCTTTGGAACAGTTCATACTAAACATATCTCTACATTTCGTCTGAGCTTTATCATTGTAGTATATTTTCTATGTCTTATTTTATAGACACAATCAAGGAAAAAAAATACTCTGCCTATGCAAAAATCAGCCGACACGTGCATACCATTGGTAAATGGTAAATCAGTTAACTTACAATAATTTACCCATGTAGCAAATTGCTTATTCATGACAGGTTAATAATGTTTGATCAATTTGACTTTTTTAATCCGTTTGAAATTTTCATAAATTTTACAGTTAAATGCTTTTGCAATGCATGAGAATGGAACAAAAAAATTAAGTTGTAAATATGTTCTTTTTTAGTATTTCAAAATCAATTTTTACAATTATGTCAATTTGGTAGTGTAAGCGTAGATTTAAGACGCGTCTCATTGATAAGATATAATAATAGGACGACAGCTTGTGAAACGTACAATATTTTATGTCAATATAAATTTAAAATAAAACAAGCAATGGTTGGAGAGTTGATATTTATTGATTACTTGAAATATATAAATACGTCGTAGCGTAAAGGTATTATGGGTTTTCCTAGCATTTTATCTCAAGTCGTGTCTAATTAAACTTGGATAAGTTGAAATGGTTCAAATGTATTTACACTGAAATATTACTGCTCTGAGACTATTATCAAGTGAAGTTATTAGATCGGCTGCAATCTCAAAACGAAAAAAAATGTATGCTTCTTTATAGCAAACAAGATAAATATTTGAAATGGAACAAGAAGGAAGTCACTACAGATTTTTACAGTTAACAAATAAACAATAGCGAACAGGTGTGTAAAAAACTCTAAATGGAAACAACAATTTCTTCAGATTTCTTTCTTTTCCATTCTCACATCAAAATAATGAAACGAAGAGTTCGGTTATAAATAATTCTCTTTTAATTTAGAACTTTAATGTGAATCCTTCAAAACATATACAAACAGAACTTTAAAGTGATATAAAATTAGCATTAGCGAAACAAATTCCAACAAAATTTCAATTAGAATAAAATAAAATCAATACATGCAATCATGCAACTTTAGAGGAATGGTATTGCTGACAAGGTCACAGATATATCACAGCCTATCACTGAGCTCCTTTCGAACATGTTTTTTTTTCGAATGATTCACCACAAAGACTTTCTAGTTGAACAAAATATTAGAAGTTTGGAAATGTCCTAATTGTCAAAACTTTTAAACGATTAATCATACAGCATGCGTCATTTCTTGTTTCGTCTTTCAATGTTAGGATTTCTCGAGGAAAAATGTGGTTTGAAAATTGTTTTTCATAATATAATTTTATCATAAATAATTGCTAGTCCCAAAAGGGCTGTAGTGCTATGAATTAATTATCAACTTGACTGCCGGGTTCAAAAAGGCAACAGAATGCAAATTTGAATTTTTGTGTCTATAATAACCATTTCAAAGTGAGTAGTTACCTAGACTTCTTTGAGGAAATTATCGGCTAAACAGAACATAAATTCAAATTGTATAGCCCCTTATACTTCGGACAAATATTTTGCCACTGTAGCATATGGAAACTGTAGTGCCATGACCAACAGAAAAACAGTTCAGAGCAAACTGACTTTTTCGAATTATCGGTCTTGAATTGAATCAGTGCCCAGTGTGACCACCAGCCCAGTTAAAATAATTAGAAACAAGGAGAGTAATGATTTTGCTATTTATTGGATGGAAGAAATTGTATCTAAAATAATGGAATTGCATTTTTTTTATGAACAGACATAAAAGAACGAAAAATGTAAAATATTACTAATAAATTATGTTTCTTTTAAGTTTTTGGCTCAAATCGAATTATGATGATTAAATAAGACCGGTGATTTGATGGAGTCAAATTTGCCGAAGTTCTATTGTTTATAGTTATACATCTAATGGATAATCATTTGAACAGTTTGAGTCAGAAAAATAAATAATTTATTCGTGTTTGTCTTTCGAATAATAAAGCTTGGATTTTTTCGTGCACTAAATTTTGTTCAAATACATAGTGCAATTCGTAAAACTTGAAATTTACAAAGGTGTAAATGGTTTGAGGATTATTACTAAAATGAGAGACATTTATACACAGGCCAAAAAACAATCTATAATGAACATTTTTTCAAAGAAAGATTTTGTTGCTGAAGACTGACGAATGAATTACACTAAAAATGGAGAAAATTTCTAAGTTTTCAGTTTTTAAATGACTGTGTCCCACTCATGCAAGAGAAATATATATTTATATATTGTTATTATTTTCCCAACCAGTAAGAATATTTTTTCTTAATTTTTTGCACCTTTAAGTGAGAATAATGGCATTTTTAATCATAAGTAGCTTCAGTTTGTTCTATAAACATTTATTGACCGCAGAATTAAGAAGTCTTTCGTATGTTTCTCCTTATTTGTCATATACTCTACTGGCTCAAAAGATCAATTTCGTTTGGTTTATCACGATATACAATCCGATAAATTTGAGTGGCTATACTTTTGAAAATTGTTGGTTCTCTTTTACGAATTTAATAATTCAGAATTCATTTATCCACATAATTATAAAACCCTATTTTTATTTCGTGTGTATTTTATGAAGAGTATCAACGTTTCTTATTAAAAAAACAAGACTATCTGATTAGCCAAAGATACCCCTTACAATCGCCTGAAAAACTAAGAAACTATACTTTTGCCCTTGTCAATGCCAACTTATTCTAATAAATACATTTTCCTGGAGATATAGTTTGATCAAATTCATAGACATTTTTATTTATTTTGTTAATATTTTTGGAGAATCAGTTAGATGAAATTATATTAGGTAGTTAATTCATTTTTTTATCATGCTTATAATTTATCATAATACTATTTTCAAGACAATCTTCCTTGATTTTTAAGCTTCAAGTAAACACTTGACGGATATGTCTTTATATCTTTGCATTTTTTTATTTCTTTAAAAAAAACAGCGAGCACATCAAATCGATGTCAAAAAATACAAATTGGAAATAGGTTTTGAAAAATTTAGTACTAGTTCAACATATGTCAACACTTTTAACTCTACTCTATGCACAATTTATAGTCAAATTTGACTTTGAAGATGACATTTTCAGCTAATATCAACAAGAGTTTTGTAAAAGTTCATTTCGGTAACATCGATTTTTCGAATTGAATTTTACAAAGCGAACAATTTTAACCTAAAATTTGTTTATTTGGTATTACAAATTCCTAATTTTTTGCTTATCTATATTTTATTGCATATTCCTGCTCTGTTTTCGGTTACTTTTAAGCACATAAGCTCTTTTATATTCCAGCTTGCTTTAGAGTCTGAGGGGCATAATAAAGACTAGCTGAAGTCTATTGACTTTGTTAGCTGCACTTAGGTACTGATATGACCAGATTTTTCTTATAAATATTGTACAACGATAAGGAAGTGTATTTTCACTAATAATTTCAATAAATCATTTCATTGGTCTCAAGGTCGCATTATAAAATTTATATCTAAGCTCATTATAAAATTTAAGTGAATTTCAGCAATCAATGCACGTCAGCAAGGGCAATTGATTGACTTAAACTATTTTAGGTACCCCATACTAAACAATTTTTCATTCAAATCATCAATTGCACTTTCGTCTAAACACTTCAAAAATTACACAGCTACACCCGTCAAACATAAATCCCTGTCTGTGCGACAACCTGTTTTAATGTTCACCACAAATCTTTCGCATCCGCTGCCAAAAATTGCAATAAAATGTCCGTATTGCCGAAATACAGTACTTTTCGAAATTATATAAACGATCTATTAATACTGCGAAACATGAAATCCATCAATGTCAAGTACGATTTTAAACAAGAATAACGCAATAGTGCATTTCATTCGTTTATTTATGAGTTCTAATTAAGATCCGGTTGTCAGCTTACTTGTTTACAGTGAGTCCATTTCAAGTTCATGTCTCCTGCAGAGTACATTGCATACGGTCGAGATGCAATAAATAATATTGCACTCGACAAGAAAGCAAATGCAAGTGTATGGCGGTATGCAAATACGTTGAAGCACTCAAGTGCTGTAACGATATTTGATGAATTTTCATGGATGAGTTGGAAATTAACACTCAACGGACGTGTTAAATTCTATGAAATAAAACTTTTAAATTTGTTTAACCCCGGTGTATAGACTATTTGTTGACGAAGTGATGAATTCAAGTAATTTAGATTGATCTTAATGTCAGAGCATATTCTTTTTTGCATTTAATAAGGTTTCCCAAGAGGCCTAATACAATAGTTTTTCCAATAGTTTTTTACAATAGTAATTTGTATATTTTTATATGTTTTAATATAAAAATACCGAGAAGTTGAAAAGTCGAAATATCCTACATACTCATAAATTCAGCCCATGCAAGACCTTGACATTGTCTGGTGAATTAATGATTTAATTGAACGAATTCATGTGTGACATCATTGTACATACCTAGATTTGCCTCAGTTCCAGGTGCTAATACATATGTACGTGTAATCGACGTTATCTTGGAACGAGTATAATTAAAGGAATAATCAGATTAAATTCATTTCAACATTCATGTAAGATTGTAAATTAAAGATATAAATTGATTCTTAGCTGTTGTGACTTGATCTTTCTGTGTAGTTTTAGGTAAGCCATAGAGATTTACGTAAAATTTCCAACTATATGACAATTAACTGACGCGCTCATTAGTATATTTTCACGTACACATTGTTGACTACTCAATAGCAAGGATGATGGTGATGAGCACTTCAGACGGAATACAAATCAAATTTCCGCTTTTAATTACGAGAAGTGGTGTGATTCAGTGAAGCGTGACAATAATACCGGCTATTAACTACACACTAACCCAATCCACGCATGGTGGCTTGAATACCGACATTTATATGGTATTACAACAATATTACAATGCTTCAGATTGAATGCGAGTGAGAAAAAAATAGTTTCGTTTACGGTACAGTTCAAGGCGAAATATTTCGATCGGTTTGTATGGTGTGGTTGATGATGAATTTAATGGATGAGTTTCGTAAACATGTCGATGTAATGAATGCAATCACGTGATGTTAATCAGCGTGAACTTGAAAGATTATTGAGGAGAGGACGATGAACCAGGAAAATATATGTCATTAAAACTGTAAAAGACACAGTAAGGATAATTAATTTGAATAATTCTGAATATAGTTTACCGGAATTTTGGGTAGGTTCAAGGAAAAGAAGTCTAATAGACGGAGTTTATAATAATGGCGAAACGAAATATTCAGGATATATGTACATACATATGTAATTAAGTGAAAACCAAAAAGTGGTCTGAAAATCCAACGATGAAATCACTTATTGAAAATTGTAGATATTTCATAATTATATTACAAATGCTTGAAAAAATCGAAACTTTAAATTCTTTTAAACTTTAAACTCCATTACAGAGAGTACGCTTTGGAAGCCTTTCAAGATATTGAAGGCGTCTTCAATAATGTGCATACAACAGCCATTATGAAGAGCCTTCGTGCAACCAAGTCCGATCCGGGTATTTGTAGCTGGATAAGCAACATGCTTAAGCAAAATCTCATATCAGCGGAGTGGGCAGGGGTGCAAATCATAAGGAAGGGTTTCTATGACCGCAAGGAGGGGTTCTATCTCTTGGCTATAAATTCAATTTTGAAAAGATTGGAAAGCAAGAGACTCACGGCTGTGGCCTATGCTGATGACACTGCGATCGTAGTCTCGCGTACATTTCCGCATACCCTTGGCTTAATCGAGTATGCTCTGGGGCTGGTCGAGGAGTGGGAGAATGCCGTGGACGTTGGCATCAGCTCCAACAATACTGATCTTGAGCTCTTCACAAGGAATTACAAAGCACCTGAAAAAAACCCCAATCAGGAAGGGCGGCGCACAAACTAAACCAAGTCAAGTCACAAACTAAGTACTTGGGACTTATTTTGAACAGCAAGTTCACATGCAAGGTGAATTTAGAGGAGAGAGTTAAGGTAGAAACACACTGCTGTCACGTCACGTGAGCTCACGTGCCGTCACATCAGCTAACCTCACGTGCCATAGATCTGCGTTTAACATGTAGCGTATATTTTTGAATGTCGTATATGGCGAAATCAGTACTGACTAATAAAAATTCGCATTATAAGTACATATATGACCATTGAGTGCAGCAAATATGTTTGTATATGCATTTTCTAATTGAAATGGTAGTTTTAGCCAGTTTTAGTCGATCAACTTAAATTAAGTGCAACTCACGTGAGCTGCTATCATGACACAAGTGTGTTTCCAAGCGTGAGCTCATGCCTCCACACGCATTACGTGACAAGGCGCGAGCTCACGTGACATAACAGCAATGTGTTTCTACCTTTAAGCGGACAAGCAACGCGATTTAAGCCAGCAAGAGGTAAAAGATAGGGTCTGAGCTCTGCTTTAACGCACCGGATATACATGGCGATAGTCTGGTGGCCAGCAGTAAATAAAATAAAGCCACACTTGCTGGCATGGCGAAAATATTTCAACGGTTGGCGGCTCTCTGCACTACAGGTGCCTTAACCTCGACCTTTTCGTCAGCTCTTAATCTCCGTCCGGTGGATCTCTTTGTTAGAGACACTACCGTAAAAGCTGCTTTTTAGCTTAGGCAATCGGCACATTATGCGTCAAGATCATTCGGTCACAGCAGTATTGAGCGGGGATACGCAAAAAGCCCTGACTACTTGGTCCCCACTCTGTGCTTCAAGCGAGGATATCAAGCGACTGTGGGAGATGGGCCACAAAAGAATCAGCAAATGGGCGTAGCAGCTCTTAGCATCTACACTGATGGCTCTAAAACAGCTGCAGGACTAGATCCTACAGTATATTCTGCAGATGTAGCTAGGGAAGCAGCTTTCAGGCTTCCTAATCACTATAGTATTTTCTAGGCGGATGTTTTTGCGATACGTAAAGCCGCGGATAGTTAAGCGGAAGCAAAACAACTGATATCTCCGACATATAAATCGAAATGTGTACTCGACTGCATTAAGGCCTTGAATAGACTGGGAAAAAACAGAAAAGTCAGATTTTTTCGGGTTTTTGGTTACAATTGGAAAAGGAGTTAGCCGAGGCAGATGGTACGCTGTACGAGGTAGGGGCTAACTAAACTTTATACACTTTTTATGTTCAAATTTAAATTAAAAAATAAACCTTTGAGTTTTGAGAATCTAGAATTTTATGACCAGCCGCTTTCTTAAATTACTTTGAGCCTAATTGATCGAAAAAAAAATTACTGAAATTACTAACCGAATTGTAATTCACAAGTGAGTAGTGTAATAGATTACAATAGCGGTAAAAGAAACTGATGAAAATTTATACCATAAAATTTATGCCGTTGCAAAAATGAAACTAATTTACGCAATACATTAACAAAAAATATTTTAAAAAAAATTCGCGAAAATATTTCAAAAATGTTTTTGCAAACTAGTGCTGAAACAATTAAGGAGCATTGCAATCATTTTTATCAAACCAGCCTCAAAGCAGTTAAATTTGCTAGAAATAAAATGTTAGAGGTTAAGTGATTGAATGATAAAACGCTAAAAAAAAAACCCAAGTCCCACGAAAAGTTTATTAAAAAATGCTTGCGAATTTGATTATAACAAAATTTAATATTAAAAGTTGTGTAAAACCTTCAATATACTTACTCGGTTTGCTCAAGTAGGTTTGTACAAAGAAATTATGATGGAAACGTTGATCAGTAAATGAACAAAACTTTCCAAATAGTTTGCATAGTTCCGTTAAATATGGTTTGATAAACTACTTTTTATTTATACTTTATTTATACACTTTCTTCCGAAATAAGCACTTTTAAAAATAAAACCAAATTGTTTTTTACGAAACACCAATATCACTAAATGATGCTACGCGGTTTGGCTCTATTTAAATACTACCACCTATATTGCTCTGCATCTTTTATAAATGCATTTACAATTTTCTGGAATGATCGATTCAATCATTACTTGGAAAGATTATGCATTGATGTTGTACTACTAGAGGTTTCCACCGGCTTTTACACCTGGAATCTTTCTGGTAATCAATACGATTTGTAGATAGACCTAGATATTTCATGAAATTGTCCTATTTAGGGGCGAGGGTGCTCTAGAAGTTTCTATTGTCACTTTTATTTATGTCATTAATCTTTTTGTGATTATATGTTTGTTGCACATTACAATGTGATGATTAAATAGATTTATGAATAGCGGCTGAAACTCGCAAAATGAGTTCATTGAAATGAAATATTTATGACTGTGCAACATAAGTAAATAGCAAGTGGTCGTTGAAAACGTCTCTTACGATAGACACATTGATAGATCTATGAAGTAACTGAAATATGATTAAAGGATAATCTTATTTTGTAAGGGCTTACTAGATTTCTGAACAAATATTTTGTGGACTATAAACATTCAGGTCCCGAATATTCTAAAGGCCGCTGATCAAATCGCTATAAAGACACTGTGGTGCAGAGCCCACTCTCTTCATTACACAGCGATACTAAGAAAGTTTGGTAAATTTTCTTTTCTGTCAGCTAACAGGCAATGTAAAAAATTAACATATCGCAAAATTTTCTTTAGAATCATAGAAAATTTGGCAATATTATTAGAGATTTTTGCCATGGGGACATCATAACACCAAACGCCTTTAGGATAAGCAGAATTTGTTGGCACACTTTGACTAAGATATTTTGTGTTTTAATAGCACATAACGTAAGGTTGATTTCGATAACAAGCTTAGCAAAGTAAGGCAAATGATTATTTTTAAAGGATTCTTTTCTATTTACAGAAAAAGGCTACTATGATGTATTCTTTGAATTTAAGGAAGGTTTAAACCAAGTGTTGTCAAAAAATCCCGGATTAGCTATCAGAGCAAAAGATATTATTTGAAAGACTAATGTGTCGTTTACAAGCTTGATTTAATTCCTTAGAAGCTAGATATAGTTCAATTTTTTGATATATATTGATATTTCAAAGATAATCTGCTCTATTTGTCAGTGTCTAGTGGTATTGAGGTGTGATTTTGTTTCAGACGGCATGGAGCATTCATTATGACATTTCTGTTTCTACCGATTATTTAAGCTTTTTGATAGCTAGAAGCTTTTATGGCCTACTTCAAGAAAGTTGTCGGAATTTCTACATTAAAACTTAAAAGGCTGGACATTTTGGAAGACTTTTGATATAAGATAAGCTATCTCGCTCCTTGCATACGTGGTAGAGCTAAAACGGGATCACGATAAGGTTACACCTCCAATCTCCGCAAAATCAGAAACAGTTTTTAATTTATCTTCAGATCACTCGTCTGTCATCATTACTTTCGACATGACACCCACATCACTTGATGTAGGTGTAGTTATTCGAACAAAACTAACTGGAATGCATTTAGGTAATACCTCACCAGCTCAATATTTCTAGCAGCATCACTCAAATCACCGGCAGATGGCAATTCTGCTGATATTCTTTTCAATGAGCATGTCCTGGATACATTCGACAACGCAACACCTAAAATTGAATTCCACCGCACAACTCGAAACACAACATACTCTACAGCAATTCAAATCCCAAGAAAAAAGACTGGCCGAAAAAATTAGCAGCTGCACAGGTCTCCTCGAACTAAAGCACGAACTAGCAACTTTTCTAGTGAGCTCAAGCTGGAAATAGCAAATACCTACGAGTTAAAGTTCCACT
The DNA here is from genome assembly GCA_947369275.1 of Nemotelus nigrinus. Lineage (NCBI taxonomy): Eukaryota > Metazoa > Arthropoda > Insecta > Diptera > Stratiomyidae > Nemotelus > Nemotelus nigrinus. Next base: position 210,897,084 of record OX376373.1, read on the forward strand.
CGTTCTCGGAGAACCTCACTCTCACTAAGAATGTCGACTATTCGTTATGGAAACTTAGAACCGTCAATAGACAATGGGCAAAAATTGACGCACAGAAAGCCACCGTCTTTGGAGTTCACCTAGAACAGGTTTTCACACCTTTTACCTCGGCAACATGCAACTTTCTATCTAATATCAATGCACAGGGTTCACAACCAATCAAAACTGCGGCAAAAGAAGTGCAAAACATCATTATCCAGGAAGCATGCGCAAAGAAATTTCCACGAGTTGCCGCTGATCGTATTCTTTTGGCTATTTAGTATATTCAATGCTATTTTCCTGAAGCTTGGAAAACAGGCGAAACCATAATGATCCCCAAGACTGGTAAGGACTTTTCTCAAGTGAAGACATACAGACCTATTAGTCTTTTGTCCTGCGTCTCCCAAGGTATCGAGAAAGCTCTGTTGAGAGAGCTATTACCAATACTAGAAGAGGCAAAAAAAAATTCAGAACATCAATTTGGGTTTTAAAGACAACATAGCACCATTCAACTGGTCTATTAAATCGCCTCAAATATTAAAATAGCATTCAAAGACACGAAGTACTGGTCAGCAGTTTTTTAGACGTAACTCAACCTTTCGATCAAGTCTGATATGAAGGATTGATTTTCAAAATTAAATCAATGCTTGCGAAAAGCTTTCATGAAATATTTTCCTCCTACTTAACCGACCGCACATTTCAGGTGAGATAGAAAAAATAGTCTACCGCTGAAAATCGTGTGCATGCTGGTGTGCCTCAAGCTAGTGTTTTGGGACCGGTACTTTACACAATTTTCACATCTAATCTCCCAATGAGCGACAAAACAACTACAGCTAACTTTGCGGATGACGTTGCCATTCTATGTACTGATTCAGATTCAGTTATGGCATCCCAAACACTGCAAGCCCACATCGCACTTTTTGAAGAATGGCTAGCAAAATGGAGAATCAGAGTGAATCCAAATGCATCAATGGGTAATAGAATAGTTAATTAAAACAATAGAACGCAAGCCATAGAACTCCGGAGGCATCGACGGTACAGCAGACGAAGGTGGTAAATCCGGCGGAGGTGGCCAAATGGGGGCTGAGGTTTAGCGGAGATGCGAGCGGTTCCATCAACGCCTTTTTGGAGCGCGTTGAGGAACTGCGTCAGGCTCGAGGCCTGTCAAAGAAACAGTTGTTTACGTCGGTAGGCCAAGGCTCTCATATGGTTCCGTGCTAATCGCAGTTTGGTGAAGTGCTGGGATGATCTGGTGGTGGAGTTGAAAGCTGAGTTCCTGCCGTCCGATTATGATTCACATTGCTATAACTGACTTTTCCTCAAGTATATCTAAACAGGGTATCAATATCTCAAAGTAACGAAGTGAAGTATTTTGGAATGCACCTTAACAGGAGGCTCACCTGGAAACGGCACATTGAAGCTAAAATCAACAACTGAAGCTCAAATTCATAAACCTCAAATGGATGCTCAATAGAATGTCAAAACTTTCTCTCGACTCTAAAGTGCTCATCTATAAGTCTATCTTATAGCCAATTTTGACCTATGGCTTAAAAATCTGAGGGGCAGCTCACCCATCAAACATCAAAATCATTAAAAGGACTTAATCAAGAATACTTCAAACTATTACCGAAGCCCCATGGTACTTCCGCAACGCTAATCTCCACAAATATCTGCGGATCGAGACGATTACCAATGAAATTAAGAACCGCAGTGTAAATTATATTACAACCCTCGCTCATCAACCCAACAAGGTTTCAAAAAAAAACAAACTTAATACCCATCGTAAATTTCAGCAATTGAAATGATCTAACCTGTTAGATCTTCCATCTCGAACGTAGTAAAAAACAGCTTGCGATGTTGCGCTCAAAATGTACACGTCCTCAACTGTGAAGGGTGCACATCACTTGTCCTAGCTTGTGAGATTTGAAAACAAATTGAAGCTTCTTATACGAAGGCAGCAGTTTAATTAAGTTATTACAAAAAAAACTTAACTTCCAGCACTGATAAATAAAAGTGCGAAGAAATAACTGAGTATGAAATTAATCAATTTTCTTTAAGCCTCTAATTGTCTCTAGCTTGAACAACACTCGTCAGGCTCATTTTACATTGCACATCACTAAAATATAACAGTCATAGCATTACATTGACTCGTCTGGTGTATTCTTGTAAACTTGTTTAACAGGCTTAATTTGAGCAAAGACAACCCGAAGCTATTCAAACTTCTACAACTTTCTGGTTTACCGTCATACACTCTCTTTTGCAGATCACTCAGGTAAGTGATGTGGAGATAGTCACGAGCGATTAACAGGTTCACACTAGGCGCTTCTGGATGCATCTGTTTTGTTTGAAAAACATTAAGTGGATTTTAAACTTGTTTGGTAAATATGCATAGCAAAAATTTTAGGATTGAAAAGGCATTTGATGGATTGAGCTATTGCGAACATATTTTTTGCGATAGCTGAAATGAATGAATTGAGATATTGATTCGAAGATGAATCAATGTATAGGTTGATTGTACATAAGTTAATTTACGGATTGAATTTATATATTATACATATTTGTGTATAAGTAAAGTAATATACGACAATCCATCATGGGCTTAGGGGTTGAAACTACTTGAGAGCTGCATTCACAAATTCGCAATCAATGTGAATACAAGTGTGGAGTGATTAGTTCCACGACTCACTTAACTCCTGATTAGCTCAGGTACCTATTCAGAGCTCGGTGCGCGGTTCCTCGTCCGAGCCTAGAATCGAACCTGGGACCCCACACGCAAGCAGCCAGTGTTCTACCCATTGGGGTATTTAGGCTCAATATATATAGATCAATAGCTCAATATTTGCGCTGAAATTAATTTAATTGCCTAAATATTTTAAATTGTTTTAATGCCAGGTTTTAATGAGTACCCCAAATAATTTCAAACAATAATACAAGGTGCAACAAACCAGCATTTTTTTCGAAAGATCAGAAGTCTCCTATGTAGTGGCAACTCTGGTATGCTAATTTAATAATAATCATACGCTGCGTCAACGTACACGATAATGGTATGCTATATCGGCTAACAACATCAATGTATGACTAATCACCCAAAAACATGAATTTTTTGATAGCTTCAAGCATCTGGTTTTTGCTTCAAGCAATTTATCCAGAGTAAATTCTCATCCACGAATGGCACTTTAATTTGGCCAGTAGAATTTTTGAATGAGTCTAATCTACTTTCTGAGCTTGCCGATCTACTGAAGTTTGAAGTGGAGAGAACATAATAAATTACCAATGCGAAAAACAAATAGAATTGGCTGAAGTAACTTGTTTTAGACGGGTCAACCCGGATTTGTTTTCTTTGACTGTGGGTTGGTAATAGATTTTTTTTCAAAACCAATAAGTAGGTCCCTCATACTTTCCCTTCCTCAAAAACAAATTTTTTGACAAAAATTTATTAATGTAAGTATGGATGAAATTCTATGTAATCCAACCTCTGGTTGTGCAAACATAATGCAATTTTTTTTCTAGCTATCTAGATAGGTATACAATGAAAATTAGAGGCATCAATTGAAATATTGAAAAGATTCTATTGTTTGAAGTCAAATTACCGGCGAAACGTGAAGTTGAATATATGATCAATAAAATTAAGTGTTGAATTATTCAAAGGCAGTATTGGAGGTTTCATTACAAAGCACAATCAATTAATTTTACTACCTAGCTTATAAAAACTAAACTAAATAAGCGGTTTTCAACTCTATGGAATGCTGTGGTGTCGTTATATTACATAAACTTTAAAAAACAGTCGCCACAGCCATAGTTACTGATCATAGCTTTGAGTCAATATGACATTGAACTTTTTATAAACATTTAAAAATTGAAATTATTATATTTGTAAATTTGCATAGTATATAAATACGTAGAATGCGAATGAGTAAAGTACGATGTATAAAAGAATTTCTGAGAAGTAAAAACGAAAACATACAATAATAACGAAGAACTAAAAACACAAAAATTCTATACGGCACCCAACAATTTTATTAACGATCAATAAGTGGTTGACAATGTATTTGATTTTTCATACGAGTTATCAATATCAGTAAATACGGACCGATAATTCGCTCCTGTCAGTTCCATTCTTTGCATTCCATTTGCATAGCTCGCATTACTAGCAGACACGAGATTTTCAATCTTCTCTGTAGTTCTAATGGCATTTTCTCAACTTGTTTGGCCAGACTTAAAAAAAATAAGTCTGTTGCATCTAACGAAAATTCTTGTTTTTGAGGAAAAGCACACGCCATGTTTTCCATGTTTTCCATGTCCTCCGATTCGTCCTCCGGCTGAGACCCAAATCCATATCATCCGCCAATACACCGGCAGGATGTTTTTGCTTTTCACGCTAATTCATCCAATCCAGAGCGTGTTTTTGATGATTTATTAGAGCCACATTTAAATATTTTGGATCGTCTGCTAATACATTTTCAGTAGGACATTTATCTAGAGATCCATCTATGGATATCCTTCAATCTCTCAATCGGTAGCGTTTTTAGAGCGATGAAATTCGCCATTCCAAACTTGCTTGTATGCGTCGACTGTATGGCATTTGTAGCTTTCGTCAGTTCCTCCCAAGTTGGAGCCTTCAATTTCGGTGGTTGAGGTTCGATATATGTGAAAGATTTCTTCTTGAAACTCTCATCCAATTTCAAAGTACCAATATAAATGGTTAATTTTTCTATTTCTTGCTTTAATCGCTCGTCCCTTCTCGACATCCGTTTGTCTTTATCGGGTGGTTTGGCTGCTATGTATTTACTAGATTTTCCCAAGTTGATAGTTCCGCCTTCAAGTCATTCAATTTTCGAAACTCGGAATCGTAGTAATATTGTGAGACATACTTAATTCCACTTGAATTTTCCTTTTTCTGTTCTTTCTTTGGATCGAAGAGAGAGATGATTTTCGGTTGCACCAGGCTTTTCACAGGACCTCGAGTAGGAGTTGAAATTGAGCGGACCGAAACATCAGATCCGCTGCTTATCTCAATGGTTAATCCTTTACCGGTAATAAAGTGCCTGGTTAATCTAGATCTATAACTGGACTGCTGATAGCAATAAGTTCATTTTTTCCATTTCCAAATGGTCCATTTACGTCAATTTTTGAAGTCACTATAGTTGAGGAAAGTTTTTCCTTCATGGACGCATTGAAATTGGAGCTTAAACGAGGTGCTATAATACTCGCTCGGTCAGACATCCAACTACTATTAGCTGTGTACAGTTTTCCATCGGCAGAATCATTGGTTTGATTATCGGGAAATTATTCTTGAAGCGCTGTGTATACTTGTGGTGGTTCTTCTGGATTGAAACTGTGCAGCTCGTATTCATCTTCAGAGAATAGATTCTCGCCATTTGCTTTGTTGGAGGCGTTTGTTGAAGTTTGTGTAGTTCGTTTTAAGTCGTTTTCTCACTGATATGTTTTGATGATTCTGTGGATTTAACTGTTTTGACATAAATGAGCAACAGGAGAAAATAAGCAGCTCAGCAGGCAGCAGTTGCAAGTAGCTCAGGTTCATTAAAATCCTTTCGGGTAAATTAAAATTCTCACACTTGAAGGCTCTCAATCAAAGACAATATTTTTCTTTCAAAAAAAACAGATACAGATAGACTATGAAGAAGTTTCCGTATCTGTAGCAGCAAATTGAGAAGAAGAATAAATTTGATTTGGTTTTTGAAGAATTATCGGTATATTTCCACCTGGTTTTGAATATTTTTTTAAAATGGTTCTTGTTCTACAGGAAAAAATAAAGTGTAAGTAAACTATTTTGAGACACCGTATGCACATCTAGTTCTTAAATGAAAAATTAGTTTTCCGTTTGAAATTTGTGGTCTCGACATCTAGAAAAATTCGACTTAGATAAATTCAATAGTCAAATATGCTTCCCAACATGATTTTTGTGCATTCCTACTATCAACCCCATTCAAATCGCTAGTTCTAATATTATTTTCACTATAGTATAAGTCGTTCATTCATTATTATTGTATCACCATACACAATATGCAAAACTATCCTATCAACCGAATCACTCCCGTCAGGTGATGAAACCACATTTGCATAACAATCTAATTACAAATTTGTCCCATAACAAACAATTCTGTCATCCAGTGTATGAATCGCCAATCGCGATGCCCAGCACCGGTAACTGCGAGTACATACATATTATATTTTCTTCGGACTAATTGGCAAACTGCACAAGGTTAATATGTCTTGCGGGACTGAGAAACAGCTGTTTAAGGAAATTGCAAGTAACAATACGAGTTTTCCACCATTCGCGTCATTGCAGACGATAACAGAAGCTGAAAGTAGAAGTTACCGCCATCATGCTTGCCGACACTCCGAGGAAAACCATCGACCAACGATTGGCCCACTTTGATCATGAACATTGCACTGCTGCACTAGAGACACTTAGACTAGTCTATCTAGCCCTAAATTTCAAAGATGAAAGTTTACTTACTTTGTATGCAAGTTGATGCTTCGGATAATCAATTGCCAGAGCTAACGATACAGTCACCTCTATATACAGGAATTTCGAGAGAGAAAAAAACACTGGATACAAATTTATGCAGTAGTCCGACACTGGCAAGGTTCACTAAGGATTTATGACAACAAACGTACAATGTAATAGGATTCGAACGTGAACTTGTACAAGGTCCGCAAAAATAAGGACTGAGAAGCGGAAGTGTTTTAACAAGGACACTCGCGTGAAATGTGAACTTGAACGTATCAACGGAGAAGCTTTCTCACCACAAACTCAGTTTGGATAGTCGCGACGGTCATTTTGGGACTAAGATTCACTTTGGGTTGTATTATTCTGCCTTCTATAGTCTACGACTATTCACTCCCACAATTTCGTATTGCAGCTTCCTAGTCGTGTATCACTGGCAGCTGAAGTTGATGTCTGAAGCTGACAAACTGGCGGTTTGCCTAACAGGTAATCATTTTATAGGGACAAGCCGGCGATATTGTTGGTGCGGTGTATATGGTGTCAGGGGGTGTATAGAGATTGCACGAGCTATAACTATTGGCAGTGTGACCGTTTCGAATGGATTAGATAAATTGATGATTTTTGAACGTGCATTTTTATGAATCGAAAATAAAATTTTTTGAGTCATAGTACAAGCGAACTGAACCGTTCGTTTTGTATTGAAATTGGATTTTTTTTTTAAATTTTGTCTGAAATATTTCATCACTGTCGTTCTCGTTTGTCACGCATGTACATACCATGAGTTTGGAATTGTATTTGTTAATGGAATGGCACGAATTAAATGAATTCAAATACGATAAAGATAAATCTCGTTATACATTAAATAATATTTTGTTTAACAAGTTACAAAAGATACATGTAGCTATAAATTGTTGCAGTTAGACAGGTATTTCATTATATCTTGCATTTGATGTTTCATAAACTCAGTTGTTAATAAGTACACTTGAAAACTAACAATTGAATATGCATTGGAATTGACTATAAGTAAATCAACACGATTTTTAAATTAACATGACTTTTTTTTAAAATAGTCAATAAACATCAAAATCTAGTAATTGATCTGGTTTTGGCTACTAATTTTGTTGGTTTTTATCTATTTGGTATTATCAAATAAAATGAATTGTAATATTTATACGAACATATTTGTAACGAAATAGTAAATTTGTTTACAATGTAAGATATACAAAATATGTAGGTTTTATTTTATTAAGAAAATCAAATTAGAAGTAAAAAATCATACTGGAGCCTCAGTATGACTGAATAATACATATAGAAGACGAGAGTGAAAAAAAACATACCCAAGTGAAAGTGAAAGGAATATTGAAGATAGTCCAATGTCTAGAGAGTCGTTCTAGATCACGCAAACATTAAGATAAACACACAATGGAAGAGAAAAGACCGATAAATGGTTTGTATGAAAAAATCATCGAGGTATAATCTACCGACGCGAAGGGAAGGTAGTCTCAAAAAAGCAAGATGCTCTTCATAAGGACAATACAACTAGACAAAAGACACCGAACTTGTAAAACAGACAACAAGTAAACTTACGTACAACAAATTCAATTACGTCTAACAAGTGCACGAGGTGAAGATTCCACATTTAAGAGTTGCTTTCAAAGATTCGGTCGCTTAAGAAATCAGAAAAAGCAGGTTATGCGAATATAATTGAACGAAGGCTTTTGGTTTTATTACTTAACAAAGCATATGAATTCTTATTTTAACTGTACATTTAATTTTAAATGTTCTACCTGATAGGGAATACTTAAAAGCAGATTAGTTTAACAGAAAAAGACATACCAAAGCATTTGGATGCAGTTAGGGAGCTGGCATTCCCGGTAAACCTTTTGCTGGAGGCTGACAGATCTGATTGAAATAAAATACAATGGCGAGCAAAGCTTAAGATTCTCCGGAAATAAGAAGGATAAAAACCAGAGGGCCGAGAACGAAGCCTAAAGGAACACCAGGAAATGTATTGGAAGGAGAAGAAGAGCAAACACTGAGTACCACTGGACAGGTATGACCGAAGATACACGACAAAAGTCTGAAAACGACGGAATTGAGCTTATCAAGTGGCAAATAATAGTTGACCATGATGACAGCTTTCAAGAAGTCAGCAGAAATATATTTAAGATGGTGTCCGTTATCAAGAATAGAAGCTAAGAAATCAATGAAACTAATCAGAGTGAAGTGACTTTAGATAAAATCTTGATGCAGTAGACGTGTTCGTTGATAATTATTTCCAATAATTTTTGAAAGTTGAAAAGAAAGTATGTCGAATGATACTTGGATACGTTTCGGTTGCAGTCAATTAAATAATATAGTCGTTATTATCGAGAAAACGCTGGCCAAAAATTAGTATAAAAAAGAGAAAAAAAATGAAAAGACTAAGATTAAGAAGTATGAAGCAAAAATCAAATTATGAGATATAATGCAAATAAGCTCTGAGCATTTATACTGCTAGATATTAGTAAAATGCTTATAAAATGGAATAAGTATATATAGTCTACTCGGAGTGTCATAGAGGAATATTCTGTTGTGGTTTGATTGTAAGCTTGGACATGACGTCCAGTAAACTTTTACACATTTAAGTTTATTAAAAGAAGTCATGAAGTAAGTCAAAATTTAATTTTACACTTTTTGAGAAAACCACTGATTTTTTTTATTTATATGCGATGATATTTTATAGTTTTAAGCAAAATGAAGTTTGGATTCCCGGAAGAGGTAACAAGACTCGCCACAAGGTTTCTTACGAACAGACAATACTATGTCAACGCAAATGGACCAGATTCTCTCATAGGGCCTATGACATCAGGAGTGCTGCAAGGTTTTGTTACTGGACCATTTCTATATCTATATTCATCACTGACCTTTCTATTCCAGTTGGCCAACCCTAAGTCCAATTCATCCAATATGCTGATGACACCCTCTGATTCGCGGTGATCCCAGATCCGCTCAAAGTAGTGAAGAGCCTGGAATACTACTTGGTAGAACTAAGTCTTTGCTTTGGCGAATGGGGCATCAAACCAAACAGCAAAAGACTCAGCAATAAGTATTTTGGAATCTTTTCAAGTATCGGGAATCTAAAACTATTCGCAATAAGACCAAGAAAATCGCTCTCTCGTTCGGATCATCTTAAATTACTATTAGACCATCTCTTAAAGTACCTCGGAATCGATTTCACGGAATTTTTAAATTTAATCTCTTCATGCGGCGGGAAACTCTAATCTCTTCATGCGGCGCTTTCCACATTTTTCCCCAAAAAGATGGGCATGTCCACCAAAGCTAAAGTCATTTGCTATCAGACCCTGATCCGGCCTATCCCAACTTAAGCTTATTAAAGTGAACTTAATACTTCAACTAGTCAACAAAAAATAATCTAGAGTCCAACCTTTCTTAAAGTCGGCCAGTATAAAGCATTGTGATTTTAACAAAACTTAGTCAAACGGAAAAAAATTTCTTGAGGATGGAAAGTAAAGGATGTATGCTTTTCGCACAAGTATTATGGACAGTTTTGGGCATTTAATAAATAATTGGTATCGTTTTTTCGACAAGGCTAAAAAAGTAGTGTTTTTGATGAGAAAGGTTTTTTTTCTTTCCAATGATTACTAGGTTTGTCTTTCCCAAGTATTGCCGAAACATATAAAATTTTGGAAATATAACACATTGGAGTGATTTTTTGCATCGAGTTCCTTTATTTATTTGAACTGTTGCCATGATCAAAAGCGATGAAAAACTCATTCATTCGCTGCGTGTCTAGTTTTAGAATCTGGAACTGATTTCATCAACAACCAATATGCATAAGTGTAAATTGGTCAATTTCTCGTCTCACTTTACTCCGAATTTAAGTCAGACCAGGTCTCTACTCATAGCTTATTCAACTCGAAACATGGTTTACGATCTTATTTTTTTTCGTTCTGACTGCATTCAAATCAGAGATAACATGCACTAATAAGCGGTGGTCTACACACCTGGCTGTAAAAAGTTCAAAGCTGAGAAGTAGAGTTCACAGATCAGAATTCCAGATCACTAAGATTGTTTAAATTTGGTTGCCAAATGTTTGACTTATTAAAAAGCGAATGAGAAATTTCAATACTATTTTGAAAAAGTAATTTGTCTTTGTAATATAAAGTAATGCCAAACTCATGGTTGAAAGAATTTCTTGTGAAAATATATACTTTGAAAACTGTGTACTCTGTACTGTGAGCACCAGACGAATGGAAATTGCTCAGGATTTCAAGAACAATTTTCATTCTTCTATGAGTCTTATCGACATGAGACAAAAAAATAAAAATATAATTTACTTAAAAGACGCAGTTCTAATAAACTAAAATGCATATGAAGAAACGACGATTGTCAAAATAAATTGCTCATAAAACTAAGCTGAATAAAAAATACTTTCCCTGTGAATAAAGTTTGCACGGACTTATTAAAAATGCTACCTCAATATTTTAAAATATTTAAACAGTACTTGTCACTATAAAATTAAAAAAGGAAAGGAAAGTTGACGTGATTCCCAAAAAAACTTAAAAAATTGATGAGTATGGTGAGATTATAGTATGCGTATACGTAAGTAAGTGACTGAATAACATTTGCCAAGAAACAGTTGAATAGCTACTTAAGTAAATAGTAAAATTCAGCGTATATCAAAAACTGAGACTAAAAGTCAAGTTTTTACTATCTCTATTATACGTAAACATGAGGAAAAATAAAATGCTACTGACAGTGTGCATTTGTATATTCTAGATTCATAGCCTTACTGAATAAATCCTTGAATTTGCCGCACATTTGTATTGTTCTTCGGCTTACTTTTGGCTTTGGGACATGCATTACGATCAAATATATTTTCAAACAACATTTAGCACCTTAAAAGATTTTAAAAGCACCGATAAAAAATTTTTTCACATGGTGCTCAACAATTTTTTGTTGGTTGATTTGCGTCTGTATTCTTTCCTGGTTAGTAATTGAAGTTTTGATTTTTTTATTCTCCTGACATGCTTATAAAAGACCTTAGGAAAATTGTTTGTTTTCGTGCACGGTCATGAATTGCCTAACCGGCGAAAAGTTTGCATCCTAATCATTTGTTTAAAATAAAATTTTATGAGCTTACAACATTCTGTCTTAGCTTGCATGTTTTTTTCAAGATCTACCATGTTTACATTTTAATATTAAAACAATTTCCGTACATATTTCATTAATATATGTCCGCTTAAAAAATGTTTTCCTGTTTTTGCTCGTTTTTATTTTTATACATTGCTGTTAACGCTTTCAAAGCTTCTTGGCTTACCAGCTTCTTGGCTTCAAGCTTCTCGGCTTACATCAGCAAAACATACATATCCTGAATATAATACTTCTGGTGCGAACTGTCTTTGGCACTGACAGTTCTGTGCTAGAATAATTACTGAAAAGTTAAAAAATTATGTCTTTATTTATTAAATCAAATCGAAATCAATGAAATTGTTTATATTTTATTAGTAAAAAATAACTAGAAATATGCATTTCATTATTATAGACATATTTACTTTTTTAAACTCTCATTTATACGAATTCAAACCTTTTTATGTAGTTGTAGCTCTCGTTAATTTCAGGATGTCACAAAAGCTTAGTCGCTTCCAAAAGGTCAAAGCCACGTTATCACAATCTCACAGCACACTGCGTACCGAATCTTTTGTTTGCACAAAAATATTTCAATGATATGCATCATACTGATTTCTACCGCATTTTAAAATTACACACGTCTTCCTTCAACGTTTACCATATGATCAAAATTAATTCTGCAATGTATAACTATCATGTGAATATAAGCGCACAGCAGGTCTGCATTGGTCCATTTTTTTTCTAACACACTCCATTTATCTTATCATGTTGATTGTTTGTAGTTCTAGTGATGTACCAGAATTTCTCATTGCATTAACAATGTGTTGAGATGAGATTTATTTTATTAAAGATTGCAGCTTCCTATTTAAACTTTTTCAATGAAATTAAATTATGGAGCTGACTTGTAGAAGCTAATTAAAAAAATTGATGTGTGTATGACAACCAAATCGAAGATGATTATTGATTGAAATTTAGAGGCCCTCTGCTCTTGTGAACAGATCAAAACGATGAACAATTTATGTCGAAATCAAGTGAAATGCAATCAAATTTCCACATAAGCGACAACACTGAACAAACGTAGTTCTTTTATAGTGCTCGTCTATAATTTTTTCGCCATGCTGCTGCTGATGAGTGACGGATTTGTCACCGACACCTGTGGTGCAACCACACAAAGTTACGATTCACCTGAGCCTACCTGCCTCCAGACGTACAAGAGATACCGCTAACATGCTGCGTGAAGACCGACTCGAAGGAAACCAACTTACCTGTGGATACGACAGATAGGCTTGCCGTCAGTTATCTTGCATGGCTTGTGGCGCGTGGTGACCTTCGCTGCTGCAAGAGAGGTAAATGAGATAAGCATGTCATTTTGAATGATACAGATCTCCTTTTCGAAGGCATTCGAGAGATGATAATTTGAACGGAGGTGCAAAATAACGTAAATGAATGAGTGTTGGTACTCGTCCATTAATGCATTCATTGATGCAACCTTGTTCGAATTTATCAATGAAGAGAAAATTTTTCGAATCTTTTGGTTGTAGGTTTAGATTGGATTAAGTGGATTTAAAAAAAATATTTCATGAATTTTAATTATGTGATTATAGTCATAATACCGCAATCGAGCTTTCAAGTAGTTGTTGAGAGATTTGAAAAAGAAGAGTGCAACTTGTTGGCAGCAAATATTGAACAATAGGAGTATGAGTTTGTGAATAATTGGCTTTCTATAAAATTAATTAGTTGCGAATCTGTTTGATGCCGATGGTGGATACTTAATAAAAATAATAATTGTAAATACTTTTGTGTAAAGGCATATTTTTCCTAAAGAAGGTAGATATATTTCAATTTGGGGTTTTTTGTAAATTTTCTAACATTTTTGACGTTACGAAAACATACAGCAATTGGTGAACTGTTATTATGCTTTCAGTCAAATTTCGATTAGTGATGTCGAGTGGACAAAACTAAATTATAGTCTAAAAATCAATTTCGTCGAAATTGAAGTAATTTTTCATGTCAAACATTAGCATAATTTTTCTCTATAGACTTCCCTCTGAATGTAGCCAAATTCTGCAGCAAAAACACCCTAAATTCACTTAGTGCAAAAGTTATTGAAGCAAATAATCATCTCCGAATTTCCTTTCAATTCATTTGTGATCTCGTTTAAATCTCACATAATTCATTATTCATCAACATTGACCCATCACTTGTGGCTATCATCTATAATACGTTGTATCGATTGGTTGCACGTTTTTTAATTAACTTTCCAGTGTCCGATAATTTCAAAATGATTGTGCAAAATTCCGATCCTTAAATCCCATTCGTATATTGAATTATATTGGAATTTGTTTTCAATTAACTTGATACTAGTTGAATTTGTTCAACTGAAACAATAGCCACTGATATGAATGTCATGAATATTTTATTAGTGATAAATTCCATAAAAATATGGACGCAGCTTTTATTTGGAATCATAATATCTTTGACTATATTTAGCCAATTTAGTAGAAATAAAGAACATAATCCAACGACAAAACTTCATTGTTATTAGCTTGTTGATTGATACAACAAGATATAAACAACACACCGTTCGGAGGCGTGATTTGCACACGATAGATTAAATCGAACGATGAAGACAGGCGTCTTGCACACCTTACGCGCCTGAAGTAATCATATTTATCTGATAGGAATCAACAACTGAGAGCTTCAGTTTTCGGCAAAGCAATTTAATTGCTCAGGTTTCGAAGAACTGACTGGTAAATGTTTATTATTTAGTCGAACCTTATAATGCCCATAAGCTCTTTATGGCATAACAATAGTCAATACTTGTAAATATGGTTGGTTCAATAATTATCTAAATCAGACGTAGATGACAGACGTCGTTGGTCCGAAGTGCAATAAATGTAAGCAACGTGTTTGCTCAGGAGGAAAGTAAATGGTTTCATTTTAATGGTTGGTAATAAAAATAAAAGTGATTGTCGTTAGCTTAAATCACTTGGGAACTGGTGACAAATTAAAAAACAAAACCATATAGTATCAGCTCATTTTTTGGCTGCTGAGAGTATTAGTTTCCCTTAAAAGTATTCTATCATAGTATAGTCAATTTTGTCAAAACTCATAGCATTGACATTTTTGTAATTTTAGCGTGTATTATTCCATTTTTGCAGTTTATGTGTCATTAGGTGCGTTTTGTGCTTTGAATTGTGGCTAGTATTAATTCATGACGGATGCTCCTTTTCTGGGAGCAAATCCACCCCATGTTTAAAGACCCACCACTGCCACACACTCCTCCGCTGATGCGGACGAAGGGCCTTGACATCATTTCTAGAGTATCCTGCTTTCGGGGCGCTTTTCTTGTCGATTTGCCTCGTTGATGGTTCGCCATCACCAACCCTCTGGGCAAGCTCTCTGCTGGACTTTGAGTCAGCTGAGGTGCAAAGTATGCTATTCTTTTCAAATCGCTACATCTTCGGCAGAATATGTTGTTGCTTAAATATCCTTAATTCCTTAATTCGTTCATAATAATATCATTAATTCCTTAATAATAAATAAATTTCAACTTAGAATATATCGAAATAAGTTATATTTTTTGGTAATGCTTATTGGGTGGTATCGATACTGAGATTGCTACCAAATTTTTTCACCTTATCTTCTTTGAAATAATTCTTTGCTATTAATAAATCTAATGAAGACACATGGGTCAGCTCGGAAGTTACTTTTGCTCATGTTGCATGTATTTGACGAGTCATCGAAAATCTGACTTTTTGACGACTATTGACCATAATTCTATATGCTGCGTAATTTTTGGGATTGTCAAACTTCTTAGGACATATTGGGCATGCATACCACCGGCTGTCAGCATAAGACTACAAAGGCACTTCAAGATTAGACCTTAATTTTAAAAATGTTATGCAAATTAAATACGTACGGCTTTACCACTTTGGCCAAAATTACTTTGTTTCATTTCAACTTCATCAAAAATCTGTTCTTGCAATTGAGTTTCGCTGATTTTAATTTTTTTCCTTGCCAAAAAAACTCTACTTCAACCATATATGCCGGAACCACCACAAGACCTCTTATCGATAGATTTGTCCTAACATCACAGGCTATTTTTGAAGTTATTTACGAAATAAAAACAGGCAAAGAACCAGGTCTGGACCTGGTTCCTCCTTTCTTAGTGGTCCAATGTGCAAACAAATTGATCACAAATTTGCACATGGTTTTGAAAATCTCCCTATCTGTTGGAGTTTTCCCATCTTTCTGGAAATCCTCATACCTTAAACATATTTTTGAAAATGGTAATGAACGATCATCATTCGATAGTTTGTCAAAAAAGATCTATTCTACCTACTATCCCCAAGCTTTTTGAGAAGCAAGTTCGTGACAAACTTACTGGCAGTATCGACACTCTTCTTAATGAACAAAAAAAAGTGGATTTCATAGAGGTCAATCGACTTCCACCTATCTCATGAAAAAGAAACCAAATCGACGTGGTCTATTTGGACTTAAGTAACGGTTTCCATCGGGTTGACCTTCAGGCTCCAGTACAGAAACTTTGCAATTTGGGGATATCTGGGTCCCTTTTTAACTAGCTTCAGTCTTATTTTCGCAATCGAAGTCAACCTGTAAAGCATGAAGGCTACTTATCTAAATGAGTTTTCGCATATTCTGGAGTACCACAAGGTAGCCAGCTAGGCACCTTGCTTTTTAATATTTTCATTTCTCATGTATCTAAGATATTGCTTAGTACACTTGATTACTTTTATGCAGACGACTTAAAAATTTACGGCAACGTAACGCAACCTTTCTTCAATCCAAGCTTCAATCTCTTGAACAGTTATGCAACGAAAATAACCTCAATTTTAAAATTAACAAGTGCCTTTTTTTAGGTTTGACAAAATATTCTTTCTACCTTCACAACTTCAAATTGAATAGAAATTATCATATTATATGGATAACAAAAATTGGAGAACAAAATGTGCCAGTATACTAAACGTGGAGGGCTCAATCGGATTTCAAACGTGCAATGAGGCTCTAGTATTACGTCCATTTCATCATAGCTTTCTCGTCCTTTTCATCGCTAGGCGTCCTTATTCAATGCAAAAATTTGCGTGAATCGGGCAATAAAACATCCAATCTTGTTCTTTCCATCCTTCCTGCTTCATCGCTGTCTTGAAACGGTGCTTTAGCACCTTATTTACCTCTCGACTGCCATCAACCATTTACACTACCATCAATCGAATCATATTTAATCGAATTATATTGTTTCTAATCCTCTTCGAAGGTAAATCGCTGATCTGTCCTTTTTTGGATCAGGTTAGGTCATTTCAGGTCAGGTCTAATGTGAACACAATTTGAACTTATCAAACCAAAGTTGCCAATGAAACGTTTTACCCCAATCACACAATTTCGCTGCATTGAATTTATTCATTAGATGTTTTAAGCCTACATAGATACCTGTGATGCGTTTTATTGCAACCGCATGATTTAACTACAATAGCTCCATTTAATTACCAAGGTTTTAATTCGCTTACTGTGATCTAGATAAATAATACTATGAAAAATATCAAGCTGACTCAATTCATATTTAAAATGTTACGTAATCATTGTTTCATTATTTGTCCCATTTACTAGTTAAATCCACAATTACTAATTCGTTGATTTATCCTTCAATGGAATCTTACCGTCTGATCACACTTTGCTACTGTGCTGTGATGTGACACGCTCTTATCACACTCAAGTCAAGAAAAACGCGGTCTTACACATATGCCGCGTCAAGATACAATAAAAATTCAGCAGCTACTTGCTAATAGCTTTTACAATTAGTGTTGATCTACTTTAAAATGTTTATATTTGCATAAGAACGAATAAAAGCTGAGAGTGAGAAGAGTTAGAAGAGTTTAAGTCAGCCGCTACTTGACTAGTACCCAAAAAATTTGGATTTCCGATTAAACGTAAACGAAACTTGGAATTCAGAAAATGTTCAGGTTGACCGATAACAACAGGATTTAAGAATATTGAAAGACATAATTTTTTTCCTTTGAAATTTTAGCAATTGTACAGTTTGAGATACATAAGCGAGCAAATAAGTCATTCAAACACAAACGGATCATTAGATAGTTGTAATAACGTAAATATGGAAACTCAGAATAAAATTCGTAAATAACCACTGATACGATTGAGAACTTAGATAATGTCGACAAATATCAAACAATAAAGAGTATTTTACATTAATGGGGACCGATAATGCAAATTATTTTCTCAGATTTGATAGTTCATCTCATGTAATGAAATTAGATGTGACACTTTTTGTTGGCTTTGCCATCTCATATCCTTCCGTTTTCGAGTAGGAAGCCAGATACCGCTGACCTGAGAGGGACACGTAGACTGCGTATGGATAGGTAAATTCTATTGACATAATCACGAGACGTGAAAACTCAAGATAGTGATTGAGCTTTGCTCTTAAAGTTATAGATAAATAGCTGTATCACGTGCTAAGTAGATAGCTTCCTAATAAAACTATATAATAATCGTTTTCCCCTGAAACCCCAAGCTCAACGTACGCTTGACACAGGTAGAACAAACAAGCAAAACAGTCGTTTTTTCCAAAAATATCTTTCTACATAGTGACTTAGTGATTCAATCAAAAGATTCAATTAAGATAATTTAAAATATTAGATTCAATTCAATCGTCGCTGTCAGACAAGCTATCATTATGACTTTATAGATCAAGATAACGTCAAGCGTAACTGCTTTATTAGCGAACAACCATTGTCTTTAATGTCCGTTACCTCTCTAGATTACGGGCATTTCGTAAGCGTGATCAGTTCTTTGTGCTGCTAAAGCATTCGATAATTTCACGTGAGAGGTGTGTTGGTATCGCGTGCTTGCTAATCGAGCGGTAAATATCAGAAACTTAATTAAATTCATAAAAAAATGTTTAACTGAAATTGTGACAAATTGATTTATTTTTATAGTAGATTATCTTGCGGTAAAAGAGAATGGGACTATTTGACAATATTTTCGAGATATCTTTTTATATGCCATACAATACTTATAGAGTCAGAGCTAATTGTGCTTGTAATTTTGCTGACGAAGTCAATTAGCTACTTTTGTGAAATTACAAATGTCAACAGTAAGATTATGAAATTTCATTTTAATGGCAGTAAGTAGATTCGGTAGTTTTCTCCAGTTGGGTGAGAAATATTTTCTAGTGTATGTTTAATAGTTTCAGGCTTAGAACCACGCTGCTGCAAATCATCTGAGAGTAATGACATCATTTTTTCCCTAAATTTGCTTTAGACCATGCGTGAATTGAATTTTCAAGCTAATATAATTTCAAAATCGAGAACCTTGAATACATTCCAGTTTTAATAATTTCATGGCCTAGACTTAAACTGCGTAAATTTGGCATCACTAATAGTTTTGGTTGTTTGAAGCTTAGATTTCAGCTCTCAATGCTGAAAATCTTTAAAAAAAATTTGAAAAGTTTTAAGGAGCCTTGATTGTAACATCGGGATTTGATTTAGAAGCATTTATAATCACTTCAAAAAGGTAATATTGAAATATAAGAAAAGTATATCTGTAAATTTAAAGGATAAATTTAAAGTGCATTATCTTTGGTTTGAACTGCAAATTTGTTCTTTGGTTTCTTACACTGGGCGCTAAAAGTATATATATCTAAATGGTCCAATGGATTTGGTAATTATAAATAATTATAGCCAAATGGCTAAATGTAAGCTTTTCATGACAGTTATAGTAGATAAAGGTCATAGTAACTACAAATTTACCTTCCCAATTTGAATTAAACATTTCAACCAGATAGAATTCGTTTTGACGAGAATGCCCTTATTGACATATTGACGACAATAGTCAAAAATATTGGCGTTCTACTCTATAATTGGTTTAGCTAGACTCTAAAATAGAGTCTTACTTAAGAAAATGCCTTTCAAATTCTTCGAGCGTCTTGTTAAACGCCAATCCAGTTCAAAAGCAAATTAAGGAATTGAAAAGGATGACATCAGCAATGCTTATATTTTTACTCTTAAGCTTATTTCATGACCTGACATTCATTTGATGATGCTGAATGAATGTTGAATGCTGGATGATACACTGATCTGATCGACCTTAATCTCTGACGTTTTAAAACAATCTTTGGGAGATATTTTTACGTAGCTTTTTTTAAACGAAATCTTGATAGAATATCGGTCTAGAAATGTTAAATAGTAATTGACTTAAACCGAAACCTTGAAAAGCTTTGGCAATGGTCTGGTGAGTTGACAGCTTACTCTCCGTGCTGAAGAAAACAAGAGAACCTGTTCCAAAATCAAAGCATTCACGGATATAACGTGTCTCAAATTCAAATAGAAAACGTCAGCCTTTATGATACAGGGAGCAATATTTATTAAATTAAATTATTATTAAAATATCATTTAATAATTTATAAAATATCTTAAAGCTAAACAGTCGTTTTTCAGTAACAATTCATTCTGCCTCAGCTTATTTTTGTGAATGTACTCTCTCAGGATCGGTAGAAATCCCAACTCCTATTCAAATAATCAAGTACTCGATCGCCTCCAAAATGATACTTGTTCGCACTGACTTGTAGCAGCGTGTGCCATGAAAATGAGAAAAAGAAAAGTGGAAAGTCACTAACCAGCGACACCTGAGAAAAGTGTCAAAAGCCGATGGTCTCAGTAACAATCCAGCATCTCCTGTGCCACTCCCTGGCACTGTGGAAAACCAGACAACGCTGCTTCGATGAGGCCTAGCTAGTGAATCTATCGCACGTAGCGGAGCAGAGCAGTACAACCTTCAGCTCGCGAAAAAGTCCAGAGTCTTCGACGTCCGCTTGGCTGAACTTTCTTTCTCCTGTTCCACTTACCTGGTGTCAATATAGACCTAAAAAGGTCTATGTGTGGCCTTGTGTCAGCCAGTCTAACCTAACCTAACCTACTCTACATCATTCAAATGTTCTACTGTTTACCTCAAAAGCTATGATGTATCTAATGAAAAAAATACAGAAAATTTCCCTACAAAACTTTAGTAAAGCTACAGGAGTTTTAGTAATAGTAACGATTAACCACAATTTTCAGTTTTTCCTTTTTCTCGTAAAATTTGCCCCCGATTAAGTCCTTAAACATTGCTTTCAAAGGACTCAACAATCAGAACGATAATAACCTGATCATAGTAATGAAATTATTCGATAATGTTGACTAACAAAAATCAAATCAACATCTCGATATGTATTTGTAGAATATTCTTGATAAAACGCGAACATTTTTTTATCAATTATTTGCAATTTATTTGCCCAATATTTTATAAAAATATTTATTGAAGCAATAAATCCGAGAAAAAAATCATTGCAATATCTTGATCTTTCGATAATCGTATTCGTAGCACAGATTACTTACTTATAATTCACATTATCCATGATTCGGCTTTTCATTCAATCTTAATATTTTTCTTATCAGCGTCTATTCCAATAAAAATCCAAACAAATCTTGTAGATTTTTTTATTGTATTTATAATTTACAACGACATTTCAATCATTCCATTTCATCTTGTTTTGCTCAGTTTATTTGTCCTTGTGCTGAATTTTCGGGTGAATTTTCATTCATTCGTAAATTTCAACTGACACTGTCGATTGTATAGGGTTGTATTGCCATTTTGATCTTCATTTTGATTTATGGTATTTAATTTAAACATGTCCACAAAGAAGCTGCCATAAAACAGAGCTGCACCACAGCACGTTAGTTTGTAAAAAAAATATTTTTAAGATTGAATAATAACTGCAATAACGTGTACTAAAGTAGCAATAGGGGGATTTGTGGAAAACAATTCAATTTGGCATCATTGCCACGCAAAAAAAAAAATTCTTCTTAACTGTTATATTTTTTAAGGACAAACATACATACATTTTTGAAGAAATACATGCAGACTGTTATAGTTACGGATCCATGTGGAAATATGTTTTAAAACCAAAACTATTTCCATTTTATAATAATATTGTGCATGTTCTGTTGCCCCTTATTGTCAGTGTATCTGATAACGCTAGATTTAGTTTGTCGACAGAAGGAATGATTGTGCTATTATAGCAACCATACAATATATACATTCTTCTAAATGAAACAATCATCAAAGCTTATACGTTGCGTCTCGTGCTCTTTGCGACACGCTTTATACGTAAGTGAATTAAATTGTTTAATGACGGTTTAAATGTGACTTAGAGAATTTTCATTGGTAGCAAAATAGTCTTATTCGAAGATACTTGGTTTGTTTGAGATATTTTTGTAAATCATTAGCTTAGTAAAGTATTGTTTGGAGAGAACTTTATGATGAGACATGAGGTAATTGGTTTGTTGTGGTATGTCCAGATACGTAACAGAAGCATTCAAGCAGCTTTAGTAGACAGGAAAAAAAATGGGTGTTAATTTTGTTTAATACATAGTAGAATATAGGACAAGCAAAAAGAATATTTTTTGTTTATTGTTTCAAGAATTATCTGGATTTGGATCTCATTTTACTGCCATTTCTTTATTTCACTACTAATTATAGCTGGAACGTCATTGTCATTCTAGTAAATTACGCGATGTAGAATTTGAATATGTTATTCCAATGCATTATTTTGTGAAAATTGTAAAAAACTTCCAACTTTGTCGCAAAACTTTCGCCTCAAAGAAATAAGAGCAATGGTTTAGATTGCATTACGTCCAATTTTTTTTAATGTATAATCGGTAATATATTATGTATAAAAATCAAAATGCCATAAATAAAATTTACAGCTCAGATTCGGCTGTCAAGGGTTATTTTAGGCATTCTTGCGAGTTGTTTGTAACATTAAAATAAACAAAATTTGTCCACAAAACATCAAAACATAGTTAGAATAAAGCTATTGGCACGCTAAAAATCTTAAGTATGCTTATCAACTTAATGATGAACGGGGTGACACACCGACGAAAACCAGTCAGTCATACCTACTGTCATCAGATACGTACTGATAGATAGCATGGAATGTTAATGCAGGAAATGATCGGGAAGAGCTAAAATTTGTGCTCAAAAGCAAATTTTTTCACTTAATGTGCCCAAGAGATTATGAAATGGAGAAGTAGGAGTATAAACAAATAAGTTTGTTATTATTTTTCCAGTTGTATAGGCTTATCAAGGCGAGTGGCAGTTAGCGAGGACACCATTCGTACTTAAATACGGTCGATTTTTCATTTCATATATAAAATTAAGTACAATGAATTGCCGTTTAAAACATAATTACCGTGTCCAGCATGGCTTTATGTCAACAGCTTTATTATTTTGAATTGAATTATAACTAATTCAAAGTATGTACATTAGCTTCATTTACAGTTTGAAAATTAAATAAACTATGATTGCTTCTCTACTGACAAAAAATAGCCAACGCTTTCAACTTCTATTATTTTGTACTCTATACAGAAAATTTGAATTTGCATATGTAACCGAAATATATGTAACATTAATGTATGTAACGCGAAACACGAAAGACACTTCTCTTGGCTCGAACAGCTTACAAAAGTTTAGCTGAATAAAAGAGAGAAAAAATATCAGCTGGATGATTAACTTCGACCAAAATTGTTTTTCAGCTTACGTTGTAATTAGTAGTTGATTTAAACAAATTGTTTTACAATTTTCATTCACTCTTACAGTTCGGGAAAACTAACACATGGACCGTAATGGACTTTTTAAGCATAAATAATTTTGGCGCCCATTGTGGGTAAACGACAAAAAAATCGTGAATTCTGCAGCAATGGTGATTTTGCATTTTATTTTTACAAAAAAAATTGCATCAGTTACTCTTTTTTTTCATGGTATGGTAAAATTTTTTGCCAGGCATGAGGTTTGATCAGTTTTTGAGATTTTGTTTTATACATTTTGAAATTTATGTCTAGCACGCAGTTTGGGTAAAATTCCAAGTTTTCATACAAATTTTAGTAGCAGTGAAATCAAAAGCTTAAATATTGCCAATGATAAGACCAAACCTATACGAAGTTTCCCGATGACACTTTTTACATGCTTTGAAAGGGATGGCGATATCTACACCAACCATTTTACACCAGTTGCTTTAACAACCGGGAATAAAAATAAATGAGGGTTAGCATTTGAAATTCAACTTGAGTGAAGCATCATCATTTCACCAGTTCACCATTTCACCGTAGAATAGTTTCATTGATTAAATTTGTTTGCTAGTATAATTAGATTCAGATTTTAAGTTGAGCTGCGAAACTTGTGAAAAAAGACTATTATTTAAAGCTATTTTTAAAATTTTTTTTAATTTTATTTATTTTTATTTATAAAAATGTCTGTTATCATTCCATAATAAACATAATTTCTATTTGAAGGATGCTTATTTATTATTATATTTTAAAATTCGAGGATAATTAGATTTTAATAAAATTTACAAACTACGTGGTACGACGTGATCCCCAAAAGATATTAAAAATATCATTCAATCAGCCGCATTTAAACCATGTACAAAAAGTTGCATATATTTTGTACGTAAATCACAGAACGTTCCAATCTATTGCATGAAATTCATTTTTATTCATCTGCATCCATTCTTGCATGCATTCCAAAGTACAAAATGAACAGGAAAAAATTAATTTCGAGCTGCTATTTTCCCTGAAAAGGAAGGTGTGTGTTATTTTAACAAAAATGTAACAAAAAATATAGTTAGGAACGCAAAAACTTAAGAAAAAATGTTTAAAACTATCAAAAAATGTAAAACTTAAAAAAAAATGTTTTGGAAGCTTCAAAATTAAATAGAATTGAAATTTCAGGACAAGAAGATTGGCTATTGAAATAGCTGTGCAATGTTTTAAATTCTCTTTAATTCTAATAAGCAATAAAAAGTGTTTTTGAGCCTTACTGGCAAAAAGTGTTTAACGTTCGTAGCAAATCAATATTGCCGAAAAATAAAGCTTTTGACTTAATCAAACAGTATTAGCCATAATTGGCATACCTTTTTACGATCAGGAGATAATAATCGGTAAACATTAGCCCATTACAATCTTCTCGGGAGCATTTCGCAATTGGTCCACTATTTATAATTCTTTCTAAGTGCCTTGGCAATTTTACTCGACTGTCCAATGGTTTTTCTAAACGAGATCCGATTGTTTTTAAGCAAAGCTCATACAGTGAGCATGGAATCCGTATTGGTTCTTTACGAGCAGTTCTAGTGTCACATGGCAGTGTAAGTACACGGAATGTCTCTTCTTCACGTATCAAAGAAAGCTTGGACGAATCAAAACTCCTAAAATGTGATAGAGAAAATTTCAATAAATAAAATAAAGATTATTAGGAAGATACATTACCTGTTGTAGCTACTATTAATTACATCATAAAATCGCTGAATATGTGGTAAATAAACTATTGGAATATGAGATACGAATCGATTATTGAATAAACGAGCGTGTCTGATGGTGGGTGATAAAATTGCTGGGAGATATAAAAGTCCACATCCTGATGAAAATAAGTTTTTTTTTCAGTAAAATATTCAAGTGTTTTAAGATATATATGATTAAATTTGTAATTATTTTAATTAAAATATATAAAAGTACTTACTATCTGCATAAATGCTCTCCAATCGCGGTGAATTGAATATTGCATTTGGTAATGATCCGAGATATAAATTATCATTTAATAAAATTTCTGTTAAATTTTTCAGACACACGATTTCTGCCGGTAGATAATGAATTAAGTTTGCACTCACGTCTAGTGTTTCAAGTTTTTGCAATTTTCCGATTTCTAAAAAATGAGAGAATGACAAATTTATTTGATAATAAACAATGTTTTTGACTGATTTTGAAATTTGTCCGATTTGGAATGTTTTTGTTGGTTGCAGAGTTGTTGAAATTGGGAGAGGTTTAAGTTTGGGTCAATTGGACCAGTAGGTCTATGTGTGGCCATGTGCCAGCCAGTAAAACCTGTTAAAGCCAGTTTTGTGTAAATAATCGTTTGCATTTAATAAATTTTAGCTTCGAGTCATTTATGTTATGCTGCACAAATTAATTTTTTGAAACTCCATAAAAATCTAGTCAGTACTAATTTCTTCTCTATATTTCAAGTTATTACCTTTCGGCAGCGTTTGTATTTCATTTCCACTAACATTCAACCGCTTCAAATTCACCAGCTTCCCAATACCACTCGGTAAGCTGGTCAATCGATTATTCGACAAATCGAGAAATTCCAAATTTTCCAAATAGTAAATATTCTCGGGCACTTCTCGTATCAAATTCCCCAATAGATGAATAAACTTCAAATTGACCAATTCAAGCAACCATTGTGGAATCGATACAATGAAATTCTCCTTCAGATACACTTCTTCCAATTCCTTGTATTCCAACAAACTTGTCGGAATACTTTTCAAATTATGATAGCTCCAATGTAGTACTGTTTTGCGCATTGTATCTACGACGGTCGGGAAACTATCAAAATGCTTCCGAGTAAACATATAGATATTCCACAATATTTTCACCACACTCACTACGGTACTTTTATATCGGATTTTCTTTTTCGTCCGTTCAAAGATGCGAATTTGACTGAAAAACTAAACATTTAATTACTCGAGCAGAAGTAGCGACAATCACTGAATTGTGTTGCCAAAAAATTTTCTGATTTCAAAACATCTCAGATCTATTTTTGTGCCCTATATAAACATTGAGCATTGATGACGTCGAATTCACGGTGAGCGTGATCTAATTTTACGCGAATATTTCGCGATCAGATGTTCGGAATTCAAGGTAAGGCAAATTGAATGATGTGTGCGGATTTTGTATCGGGAATAAATTTCACATAATTCATCGAGTTCGAACTTGCAGATCTTTAGGCACAATTAATAAAAAAATGTATTTTCGCAGGGAAATTTGTTTGTTAGGGAACTGCCAGAGTCAGAAATATCGCCAGCGTAAAGTTGCAAAATTTTGAGTTGGGATATTTTCGCATATTTCTAATTTTGTTTTGTTGTTGATTTAATGACGCAAGCAGCTTAGATTCGTTGTTCTAATAAAATATAAGCGGTATGTTAAGGTCGAAATATTTATATCTGAGTTCGCTAGAGTGTTTTTTGTAAGTATGCATTGCTTACGTGCAATGTTGTTGACTTAGCTTTGTCGAATAATTAAATCTCAGCTATAAATATAAGTACAGGTGCAATTCGTTTTACGACAAAGCTTCGTTATGGAAAATAGTTAATTAACTTGAAATGATTAATGGCAAGGACCAGGAATAAAATTAGGTTTTTGTCGAAAAAATTATTTTGAATTTAATTTAGATAGATTCATGATGAAAGATGAAGATGAAAGAGGGCTTCATTTAAAACACTTCGAAAGCAAAATTTTTGAAATTTTCGGGAAAAGTGGCAAACTATAGCAAATAATTTATTTACACAGTGAGTCTATGTTAAGTCATCTCGACCTTCTTCAGCAACTGCCATGCCGGAAAATGCCCATTGGGGCCAATTTATGAACCTGAAAACATTCTTTCGGTTTCTCGTCATGAAACTTTTGAAAGTTTTTGTGTTTTGTAAGAAGTAAGACCCAAAAAGCAAATGTCTTTTTTGTGTTTTGTCACTATTAGGTTAGGTTAGGTTAGTGAAGAGGGCTGCCGGGAATGCGGCCAGCATTAGGCCACCAGTTTGGGCCCATTTGGGCCCTCATAGACAATCACACGCATTCACACTTACAGCCATGGCACTGACGGGATTCGAACCCGCAGGCCCCGTAACATGCCACTTTTCGGCCTGACGCCTTAGCGAGCAGAGCTACCGGGCCCCATTTTGTCACTACTAAGCCCATGATCTATTGAAACTGAGATTCGAAATAATTGTGGGATTTTTTTAAGATAGTATTTTAGCTCTTTTGGTGACGTTTATTGATTAGTTATGTTCATGGCGGTGTGTGTGTTGTTTGCTAAACATAGTTGACCGTAATGACACAGCGACTGATTGCTTCAGCTGTAATATTTTTGCAAGTAGTCGGAAGAAAGGCGCTTAATACAAATCCAGAGATTTTCCTACACCCCCCTAACACCCCCCTAATTCCCCCTTGGAAAGTGCATTCACCCCCCCTAACACGGACAATTTTCTTACACAAAGGGAACTTTGTGTCCTTTGTTCCAAAGGGTCACCCCTCCTAAAATTCTGAACACACCCCCCACGAAAAATTCCTGAGAAAACCCCTGCAAATCCAATGGAGTAAGCTCAAAGGGGATTATTTTTGACATAAAAACATCTTTTGAATATTAGCTTTGCATGAATCATTTATGTTATTGTTTCAATTTTAGGATCAATATGGCATTTTTTATGGCATGCTTTATGGCATTCATCAACTAGTTAAAAGATTGTAATAAAAAGGTGGGTGAAGATTATCTAATTTTTATTCAATATGTGTTTTGAGATCACGATCAAAGAGAAAATATCAATGAAAATGTGAATTGAAACTTTAAATTTGTTTTTCTCGAAACTACCTGTATTGAATTTTTCATATTTTCAAAATACGATATTCAACTTTTGATCGAATACTCATTAGAATATAAAACAACAAATGCAAGTTCTGAGATAAGTGTTGCAAGTGTAAAATATTTATTGTGTGGTCGGAGCCACAATGTAAAAAGTTCATTGTGAAATCGTGTGTGCGAAAAACATTAACACCAGTTTTTGGATTTTAAGCAGTTGGATTTTAAGCTGCTGCGTGGAATCTTCTTGATGCTTATTTGCTTTCCATTTAAAATAGCTATATGAGTTGGAAGGTTCCAAATGAAATTAAATTGTTGTGTAATGGATATCGACTTATCTATTTGGCAAATGATCCGTGCTGTTTCTCCTTCTCCATTGTAGTTTTATCTTTGGTGAAATACAATCTAAGTGAGGCAAATGTATCCTTGGCTGGAAAGTACCTATAACAGAAAGGAAGAGGAAAGCAAGAAAAAATTGCGGAATCTGTGAAACAAACTTGCTACAAATTTGAAATGAAGTCTCGATTTCAAAGAAGAAAGCTTAGTATTTGGGCAAAGCTATGCAATTCGTATAAACCCTCATGCTATTGTCGTGCACAGCCAGTGCGAATTTACTTGAGGTACCAAATCATGTTCGTATGGAAACTGACCTGTTATCACTACAGCGTTCCTATTAAAAAAATAGGAAATCTCAGATCAGCCAAAAATGAAATTTTAAAATTAGTCGTGACCAAAATCCACACCTCTAATGGTATGACCAAGACGGAACGACGAGAGCGTCGAGTCACGTATAGCGTCGAATCAAGCATGAAGCAGCGCAGTGAATTACGGCCATGTAAATGCGGCGAGATGCAAATTTGTAAACGAAAATTTACAGTGGCAGTCGAAGCAATGATTTTTTTTCACTGTCTTCTTAGTTATTTAGAAGCTCTTACCACAAATCAAAAAAGAGCACTGAAACGGAAAACTTTGGATCTTACTGAAGATCCTTGGAATATTTAAAGTCTACAGCTTCTAAATTCCACATGATCTCTTCCATCACAAAAGCCTCGCACTCATCTTCGATCATCGTCGCTAGTTTGATCCAGTCTCTTCCTCTAGTGGAAGTCGACCCACTTTGTCCGAATTAGGTAAGTAGTCTCTTGCTCCTTGATCGAAGGCTTCAAAAGTTATACTAAATGAAAAAAGACTGATTTGATCGTCCATTAAAATAGCAAAAATTTGGAGTCAGATATTTTCAACTTTTTTGCTGCAATGCATATCGTATGGTGCCAGTTGTTCCTCAAGTAACAGTGTACCCAAGATCTTCGTTGTTTCCGTGATCTGGTAGACTGTTTGACTTAATGGTAATATAGACAATTTGGAAAAGAAAGGTGAACTCCAACAAATCTATCATAAAAATCTAAGTATAAGCTAATACACCGTCTGAAAATTGGACCATACTTAATTCCGTGAAAAACATCCCAAAAATTAAACACCAACGTAACAAAATAACACGCGTCAGAAAGCGATTTATTGAATCACATCTTACAATTTTGAGCCAGCATGAATAGCCAGAACACCATCATATTCAGATGCTCCAACATAAATATTGGCATATCCGAAAGCTTCGACTTGAACTGTTTTACCAGTACAACTTCCATTGACCTTCGATCCGGAAATAACATCACAATATGTACCAGCGGGCAAGCAGGTTTGCAGTTTCTGATTCAAATCGTAGCCTTCCAAATTGAAAGCAATAAATCCCTTATCGCCACGGCAGAATGAAATCTGGTTGTTTCCATTATTCCAGAAGTCATTGAGCCCAGTACCACGTACGGCATTCTTGAATCCAACCATATTGAACATTTGACGCCAACGGTGCTCACATACCCAACCATTTCCGCATGTTCCGTCGGCATTAATACTGGGTGACAGAATATTCGATCCGTCAGCACTGGGTGGTGCTTGGTCTTTGTCGTTAAAAGCGAAGGAACTCATAATGCGAGTAATACCGTATGGATGAGCCAGTTTGAATGCAGTTGCCATCTTGTAGTTTCTTGATTCCTTGTAAGTAAGAATATCACCGCCATCTCGTTGGCTGTCATGATTGTCAACGAAGACCAAAGCTCTATCGGATGGAACCATTCCCCATTCGGGTCCCCAGTTGACAAGATATTTGAGAGGGTTCTGTCCACGGAAAGCTCTGCCAATTTCATGGGCGAATTTAAACTCGGTAACAGTTCCGAAGTCGGTGTACTCGTATTTCGAAATAGCCTCGCCACCCAAATCAATGACTTCTTGAGTAATAAATGGTCGGGAGTTTGCTGGGAAACCGAAGTCAGTGTTCAAATTCTTGACCCTCGAGTAAATGACCTAGTCGAAGTACAGATGATTGCTGGCCTATTTTGAGAAATATAATATGCTCACCTTCAAATCTGCAGGCCACATATGTTTAGCGGCATCAACACGGAATCCAGCCACACCCAAATCAACCAAATGATTCAAGAAATCAACGATCCTGTCCCGAACCCAATCTTTGCTGTGATCCAAGTCCTTAAGTCCAACAAGTTCGCAATTTCGAACTTGGTAGACGTCCGAATAATCCCGGATGTCGCAACTCGGATGGAAGTCGAGAGAACTGAATGGAACAGCTGGGAAACTTTTTGCACCTGGATCAGCAGGACTGCCTCCTGTACCGACATTACCACCGGCAGCCATATGGTTGAAAACAACATCGACATAGATTCTCACACCGACATTGTTACAACGTCTGACCATGTTGGCGAATTGTTGCTCGTTACCTGAACGTGTCTCCAGTTTGTAAGAGATAGGTTGATAGCGCTCCCACCATGGACGTCCATTCGAAATGGTATTTTCATTGACTGGTGACACCTGTGGATCAGAATAGACTTAAGAAAAGGGATCATTTTTAGGGAATGTTGATTTTACCTGAACTCCAGCATACCCTTTCGGAGCGAGAAAACGTTCGCATTCGTCAGCAATGTCATCCCACTTCCATTCGAATAAATGAACGATGGTGTTCCGATTGTCCCATTGATGAGTATCGAATTGAGCGTTCGCTCCGATAGCGAGCACAGCAAGTGCTAGCACAGCAAATCCTTTCATTGTGGCACTGCTAGTCTGAACTGAGTCGTTGCCGTATGGAATCTTTTATAGACATGTGCGACTAAAAATAACCAAACTTTCAATTTGTGCTCGTGTCGTCTTTATTTGAAGACACGATTATTTTGCTGATAAGAGAGTTGCAAAATAACTACATCTGCTGGAGGTAATATCTGATCGATTTTTATCAGCAACTTGGATTTGATAAAGATGTGTTAGTCGGAAATATTAAAGAAATGCAAATTGTATCAAATAATCAATTTTGGTATTGGAACGTGCAAACATATATTTGTCTTCAGCTAAGAGGTGCATCTAAATTATTGCATCATGTATTGATTGTTTAATTTATACAAGGTTGAGGCTAGTTAGGTTTTAATTATTTCTGTAAAGCGATGCTTGACGCAGACTGGCATGCATTTTTAACTTAAAGAACCGGAGGACAAAAGCATCTAGATATTTTTTTGAATGTATTGACTGGTGACAATAACACAGCGACGATAAGACTGTCGACAAAAATATAAGAAAACCAGCTAAAAAGAAGAACGAGAAGCAGCGAAGAAGAACTTTTCTTTGAATTGTCAAGCATAATGGTCATATTAACCGGCGATCTGGATTTTGTTGTTTTGATCAGCTTTGAACTCAATAATGCTTTACGCAGTTCTAGTTTGAATAATGACCAATAAATACGAGAGCACACACAAAGAAAATGTGTTGAATCTACTGACTCAGCTAGCCAAGGACTGGTCATGGTTATGACTTATTCCAGCGCTGGCAATTTGTTCAATGGAGAAGAAAAGAGGAAGAAATACTCAGTAGTCGTCTGTGTGCGAAAATTGTGATGAAGGCTAGATTGAGGGGCTATACAGAGGAATACACCAGAAAGATGCAAAAATGAGAGAACCAAATCGAGCCAATGACGAGACCATCTAAAAAAGACTGTCCTTAACAAAGCAATAACTAAGATTATGTGCCGTGGGGATGCTATTGACGCATAGAGATGGTTTTTATTCGGTTCAAGAATCGATCGCTTCTGGTATCCGTTCTTGATTTTCTCCTCCACGTCAAAAACCTTCAAGTGTAACAATATTAAAAAAATGTATTTATGTTTTTTTTATTATATTGTTTAGTAAAAATCAAGCGTCTAAAAATCTGGAGAATGTTTGATAAATAGGTTCCAATATAGCACTACGATCAATCACGCATCTCTCACGTGGTAGATATTTCAATACCTGACTTCACAAGCTCATTACGGAAAAATCCGAATACCTAATACTTGATAATCTTATTAGTCGAGCGTAAACATTAGCAAAATGTTGAATTTCATTCGATCTGTAATTAATCGGTGATACAAGGATACATTAGTGCAAGCTTAGTGATCGAAACGCATGGGGGGCATAATTGAACACTTAAAACTTTTGATGACTTGAAGATATTGAACGGTTTCTGGCTTGTCGACAGGAAGTCCTACTAATGAGTTGATAAGTGAAACATACATTTTCAAATGAAGCGTGTTTATGCTTCGGTATAGCACTTGCAACTAAAACCTCACGCCTGGTTATTTTTTCGCAAAAAAATCGAGTAGATTCGGATTGCAGATTTTCGAATGCAGAAAAAACGTTTTGAATGAAGATTTTCAATAGTAAAAATGCTTTGTCACCATCAAAGTTTTGAACAAAAATCACGAATCATTATTTCAATGTAATTTAATTGCATTCACAGAGCGCAAAAAAATGAATTGCATTTGTTTTGGAGATTAAATGAAATTTTCCATTTATTCAAGACATTTGATTTTCTCCACTATTGTGGTATCATTTTTTTGCGTTTTAGATTGAAAAATGTAGCGAAAATTACAAAAAAGATTAAATACGTTATCTAAAACTCAGGAACTTTCATAACTAGATTTATCAGGAGTTTGAATATAAAAGAAGACACATCGGGAAAGCTTGATTCAAAATCCAGCTAACCATGAAGGGATTAGCAGTTGCCGCGCTTTTCATTCTCGTGGCAGAATCCTACTGTCAATTCGACACTCACCAATGGGACAACAGGAATACTATTGTTCATTTGTTTGAGTGGAAATGGGATGACATTGCTGCTGAATGTGAACGTTTCCTGGCTCCCAAAGGTTTCGGAGGTGTTCAAGTAAGTTACTTATTATACAAACATTCACAATCAAAATATGACAGTTTTTTTCATTTTCAGATCTCACCACCAAATGAAAACATCATTGTTTCTGGTCGCCCTTGGTGGGAACGTTATCAGCCAATTTCATACAAATTGATAACCCGCTCGGGTAACGAGCAGCAACTCGCTAGTATGATCAAACGCTGCAATAATGTCGGTGTCAGGATCTATGCTGATGTTGTTATCAACCACATGTCTGCTGACAACAGTAATCCCATCGGAACTGGAGGATCCCATGCTAATCCATCGACCAAGAGTTTCGACGCTGTGCCTTTCAGCTCTTCAGACTTCCACTCAACGTGCCGAATCCAAAATTACCAAGACGCTAACCAAGTAAGGAACTGCGAGTTGGAAGGGCTGAAGGACTTGGACCATAGCAAGGACTGGGTTCGCGATAGGATCGTTGATTACCTGAATCATTTGGTTGACTTGGGTGTGGCTGGTTTTCGTGTTGATGCTGCCAAGCATATGTGGCCAGCAGATTTGGCTGTATGTATCCTTTGTAGTTGGCAATGTTTGCTATGTTGATTGTTTGTTTTGTCTTTTTCATCAGATCATTATGAAGCGTGTGAAGAACCTTAATACCGCACATGGATTCCCAGCTAACTCCCGACCCTTCGTTGTCCAAGAAGTCATTGATTTGGGTGGCGAAGCCATTTCGAAGAACGAATACACTGGCATTGGAGCCGTTACTGAATTCAAATTCTCTCATGAAATCGGCAGAGCTTTCCGCGGTCAAAATGCATTGAAATGGCTGGTCAATTGGGGTCCACAATGGGGAATGATGCCATCTGAGAAGGCTTTAGTATTCGTTGATAATCACGACAATCAACGTGAAAGCAGCGAGATTCTCACGTACAAGACTTCAAAGAACTACAAAATGGCGACGGCCTTTAAATTGGCTCATCCATATGGTATCACCCGCATCATGAGCTCATTTGCTTTCGGTGTCAAGGACAATCCTCCACCAACTGCTGACGGTGGTAAGACGCTTTTATCGCCCAGTATCAACGCTGATGGCACCTGCGGAAACGGATGGGTGTGTGAACATAGATGGCGTGAAATTTTCGGTATGATTGGCTTTAAGAATGCTGTCCATGGCACTGGTCTGAATGACTGGTGGGATAATGGGAACAATCAAATTGCTTTCTGTCGGGGAGGTAGTGGTTTTGTGGCTTTCAACTTGGAAGGACATGATTTGAATCAGACTTTGCAAACATGTTTGTCAGCTGGTACTTACTGCGATGTAATTTCGGGATCAAAGGAGAATGGCAAATGCACTGGCAAGAAAGTCCAAGTTGGCAATGACGGAAAAGCTAATATTTACATTGGAGCTAGTGAATATGATGGTGTGTTGGCTATTCACAAGAATGCTAAATTGTAAATGTTGAATAAAGCTTTTAACTGATCAACTAGTTTTTTACCTATGGATTTTTTTGCTTTGGGGTTCTATCAATCTACGCCTGGAATTATATTCATTTTGTTTATTACTGACATCCTCTTAGTAGTACTGTTGTTGTTTTTAGAGAATTATGCAGAAGTGTTGAACATTTAAAGTGTCTTCATGTGATAAAGACAAATTGTGCTTAGTGTTTCAGATAAGTGAACAAGTGAACATTTTGCTAATTTGATCAAAAAATATTTGCCAAATCAAAATTTTGAACGGAATGTGCTATCATCAGTCTCAAAATCAGTAGGCATTAGACAATGAAAGCTCAGATACAATCAAGGAGTACAAACGAAACCAAAAAAGAAAAGTCATCCTACCTTAAAGCATTTGAGCTCTTTTAGAAGCGAGCCGAGTAAGTTAATATCAGTTGCTGTTGACATAGATTGGTTCATTTCAAGATAACTTTAGTATGTTTTTGGTTAATCAAGGTTCTTAATTACAGCATGAAAAATTGAGCCGACAGTCGTAGTGCTTTACTCAGTTGATAGCACAGAAAATCGCACAACAAACTCAGAGTTCCTCTCGACCTTTGTTTACAAAATTAAAGTTGAAAGGCTCACCTAAATGAACTGAATACTCAAATGCAGATTCTTTTCTTCAAAATTTGCACTAAAATGGCATACTTTCAGAGCTAAAACCAAGGCTTTCGAATACACTGGAACTTTCAAAAGCCTCTTAAAACAAATCACGATCGATCTCTCCTTTCCAAATTAGTGACGTTAAGCTAACGTTTTCCGCGAACGAAGAGCCAACTGTTTAGCTTCCTAGTTTTTCAACTCGCACGCACTCTCGTCACATGAATGACTTTGCAATTATTCGATCTTAAAAACTAAGCTGACCCACTAATGGGGTTTTCGACCTCAGTGCTTTTGCTCCACATCTGCGATTCGATTTCTCCTTAAAGTCTAGAAAGTAAAATCATCCACTGGAATTGACGGGCTACCTAACATCACGTGAAATTACCTTCTGAAAAAGCCCGTTTTCTTAATATCTTTCGCTCGAAATTTCCCAAATGAAAGGTAAAATGCTATTATTATTCTTATGTTGAATCTTAAAGGAGTCCAAAGCTACTCAGCAGCTATAAACCAGTTGGCGAAAGGACTAAATAAACTATAGAAATAGTGATTCTTTTCCAAATCAGCAGCATCACCTAGATGGCCGATATCAAACTGTTGCACAAACTATTCTTATCAATCGTCTTTTTGAACAGCCAATTGTTTATGAAGACAATTGACAAGAAAAAAATCCTGGCGTATCAGAACCGCTTTCAATTCATAAGTAAATATATGAATATGAAAATAATTAAAGCATTCAAATTTAGAGACGAAAATAGCAGAAAATTCGTAGTAATGTTTACGTACTGTTTAGCAAAATGATTGATTAAACCGTTGAACTTAGTAACTATCTAAAATTGTTCATCTGTAGCCACGACTATATTTTCCTGAAATAATTTGAGCTACCGAAATTTCTGAAGCCACAGAGGCTGATATTCATCTCAATAGTAACTAATTTTGACTAATAAATTAGCTCTTATTTCGCAAACCTTCAGTGTATGGGGGAAATATGCAACGAAAAAAGTACGAATGTACAATTCAGTATTAATGGTCTCTCCTAATTTTGCTGGACCTGACATCAGGAGCATCAACAGTAACGAAATAAAAAAGCTATTGAAAATTGTCTTAAACATGTATCAATTCATGGAAGCTGAAATCTTTTTCCACATCGGATACAGGAAAAAAACAATCAGATTATATGATTCTACGGAAAATTCATCAAAATGACGAAAATGAAACAGTTATTGATAGTTTTTCAACTATTTATTTTCATGGTGTAAACATTTTCAATTCAATTCTTACAAACGTGAATCTTTGTGGATAGCCAAAACACCATCATCTTCACCGGCACCAATGAAGATATGTGCTTTCCCGAAAGTTTCGACTTGTATCGATTTACCAGTACAGATACCATTAACTTTAGATCCTGAGATCACATCACAGTATGTACCAGCCGGCAAACAGGTTTGCAAAGTTTCATTGAAATCGAAAGGTTCGTTGTTGAAAGCAACAAAACCACTATCGCCACGGCAGAAGGCGATTTGATTATTTCCGTTATCCCACCAATCGTTAAGTCCACTTCCACGAACTGCATTCTTGAATCCAACCATGTTGTAGATTTGGCGCCAGCGATGCTCGCAAACCCATCCATTGCCGCAGCTGCCATCAGCATTGAAGCTTGGTGACAAAATAGTCTCACCGTCAGCTGATGGTGGCGCTTGATCCCTATCCCAAAAGTCAAAGGAGCTCATCACTCTGGTCACGCCGAATGGATGAGCAAGCATAAAAGCCGTGGCCATTTTGTATTGTCTGGGTTGTTTATAAGTTAGGATACCGCCACCATCGCGTTGATTATCGTGGTTGTCAACGAATACCAAAGACTGTTCAGTGGGTAGGAAGCCCCACTCTGGACCCCATGTAATCAGCCATTTCAAGGAGTTTCCGCCGCGGAAAGCTCTTCCGATCTCTTCGGAAAATTTGAACTCGGTAACGGCTCCAAAGTCGGTGTACTCGTATTTAGAAATTGCTTCGTGTCCATGGTCGATGACTTCTTGGAAGATGAATGGCCGGGAATTCGGGGCGAAACCATGCTCGGTGTTAAGATTAATCAAACGACTGTAGATTACCTGGAAAAGTATTAGGAAATATGTTGTAAAGCTGATATATTTACTGCATTGATTAATAAAAATATAGGAGACAGAATAGCTATGAATCAAAAGTAATCTAAAATAATCGATGTTTTTACGCCACATCAAATTTCCCGAATCAATCAAAAATAGCAACACAGATTAGATAAGCAAGCCATTATGACAATGAAACTCACTCTCAAATCTTCAGGCCACATATGCTTGGAAGCATCGACACGGAACCCAGCAACACCCAGTTCAATCAAATGATTGAGGAAGCCGGCGATTCTATCTCGGACCCATTCTTTGCTTTGATCCAAGTCCTTCAGTCCAACTAACTCGCAGTTGCGTACTTGGTGGATATTGTTCCAATCGTAGATATCGCAAGTAGGATTGAAGTCCGACGACGAGAATGGTACACCTGGATAGTCCTTGCCAGCTGGATTAGCTACAGTACCCGCTGTTCCGACAGGTTTGTTACTTGGTCCTGACATGTGGTTGAAAATGACATCCGGGTAAATTCTTACTCCGACTTTGTTGCAACGACGCACCATATTGGCAAATTGTTGTTCGTTGCCAGAACGTGTCACGAGTTTGTAAGACATGGGCTGATAGCGTTCCCACCATGGTCGTCCTGCCACAATGATGTTTTCGTTGACTGGTGAGACCTATGATTTTTGAAAGGTTAAATATAAGTTCCAATTACGTAATATTTGTGGCTCTATGTACTTTACCTGAACACCAGCATATCCTTTGGGTGCCAAGAAGTTTTCACACTCAGCTGCAATATCGTCCCATTTCCATTCAAATAAATGGACGATGCTGTTCCTGTTGTCCCACTGATTTGTGTTGTATTGCGAGTAAACACCCGCAATTAGCAGAATAAATCCAAGTGTAGCAAGTCCCTTCATAGCTTTCAACTAATATCGCGTGAATCTGCTGTGGCGGTTTTTATACATCGAATTTGAGTTGATAAAAATTGAACTAATTACTAGTAAATCCTCCTGTAAGCATATCTGGCCATTGTTTCAGTGAGAATCTTTTAAGGGGCTTACTATGGATTGTGATAAGTTTACTGTATACACCTTGGGGTGCTTGGGTATCAGATCGAATCAGATATGTAATACAAATCTATTTAAAAATGGTGATAACATCGGTGCGAATAGAATCGAGCGCATGTGATTGCATTGTTTATCATAATTGCGTGGATCATTGATATGTTCATCCCGCAAAATTTAAATTATAAATTTAAATTATAAGAAATGAGTTTTGTACTCTCGCCCAAAACTTATTAGGACAAAACATAATTCTTCGAGTGATATATAAGAGTATCTACTTTATTTCAATTCAGGCTACTTTTTTTCTCTCGCAAATCATGTTATCATCTGTTATTATATTTTAACGCTATTCATGCAAAAGAGGTCAGCCATTCCGTTCATAACTTTACAATGTGATTCATAGCTCGTTTCATTACTTATTTTACTAGCTATAATTGCCTAATCATTTAAAAATACGATTGCTTGGTAAAATGTGTGCTATTTGTGTTCTAGCACTCTAACCCCAACACTGTCAGTCACTGCTCTCGATTCCCATCCACTGGAAATTATCACCCAAGCAAACATCGAATTTTCCAGTATTCTTTTTCAATGCGCTACAAAATCAGTTCACCAAAGAATATTACCCACACGTTTCGAATTAAATCGTGTTTTGTTCTTCACTGTGTCAACATTTCCGGTCAAATTGAATTATCCAAATGTTTACAGTGAATGATAATTGAAGTCAATTGCGCTCGGGTTACTGGTCACTCGAGGAGCGTATGCAAGCAAGCCCCCTCTGTGCACCGGAGGCACGACAATACCAATACATGGCTTCGGAACGGGCACACTACATATTTCCCACTTGCTAAGTAGCACAAACCACTCGGGACGATCTAAAGCATCCAAGCCAAACATTGCCGACAGGTCATGCACATGAGATTTCCTTCACTAAGCGTTCATTAGTTCAAGTCTCAAGTGCGATGGCGACATCATTCATCATCAAAATAATAAATAATAATCAAGCCGTGGCTCCTATAAAAACTGCACTTTATTTTCATACTACAATGCACATATAAATAACCTAATGGCGACGCTTTTCGAATGGAGACGATGTAATAGCACTTAACTGTTGCGGCATGCTGATTACAGCTAGAGCTTTTCCTGAAAGATGATTGAGGTTAAATTGCGTACAATGTGCGAATGGAATTTGTAAACATTACCTCGATGTGAATGGCGAGAATGCCAATTTCAATGGGCACTTTGACAGCCACCGTCCCATCCGGGCCGACTTTTACAGTGTCGCCTGTGCAAGAAGTTTCATTTTTGCGGCCCGTAATAACATTGCAGTAGACACCCTCGGGAAGACACGTTTTGAGCATTGTGTCAAGATCATCGCCTTCATTGTTGATCACAATAAATGCTCTATCCTTCCGACAGAATGCTATTTGGTTGTTTCCGTTATCCCACCATGCAGTGACAGGGGCGTCCCCAGCAACATTCCGGAACCTCATCATAGCTGCAATCTCCTGCCAACGATGCTCACAAACCCATCCGTTTCGACATTGACCATTCTCATCGAACTTCGGGGAAATTATTGTGTCGTCACTATACGCCGGAGGTCCTTCAAGAATATAATGATAAGAAGAGTAGATTTGGACAACCATATGATACCTTGATCGGGGTTACTGAACTTGTATGAACTCATTACTCTTGGAATGCCATATGGATGGGCTAACATGAAACCAGTGGCCATAATATATTCTCTACGTTGCCGGTGTGTTAGCACAGCTGGCCCTCTACCTCTTTGAGTGTCATAGCTATCAACGAAAACCAGGGCGTCTCTTGGTGGCAGGAAGCTCCATTCCTGTCCCCAATTTTTCAGTGTCTTCAAAGGTGTTTTCCGTCGGAAGAGCTTGGCCAGTTCGATGGCGTATCGGAACTCCGTCACCACCCCCAGTGCGTTGTACTCAGTCCTAATGGCATACATTTTAATTGAATCAATTAAAATTGAAGACAAAAGGTTCAGACAAATTTTTACTTTTTAACTGCCTCGTTTCCCAAGTCTTTCACTTCTTGGTAAATGAACGGGTGTGCTCTGGGCGGGAAACCGAAATAAGGATTCAAATCGTCTATTTTTCGATAAATATCAGCAAGATCTCTCGGCCACATGTGCTTAGCTGCATCGATTCTGAAACCTGCCGCTCCCATTTTGACTACCTCATTCAAAAAATCAGCCAATTGGTCTTGAACATACGGTTTACTTTGATCCAAGTCTAGATATCCCTCCAACTGACAGTTCCTCACCTCTGCCGGATTGTTATAATTTCGGATTGCGCACGCTGGATGGAAATCATGAACCGTATACGGAACCATAGGAAAACTTTTCGTGGCCGTATCGGCGTGAGATCCTGCCGTTCCGGCAATTCGATTCTGATGTCTTGTCATATGATTAAGTACAACATCTACATAGACTACCACATTAGCATTATGACAGCGTTTGACCATCTCTTCAAATTCTTCTTCGGTTCCAGATCGAGAAGCGATCATATACGAAATTGGTTGGTATCGTTCCCACCATGGACGTGGCTCGATGATTGCATTCTCCGAGATAGGCGAAATCTGTGAAAGAGGTGATTTTTGTGGGTAATTGGTGGGTGTAGAAGGACAATATGATAAATGATAATTTTTGGTGTATACGCACTTACAAAATGGACTAGCTACATGGTGGACTTTGGAAAAAGACTCAACCAAATCTTAAACAAGAACCTAAGTGAAACTAGCCCTGAAGTTTTGGAAGTATTGTGATACGTTAAAATACTATCATTAGCTTGATTGGCAGGGCTGGAAGTTTAAGGTAGTAACAGAGGTAATGAATCAAAAGTCAGATGTTTTTAATAGATTTTTGAATCGAAAATCGTTTTCCTTTCCTAGTATTTTGTTGAACAGTCAGCTTCTTATTACAGTTAACTAAAGCTCTAAAGCATTTGTTTAATGCTTCGAAAGGTGTCCGAAAAACCACTTGGATATATCCAGATGAGATCATTCTCAACAAAATAGATGCTAAGGTGGCAGATCACCGCTACTCTAGTAACCTGTTTAATGTTTAAAAATACCCAGGACCTAATATCAACTAAGACCACTACTTTATTGACACAGTTCTTCAACCTCAAATACTTACTCTCAAATGGCCAATCAATCGCACGTAAGTAAATATCGAAAATATCGATACAAGGAGTCTCAAAGATGCTGATAAACGAATCACTTTGGATGCTGCAATCTATTGCACTGATGATCTGAGTAGCATTGGAGTTGAAGCTCATGTGAACGACGTCTGGTAAAATCTCAAATTGGCTATAATCGATAAGAGCATGAGTGCCTTAGTTCTCAGTGGCAGACATGGTTTAAACGACTTGTTTGACGATGACAGCTACTGAACGTAACAATGCTGCTTACCGGGCCATGCAGCAGTCTATAAAAAAACCTAGGCATGGTTAGGACTTATTGCGATCTCCAGAGGATGAAGAGCCAAAGAGGTCTTGGTAATAGAAACTGGTTCGTGAGCTCGAGCAATGCAGAGAGCAACACAGGCTGACGCAGTACACTACAGACGAGCTTGCAAAAATATGGAAGGAAATCTGATTTTCGACCAGTTGGGAATACGTGAAGGACGGGCTCAGTGCTTTGATGAACTGCTAAATAACGAACAAGATGACAATTTAGAGGCCCCGTTAACTAATGAAGGATGAGGCTCTTCAGTGCACTTACATTTGATATTCCAGGCATCTTGAACACTTAATCATGTGACAATTGTTAATCTTTTGGCCGAAGATCTACATCAGTTTACTTTGTCAAAGCTAGTATTTGTTCTCACCCTATAAAGTTCAGACGGATGTGAGTCATTTCGAAAATGGCGATCACACACAAAATTCTTGACTACACTTCTTTGATCGGATCATACTAGGACCAAAATACAGTCATCGAAATCACTTTTGGTGGGCTTAATGCGCAAGTATTTACAAAATAAATTAAGATTAATATCTGAGTGGGCACCAATTGGAATTTCCATCTGAGAGTTAAGTGTAATTCCAGTTGCCGTCAACGAATTTTTCTGCAAAATGGATTTTTGGTCGTTGAATGGATAGTGCATAAATGTTATTTTCACTACATACTTTGCCAAAATATTTCTACATCGCCGAAAAACTTCAGATATCTTAGCCTTCTTACCTGAACTGCGCCATATCCATTCGGGCCCAAAAATACTTCACACTCCTGTGCAACATCTTCGAATTTCCACTCAAACAAATGAACGATTGTCGATCGATTCGTATAAAAATGTGGATCGTGTTGCGACCGAACGAGTCCGTGCGAAATTAAAATAATTAGTAAAGTTATTCGTCGCATTGCACCGCACAACAACCGAGAGGACACTTTTGCGAGTACTTTAGTGGCTGAACTGTAAATCTAAACTGAAACGAAAGTCATTCGATACGTGACAATGACTGGCTGTTCGCGAGCGCAATGTATCTTTATTAATGTTAAGTACCTTGTTATGCCAATAATTTATAAACGCGGTATATGAACCCAATTTTCCATTGCGAGCTGCTTCGCTATCGTTTCGTATCGCTCGGATCAACTAGAGGTTGAGCTATCAGGACTTGGGTGGAATATGGAGTAAGATGCTCCCGAAGCTAATGTGATTGCGGACACGATTCGAAAGACAATGCAATATGAGATTGTGTAAATCTTCTGCTAGATTCATCAGCATGCAACTGTAAAGATCCAGAATACAACGCTCAAGATCTGTCGCGAATATCAGTTTGGCTAAATTGAAAGATTGAATTGATTCATTTGGCGATTGTTTGAAAACAACCACTTGAAAACTGTGAACGGAACTACAGCCCTCTTAACTGCTTTGAGTCATCCAGTGAGGTGGCAATAAAGAGGCTATAAATAGGAATTTGGTATGAATAATTTGTTTTCGTCTGAGTTGGATTCGCAAATGGCAATTTTTAAGTGGCAGAGGAAATGACTCTAAGGTGTGCGACGGTGATACTGTTGACAAAAACATCAAAATATAGTAGGAACTGCACCAACGTCACTGAATTCGTCATTTTAGATTATTACTGTACCGAGCATAATCTGCAATGTCGTATCTATTGATCTATCCACCAGATATGCGTGTAGGTTAGCATAGATTTGCTCGATATCAATCAAGCTCTTGATGTCCAAATCTACCAGAATTTCCGCGCTTTTGGGTAAAGAAGCTCTCGCTCATTTCCCGGGTAGGTCCTTCCTTGAGGTAGAGCCGTGCGTCAAATATATATAAAATATCTGCTCTTTGGAGTATGAAAAACGATATATCCTCTGTTTCTATGAAGTTATAAGGTCAAAATGTGTATATGTGTTCAATTTCGACTTTATCTTATACGAAACACTTTTCGTGTGCGAACTCTTCCTGCCTTTGAATAGTAACATTCCTTAAAAGTTTCTGTGAGCACATGCTTTTGAAATCTGTTGCCGAAATTCCGTTTAACGGTTCAACTGCTTGTTAATTTGTTTGGGTCTCGTTAGGCCTATACCATCCAATTTCCTGCGGTATATCTTTGTTTTCTGGGAGTTAACTTCCTATTGTACTGTTTTCATGTTTTGAACTCTTTTGGGATTTCGAAACCTCTGATGTTTCAGTATAAACGTTGGCGGACCGAGAGCAACAGCAGGTCAGACAGTGCCAATCTCTGGACACTTTC
Source organism: Nemotelus nigrinus (assembly GCA_947369275.1). Taxonomy (NCBI): domain Eukaryota; kingdom Metazoa; phylum Arthropoda; class Insecta; order Diptera; family Stratiomyidae; genus Nemotelus; species Nemotelus nigrinus. The sequence goes on from OX376373.1 coordinate 210,941,383, forward strand.
AATTGGACCTGCAGTTGCCAAAGTGACATCAATTACCTCGACCCTTTACAACCTGCATTAAGAATGTTGAAGTAAGTTGAAATTTTTAAAAAAAATATTAAGTACATAGTTCTGTCATTTGTGTTGGCGCTCTACCATAACTCCTGGTGAACATTTCCGTCACACCCCTCATAGCCGCTTCTGCTTCACTTCTCATTTTTGGTGTAGTAGGTAGACCATGATTCTCTTCTCGCAATACTTACTGGTTGGATCCCCGCCACGTAGCGATGAAATCAAAATTACATTAAAATTTATTCTGGTGTCAATAGAAGTCCATGTTTGTTTGTACCTGTTGGCTGGAATACACTGAGTTTCACGTCGAATCGAGAGATATTTCGAAGGATAGCCTGTTGCCACTCTGCTGGGTGCAGATTCTCTTAGAACACCCGCACTTTGTTCTGTTCAGCCTTCTTATTCACCCTAATGGTAGTCTTCTTCAATTCGAAGTGGATCCTCCATGATTCACCCGCGAACGTTCGGTCAATTCTCAGCGTCAGCATTATTTTTGCTGCGCCGATTAGATTCGACCCCGATGATTGTTGATTAGTTCAGAAACAATTTTTGGACTAAAACCATTCCATCGTGAAGACGTTGCTGTTGGTCACCGCAATGTGTCCGCAAAAAACGTTACAGCCTTTAAATTGAAGTGACCTCTCCTCCATGGACATGGCAAACGTAATTAGTTCTTTGGAGATCCGCTTAAGAATCACCATGGCCACGTCATCAATAAAATCAAACCTTAAATTTTATTTTGTTGGCTGTAATTGTATTTAAACAAATTTGTTTGGATGCTCCTCAAAAATTTGTTTGCCAACAAATACAATTTGGAATAGAGGTCCTTTCTAAGTACAAGGGAGTACAGGGATAGTCAAAATTTGAATTTTGAAAATTTTAAACGATCGTAATGTTTAACTCTAGAGCAAACAGTTTATGATGAGTTAAGATATCTTGGCAATGCTTAAGCTGAGAGTTTGATGAGAACGTCCAAGGAAAGGCTCAAATTTTGCAATGAAAACTTCAACTGCGGTACACGTAGTAGTAGCATTTTGAAATCTAACTTTAATGTATTCGAAAACGTTTTTCGTGGTATTCATGGGATGATTGATTTATCACTCAGAAGATTTTTAATGTTTAGCACAATTCCCTAAGCCTCCATATCCTAGACGCAATTTGAATTGTCCACTTTGTGGGTGTTCATGGGAAGTAATTTTAGTTTCCTTGGGATAAATAAGAGAGAAGATGATAAAAAGGTTTGACTATTAACATCGGGATTGGAAAATTTTATCATTTCGTCCATAAAATTAAAAGAAAAATTAACAAAATATCTGAGGGCCTTGACCGATACATAGTTCCAATAAATCAATCCCAGAATATTCAAAGTATTACTAGATCGGAACTGACAATATTAAATAGAACTTACCATAATGAAGATTTTAATGGTTTTGCTTATTTGATTGAAAGGAATTTGGCTCGAATCAAACATTGAAAAAATAGATATTTGATCAACATTCAAATAAACTTTATTCACTTTTAATGACACATTACTTGACCTGAAGTCAATATTTTTCATCTTTTATACATAAATTTTTTTCAATATCTTTATTTTCTCTGAATTATCATACATAATGACTTTATAGTTAATTTTGGATACGTACACAAAATCTAGGAACAATGCAATGTACAATACATTCATGGACATATTAATATAGATTGGATTTGATATATTCATATTTTTTTACAGATAAAAAAAAGTATCGCAAATATTTGCAAGTTTTTTTAAGTTTTTTTCCCGAAACAACATTGAATTACATTTAGTTAGAAAGCATTTTTAAAGGTCTAATGTATGTATTTTCTTAGTGGTTTTTAAATGGGTCATTTTTCCGATTGTTTCAATGCAAACTCTATTGTATCTGGTATGAATAGCGAAAAACTTAAATCAAAAATCTTTTTGTAAATTAAAGTTCTTCTGAATAAACTGTCTTAGAGATTTTTAAATAAATTACACTAAAATACACACTATCGTGTGATGTTTTTGACTTTTAAAATATTCTATTTCACTTAAAAAAAAAACTAGTAATTTGCATAAATTTTTAAGTAATTTTTAATAAACATACACAATTCTAATTCTATACTCTAGTCTAGTCAAACGGGAGCTTTTTAGTAAATTATTGTTTGTTTTGGACGTCAGGATTAACGGTAACACAAGGTTCTTTAAAAAAGAACATATCTGTAAGGAAGATAGAAAACCGATAATTAAACTTTTTTTTCCAGCAATTTAATTAGGTTTCGAATATTCAACTACGTTATGTTTGATTTTACCTTATTAATTGCGTGTTCATATCAAATACAAGCTGCCAACACATTACGGAAGCCATTCTAGACAACTACCAGTCAGTCAACTACGAAAACAATCCTATTGAAGCATTTCATTGTGTTCGGATGTTTATTGTGTGGCTAGTTGTTGTGGTGTTCGGATGTTTGTTAATTGAAGGCATTTTAAATCTTTGATAGCAAAACTTTTACAATATTTAATTGTTTTAAGTATCGTTTAATAGTAAGAGCGAACATTCTATAAGTGGTAAATTAACAGAAGTTTCATTGAAAAATACGTGCATTATTAAAAGTTTTGCCATTAGCATAGTCCTAAGTCATGCGTTTGGAAGAATTTGATTGGTTATTTCAAGTTGAAAGATTATTCTTTGGATTTGCTTAGTTTTCAAAGTGCGAATGAGAGAAAATTACGACGTGTTATAGTTACCAAATCAAAAAAAAAAATTTTTTAATTTTTTTCGAGTATTTTCTTCTACTATGTTAATCTAAAAATCTCATCTCAAATAAGTGTTATATATTGCAGGAACTTACTAATACTAACAACATGTTAATTTTTTTGTATTTTTCCGCCGTTATGCTAATTATATCGTTCTTTGTCTGCCAGAGTTTTTATCTTTTTATAATTCGCGATAGGCCAGATATAGAAATAAGCTGCAAAACTTTCTGCAACAAACATGCCAGCGTAGAAAAAATTGGTCAAAGTCATTAAGAGATCGTATCAGATCCGTGGATGAGGGCTACACATTGGCTACCTGCAGACACATCCGTATGCCATCTACCACTGCAAAGAACTTGGTTAGCCTGGAGCGCACCGTTAGCTTCTGCTCTCGGAGCATCCCTAAAGGATGGATAATGGTTTAATCGTCTATCGGGGAACTTACCTCTTTTAACATAGTATCTGAGGTGAAAATAAGAAAAACTCCTGGTTCTAATGGAGTGGCAGTCAAAGTGCTTAAATTTGTAGTAGAATGTCAAACGCTGCTGTTACAGAAGTTATATAATTCTTGTTTCGCGATGAAAAGTTGCTCAATTGGCGTTCATCGAAATGCGAAAAGAAAATCTGGGCAACCAATTAGCGTACTGTCAGCTGTACATGCTATATCTGAGGGGAACATTTTTTTGAGCGATCACTGAAGCATCGGTTGCTGTCAGCTATTAGATCAACGAAGATCTATCTGACAAATAGCACGATATCCGAGAAGGCACTACACCATTGATGCTACCTCAGCAGTAACTAAGGCAATAGCAAGAGGGAAGGAAGCTCTGGTGTTCAAGACCAGCAAGTCGGTAAGGTAACTGAAAGTGACGCTGGACACAAAGCTGACTTACTGCGACTAAAATCGAAAAGTGTGTGATAAGGTTCAATGAGCAGTTTGATGGCCAACATAAATAGCGACGACTAACTCCATCTTGCAAACTAAGAAGTTAAGAGCGCTGATTGCGCGGTCTCAAAGCAAAGGTTTCCTGCGTATCGCCCAGTTCTACCGCATGATATCGGGAGAAATCCCGATAACAGAACGGATCACATGCTGGATGGATCTAGAGTTCTAGCACACGCACGTATGCAAAATTTCCAGCCTTGACAGCAATGCTGGAGGGCAAACAAAACAGCGGAAAAAAAGAGCAAAGGCTAATAAAATTTCTGGCCCACCCGGACCATGTAAAGGTAAATTTTTATAAAATATGTTTACCATACTATCGGTACTGTGTAGATCATAATATATTCTTTGCATATATTTAGTTATGTTTGAGGAACAGCCTCGAGTCTACAATTCAATTAGTTATGGCAGAGTCGCTTGTAACGAGGACAACTGGCACACAGTTGTGGAAATATTGCGCACAAAGTGAGAGCTGGTGTAGCTTTAGAAGTAAGTGGGCAGCAATCTGTGAGGAAATGCGATCAGGTCGAATTAATGCGAGAGCGGGTTTCAACCCGAACTTTTCTTGCCCATAGAAGCAATATTTTAATAAACATTTTATGCAACAAGACAAAAACAACTCTTTTTTTAAATGAAGCCGCACTTGTTTTAATTCCGAGAGATATTAAATCAAATATAATGAAACTACCACAGAAAAAGCACCGAAAACTATTAAAAATCTTTAGGCATGTATTGAATCCAAAAATAGAGTAAATACGATAAATGAGGCTATAATTTTACGAAACACCGATTAATACAAAAGATAATTTTTCGTGAAAGTACGTTACTGTCATTCAAATTAAAATATCACTGTACGACACATAATATGCTTCAATTGTAGCATTTGCAGTACACTTTTATTGATGGCAGCTTCGTGGGTTATAAACTGACAACGAAACGATCGTAACTGATTTTAAAGCAGCTAAGTGAAAACCGGGGCGAAACTATAACGATCTTAATGAATTAAATATATTTGGATTGTTCCATAATAGAGGTATAAAATTATTTTCGTTAAGCTGCCAGTTGCACCCAAAGTGGGCAAATGGCAACAAATTTTGCTGAATAATCGTAAGAAGACACTTCTTGAAAATGTCCAAATAAACTAAATGAAACAGAAAAAAGTACATATCAAATGTATTTATTGCCTCAGAGTTCTACCACTAGAAGCTTTAAAGAAAGATTCAATTTGAAAATCGCAATACGAGAACATGGAATTTATTTCAAATACTTGCTGATGTCTTTCAACACAACCGTACGATGTTAAATATTTTGATTTGGTAACAGTTTCATACTGAAATCGAACTGAAATTTTTGTTTCGCACAGAAATTCAAATGTTAACGAAGCTTTTTATATTTTTATACGACGCTCGCAGCTTCTGGGCCTGTCACTAATATGTTCTTTTTCAAAGAATCAGCATTCGTTAATTTTTTTCTTCTCAGTATTCTTAGGGAGTTTTTCTTTAACGTTCTTGTCTCCCTTACTAACCAAAGTTGCTAGAAACGAAAGATAAAACGAAAAAAACAAAATTGCATTTTATAACTCAGCTCAATATAAATCCAGTTCAATGTGTAAGTGTGTAGGCACTGATACATTTGCGCTGCGAAAAATATTTAACAGATACCGATCAATACAATCATATCACTTTTTCAACAATCATCATAAACATTACTTATTGCCAGGAACACAAAAAGCATTTTCATTTACAGCTCTAGCAACAGCCTTTTCAAATGCTAGTAGGACATTTTAGTAGCTAAATCAATCAACTATCTGCGTGTGTATGTGGAAATGATAGTGAGTTGTTCTTGTCAATTTGTTGTTGTTGTCATTGTTGAAGATTTTTTGATTTCATCGTTTTTGCTTTCATCCTTGTCATATTGCATTGCATTGGCCTGAGTAAACATTCACACTTAACTTAATACTTAGCAACAGCAACAATATATAGAATAGCAGCACTTATTCAACTAGATACACATAATTTACGGTGTAGCATACATACTATTTTCAGAAACATATTAAATTAAATAAATAATGTAGTTATTACTACGACACATTCCATTATGTAGCCCCAACAACTAAAAAATTTCAAGTGTTTCATTTTTTTAGCACTTGAACTATTTTTCATTGTGGTCGCTAGAATGATATATTACGGCCCCAAATCCAGCTTTTTCGGTAATTTAATTGATTTATACGTTTTCTCAATGATGCTTTTATTTTAAAATTCAATTTTGCGAATTTTCACTATATTTTTGGTTAGTAATTTTTGAAGTCAAGTTTGAAATAGTGAAATATTATTGGTAGCAAAATGGTGGACTAAGTTACGTATGGCAAACAAAACTTTTAAAATCTTTTTGAAATCGACAATACTGATAGTGATATAGCGAATTAAGAGACAAAAAAAACAGGAAAGCTTTAGAAAGCTTAGAATGTTGAAATATGCGAAGGATAAATGTTACAATATTATGTAAAAGTATTAAAAAAAAATCTTTTGCTAGATTCAATAGAACTTAGTTGAAAAAAAAATTGTTATTGTTTTGAATTAACTCCAAAGCTATTACAATAATATTTCTTTATTTCAAAATCACTCCATAGAATCTATAATTTAAATATTAAATACAATTTATTGGTCCGTATTTAGAATTCATTTTTTTAAATTTCGACACTCATTCTGAAATTTTTCGAAAAAAGTATTCTATAACTTTATTATCTGACATACTCGCTTACAGTCAAAGACTGTAACAACTAATATGTTAAAGTTTTCTTTTCAGTAAACTCGTATTTAAAGAGTACAACAACAAAAGATTATGTTATAGCCGGAATGTCCATGAATACGCACATCACAAATAACATTTAGATATTTACTATTCAGGCAAGTTAATATAGTTTAGTTTGTATTATATATATTGGAATTGATTCAAATCCGTATTTATTTGTATTATTGTTAGAATATTCAATTGCTTTTACAAATATTATTTGAGAGCGAAGAAGTGAATGGTAGGAGTCAACTCAGAAATATAAAACCAATAGAAGATGTAAATAAATTTTGAGAGGTTGGGAATAAGTGAATTAAACAAAGTTTATTGTGTCCATCACTTGATCGAAACTTATTAGAAAAGTATAAAAAGAAACGAACTAAAATACTTTTCACGTAAACTATATGCTGAAACTTAAAATCTATTATCTTTTTATGAAATTTTATATAAATTTGCAACTTTTGGTAAGATTCATCTTAAAAAATATTGGAACAAATAGATATATGAAAGTTAATTTCAAATGTATTTTATAATCCTCACTCAATTGTAACGCGAATGATGATTTCTGTTTCTAAAAGAAAGAGTATTGAAGATCTCGCCACACACGCTGCTCCGATCACATATTACAAAATTTTGCATAGGCTTAGAATATGGTAGGCTCCTATCTAAGATGGCAGATGGAAAACTCTAAACATGTTCAACATAATTGTAGCCTCAAATAAAATCTGATGTTAAAGGACAAGAAATTATAGCTAAAACTGTAAGTTATATTTGTGTAAGTTATATTTAAAGTCCCAAGTGGAATTAAAAATACGCGTCACCACAGATTCATTTTATTTTATGACCTCCCCTAATTGAGATCAGACGAATTTCGTAGCCAGAATTACATCAAAAATTGTAAGAAATATTATTGGGGGAGACAATGTAGAATAAAGAAGAATATAGGTGGACACAGAGATATAAGAACGATTGCTAAACGCAGTTTAAAAAACATTATAACATTAAGATGTCTCCTTAGCAAACGTTGCTAAACCATCAACAGCTACTGACGCCCCGGATCAATAAAAAGCGTTATTGAACAGTGAAGTAATAAAGGCGTTGGCATAGTCAACTATGTTGTTGTAAGATTAAAAGGTGGATTAAACTCCGAATGACTCTATATAAGCAATCTTAGGTTACGGACAAGATAGAGCGTACTAGTTCAAAGAAATCGGTCTGAATCGATCTCGTCGCGTCATCACATTTCTGCTTTGGTCGCTGCTTTGACATGGCTCGACTCGACGCTCCGTCTTATCCGTGCCTTTAGGGTAAGGACATATTTAGAAGATTAGTTGGTTGACTTTGCTTTTTCGATCAGGCTCAGATTTAGAAACTCTGACTTTGAAACGGTTTGCTGAACTCAAACATGAAGTGAAATGATAATAAGCTCCCGTAAATGACATGCAGAAGGAACTGCAAAAATGTACTGTAATCACGATAAAATCAAAGAGATTTTACTCATAAAAGTAGTGAATCCCAAGAAGTTTGTGAATAACGCTGTAAAACTTCACACATATACCAACATAAAATTACCGAAAAATATGCAATGAAGGCGATAACATAGAACCTCACAATACATGTTTCAAATTTTGAAAATATTTTACATAAAAAATCATTTTATGACAGCCGAAGACAGATTATGTGCAAGATCAAATGAAATTTATTAGGATGCTTACTAACAAAAGTATTGCATTCTGATTGCTTTACAAATATACCCAGGACAGTAAAATCTAATATTTAATATTATGAATTTAAAAAAAATCTGGAATGCTTCAAAATCGATATAACAACCATCCTCCTTTCAAATCTTCATTTAGTTAAGGTACTTAATTTATTTATTCCTTTAAATTTAACCGGTTTTAAAGATTGTCAACAGTTTCTGTCCATATTTTACAAATAAACTTTTAAAATAGTTTGCAACGTGTCAGCTATTAACCTTTTTACATTTTCTTATTTATTCATTTCTCATTTGAATCGGTTCGTTCAATGGACATACACACTTGAATATTACGCACTAGGTTAATGAATTTATTCTATCTGATAACAATTTCAATGTGATATTTCAATGATTTCATAATATTAATAGCTATCATGAGTATAATATAGTAAAAGTTACTCTTTCAACTACAGATGACAGTTTCATAGCAAACCTACTTGTTGTTTCCCTCGAAACGAAATCATTTCATCTGCAAAAAATACGATAATAATGATAATAAAGACTTTTTAGAAGCTTTTCCCTGCATCGGTTAACCGTTTCTTTCGACTATCGCGTCGCTTAAATCGATCGACACGTTCGCGACTACGTCGTTCTGTCGACGGACATATAGCGTCCGGTGAACTATCTACTTTCTTCAATACTATCCTAAATGTAAAAGTGTGTTTTGGCGAAGCGCTAGCAGCGCGGCGCGGTGATGGCGGCTCGAATTCACACATGCTTGCCGGCTGCGGCTGACCGCTCAAAAACGAGGTAGTTCCCGCACAAGGACGTGGTTCGAAAATTGAGGCACATCGATGATCCGTGCAGAGGAACGTGCGAACTTCCTCGTGACCTTTGACTGTCAGCGGGAAATGCTGGCGCGACGGATCGGCGTAAGGACTTTTTTGTTCAGCATGTGATTGCTGGTAGGAAGAACTGGAATCGTAGCTGTCGCGGGAGCTGTAATTGGATGAGGTCTGATTCGACAGGGGACTACGAGTTCGCGAGAAGGCAGTGAAGGGAGACGGAAGGATATGTAAGTCTCGACACCGAGTCTTTGCTTTCTTTGCACCGTGAATCGGGAACATGGCCTTTCCTGTCGAAGTTGCAAGAGTGTCAGCTGGATTGTAGTCAAAGTGAGTTTCGAGTGACGACTTTCGCCCACTCGATGCACCAGACTTTTGGAACGTCTCCGGATCGACTAGTTCAATGGAGCTCTTCCGAAGATCGATATTCGACTTTTTGTCCTCAGTTCGAATATCGATATCAACAATCTCAAACGAAGACGTCTGGTCTTCATAGCTGGTGGATTGGTAGCGAGATATATCGAAACTGGTGTCACGCGACGAGTAACGATCTTCAAAACTCGACTCCCTGTTTCGATCTGGGTCGACCATTTCGAAACTATCCCCACCCGAATCAAGCCGATTCAGATTCATCAGCTCCGTGTCTGTATCAACCCCCGGACTACGCAAGTTCTCCAGGAATGGCGAGCGTGGTGGGTCAAATGACGATCGACGCGAAGGTGGCTCGATTTCAAATCTAGGGCATTGCAATGGAACGAAACCAGGAGAAGTGTTTTGATCGCCCTCCTCACCCCTTAACTCTAACAAATTCTGATATATTGGTTCTGGTTTGATTTTTTTGATATGCTCTTCAATTTCAGTGCGCAGTTCTTCAATACTCTTTCGAATCTCTTCATCGTACGTGCTCCGACCGGTGCCAAGGAGATCATCACTAGACGGAACAGTGAATTGTTGTCGATCGTGCAATCTAGGCGAGCTCGGCTTGAACTCACTCTCCTTTTGATCAGCTGAGGAGCCTTCTTCTTCTATCTTCTCTTCAGTTACTGTATCAATTTGTGCGTTTTCATTTGACAAAGCGACTATTTTAATTGGACTTCCCTCTTCAGAAGGCTCTTCCCTAATCTGCTCGTGCTTTATGTAAGATTCACCTACCTTTTCGAAATGGACATTTTCAAGTTCAAACGGAATCGGCGGAAGACTACGTGCTGGACCTACCTGTTGTTCTAGTTTTTTCTCAGCTTCCGCCCCCGATGAAGGCGTAGTATCATCACCACTGGGTTTGCTCTTATCCTTTTTCTTGTCGTCACATGTTACTGTCGATCTGCGTAAGCGAAGAGACATTTTTGTGTTCAAGCTAAATTTCAGTGACATTTTCGGTTCGAATCCAACCTCGGACATTTGCTTCGTCACGGCACTCTTGGCGGCTGTACTGGAAGCAGCTGGACTGCAGGAGAAAGTACTCTGGCGAATTAAGGGTCCAGATCCGGACCCTGACTCGGCACGTGAAAAAGCCGCCGCAAAACGTCCAGTGCGTGTTGTTACTTTCTTCGATGGCTTTCGAACGAACGCAAGAATCTCCCGCATAACGCTCGTTTTCTCCTTCTTCTCCGGCACTTCTTTCTCTGGCTCTTTGTGTTTGGCTTCTTCTGCTAACTCCGCAATTGCTTCGATTGTGCTTTCAGTCATCCGCTCAACGATTTTGCAGGTCTCTGATGGGTTGGATACGGTAATAGGAGGAATGGGCAAGCATGTGACGGGGCTTCGCTTTTCAGTGAAAGGAACAGGTGTGAAGAGTCCGATGGAAGATCGTTTGGTGGGAGCACCCATCGTTGGAGTCCGGGTTATATCTTCAGGTGTCATATCGTATCGGCTGTCTTGAACGTGCACTGTGGATGTAGGACTACGTCGACTTAGCTCCATTATTGGAACAGTAGTAACGGGACTTCTTCGGTCTTGTATTTGAATGCTAAATGTCGGACTCCTTCGATCAGTTGGACTTCGACGTTCTACAGTTGGACTGCTGCTTGGAAAACCATTGGGACTCCTGACTCGATCATGCGACAGGAAGACTGGACTCCGCCTACCTTGTGGACTTCTTTGGTCTAAATAACTGACTGGACTGCGCCTTCCTTGGCACAAGTTTAACGAACCCGTCATGCTGCTTTTTCTTCGATGTGATGCTCTCAGCGTGCCTTGACGTGAGAGTGTTGTCGGTGTTTTCTGCGATACGCTTCCCGGACTCTTGGAATCCGGTTGCGGCAATATTGGACTGCGCGAACTCAATGGACTACGCTTTTTGATTTCACTTAATGGCAACGGCCCCTGCCCTAGGATAGAATTGGGACTACGGCGTTCGGAGGGACTACGTCTTGTACGGAAGCTTTGTGATTTGGCTTTACGGATTTTGGGTAATGAGTGGGTTTTGGAATGGGAGGAGGGGCCGTTCAGCCTTTGTTAGTTGCTATTATGCGGGCCACTTGTCGGATCGCTGCTCCCGCTTGAACTCAATGTTGTATTCGAGCCGTATGGATCTAACGAGCTTTGCACTGACATCGAACGACCCTGCGACTGACGGGCGCGCCTTACTCGACTTGAATTTGGTGACAGCTTTCCGGGGTCGACACTTGCTGGGTCTGCCTGTAAAGGTTAGAATCAGTCAGGGCAAACCAGAAAATATATATTCCTTGCATGATTTGCATGATAATGGCTTCTATTATTTACGACAAATTAAATCAAACTATTTCTACTTCAAACTACGCCAATGGATGGAAATGAAAGTGACTACGACAGCACAAGGACATTTTCACTCTGGGAAATGATTACAATGTAATATTTTCGGAACTCAAGCACTACATTATTTGGCTTCCAGCAATATTAGAAGCCACTGGGTCACATTTTCAAATAATGCTCACTTACTCACCTGATAAGCTAAAGCATTCATGATAATTGAGTACGGCACCAATCCCAACGGGTGGATTTCTCGCATTAAAACATTAGCAGGAATTTTATGGAACTGAATATACTCCAGAAAATTGCCCAGAATTTCTTTCAAGTCAACGTTCTGCAATAAAGTATCAAGTAATATATTAGCTTTTCATTTTTTTCAAGTAGGGGCTTTACCGGATTATTATCATAATATTTCTTACTCCACATAAGTGCCGCTTGAAACTTGGTAAATTCGTCGGCTCGCAACTCTTCACGTGCTAAAATCAAACGAACTACATGTTGTGGTAGTAGAGTGAAACTACCTAAATTCAGAACTTCGTTGCCATGCTCATCGACAAACTCTAAAACTTTTTGCACCAAGCTCTTAGTACACTTATATTGAATGTAGCGTTCGGCCGAAGCCAAAAGTGCACAAACTGTGTCGACGTTAATGCAGCATTGCACGAATCCAGCACAAGCACGACGTAGTTCTTCTAAGCCGTAATAATCGGCAGCATTCATGACACCTGCAAGAGGGAATAGCATTTTTTGTTAGGAGTGAAGCTATGATAAAATTCAGGTAAGAAAAATAAAGCAAAATCATTTCGAAATTCATTAAATTCTAAAAACGGAGGTTATATTTTTTGTAAAGTGCTGTCATTTTTTTATGTCACAGGTTTTGAAATAGATCATATCAGGCAGAAAATCGAAAAGTTTACACAAAGACTGAGCGAGAAAAAAATGTTAGGAAGTTGGAGACCAAACTAAACATTTCCGTTCGAGATATATCAGTAGTTGCTGGTCTACTGAAATCAACGGTCGATCGAATGAACGCACAGTCTGAGACCATATGTACAAGGTGGGAGGTGCAGAAAGTCCCAGCTCGATCCCAGGATAAGAAGAAAGTGGCAAAAACGGGAATATGTGACGAAATTCGATTGTGTCATTTAAGATGATAAGAATTATGTCAAAGTGGACTTTAGGTAGATCTCTGGTCATAAGCCTTACACTATTTAAGTAAAGGGTGTAGTGAAAGAAGTATTTAAATCGAAAAATCCTGTGAATTTCCTAAACAGTACGTGGTGGGGCAAGCTTTTTGTTGGTGTGGTCTATAGAGCGATATTTTTTATACCGAAAGGCTGTATAAATGTCCAGGCTTACAGCGAGGATGTCACGGTCGGTCCTATAAAAGTATAGTTGAGTTCAAAAGAAAAACTTCCTTCACTCTCAAGATGGGAGAACGTGAATGATGAAAGGGTAAGTAAGCGGGCGTAATATAAAATTTAAGAGAGCTAAATTTTGTGTGATCAGGGTCAGAATTAGGGTAAGATAGAATAAAACTAGGTGTCAACACAAATAACACCAAAAAACGGTTTGCAACTAGTTGAAGCGGAGTATTAACACGTTCCCTGTCCGCTGAACCACATGTGGTTCAGGAAACGAGCTTTTGGAATGCACAGCTACGTTTATGAGCCATATGTGGCTCAGCGGACACCTACAACTTGTATTGAGAAAAACCAAAACATTTACCTGAATCACACATGGTTCATGAGCGTTCAGCGACTAAAAAGTCTGTGTACGCTCCTGAGCCATATGTGTTTCAGGTAAGAAGCACCTACTTCTATTTTGTCTATCAATATTTTTCTATGCTTGGGGTGTTTGTAGAATCATATAAGAACAATATTTCAGAAAAAAATAATTTGAACTTGCGGAGTAATTTCGTTGTTTTGTTCAGGACAGGGAACGTGTTAAAGACACCAACTTTCAAATACGCACCAACATACAAAATGAAGACAGTACCTAATTATACACAATTGACAACATAAATGAAATGACGACGTCAAACAACATTAAACAACGATAATTGGCAGAAAAACCAAAGCGACTAACAACAAACCACACGTCATGAACATTAAATTTTGACACAATTAACAGCAAACAATTAACTACTCGTAACGTGTCTAAGATATCACATGAATACATCATCCTTATCTCTAATGTCAGATACCAAATCGTATAACTAGAGCTGATCTGCTTGATATCGCGCACTTAACGAATTGGAATTTCAAGGAACAAAGCTGCGATCTAGCGCAGAATGCAGAAGAGAGTATTTCTTTAATGATATTAATCAACTGCATCTAGTCAGATTTTGAATTGTAAGGAGTACAGCGGAGAAGCGGGAAATCAAAACTATTCGTAAGTGAAACAAACCAATTTTTTCCGTTAGTAGTTCCTATTTTCCAAGGAAGGGGTTTGGCCTTAAACTAGTGGTATTGGCCAGTTTGGACACTTTTAGTACGGTTTGAACTAATTTTCACTGTTCTTAGAAAAACGTTCTAACAACGCGTTGGTACGACGGGCACGTATGGTCAATTACAAAGAAAGACCATCCTTCGGAGAAAAATAAATCATTTTCAATTCTTCGGCTACAACCTTCAACCGCAAGAGACCATAGTGAATGAAATAAACTAAAACAAACAAGATAAAGGTGGAAATGTCTGTGTATCAATCAAGCTCCTGGACCCCAACTGTCCAGGAAAATGCTGATGGAGCCGAGCAAGAACCGTAAGTGGAAAAATTTAAAATTTGGTCTCTTTTCGCTTTGACCGGGTAAACTGACGAATTTGGCAGGAGCAGCAGTTGATAGGCTCAATTGGAAATTATTTTTCTTTTGTTTTTTCAAATTGGACGACTTAATCGTAATTCGAGGTATAGCTGTTCGATTTTTGACAAAAAAAAAATGATTTTGGCGGCATAGGAGAATCATGGAGCGAATCGCAGGGATAGTTTTGGTGGAGATCCGGAAAAGGGCCCCAGCGAGGAATCAATTTTTGTGCGGCATTCGGTAGTAGTAGATATATACACGCATGTTAGATTTATATTTCTTTCGGTTGTTTCGAATACCATAGCATAAGGAAATCTACCATTGATGCTAGCGCGATAGCCGACTTGCTGTTGTAGTGCAAATGAATTGATCGAATAAATTGTAATACTTTTGTAAATTACGCCCGTGGAAGTGCTATTTTAGCCAAAAAAAGATCGTTTAGACACCGTGTAATTTGAGTAGTACGTCCGGCGACGATCAGTTATGCTATTTAGAGATGGAAAGATCAAGCTATGGTGTGAACCTGTCGCAACCTTCTCGCTTCGGGGCGACAGTGACATAGTAGAGTGGCACCAAACCCACTCCAATTCCGCGAGCGCTGGCCACCCGGAGGCCTGCCGGAGACAAATAGTTTGAAATACAAGTTTGGTATATAACAGTTATGCTAAGAAAACGCTGGAGCTTTTATACCTCTCCAGTGTTTCTTACAACCCCATCACTTTTGATGCCGAGGAGGCCAACCCACCAAATTGCCTTGCACTAAGACCAATGGAACGATACGTGGATCAAATGCAACGAGTATTGAACGAAAGCGATGAGAAAGGTAAAAATGTATCTGACTTTAAAAAATGGAAAGAGGCATACGAATTCGTTAATGAGGCCTCTGCGTAAAACTTCAAAATCTGCATACCAGTTCGAAAAATTATCTAGACAATCGTGTAATTGAATACCTTTTCGAAGAATCTAGCATCATCAGACGGTATACAGACGGTTTCGTTAATTTTTACTCCCCAAATCAAATAAAGGCAGACCTAGTTGGTTATACTGAGGAAAACTTGACGAAACAATAATTTATGAAGATGCTAGCTGAAGCACCATGAAAAGATTCCGGACATTAATCTCGAGCATTATGGAGAAAGAGCTATAAAAAAATGCGATTTAGTGAGTTTATTGATATTACATACTCCTGAGCTTTTATTTGCTGGTAAGAAGAATGCTTTGATTATCTTTTTTCTTACATTTTTTAATAGATAGATCGGTTTTCACTGTTTTTTTCATAGGTAAATCGGTGGTCAACTATTTGTAAATTATAAAAATTATGTTGTTTCAAAATCTATGTAGATGATGTAGATAACAGAAGATATTAAGTGTGCAGTTAAAAAAGTTTTCATTAAGACGCTCAAAATTTAGATATGATGCAAAAATTAGTTAAAGAAACATGGCGCCCAGTGTGGGTACCAGGTGTGGTGCTTTCAGGGTTATCGGATTTTTGTTTTTTTTTTGTTTTTTTTTCATATTATTCTCATAGTGTTGAAATGGGGCGAAAATTTGAGAAGAAAATAAAAGAACCATAATCAGAAGAAACGTAGTCAAAGAAACCGATTCGTTAGAATATCAATACTAGAAGTAACCTTTTTGACTGGCAAAGCTGAAAAATTTATGAAGCTGTAACGTAATGTCAAAATTATCTGACATCATCAGATGTTTTCCGGATTTTCCCAAACCATAATGATCATACAATTTTATTTTAATTTCTGAATTTCACATTCTGAAATTTAACAAACTATAGAAGTTTGTGGGTATTGTCATTTGAAATTCATAGTTATTTTTGCAAGTAGTTAGGGTCACTGATATTGACACTGAGTGAGTGTGAATTATCAGTGTAAAATATACTTTTGGAAACAAATAAATATCAAAAGAAATAATTTACCTAATAAAGTTCTTGGCTGCAGAGTAACGCATCCGGTATGAATGTACTCGATCAATTGTCTAAAGACATCCGGCTCGAATTCCTCAATTATTAATGTTTGATGTTGTTGACCAGCAGGCTGCAATATATTGTATGCATGAAAACCAATTCAATCATAATAATGTTAATATCTTTCGGACAAATATCAAAAACATTTCTTAGATTGCGTGAAGCAGCCAACATGCCTAAAGTGCGATTAATATATAACTTAGAATTATTTCAAAATATCCATAATTAAATCTCATACGACGCAGATTGCGTTGAAAATCAGACGAAAACCATTATTCTACAGTGAATAAGGTGATTTGTGTTGATTTTTAGAGTGTATTTTGAGTAAACATAGGAGCTTTAAATTAGATTATATTTTCGTTGCGATCCAATTTTGTGCAGGATTTATTTTCCGTAAAAAAATTTTGTTCCAAATTAAAACAATTAAGTTAAATTAACATGGTCGACTTTAAAAAACTAGTAATTTCAGATCGTGACCCCGTAGCTGCGTCAGAATATCTGCGCAAATATTTAACTACAAACTTTCGGGATGAATTCCATTTCACTTTATTTGGAAAACTTTCCCAAAATCCTTTTAACGACATGCTCATTTAAGATTCGGAACACATTACAAAAGGCCGAAGGCAACCATTATAGAGCAAAAATATTGTCCGGATATGTATTTAGGACCAAACTAACTAGCTACGACATTGACTACTGAATCCGAAATAAATACAAACATCGATTTTAATGAAAAAGTAAGTGAAAGAGAAAGAATACCAACAGGATAGTATTGTACATCATGTAAGCATTGTGTTAGTATATGTATATCTGCTTAGAGTGATGCTGGAAAGTTTTCGTTGTATCTAATAGATTGTAAGAAGCCATTCAAAGAAACAACCAATAGATTGAGTAAATAGATCTATGCAAAAAATGGTACAGCTCTTCATAAAAATTTTGCATTCGACAATATTATTGATAATTTTGTAGGCGTCTATCGGAAAATTATCAAAATATGGACGAAGTTAACGGTAATACATATTCTAATTAAATAATTTCATCCGAAATTTTGATTAAAAGCTTTTGAATTTTGAATCTTTTTTTGTTCAAATAAATTTACCTCTGGAATCGGTGCCAATTGTTGGCTGAACCCACTCCTCTATGTGAAATATGAACAAATGATGAATGAGTAACCGTATTTGATTATAAAATTAAATTTTGTTGTTTTTGGATGTGAAATTGTAGTAGTTATGATTTAGTTTCGCAATAGATATGTTTGTATTTACATTGTTTTGTGGAAAATATTACCAAACCGAAGTGGTATACATGCGAAACGCTGAATAGCCATTCAAAATTTGAGTATTATTAGATTACAAGGAGATACGTTGGTAATATTTTTCACAATCGAAAGTGAGGATTGATCAAAAAGGATATTTTCTGTTCATATTTGTGATTGTGATATTGTGTGAAATAATTTATACAAATCGAAAAAAAAAACAAAACATTGACATCATTCTGTGGATTTAATTTTCCTCACCTGCTGTGCGGCATTTTGTAAATTCAGCAATGGTTCGGAAGATCTTTTCAAAAACAAACGTAGCTTATTCTCACGGGTCGAAGCGTCCCGTTTCCGCTGCGGAGATGGTGCCTGATAGAGAAGTTTCTGGAAAACTCGAGACCGTGCTGCCAAAACAGCCTGAAATATGAGATTATTTATATTCTGTTATCTTGGCAAACTGTTGCATGGGAGAAATGTGACGCAAATTTACCTTTACAGCACACACAGGTTCACGTGTATCACCAACCAAAAACGTCACATCGCATAGCTCTGGCATGGAAGCCAGAAACTTCATATCCTCAGCCAGCCCGGTCTTATTTTCAAAGGTGGAGAGATCAGGTTCGGCATCTGCCATTCCTGAGTACGTCAACACCTCTGGCATTTGGTCGTCTAAAAAGTACATTGCGTAAATTTCTACCTCGACAAAAATATTCTAGTCTAGAAATTTTCAAAACTCGATTGTAAATCAGTTCATTCAAGTGCGATGTTTGAACAATGTGCGAAAATGCAATATTGTCCGATAAAAATGGGGAAACATTATTCTGATCAATATACAGATTGATTTAATTAATGGATAATGAGTTTGTTGCAAAATTATTCTAACTACTAAATATGCATAATGAAAACTCGGTACACGTACTACCTTCCTACTGACACAAAACTCTGCCAATTACATCCCCAGGAATGTTCTCTTACTCCCTTATCCTCCCTAGAGTCATATTGATAACTTATTACGTATATATTCCGCTCAATCAATTATGTCCTCGCCGAATCCAATAGTCACAGAAATTCGTTAACACTAAACCAACGCACACCCCAAACTCTACAACAAATCATGCAAAGCTCATCAGCCCTTTGTCTATCCTGATCCACTCGATTCAATGCCTGCTCCACTCATCTGGAAATTCGTTGGATTCTTTCGAGGGAATAACAACGCACCGAGCCCAACGAGTCCCCGATAGGAAAAATCAATAAAATACCGTTTCCCCCCACATTTTATCTGCGTACACGCACATGTATACATACCTGTTGCAATGGTTGATGATAATTTTCCAGCACTCGGACTAAGAAAATTTTTCCATCTACGCAAATCAAATATTCAAAGTGAATAATGAAATGACGAAAAACAACACAGAGATGAGTAACGAAAATCGAGAGAGGAAAAATGTATGGGAAAAACGGAGAAAAACCCGAAAAAGTCACATTTTCACATAAGATTTTTATGCAGAATATCTTACAAGGATCATTCCAAAAACTCGTACGAACAGAAAACTATGAAAACTTTCAATCGGGCACACACGCACAGAAAAATACTTGGAATCAATTTTAATTTTCTTCACAAAAAACAATTCTCGGATAATGGTAAAACTGTTTTGGTTGCAGAGGGATAGAATAACGGGACAAACAAACCAAATTTATAATAAAATCCACAAGTTGCGAGCAAGGGCGTAGTTACTGAAAATAAATAATTTTGATCACGCTGAGAAAAATATTTGCAGGCACTTTGAAATCAGTATGTATACGTATATCCTTTGTTGGTGGAACTTTTCTTTACTTTTTCGACTACGAAACTGACGGAAAAGATATAAAACTCTCTCGGAACTGCTAAATTCAGTTGAATGAAAGCGATTTCAAATCACTTTGAACTGAACACTTTCTACTGGAAATTATGTGAAAATTTCAAAAAGGAAATTACGAAAAGTTTCAATCTAAAAACGATGAAGGTCCGACTGCAACTGATCTATGAAAAGTTATCTCGCTGTGTAAAGATGAAGGACGAAGGAAGTTCGAGGCGAGCATGCTCACCAAACAGGATTCGATCGATATTTGGGTGACAAGAGTTACGTGACGCCATGTTTGACATTGGAATGTGAAGGGGAAAGTGTCAAAATGACACGTGGTTGAAATTATTATTAAATGACTCGATAGTTGATGCAAAGTAGTTTCATGTGGTCCTGAAAGCATTTGAGCAAATATCTAATTTCTGGGTTCTTTTGCTGAGAGGTGAATTCACAATTATCATCTATGTAAACAAATGCAACAGGTGTTAACCACGTGCTCGCGGCAATGATGGGGATGTTTTCACCATGGGGAAAGATGAGAGTTTACACCAAATGACAAGTGGCGAGTGTGAGCATTACAATTTGGCACACAACTGCAAGATAAATATGCACGACAAAGTGACAGAAAGCTCTGGTAATGTGTTAGTAAATATGTACAAAACACTTGATACGAGCAATTATTTTGGAACGTGGATGTCTGACCTTTCGAAATTGTGCGTAAATATAGGAGAATGCGAGGGTAGTTTATTTATTCGAATATATATAGTATGGGGTAATTTTTTAAAGTATGAACATTCATTTACCTAATTTATATTTTTAGTCAAAATATAAATATGCGACTGTAATTTTTTATTTTATAATTTTTTTTTGATAAATTAAAAAAATTTATTTCTTATTTTTGAATTTGTAGATGAAGCGACTTTGACTTTTTCGCTTAATTTTCAATAGTGGTACCTATCACTAAACTTGAAAAATCTTGAAGATATTGAATGAATTTATTAGCAATTTTCGCTTTGTAACTTTCTTTATTTATAAACAAATAAAAAACAAATATAATATATATTTATAGCTTAAACTTTTGATTAGCATAATATATTTTTGGATGATTTATGAGGTTTTCATTAAATATTATTATTTTTTGTTGAATTTTAATAGGTGGCATTTGTAAATAGCAAGGAGAGAAGATTTTCAATCAAGATCAATTTAAATGTCTTGGTTTCGTCGAGAAATTCAAAATCAATTTAAAAAAGATCACGTAATCCAAAAACTTGTCACTAATAAACACAAAGTAAGCTAAACTAGATAAAACCATTTACTCCAAAAAGAAATCAGGGTAGAAATACAAGTTTTGATGTTGAAGTGAAATATCATAATGCTCAAAGAAATTTTCCACACCACCTTTCAAACATGATATCGTGCAAATGGTCGCCCTGTGCTCAAATGACATAATGTACTCGTTTTTCGTGTGAACATTTAATTTTGTACTTTTGTCTCCACGGACGTTAAGTTTTCACAATAGAGAAGTTCTTTTGAATGAGAAATAGCTCCGCTGTATGAAATGAAGACGTTTACGGTTGAAAAACTTCAAAATATTGAAGATTTACATACAAATTGAGTGCTTTGTAGACGAAGCAGTGATTATTATTTTCAAAAAAATAGTCGAAATCGTGTGCCAACTGTAACCGTTGTTCGCAAATTTTTGGAAAAAATCGTGAGGCAGGCTTTCTGAAATGTAAAAGACATGGTATCATTGCTTGAAGAGTGTGCACTCTCGAGAATATTGCGTTTTTGGCTGAAAATGTGCAAACCGATTCCGGAACATCAACTCAAAAGAGATCGCAGCAAGTCCACTAGCCTTGGGAAAATTATGTACAAAGCCCTCAAGATTTGAAGGCTACTTTGTTTAGCCTCAAAAACAGTTGGAAAATAACAGTGAATTTTCTTGGATAATAATTTTTTCATCTTGGTGGCAAAAAAAGACACAGAAGGATGGTAACAAACTTTAAACAGCTATAAATTGAATACATGTACTTTGATGAACTTTGTTTTTAGCATAATGCTACTTACTGAATTTTCTATAGTGACCAAAATTCGGAATTTAGACGATTCCAAATTCCAATGTCGTGTGTTCACATGTTGAAAAGTTGAAAAGTTAAAATCATCTAAAATCCAAATTATGTTGGGAGTGTATCCAGTATCAATTCCTCTTTTGTACGTTAAGCTCAAAAAATTGCGCAATCAGCTGTTTTGACGAAGTCTATTGGCCGAAACAGAGCTTGGGTTTGACACCGTTGCATTTGTTTTGTCAGTAGCTTTTAAGAATCAATTTGATGCCGACAATCTAACAATAGGCCTGTTTTTTTGCTCCTCCTATCCAGAACAGAACAGACGCATTGAAAACAACGACAACTCCTGTCTCAGTGAATTTACTGGTACAGGAGTTGCTGTTGTCTCCAATGCGTCTGTTCTCTATTATGGATAGAGGGAAATAAAAAAAACACGCCTAAATATTCACGAGCCTAACGAAATATTACATTCGTTAGATGCCCGGACTGATCGAAAATCTACTGAAGAATTGAGTAGAGAGAATAGGCTATTGCAAGGCCAGCTAATTTCAACGAAACTAATATCCAATCAGAAGGTCTAATAACAAATCGGAGGTAAAACTAATGGGAAGGTTTATTTTTCTCAATAAATTATGTAAAAACAAACTAAAAATAGAAAACGAAGCGCTTTTGATATTGTTGTAATTTTCTTTAAAAAAAAAAAAATTTAGATGGCTCACCCAAATAGTTGTCAACAAGAGAAAGCAATGAATTGATTGCAGGCACATCATTTATAAACGATAATTGTTCGTGAAAAACCATTTTTGAGTCATCCCAAAAGATGAGCCACGCAGTGATAATTATGCTATTAATGGTGTTGCGGTTTGATTGTGGAGCTACGAGACTATTTCGTATTTTAGGTCGCCTTCAAAAAACCAAAGTGACAATTCGGAAGTTAGCTGCTATGACCTGGAGAAGTCGATCAAAGCAAAGAGAATGACAATCGTTCAGTGTCCCGAAGGTTTTTTTTAGTTAAACTTTGCTATATTGACAATTTAACTCTCATCTATCATCGCCAGATCATCATCCTGCCCAAAGCTTAAGCCTCACTTTGAATGTTAAATTTCTAACTTATTACGATGACCTGAAATTAAAAGGGCGTTTTCCAATGCAAACATAATCACACCAGGATTTCAGCTTCGGGTACTTCCGTCAGTCTTTTCTAGGCTTGCTTACGTAAAAAGCTGCTGGTTCTTCGCCATCATTACCCAGTTATATAGCCTCAGTATTTGTTGAAAATATGTAAAAAAAATTAGCTTTGTAAAAGCCAAAACAAGCCAAAAAAAATTTAATTCTGAGGTGATTATTTAAAAATAAAAATATGCATAGCGTGGAATAATATATTAAACAATTGATTTAGCGAGAGAAAAGGTTGTAGGAACTACTAGCTTTAAATCTTATCTTTCTCATGTAGCCTAACTCCACTGAAAAACATTTGTTTATGGTGAAATTGGTAACATTCTGTTCGAATTTGCTACAATTTGCTGGTAATTAGTTCACCCTCTCTTCGTCAGAATACATTTTAAGAATGAGTTTAGTCTCAAAACAAACTATGAATCTTATTTAAAAATATCTTAAAATAATGCGAAAATAGCACAGTGCCAAATTGAGAATGCTTATCAATTTGATTTGTATCTTTCTTTTTTCTTTTTTTGGTTCAGAGAGGCGTCAAATATTCATTAAAACAAAGATACTGGTTTATATTCTCTCATTTTCCTTCAAATAAAATAATAAAATTATGTAACAAAATAAAATATAATTAAATAATTAAATTAAAATAAAATAATAAAAAACTTTTATTGCGTAATTCAGATGAATATGGCTATTTTCAGGAAAGAAAAACTTGGCACCATGTGACGAAATATCAAGTAAAGTATTTTTTGAAAGAACCTGTAATAAAGATAATTTTTCTTAAGAATGGCTGATAAGATAAAAGTGAGTTAATTTCAGTTATTGCTAATTTTTTCACATTTAGGATGTATTTGTTTTGATTTGCATTTAACTGCCAAGATTGTTTTGCAGAAAATAAAGTAAGTGAAATAAAAGCTGTTTTAGAGTAAATTTCGTTAATTCTGGTAATGATAAGTATTCTTGATTTTAGTTGGTCATATACATATATGTAAGTTTCGATAAACATGCCCTGAACTATCTGGCACCAACAGTGCTCTAAGAGAAAATCTAAAACTATGTTGCCAGCTCAAACGTTTTTGTTCTTTTGTTTTTGGGTTACCCCATTTTGTTCCAAACCACATTCCTTTATTGTTTTTGCCGTGTCTCTGATTTTTCGCTTCAATGAATTCCACACAATTGCCAGATATTTTAAGCATATCTATATTTATCACCTTTTTTCGGATCAAATCATGTGACTGACATTTGTTTGATCTGCAGTTGATTACGTTTTATTGCGGTCAATCAATTAGTCTACAACATCAAAGTGAAGGATGTAGAATCAGCTTTAGGGCTTTATTAATTACACAATTGTAACTGCATAAAAATCCACCCAACAGCATTAGACTTCCCAAAAAAAAACTCAATTGATAGTCTTATTTCAGCACGCAATTTATTTCCAAGTGAAAATTATCCGGATTAATTCATTTATTTCCGACAACGTATTCATGCATTTATTTTTCATATATCTCATTAACGTATATTCGGTATATTTATGCATCATGTCATGGATATTATGGATTCATGAATATTTGAATTCATATGAAGCGACCTGGTTAGCCAATTTTATTTTCATTTCGCCTCGATGAATAAAAATTTTTCACATTCGATATTACTGTTTAGCGCTTGTTATGAATTACCAGAAACTGTATTTCATTAAACTTATGCATATAAATACACATTCGCCTTGTTGAAGATAATAGACTGTTATTACTCGCGGATAGTCATTACTTCTATTTGTCGAGTTTGAAACATGACATTCCAGTCAAAAACATATTACAGTACATACTAATCGAAATAATATAAATTGAATGAAATTCAGTACAAAACAAGCATAATTGATTTTGGACTTATTTTTCGCAGTAATATATACGTAATTAATATTCATTATTTGAACACGTATGAAGGCTACTCCGATCTACCTATAATGTATAAATATTGAGTGTATTTTCACATTTGTAATTAATTAAAAGCAATAAAGGCTGCTATTCTCCGAACAAGATGAGCCAAATCGACAATTTACATATTCATGGATCTGTTTCACTACACGAGAGACCACTTTGAATTTCATTTTCTTTGTCCGGAGCAGATCTTTTCTACAGTATCAACGCATTCAGGTATTGTCGAATAGTCATGCTCCTACGAAGGTTATAGTAGAGAAGAATAGGGCACATGGATTCGGTAACAAGTCTGGAAGAATTAATCCAGAAGGACCTGACCCGGAAATCATACAATGCAAGACTTTGTTATCAGCTTCGATTGGCTTTGTCGCAACTGAGATTTAACTTCTCTAGTGTACAATGCAAAGGTTTTAGTTCAAACATGTTTTGCTCAAATTGTGAACTACGTCCAGTGTGAAGTTACTTGTCCATTGTGAAGTTACTTATACTCCAAAGTATGTTAGTACTTTGATACCTCTAGGTAAATTTGTTTAATAATTAGGTTGAATTCAAGCCGATTAATCCATAAAACAATGAAAATTTGCTTTAGAAAGATTTTCTATGATTCCCATCCCTGAAATACTCAGTTTTAAATGAAGTAGTAGCAGCGCCCAGTGTGGGTAAACGATCGAATCAGATTATCATTTATTTTGATGGACAAAATGTTAATTAAAAATCTCTTGTGCTTTAAACAAAATAAATAGCTGGAAGGTTTTAGGGAAAAAATTATGTTATAGATACTTTTCACAGCAACCGGAAACATCGAACGAGGTAGCAGAACGATTAGACAGTTAAACAGTAATGAACTGGAAACTCAGGCTCATAGACAAGGTAGTGAAAAACAACTCTTGCAGAACGTATCGTTGAAGCACTGCCATCAACCGCTGAGAAAATTATCTTTATTTTAACAAAAAGGTGTTCTTCGCTTACAATCTTTACTCTCCATTTCTTTTAATATTGAAACACTTATATTGCTATGAGGTGAGATTTTATATTTTCAGCTCACGCCATCAGCATCCAACTCTCAGCTTGACTGAAACACCTAACACGTTAAATTGTCCTTAATACCGTGAATTCTCTCTGCACGTTGAGTTCAAACACCCCAATGCCATGACTGCCACAATCGATAAATTGACCTATTTGATAGCATCTTACTTCTTCCTTGATGATAAATAATTCATTTGAAACGTTAACCTGGAAAATTTAAATTCTACTCAAGATTAGGTTGACATCTAAAGCCTTATCGTAGTCACCGTATTTTCCAAACTTTAGATACTTCCTGATTCGACCAGGAACCGAAGGAAACTCATGTACTAGTCAGGTTTTCAATTTGTAACAAACCGTAAATTTAAACCCTTTACGTGCTGCCCCAACCTGATCAAACTGAAGTTGATACGGCAAGAAAAAGATAAATAAAAAAGTTCACACCACCTGAAACAATTTCTATTTTCCATGGGCATGCTAAAGCCGACATGAGAAAAGTAAACGAAAATCTTTTTACCACCTTCTATCTCTCTGCCAATATTTTTACAGTATCCCGCAATGTCGAGGAATATGCTACTGCCGTTGGGATGGTATTGGTGACTAGGAAAACGAAAATTATGATAACAAAATTTTTTGAAGAGGATCCCTGGATCTGAGGTATCTGCCTGCTTACTATCGCACGTAGGCTATGCTCATGTTGAATATCCTGAAGATGTCAATTCGGATGCTTTATGGCTTCTCCGACGATTTGATGAGTCTCTTTTTCGTGATTTATTCAGAGCTTTGTGGTAAAAAAGCTATGATTTATAGCAAAACTCACACGAACTGAAACCGATAGGTAGGTACCTAATGCAAATTTGCTCGAATATATGAGTATTGTGGACTTTTTATGATGGTAGAAGAAATTCGTGGTATCTTTTTTCTTGATTCATTTTGTATCGAGAGAAAATTATCATATTATGGTAATTTAATAGGTTTTCAATATGGTTTTGATTATATTATATTTTAATGCGGACAGAATTATGGAGTTTTTTTTTGCGACGGAGGAATAATTAGAGGCTCGAGCGCAAAAAAACTAGAGAATTTTTATGCAGAATTTTCTTGTGGAATAAATAAAAATAAAAACTACTCTACTCTTTATGGGAAAAGTTTAATCGTGAACTTAAAGTTAACGTTGATTACGAATGCTTCTTTTCAAGCACTAACTATCATGTGCTTCGTATTGGGGGTTGCTTTTATCAGGACCACTGATATCATTTAATTTAAGTGCATTCTATCCAAAGGGACCGATAACGAAATGCGATTTCACTACAATTAAATGAGCACTAGTGTAACGAATGGTCCAAAACTATACCTCTCGTCACCCGCTATTACTTTAAGTCAACATAGATCAAGAGTCATGTCATTTTATCTATCGACCAACTGATAGGAAATGACATCGACAAGATATGCAAAAGACCGAATATAATATTTACTCAAATATGCAGTTCAATGTTCTTTTGTTCGTATACGTAGCCGACGTGTACACAATAAATATTGTTTTGTTCGCAAATAGATCTGACATCGAGATATTTTGTTTCATCTATCACATCTATGTCTCTACGTTTTGATATCACCAAAGAAAACTGAATCTCATTTTCGATAATATTCGCTTGCAGCTCGTAGATACGTATTTACGTTTTCATTCATATTTCATATCAGTTTTGGTTTTTCAAGAATTTTCTCATTTGCATTGAACCGTACTAAGTGAGTTGAAGACATTAAATTGATATTTGTGGTTGAATATGTTTATATTGGAAATCAATCGGAGTGCAAAATATCTTTTGATTGTGATAACTTTGTGGTGGTTGATCTCAGTTTACCATGAGTGAAAGAGGTTTGGCAAGGAGCTAACAATACAAATTTTAGAAACAATAGAAAATGGTAAAATTAATGTACCAGTATAGGAATCAATATAAAACATTTGTCTTTATTAGCACTGACATTTTATTTATTTATTTATTTCTTCAATTCAATAGATTAAAAATTGATAGCAAAATTTTGCAGTGAGACAAAACTATTTTAGTAAACAAAGTGTGGTAAAAGTTGCTTTGATATACCATATTATTTACCTGATCTAAAAAAATAAGAATAAAAAATTTAAGAGACCACCAAGGTCTTTAATCTGATTTAATTGTTAAATTTTAGTGCCATGAATGAATATTAGAATTTGGAAAGGACAGACGAGTATAGCTATATTCATTAATGATAGCATCTATGTCGTTACTGTTGCAATATTAACAAATTCATCTTCTATTCATTGCTTCTATAGAACTTGCAGTCAACACCAACAAGTAGAAATTCCACAACGCCAAAATTTTCCCAAATGTCATTGCTGAGCAACAGAAAAAGCAATGGACCCAGGCATGAAACCTGACGAAGACCAAAGTAGACAGAGAAAGTTTGAGAAACGTTTACTACAGGATTTCTACTATATAGATAGTCACATAACGAATCAAGGATGATTATGAAATTTAATTTGGGAATCAGGAAGTAAATAAGCCATTTTTTTTAGGATTTTGGGGAGTATAGATAAAATGCAGATCGGTTTATAATTTGTAGTATCAGTTTTAGGGAAAAAACAAGTTAGGCAGTTTATGCCAGCTTACTTGGAAGCATCAAGCTATTTCAATTTAGTGTTTTTCAGCTCGGAACAACAGGAAATAAATTAGAGAGGGGTATGGGCGGCAGATGAAAAATGATTCGTGAGCAAGTTTGCGACGACTTTAGGATCTGTGCTATTACAATCACTCAGCTAGACTGTAGTCCCTTACGAGATTTCAATTCTTACTGAGTTTCACAAACTTCCGAGAGTGTTTGCTTTTTGATGATATATGATTTTCCACATAGCTCTAAGCTTGTAAAATGTGTTGCAATCAGATGCAAAACCCAAGT
Source organism: Nemotelus nigrinus (assembly GCA_947369275.1). Taxonomy (NCBI): domain Eukaryota; kingdom Metazoa; phylum Arthropoda; class Insecta; order Diptera; family Stratiomyidae; genus Nemotelus; species Nemotelus nigrinus. The sequence goes on from OX376373.1 coordinate 210,970,200, forward strand.
TTTTCAAGATTTTGCGGGAAAATAAAAGATATCTTCAATCAACGATAAAGCAATATAAGGGTACATGTTTATTAATAGTAAGATAAAGAATAAAGTAGAAGGACCTTACTACTTCAACAACTGGTAAACCATTAAGCAATTGAATTCACTCGGTTTCTTAGAGATCCTGATTAAAAGAACAGTCAGCGAAATTGATTTAGCCCCACAAAAAATTTCTAACGGAAACCGTTATTCCTCGAAATTTTGTTACAAGCAGGGACATGTTTGGACATTTTATTGCCAGTTGAATACTAATGTTTCATTTTAGGGATTATTGATAATTTTGATATGAGAGATTATTGTCAGATATTGCTTTTGGCTGATTAAAGTACGAAGTTGATATAGCCGGAACAGAAAATTTTACAGGATTTCAAGGTTTGTTTTAAATTTAAAATATTTACGCGTACGAATTCGTCATAATTTACTGTCTTCTAAGAGTATAATAAATAAAACGAGCCTTATACACAAGACTTATATCGAAACAAAGATATCTTACTGGAGAAGAAAGGTCGAAAATTGTGGCGTTTTAAGAATAAGGTTTTTTCAATCGGAAAATTGCTCTAAAAATCTCCTGCTCCGAGGAAGCAGGAGAAAATTATTTTAAATTACAGGCGAATCACGGCAACAATTGCAATAAAAAAGAAAATAAGAAAATGTCTGCCCAAAATGTGGTCAAATAATACCGCTGACACCATAAAAAATGATTTAAGCGCTAGTCAGTTTATAATCGCATTAGATTGCCTGCAAATTTCATTATCCGCTGATCACATAAAGTGCAGAAAAACTTCTGAAAAGCTACTACTCAAATCGCATCATAAGCAAAATCGGCAGCAGATTTTGAAAAAATTCGACGGATTCAGTTATAATTGGCATGACTTACGGCAACTATAACATCATCTAGGTACCAGTTAGCAAATATTTTGTGTCTGAGTCTCTCGGGGAAGAACATTTTGATCGAACGGTTTATTTTTTCGAGCTCCGATGATCACATATCTGGGGCAAACCATTAAAATATTCTATGGATCAGATACTTACGCTGCTGCAATGTTCTGCCGAAAGTAATTTTTTGATTGCGGCTTGACAAATATTAAAGTTTTTAGAGAAGGTTCCGGCTAGATAAAGTAGACGTAGTCAATGCCGGCTCTGTCTGGAAAATTTTAACTGACCGATTTTTAACAGCACCGAAATAACTTCACTAAGCAAGACCAAATAAATCAATTTGTTTTTTTTTTATGTTAAGCAATCTGTACATAATTATATTGGCAGCCCGCTAGAATCGGTTACACTACAATTGCCAACTACTCAGAAGAAAAGAAAAAACCAGGGACGAAATTTCATCTATTGAGTAGCGGATACAAAATAAATAAACTTAAAAACAAAATTCGAAACCCAGCTGCAATTTAAAGTTTCAAAGTTCATCATAAAGCAAAACTAGCAAAAATGTTTTTCAGCAAAAGGTCCTCCATGGTTGAAGAATAATAAAAAAAAATCAAAAACAATATAATAATATTATTAACAAAAGGAAATAAAAAAAATTATTTCCATGGATATAAGTCGGAGATGTTAAAATTTGTCACAACCAGCGTAAATAACAATTAATGATTTCCAACTGCAAGTGGTCACACCAGTCAAGTATGCACTGTGTGCTGGTGTCTGATGAGAAATCAGTGCATGCGTTCGAAACCACTTTGTCAATAAAATTTTCAAGTTAATAACAAATTTTTCAATTTTAATCATCCCGCAAAAAACAATTCCAACAATATAAAACCCTACAATTATAAATTTATATAATTTTTAGTTTTTAAATTTGGCAAATTTATATCGAAGTAGATAAGCCATAATCATTAAGATTAATATGCTTGAAATAATGTAAGCGTGTAATAAAGTTTATACTTATGATGTAAAAATATATGTCAGTATGTGAGCTGATAATTTTTGACTTTTCTGCTCTTTAAGTTGGCTACATTTAACGATTAAAGAACTTCTAAGAAATTCGAATAATTCTTTCCAGATTCATGTCCCAGCAATTAAAGATTTGAGTATGTATTAATCTGACTCTTCCTCTTTTCGTTTTCTTAACTGCTTTCGTCAAGTTCCAGTCCTAAGTCTAAAACAAAATTAAGTTCCAAAATAAAAAAAAAAAGATTTCGAAGTACCGACCGATGGTTTTCTAGGTTTAAAATATCGACCGGTACTTTTAAACGCTTTTTATTTTTGTCTCCAACTCACAAATCAAACGTTACAAACTCATTTTCTCGATCCAAGAATTTTAGATTATTACTTTAACACAAATTTTAATATTCTTTTACTTACATCCAAAAATGCAAACTTAGTTGTTTCATTTCAGTTTTGTTACACTTTCTTCCTCGATATTCGGTACTGAATATCCTTTTCCGGTTTTTCCTGTCCTTTTAAAATTTTTCCAACAACAGCAAACTAAGTTTAGTTCCTGTTGTACAATATTCCTTAGCTATCAGAATCCACCAAATTTTATTAAATTATAAAGCAATAATCACAACTGAAAAATAAATTTTGAGAATGGCATTTTCCTTAATGAAACTAAATGTTGCCCTTTGGTATATATGAAAATGAAATAAAGAAGATAAAAACTGGACATCTGTTTCACTGCACTGAGATATTATATCTTATTTCAACCATTTAATGCTAAAACTGAGAATAAGAGATGTTTGTCTACATTAATAAATTGCTTCAGTTTTTTTTCGCAAATTTACCTAAAGATATGTGAATTTCTAGTTCGAAAATTCAACACTCGAGCCGCATACACAAAATATCAATTCACAATAATTAACCATGCGAAGAGAACCGTATTCTCTTAAATCTACTTCCAGCCGATAAGATACTTTCCAGTCTCGTATCTTTTCCAGTGCAAACACCTGTATTGGCGAGTTTGCAAAACGCCTGCATTTCGCGGTTTCTACTCGCAGAGAAAACACCGGGAGAAGATACGTTTTCGGTCATGGAACATCTCTTATAACGGCGGCAATAATGCGCATGATTATTCCAATGCTCTTTTCAGATACGTATGTACACATGTAGCTACACAACATGAATAATTCTTCATGAATTTCGGGATGCTGGCGGTGCCACAGACTTTCTAGAGTCAGCAGAGAAAGCCTTTTACTCCAGTCCTGTGACCGTTACGCTCTGGGGCGGGTGTTGTTTTCGGTTCCTCGTCTCGATGTCCTCCGAAAATTCCTTGTGGTTGGTTCCGTTGCTCGTTTTTCTATTTTTGGGTACAACTGGATCGGATTGATATTCAAATCGAATTATCTGTCTGTTCACATTCGGGTCGAATTAGACTAAGACCCGCTTAGACGGCTCTTTTTTTGCAAAAGGGTGGATAAAAGCGCTGAGATCGCGTCTAGACGTCTTTCCGCGGTGTGCACTCTCTCTTTCCGTATGGAACTCGTATTCCGAATTACTACGCCAGCTATCGTTGTACATTAACACTTAAGGACTTTGGAACTGTCAACCATTCTCGCTCCTCGTAATAAGATTCCTGTCAGCTGTTTGCGTATCGAATGCTTCTAATCCGATTGTGTGGCGGGGGCGTTGATTCGGCTAATTAGCGATTGTAAGTTGAGTGTTAGTGTCAAATCATCGATATTTGCTTACTGGAAGAAAGAAAATCGGTATATGTTTGACGAAATTCGGCAAATGTCCTGTTTCGTGATAAAAATCGATAAAATACTCACGTGCGGGGGTGAGGTCTTGTGTGTGTAGATTTCCGTTTGTTTACTTGGCAACATGAAAGTGAAATAGGATGCAATGGAAAGACCAGCGCCCAAGTCATATTCAGATCGGATTTGGTCACATGTGCGGCGTCTGACCGAAGAATAGCCGTGCATTTGCTTATCAGTGCATGTTGCCGGCAGCGTACAACCGTATTCAGATATATCTGCTATTATGCTTTAGATACTTCGCTGTGTCGAAATTTGAGATTGTGTCTAGTGTTTTTTTCGCGTTTGACCATACGTACGAGTGTTTCGTGTATTGTGGGTCGAACATTGCTTGGAATGTGGTAGCTTGTTTGAGCAAGTGGTTCAGTGTGGATTTCAGGAAATTATAAATGAAATGCATTAAAAGTGAATTTAACAATTGGCAGAGAAATATTTGAATCGATTTATAGTAGTATGGAAGTATGATACAGACATGAAGTCATCATTTATTTAAGGTACACGAAGAATTCAGTGTTATTTACATTTACATTTGAGTTAAAATTAGAATGCACATAAAATAACATAAAAAAGATAGCATTAAATATTTTAGGTTGGAAGTTGCGAATTAAATATTTTAGGTTGATTTTTTATGTAGGTTCTGGTAATCTTCTTCGTAAAATATAATTAAAAGACTGTTTTTTTAGCACTATAAAAAAGTGGTAATTTGCTTACTCTTCAAAATATTTCGTTAAATGCGTAAAAGTTTTTGTGAAATGACATTATTTTTCTTCGGACTAGAATAAGAGAATACATGTGAAGCATTTTGATATAAGAATGTTATCTTGTGTCACTTCAAGACGTATAAAAAGAAGAAGTTGTTTCGATACTAGATACTGATTAAGCGCAAACAAATCACCTTGCGATTGATGATAATCGTCCGCAGACCTGATTGCAGTGGATAATTTTAATATAGATGACAGGATGAGTTGATAACAAAGGAAGGTCATTAGCAAACAAGATGAACAGTAAGGGACCTAGGATAAGATCGTTGAAGAGCTCCGAATGTGGTAAACATCGGAGAAGAAATGGAAGTTTTTAAGGTGACTCTGCAGGAATGAATATGAAAATAGGAGGAAAAGCAGGAGAAAAGAGGACGAAATATGGCTGATACCTCAAGTTTATTAAGTAGCAGGTTACTTTGAGAATCGATGGTAGAGGGGACTAAATCAATGAATAACAAAAGGTTGGTTGTTGCAGAGCGACACTTAATAAAATCTAGCTGCCCAGCAGCAGGAAAACGTCGTAGAGAAGGATAAACTGCATTAACCACTATTGCTTTAGAGTTAGATGGATTCAAATGCAAAATTATTGGTTTTGTGAATAACTAGTGTTTCCGGTCAGAAAAAATCACCTAAGTGATTTATCGTGGATTGAATATCTTATATAAGTCAAGAAAAAGGTGTGGTTATTCGTAAATTTGAAGCCTCCATATAATTACAGCTAAAATTATATTTATGTCTTACCGCTTTTGCATATTAAAAAAAATCCTGTTTGTAGCACCTTACATTTTCATCCGATAAAATTTCAAATTAGGCATTCATTGAACCTTTGTATTCTTCAAGGCATCAAAACAAATAAAATGTTTAACGAAAATCAAAACAAATAAAATGTTTAACAATTTGAAAAAAATGGACAATATTTTTATATCAATTTTCTTCGTACTGTCGTGGTAAACTTTATATAATATTTTCTTGCTTCACACTGCATGTCTTCAACTTATTCCATTGTCTCGCGTCATACTGCAATTAAACCGCAACTTTTTCATTTCACGCGATTCTCCATTACAAATTGCGCAAAGATCATGATGACAGTGCGCTTTCACTGAATCTTTCCGAGACACCTCGTGCGACAGGTGCAACTCATCTTACGCTCATTATGATGTCACCGAGTCGTCAGGCACACACTGATGGCTGGCTGGACGGGCTCGACTTGATGGCAGATTTATACACAATAAATCAAATTACCACTTCTTCACCAACTTCTCTGCCCTGAATGATACATAGCCGAGCAATTATTTTCACCTGCAGTCGGTCGCATTGCAGTGATTTTCACCAGCATCCGAAGATGGCATTACTACATCTGACAAGTGTACAATGCGGTCTGACCGCGTAATTGGCGAATTACTTGATGACTTCGCCACAGAGCCAGCAATAATATCAGATACGAATAATATGTATCTTATCGTCGCTTGTGCTGCTGCCTTGGCTGAATCAATTGCGGAAATATCTCTCTTTGATTTCTTAACATCGACGAAACAATAGATGTCGATCAATGAAACGCGCTCGTGGACTTCGATGCGGTATTGTTTCTTCGGGACCGCGTCGACAGTACAGTTAAGTTGAAATCGAAAGAAAACACTAAGAACGTTTATTTGATTTTCAGATTTCATTTCAGAGCGATACGATAATTGAATCAATTAGTTTTGATTGGCTTTCTCCGTTTCGATTTTCAATTTTCTATTTGAATCAGTGAAGCGAAATGAAATTACGGACTCGAAGTCAACATTGAATCTGCTTGGAGTTCCTGGAATTCAATTCGGAGAAATTGTAATAGTTATGGGGATTTGTCTATTGAGTAAAACTGAATGTAGCATTGTTATTTTCGATGCTATTGATGAGAACATCATTGAATGAACTGTTATTCCATGATCGCTATCTTGAGTGAACGGAGTGAATCTCAGCATTAAATTCTCAGCTTTAAAAGGATTTAGTGGATATACAATTTTAGCAGTTTTTATTGATTTTTGAAAACAACATTGAACTATTGTGCCAGAAAATTCATATTACTTTTGATATATCTACTCTAAAAAATCAGAGGTTATGTCTGAGTATGCTGTCATCCGATCGAGCTGAAATGTATCCATGTATAGAATAGATCAAAATCGCACTAAAATTTGTTTACGTTTAATCTTTTAGTGATATTCTAGACACCCTTATAATTTTATCAAGAAATGATTTGATCGAAAGTAGAACTAAGAACAGAAAATAAAATTTTATATCGTGGGTTTGAAAAATTTCCACCTTCTACAAAGTAACTAAAAGTGGGCAAAATTATTCTAAAATTTTGATTCGTGCTAATATCAAGAAAATAAGATCATTTCGAAACTCGTAGAGCACAAAATGTAGAACAGCACAATTTTTAATGATTTTTTGGTAGCGCTGAAACTACGATATGCACCCGAAAATAAATCTTTCAATTAATGAATCATTAAATTAACAATTGCCAGCACGAGGCATAATCGTCCTTTATGTACCAAGTAATAGTTCCTTCAAATGTATAACTTGAGTTGTGTCAAAACGAAACTCTCAGGGCAAACTGGTACCAACGCGAGGCTAGTCTGATAAACTTTTGGTGTCAGCGTTGTGGAATTATCTTATTTTTGTATTAGGAGACGCTTCAGGTGATGCACATCCTTTAATGAAAGTGAACAACAAATTTTTAAATTTCCCTAATTCTGCAGCTTGTGTGGACGATTCTTGATTTTGCAACACCGTCGTCAAATTCAATATTCTCAATATTCATCCTTTCTTTGGTTCTTTGATGTTCGAAATCGATAATTTGAAAGCAGAGTTTATTTTTGCATTCTATTCTAATGATCGAGCTTCCGTAGACTTCACTTAGCAAATTCTTCACTCTATTATGAGCTTATGTTCGACCAGATGCTCACGATATCTCCAATATGTTTCTTTGGCCTATAAGCAAAGATATTGTATAACTTAATTTTGAAGTCCGGATATCATTCTGGGAATCCTACTATTAATTGCCAATAATATTCATCACGTGAAAGACACCAAAGCGTGGCCAGAATTGGCAAACAAATTTTATCTGGCCTTTGGCTCGGCTTTATGATAGGTCTCAGGATCTGGGTCGTCCCCACGAGTGTTGCGGGTCGATCAAAAACTATTAGAATGGCATTATCATAGGATGACAATGTTTCTTCGCCAGGTATAGTCATGCGTAGCTGCATTCTGAGCGACAGGCTCCAGTTGACATTCGCCAAGCATGACAATAGGTATGCACGTGGCAGTTCCGGACTGCATTTCAGCGGCTTTTATTTTGTATTAGTTTATCTCAAGCGTTACTAGGTCGATCGCGGACTCAATGGTGTGCCTCAAACTTACGAAGTGACTGCACATAAAGATTGTGCGCTGAGCATCATCGAGCTCAGTCACACCGTACCGGCAATAAGGTGTGACCACCTTCACCATTTTGTTCAGGTATTATAACCATGCCCTGTCAATAATTAACAAAGGTGAAAGTTTACCTCGCCGTGGCTCCGGCAAAGCCAAGACTCAATAAGACCATTTAGCTTTACCGTCCAGCGTCCTTTATCACCTTTACTGAAACGTTGTTGTCAATGTTGGAGGGTAAGCGTACATTTCTGCCCAGCTCCAAACGAAAGAGGTATCCTTTCTTGTGTTCTCGCGCTAGTAGGTCGATCGGGATTACTCCCGATACCATTTTCACAGCCTCTTCTGAGACCGTGCGATTGCTACAGGTGATTTGCAGGGCACCCTTGTACTGGACACTAGCAATGCGCTTTCGGAACTTCTTAGTTTGGAGCGCATTTCCCCAAATTTTGGCTTCATACAGCAGGATGGAATCGATCGTTACCATTAGTAGCCTCCGTCTCATCTCACTGGGTCAACCAACGTTGGCCATCAGCCTACTCAGCGAAGTGACGACTACTAAAGCAATGTTATATGCGCTAGCGATATGATCCCAAGACGTCAGATTGGTGTCCAGGGTCACTCCCAGATACCTGACCAACTTGCTGATGTGGACCTCCAATTGTCATGGGGATGCGCGTCCACCTCGCCGAGTTAAAAGCGTTTTGTACGTCCAGCGTTACCAGCAGGACGACCGATCTGGCTTAATAACATGCCTCTTCCGCTCTTGCTACAGCCCCAACAACCTTCAAGATGGCATTGATTGACTTTGGGCTCATCACTACTAACTACTGCCGAAAACTTGGCAAAACATGTAAGTTGAAAAGTTAACTTCGGTTCCGTATACTTTCTTCGTTAATAAAATAAGCAACATCCTAACTTCCCAAGGTAATGCCAGAAAAAATAGACTAAATATAAAATCAAAATTTCAACATAAATAAAAATCTCCAACTTTCCGTATCAAAAAAATTCGCCATGTCAATGAGTTTAAGAATATATCACCATAATCATGTTTTTCTACCAGCCCATTAAATTAGCAGATCCTTCCCATTAAATTAGCAGAAAGAAGAGATGCGAAATTTATTGCCGGATGTAAAGCTTATTTTAATCTTTTAATTCATTTCCTATTATTTTATTTTTGTTTCAAAATACTAAAACGTTTTTTTTTCAAATTCAACTTCCATGTTTTCATTTTAATTTCATTTAATTTGTGTGAGTTCCCTCATCAAATTGCGATTAAAATAAATTAATAACTTGCGAAATTTAAAAATTTAGCAAGTTATTAATTTAATTTAAATTTTAATTTTAGTTTTACTTAAATAAACATCAAACGATATGTCTCCTTGAGAAATTAGCGAGAAAAATACCAGTTAAATCAACTTTTCTACTTATTTTTCTTGAAAATCATTCATTCTGAAATTTTCATCCATACTGTAAACCACTAAACTCTGTTATGTTTATCCTTTGATAGTCAAATCCATCACTCACACCATTGATTCCATACCACTTCAACACCAAAATTCAAGTCCACATGTTTTCCATTTTCATTAATCACATTTCATTTCTAGCCGAGGGTAACGGAGAAATTCAATTACTCCTAAAGTCAAAAGAAGCATGAGTTCTTTGTTAACAGGAGAACTAAAACAAACGACCCGAAACGGTAACGAACCATTCATCAAATGAATTAAACCAATCTTCAAACATTTTCAATTTAAAATAGGAGACACATAGAGAGAAATGAATAACAAAGCCACAACGGATGAGATGTGAATGTGTTCATTTGGTTGGATTCGGAAAGTTCTAGTATTGTGTTGATTCAGCAAATACCGAAATTCAAATTTTGGGGTTAAGGCTCTAGTGGACAAAATGCTTTGAGAATATTGAGAAAATCTTAGGGGGGCAAAATCTATCTTTTGAATGTTTTTTTTGTGGTTTAATTCTGTTGAAATTTCGAGAAAATCATAAAATTTAAACTAGACACCATCACAACTCTTAAAAACTCACGTTTTTCCAGTTAGCGATATCATTTCACTTTTATAGTATGAAACTCGGTATTAATTTTTTAACGATACACTTCAGCACTTTTATGATGCTCGTGAAAAATTTGCAAGCTCGTCAAATTGCAATTAGTTACAACTTTGAAACTTATCAACGAACGCCACAAGCCAACCAACCTCTCATGTTTTATTCATGGCCGCAAGAAGGTAATACTGAACCATTTAATCGGAGAGAGTTTCAATTGAAATTCTTCGCACAGGACGCGAACACCCTTAATGAGTAAAAAACTGAACTTGGTTGGCACAGTTTTTGAGTTGGTTCAGTTTCCGTTCTAAGTGACATGGAGAAATTTTCGTGAAAGTCAAATACAAGATCGTGTCATCGTAAGAGGATATAATCAGATACCGTCAGGATGGTAGATAACGGAAAGTGCACGATTGTAGGATGCACCTGTGATGAGAGCGGCACCCGCTGAGAGAGCGTTTTCATAGTATGAAACTGATGAATATTTCATCGTAGTTACTGCAGTCTCGACGAGTGTCAAGGGGATGTAGAAAATTTCCGCCAGATGGTGGTGTTTTTAGAAGTTGAGATAAAGTTCAGTGTAAGTAGTCCCCGGAGTAATAGTCGAAGCTAGTTTAGTTTAGTTAGCATAATTTGAAACGTTTACGTGGCGTCATAATTGCCAAAGAAGTAGATGAAGATTTTGAGTTTGATGAAGGCGAACTTGTTGTTTAAAGTCTCACGAGTCTTGGTAAGATGAAAAGGGCAAAAAGTGAGTTGAAATGTGATATGAATACTGATTTTGGCTAAAAATACCTTTTTTCAGGGATTTTTGTCGCCCTTTGCTATGGCACTTCAAAAAAATGGTCACTCAATGAAGTGTTCCAGAGATTCACCAAAATAATGCCTATATGACTTGATTTGACTAAAAAAAATTTCGAACAGGCGACCCCCTGAAGTAAAAATTGTCGTTTTTATTCACCCACCATACATACAATAAGTTGATTAGCAACAAAGTTTCTTAGGAGCAAAATGAAAGCAGATTATCTTTGCAATTTTGTATTGATGAATATTATTGAAGACTAGAAAAGAGATAGCAATATCTCTCGGGTTTCGATGAACAAGGTTTATCCTTTTGACAACACAATATAAAATCCTGGGAGATTGTTGTAAAAGAAATACTCATCGAGTTTTTAGTAATTTTTTCAAAGCAATTGGTTTATGAAAACATTTCAAAAATGTGTTTAATAATAAACATCCACTGAAACATGAAGTCATCAGTTAATGCGCCTATTTGTGTCTTTTGGTATGACAAATTGACAACTACCTAACCTAACCCAACTGGGAAAATTCAAAAATTATATCTTCCTCAAGGAAACTAATTCACCAATCATTTATTACGAGATGTAAAGCAGGAACATTTCTGAGAAGTCAATTATTCAATCACCAAGTGGATGTTTCAAAGCTGTCTATCCATCGAGCAAAAACGATTAACGTACATACAAACTGTGTGATTTTGGCATAAAAATTTGTTGTCGAACTTTTCGAACGATTCGAAAAAACTGATTTTCGTGCCTACGTAAAGAGTGATTGTAGGGTGGTTCTTGGCACCTCAACGAGTTCAGGCCAGAATACTCATATTCCCAGCCTACTTGAGATTCACAGATCTATCAGCAGTCCCGGATCAGTGATAGGGAGTAAATTGTTTCATTCCGCATATAAGAAACACGCTGCGCACTCGCAAAGGAAAAGCTAAATAGGTTCCGCGTCTTCTAAGCAGGATGAATAAATATTCCCAAGTAATACCTGTGGGATACATAAGTCCTCCTATGTGATTGTGTTCAGTCAGTATGCCTGTGGCTCCTCTAAAAGTCTTCCCACCCTTGTTTAGGAGGAATCTTGCAGTCCCAGGTTTAGTTTCTGAAAGGAACAACTTCGTGTGCCTGCCGACACCAGAAGACAGCCACCTCCTTTAGTGGGTTTCGACTGTCCACTTCCAAAAAATTGCAAATGGCATAAATAAACATATGGAAGTATTGAGACTTACTTTACAATCGTATCAGCAATGCCGTTTTCTTCAACACAGCAGTGGCTCGCTAGTATCCAGATGCACCCATTGAAACTAGCGAAAGAATTCAATCGTACTCGTGATTTTTGGGTGATTTCCGGTAAAGTCGGAGGTCTACGTAACTCCAGCAGTGCAAATTGTCTGCCCCGAAAAATAGCGATACGATTTCCCCTCCACTTTTCATCAATTGACCAGAAAGTTACTCTCTCTACGAAAGAAAAATGTTTTTTGTTCTTCGATGAAAACTGGTAGATGAAAATTTCAGATCTAATGTATGCCTTCGAGCCGTCCTTGAAGTATCCCCTCGTGCACAAATTTGGACACTTTCAGTGACTTCTGGTCTGAAAGAATACCCGAAGTCGAATAGGGTTACTCGAGCGTCCGAAAGCATCGTGAAGGCCGGAGAGATCTCTCGCACTAAACCTTTAACAACGGAGTACCCTAAACCAGCATAGTCTACTTAAAGACCAAGTTGGGTTTGCCTATGGGAAGAGCTTCAAATATGCATTTAGAGTGGATCCAGATTGAAAAATTACATCATGTGCCACCCCAGCAGCGACACCACATTTACCTAAGCACACCGTCCTTTGTGGTGTGGCTAGCTTCTTACATCATCTCCATCATGCATGGATACTACACCTTATCGAAAAAAGAAAACCGTATTGGATATTGAGCAAGCCATTTTAATATGTCCTACTTTGTAAGTTTTGTTAGACATTTTTCAAAATTTCAACCTGACCTGAAAGCGATTCCTTAATTCTCACTACATTACGACGGTTCATATGGTACCATCCTTTCTTCTTATATTCTACTGCATATATCATACCATCGCCCATCTCGGCCGTTAAACACACGACTAACCAAGTGTCCCTGAATGATTGGAATTCAGTTGAATAAAGTTTTAGTATTAGATGCAAGACAAAAGTACTTACGAATTATTTTTCTCCAAAACATCTAATAAAACCCGAAAGATATGAGGCGGCAGGTCACGTAAACGGATTTCCTGGGGCAAACCGACTCTTTTATTGAATGATTCTAGAAAACAGTGATCGTGTTTCTGGAAGAGAGTAGAAAAAGAAATTAAGAATTTAAGAAAAACATATGTAATTTGATTTGTGGATACTTATAATAATTGAAAAATAAACTCGACTTAAGTTGGTGAATATCGACGGTGTCACACTGATTTTTCTAAAACAAAAATACATGTTAAGTTACTAGTTTGTTCTAAGTATAGATTGCGAATCCTGATCGCATACCAAATTTAAGTTCTCTTGCCCGAAAATCGTAAACTGAGTCAATCTAGGTGCGGAATGAGGTCTGATTCAGTTAGTTATGAAAGCAATTCTACATTTTAAGTATTTTGTTTGCATTCAGTTCCAAAACGAAAAATAGTGTTAAATTTAATTGTTGAGTTTGAGCAATAAATATTTTAGAGTTCGAAATAAACAATCGTTTCGAAATTCCGATTTTAAATAATCAATGCTCCTAACATAAATATTGCTTGATTTTGATCCTAAAATCTATCATTATTTTAATATTTTATTTACCTTACGATAATGTGGCCTCTTCGCAGAAATCGTAGTCAGCATAAACGCCACTAAGAGGAGTCGAAAAAACACGCTATGCATTGTTCAAAAAATAACTTGCTAATGATGCTATTCTCCGTACTTGTGTGACACTTATTGCACCACAAATAGCACCAGTACAATGAAAATTTATTTGCGTTGCTAATTTTCAAAAAACTCCACTACTGTAACGAATAGTGGAAAATATTGATTATCCATCATTTATTATAAATTTGCTTCGCATAAATTATTATCAGCAGTAAGCATTAATTTGTAATAGATATCATAAAAAGGGCCCAAAATGTAATAAAATCGGACAAATTCAAAGCTATACATTTTTTGCATTCATAATATGACCTTGGTAATAATACAGTAGACGAACATATTTTCTAGATCTTTCAAAGTAGTATTTTGGTTTTTATAATTTTATTCTTCTTCTTTATATTTTATCCTGTAAAAAGAATTCATAGGTAGTTGAGAGATTATCAAGAACATGTCCAACAAAAAAAAATTCTAGCGCATCAGAACCGCTAGAAAACTAATTTTCGAAGAAATTGTCTTTGAGTGACAAAAAAATTTGGAAAGCCGTTGAATCATATCAACCATTCCTTATCCAAAGCAACAAAACTCAACTGTAACACAAATCATGAAAATGTTCAGTACTGGCAACACTTTCCCAACGAAGCAGCAATAAGTTTACCATAACAAGCTCACACTTAAATCAATGTATCCTTTGAATTTTGTTCTCATCGCAGGATTTCATGGAAAGTTTCAACGATTAAACGTTGTTTGAGGCTGCCATCCGAAAAATTTTCAAAACTCGGAAAATGTAAAAATTGGTTTCTTATTGTTATTGCAAATGGTTTGCATATGAATATGTAGTTTGAAGCATCTGATGGTGCAATATTTACGAAAATGGCTAATGCTGGTTACCCTGTGTAAGCAGCAAAGCAAAATATACACCAAATCTGCTTCACGCTAAGTTAAACCCAACCAGTAAATTTCGTTAAAGTTATACGGGTGAAAAGAATTTTAAGGTTACCACCCTCCAAACCTTTCAAATTTTTAAATTGTTAATATTTGTTGTTAATTTTCATTGCAGGATGATTCCCATTTGCAAATCTAATGATATAATCACTTAGTAAAGAAATTCAAAAAAATTACAAAAATGGTCATAGCTGGCAGCCCTTTCATGATTTTTGTACGAAATTCCTACAACATTTGGTTCACATTAAGGTCCATTTGCTGCATGAACTTTGTTTTGATTTCATGACTGGACCAGAAGTTATAGGGAAAAAGCTTTATTTTACTGAGCAAGTTTGCAAGATTTAGGAGACAAAAATCACCATAGCTGGCAGCTCTATTCTAATTTTTCAGCCAAATTTTCACCAAATGTTATTTAAATTTATTCAAATATTGTGTGAATTGTGTTCAAATATGATAGCTGAATCGGAAGCTATAGGCCAAAAAGCTATTTTTTTTCTCAGTGATTTTTCAAGATGATACTACTGCCATAGGATTGCCCGCATTTCAAAATCACTTCTATCAAACCTGGTCTTAATTTATACCAACATGTCCTGTAAATTTCATAATGATCAGATAATCCGGTCGTCAAATCTCGTGAACAGAACATTTGAGTGCTGAAAATAGAGGTAATTTGGTGATGGGCTGCCGTTCTTGTGCAAATCGGAATTTTAAAAATTTCAATTTGACATGAAGTACAAAGGATAACATTTATTAAAGATTTGAAGTTTTTGTCAAAAATTAAAAAATTTTCAGGAGGGTCAATAATTTGAAGGATTTTTTTTAGCAGCCTGCCGCAGCTGCAGGGTTACCCGCTATATCTTGAAAATCCATATTTGTTAAATTTTAGTCAACATCAATAAGCTCTGTAATTTTCACGATGATCCATTGTTTTCCTTACAAGTAATGACAAAACAAAATTTGAAAAAAAAATCCTTTCCTACTTTTAGGCACTCTGCACCCACACACGGCTCAAAATTTCCAATTCTTTATCATAGACAAACTTAGAATACAATAAGTTTTCATTCCCAAACATTTATTTTAACAAAAACGTACACTGCTTGGAAATATAGGAGTACCTGAAACTGCACTAAAACGCTCGCCACCGCCAAAAGCTTTAGGATATCTGAATTTTAGCAAGTCATGGACCTACCTGCAATATACATCTACGTCCTACGAAAATTTCAGCTCAATCGAATCGGCCACTCTTGAGATTATCTCTATTAATCATTTTGCTGATATATATATATATATATATATATATATATATATATATATATATATATATATATATATATATATATATATATATATATATATATATATATATATATATATATATATATATATATATATATATACATATATATATATATAAAGAAATATGAATTTTTGGGCGAAACGAGTTTAATATTAATTTTCTTCGAAAATTAGTAAAAATATTAATATAATTTCCTCAATGTACAACGAGCAGAATGAATTAATTCAGAACTGATAGGCTGATTATATTAATATCACTTGAAGTAATGTCTTTGTTTGTAGTATTCTATCAAGACTTTACCCGAGACACTTGACAAAACGCTATCGATGTTCAAAGACTCTCCATTTCACTTGGTTCGGTTTGCGAGCACTTTTTGCGCCTGGTGAATTTTTACGCCCTCGTCGTTTGTATAACAACTATCAGTCGAACAGTTTTCACTGCCTTTTATATGAGACTTATTTTAACTCTCACTTTTTGAATAGTTCGAAAAATTATTGCTTTTTATCATGTTCTATTGAGCTCTTTTATGACTAGGGTTGTTACTTGTAACTTGCTGGTTTTGTAGAGTAGCATTTCGTCACAATTTTCGATCGTCGTCCAAATTAAAAAGTAGCATATTTTAGATGGTTTTTCCATAAAATTGTCATAAATGCACTGAAAAGCCAAAGAAAAAGAAAAAGTGCTTTGTGGAATACAGTAAAGTCTAAGCAGCCGACCGAAGATTTGTTTTCGACCTCTGCTTGATATTATAATTGCATTTCGCATAACCGAACTTAAGAATTTACTCATAATAATTATAATAATAATTATTATTATTGTTATTAATATTATTACCATTGTATTTATTTGTTGTAGGGGTTTTTTGCTCGGAAGAAAAGGCATGATTCCAGTTCTTGTCAAGTTTCAATCTTATTTTGGGCCCAAAGCAATAAAAAGATGAAATTTCCAAATAAAAACTGTGATAAGGGGCATTTCACGTGAAGCGGACAACGAAAATAAGTCGAGGTTCTGGATTTCGTTCATATTGTGCATAATGGTAATTCACGAAGATATGAATGTGGACGCACCAAGTTTTTGTTTCTATGAGGTTTAGTTGCCGAGTTATGGGCTTCTGAATAATTGTATAATTGAATGAAAGGTTTTATTAGAAGCCGATTTTGAGATTGAAAAAATAATCTAAAAAATATTAAACATACTGATTGGTATAGAAAATCAGCTGTTCTTTTAAATTTTGAAGTTAGATTTGAAAAACAATTTTTTTTCCTGTTTTTAACCGGAAGTAGACACTTAAACTCGTAATTTGAATAATTTGGACCAGGTTAATTTTGTTAATTTTTATAACAAAACAAAGCTTAAAGTATACTTATTTTTTCATAAAAGTTTTAGAATGGGATGGCCAGTAGCTTAGGAGGTAGGTGAATTTCAATACATAAAAGTCGCATGGAGCGTGGTACCGGGAGCTTGATTATGATAGCTAGTGAGTGTGAAAGCAAAATATTTGTAGTTAAACTATTATATATCACTTGTATCACTTACATATAGAAGATAAAATATTAAAAATTGCTAATGCTGATTTACTTAGTGAAAAAAAATCTACTTGTGTATGGACAAATGAATTTATTTCACAATTTTTACAATATTACTCTCGTTTCTTAAACTAGTTCTTTTTTTAATAACTAGAAGTATTTCTACGATCAGTTTTTTCCTGCAGATTCGACATAATTTCTTTTCTGCCAATATTCTTGGAAATTTTCTGAGGTCCTTAGCCTTCCAATGAAACTTCAAATTGAATGGATTGAAACATCGATAGTCGCACGAAGACTTAATACACATAATTAAGACTCATTAACTTATCAACGAAAGTAA
Source organism: Nemotelus nigrinus (assembly GCA_947369275.1). NCBI lineage: Eukaryota > Metazoa > Arthropoda > Insecta > Diptera > Stratiomyidae > Nemotelus > Nemotelus nigrinus. The sequence continues at coordinate 210,987,932 of OX376373.1, forward strand.
TAGCGTTGAACTGTAATTCGCAAAATAACGGAAAATTTAAATTGGCTTGGCGTCAAATATATTATATACGCGTCATATATTTTAATTAGGTTTTTATGGGAAATAAAACCTTTTTCAAATAAGAGATGGCGCTACTAATCACATTTATAAGTGCACCATATAAAATTGAATAAAATATAAGAAGAGAATTTAAAGGCATTGTTAGTTTAATATGAAATTCAATGAATGTGATTTGCATGCACCTTATTTAACTTATATTATTAGTGCCAATGCTTATGCTATACCAATAAACAGGATTGCTCAGAAGGCAAACAATAAGAATGGGTCGATACCTCTTTATATCATTTGATCCAAACATCCTTCAAATGCGTTGAACAGGAAACCTCAATTTCAACAACCTGGACTTTGAAAGCACATTCCAATAATGATATGAGTACATGCAGTCAAGCATTGTTTCAGCTTTTGGGTAGCATTATTGTGTATGTTTGTTCTTAGTATTAGAATGCATTAGAGCAGAAAGCTGTGCGTTCGACAGCATCCTATTGTCTACTCCGGGCAATATTTAAATCAATAGGACCATAAAAGCCTGAATAGTTTCATTCATTGCCGCTTATAAATCGATTGTTTGGAAAATGTAATTTATAGGCCAGCAGCTGAGTGAATCTCAACTCAGAGCTAGCTTATAAATTTTGCAGATAGTTTGAAACTGAAAACATCTCGACCTCATTACAATTATTAAAACAGCAGATACATTCATTGCATCGTATATAATTTCTATTTCGTCCATCAGTGGGTATGGAGTTTCTCCAATAACAACCTCCATGAAAATTATATGTTTGACTTAACAGGATGAACATTTTCCATCATACGAATCTCATAAATAATTAATAAACCTTTTTCGACCGAAGAGTTGTTAGCTACAAGGATACTATTTCGTCGTTATGGTGCTTCATCCAAACCAGGTTACTAGAGCTTTCACCAAGGCTTTCACCTTGTTTCGAAGCAACGACGACGACTGAAAAATACATGGAAATATTCAAAAGTTCATACATTAGATAGGAAAAGACGTAAGGATGTTAAAATATGACACCGAGAGATGAATATGGTATGAACGGTGAATGGTGTTTGGTTTGAAAAGGTACTCGTTTGATGGATTTGTGCTTTTGTATGGTGGAATTTTAGTCAAAAGCGAATAGAAAATGGTTTCAAGTCGGTACCACTAGATTAATTCTTTTTTGGCTTGAAGTTGAAGAAGTTAGCAAGTAATTGCAATATAACTGGCTCAGAGAAGTAGAAAACTAAATTTCAAATAAAAAAAAATGTTATACATAAAAGTTTAGCAAAATTCTACTTCTGTGATGATTGTGAGAAAAAACATACGTTAATGGATTCTTATGTAATGTGTTCTTATGGTTGTTTACTAATGATGCAAACTTCCTTCGCAATCGTTGTTGATTGAATTGAAAAAAATACGAAAAAAAAAAAATTGGGTGAAAAATAATGAGATCTCTTCGGTTGATGGTTCCTTTCTGACTCTCTAAAAAGAAAAAAAATTTTTTTTTCTTATCCATATAGTAAATCTTAGACCGTTGGTTCAAACCAATCAGAAACGAGAAAAATTTATCGATATTGTGTTACAGGTTTGAACACGAGAATCGATGGCGAACAAATGGAATTAAATGTGTAAACTATGTTTGCTCAAACATGCCTGCCATCAAAAGAATAATGTAATATTGTTAAAAAGTGAATAAAGAAGGAGATTTCGCAACGATGAATTATTTTAAGTAAACTTTCGAGCCAATAAGGTTTATTTAAGAGGAGAAATATAAAAAAAATGAAAAATATATGCTAAAGCATTTTCAGGTTGAGATACTCTCAAAAATAGACTGGAAGAAAAAAGGAGCTACCGGTAAGAATGGGCTCTGGATTTACACGGCCGGGTCAAAGTCGGATAACGAGTCTAAACCTTCAAGTGTTGTGAAGGAATGCCAGACAAGACTATTGTCTTTCAATTTGAAGTATATGCTATTCGCGTGGCAATTGAGTCCATTAGCGGAACATCAACTAAACCAGCGACGATTTGCACCGACAGCAGAGCAGTCATTCTCACTCTTGTGTTGCACAGATGCTTTTCAAAAACTACTAATGTATGCAGAATGGCTACCAATGAAAAGGCTATCCAAATTATATGGGTGCTTGGCCACATTGGCGTCATAGGCAACGAAAAAGCCGACGAATTGGCGAAGAAAGGTTCAGGAGCTAGAAATAGACCCAGCTACTCATTTCGCGATCTTATTTACTCACCTTCGTAAAGTATTAACACTGAATTTTTTACAAAAGCCTGCTAGGGGGTGAAAAATAACTTTTAAGGAAATAACTATCTTTTTAAAAGATCGATTTGTAATTTTTTCATGTAATAAATAAGCGGTTGAATGATACCACCCCAGCTAACAATACCATATTCTATCACTGATTGCACAAATGCTATATCATTATCACCCCGAAATAAAGTGACGGTGTCGTCAGCAAAAGAATACAGTGTGAGTGAACCATTTGTTTACTCCAGTGTCAGCATATCGTTAATACACGAGGGTCCTTCGTAAAATAAAGTTCCCAATGGTTTTAAAAATATACGGCATTATTTATTTTATTAGCATTATACATAGTTTTAAAGCTTACGCTATTTTTCTACATAATCGCCGTTTCTATCCAAGCATTTTTACATACTATGGTCCAAATTTTGTATATCCATGTTATAAAATTCTGCCGCCAACCCTTTGAGAAATTGAATAATCTCTTCCTTGACTTCATCGTCAGTGCTCAGGGCTAGGGCTAGGTCAGTACTGTTGTGAGGCGAATGGGCCATGACAGTACAGCCAAAATCTGTTAGCAGCTCCCGCGTTTGAGCAGAGAGCGTTGTCATTGAACAAGTTTCCTATCTGACGGTTTCGAATCGCCCGTCTGAGTTTTCTTAACGTGTCAAAATATCTGCCGGAGTTTATAATTGTTCCAAGAAACATAGAATCGACCTGTACCAAAAGACACTTGGCATGACTTTGCCAACAGACTGAGTTTGTTTAATTTTTTTTTAGCTTTGGCGATGTTGAGTAACGCCATTTGAGTGATTGTGTTTTGGTTTTGGGAGTGAAATTATACGCCCACGTTTCGTCGCCCGTAATAATGGAGTCCAAGAATTTGTCCTTATTTCGGGCACATTCAACGCGTTTCTGCTTATGGTTTTCTGTGAGCATTCTCGGTACCCGCCGCGTGCACACCTTGTGGTAGGGTAGTTTTTCGGGAAAAATCCTGTGAATTGTGGTACTGAAAATCTCTGGAGCCCAAACAGCAAGTTTACTAATGGTAATCCTCTGATCTTCAAGCAGTTCTCGACCTTTTCAACAGTCCCGTCTGAAACGGACGGCCATCCGCTCCGCTCATCATCGTAAATTTCCGTGTAACCCTTACTAAATTTTTATTTACGGATATGTTGAACGGCTATGCGCTTTTCTACATAAACTTCGGCTAACTGACAATGAATGTCTTAAGGTGAAACCCCTTTCGCGTTTAAATAAATGTTTCAAAGCGCGGATTTTGCATCTAGCGATAACGGCAATGGGCAGTTTCATTTTGTGTGGCTACCAGGCCGGCACTGGGTGGCGGTGGTGATGCGGTAGAGAGGGGGAAAGTTGCTGCGTACGCCAGTGCTGCCAGATTTTGGCTTAGGCGTCTCACTTTCAATCTACGGGTTTCGAAACCTTGTTTATATTAACAACAGTATAGGACTTAAGACCGTTCCCTGTGGAACACCAATGCTTACCTCACGGATATCACTTATGCGAGTCCCGATACGAACAGATTGTGTTCTACCTGATAAATAGTATTTAAAAAGATTATAAACTAACAGAATTCAAAGCATTCTCAAAGTCAAGCGAATTTCCCAAATACTTTTGTCCCTTGTCTAGGTTCGATTATATTGCTCTGGCTACTTCATAAGCTGCATGTTCGATGCACAGCAATAATTTCTAATACCGTACTATCGGTCAGTCAAAAGACTTCCCTCCTCTAAGAATTTTACAAACTGATTTTAATTACGTTTTCAAATATCTTAGTAATGCTGGGAAATAACGAGATAGAGCAGTAATTGTTCGAATTGCCTTTGCTGTTACTTTTATGAATTGTTACAATTAGAGCAAGTTTTAGTTGTATTTGGAAAACACCTTGGCTGAGACATAGATTGATTACATGGGCTAATAGTTTCGAAATAGAGGTAGTATTTTCTTTTATTGCTGTAGCTCAGAAATTGTCAATATCAAGGGCTACAGCAGACTTAAGTCCTAATATGAGGTTTACTATTCTATGTCTTGACCTATTACTGGATGAAAGAAAAATTAATTCCCATACCTGTTGGTTGTTTTATCTACATTATTTAATGCATCCGCAAATTTACTGTTTTAAATATGGCTAGCTATTTTTTTGATAAAATAAAATTGTTAATATTTCATCAATTTGTTGCTTATTACTATTAAAAATTATATCCCCAGTTGAGGACACAATACTTTTGAATCTGTTACATGTTAGATTAACTAAGCTCCAAACTTTTCTAGTGTCACGGTTACATTGTAGAAATAAGCTTTTATAATAGCAAACCTTCCGAACACGAATTAAGGTCTGCAAATAATTTCTATACCCTTTTTAAAAAATAGAAAATAATTATATGAAATTACAATTGCATATTGATTCACTCCATTTTCACTCGGAAATGGAAATGGAAATGAATCATTAATGAGAACTCTCATTCAATTCCCAATTTATGATGATTTCATCTTTCTATTACCGACAGTTATGGTGCCGTGCCCATGAGCATGACTAAAATAAAATGATTAAAAGTACTTTAGAGAAACGCGCTAACCACTTTTTGATAGATAATTTCGTCGCACGTGGAATGTAAGTCGTAATCTATCAGCTACGAGTTATTGTTAGGCAACATTTCTCGCTTTTTCATCATAATGATCATCATAATTATCGCATCACAGATCATACGAAATCGGATGCAATTGTAATAGATGAAAGATACCGCCCCAGTCACTTTTAATTTCTTAATACCTTAATTCAGATGCATAGATCAAATGTGATCAAATTCAATCGTCGTGATGTTGATGACCTATGCTTATCGCGAAATATCTGGATGATTTGAAGAAGCTAACAATTTATTTTCTGATTGGCCCTTCATTGCGCAGGTATATAGCCTCAAAGCCAATCACTGTAATCAGAAGAATCTGAGTAGCATTCGATTTACATCTAGATGATGATACCATGAAAAATCATATTCAGCTGGCTTTTACATCATAGCAAACATCCATTAGTGTGGCTACTGCAGATCACTTACCTTTTCATTGTATCTCGCGTATCTTGTAATCCGATGACTTTCACTATCAGATAGCCGCATCCATAGAACATATTCAGCATCGTGGCAACCGTCTTGCAAATTATGACGTGCGTCTGCAGAAAAGTTGAAAACTTTTCACTTTTCAAGATCGATGACCCGCTTCGAATTTCGTTTACGAGAATCATCATAGCCGTTACAAGCATCATCATCATCGTCGTTTCTTCACCATCATCGTTCTCATGGTGACCACCATAGTATGGGCAGATGAGTGATCGTGCCTACACAGCCAAACAGACAGTAGTGCCACGATCACGACCGCAAATCTTTTTTGACGTTTCCAGGCTTTTTTGCTGACACCGTCCACTAAAAGATGTTTGAAATCGAGTTTGAGTTTGAGTTTGAGATGATCAAAAGAAGCTTGTCAAGTGTTTTTCACCCTTTTGAATTTCGATTAAATCGAGAATGAAGAGTGATGTTGTTTTACCTGGGGATATTTGCCTGTCTTAATTTGAGTTTGATACTAGTCTCAGGGAGCAGCGTAGCGGTGATTGATCGATTGTTGCCCGAGTTCTAGTTTTCATTATGAAATGGCCTGTAGATAAAGATGATTACTACGTTTTTTTTACGTTTGATCACGCTCACGACTAAGGAAGTCCATTGGGGTCCTTTGAATCTATTCATGCCGATTTTTTTGTATCTTGTAGTGTTACTGTTCTCTATAGGAGCAATCAAATTATGTGACTTGCGAATTAGTAGTGCTTATCATAAGTATGCTCTAATTCTTACGTTGATCTGAATTTCATCTGAAAAAAAAACAGAAACTCATTATGGAAACTCAAACTTTTTATTTCATAGACGTTGGTCTTATTTTTATGCAGAATTACGCAAGCTTGAGTGGTAGTCTTCTCGCATGAAGAAATATTTCGGCTAGTGAGGATTTTAATCCGCTATGAAGTGTTTTCAATGACGCTTTGTTATTTTTGCTTTGACATCACAGGGTAGGTAGAGCACTGGCTAGTAACGTGTGTGGTCTCTGGTTGAAATCCGGTTACATCCCCCACAGCCTTCTGACGGTTTGGAATTTAGAGCGGAGATGTGGAGGTGCAGAGAATAGAGGGGGCTGTTAAAAGAAACAATTACATTTTGTGAAGTGATGGATGATGAAGCACTTATTCATTTATTTTCAATTTACAGAAAAATACCTAATTAAATGTTGATTATAAGCTTTGAAAGATTGATGTCTTGTAATGGCAACAGGGAAGAGGACCTAGCTCTAAGGAATTGAGAGCTTTGGGTTATACTAACAGTTACGAATAAGTGCAATATTTTGCAAACGGAGGGCTTTCAAAGAAGGATGTCATGACCAATTGGGTAATTTGATAAGTCCGAACAAAGCTTGTATAGAAAACACAGATCGAGGAAAATGCGACGAGCGATTAAATATCAACTGGTTTAGTTACACGGAGAGAAAAGTGTAATGAAATCATACAAAATTTGCAATTAATTTTATTGCAATGGTAGTAATTTTTTGCCCCATTGCCTTTGTAATCAATTGCACTACACATTTTACTACTTTGTTGTGAATTATGTATACATGAATGTCTCTACTACAGCGCAATGAACATGTGTGAGTTGTAGTATGTAGTGGAATTGACTATTATTTGCAGGAAAATAGTAAATTTTCATCAAATTTGTAATAACATTCATGTTTTCATATCGAATTTTTGGAATAGTAAATTTTATTATCCACTGTAGTAAAAATCATAGCCGCAATTTCTCTCCGTGTAGTCAAAATAGTCTAAACGAGGATATTTATTTATTTACGTTGGACCGATTCGATGAAATTTGGGGCATAGCTTTGGTGAGGAGGCCATACAGTGGATGCGAATTCTAGATTTTTTCTGACCAGAGATGAATAGAAGATTATTGAAAGTTTAATTACGGTAAAATATTAGGAAGAACTCAAAGCGAAACGAGAAAGTTTGGAAGTTCGATTCACAATATCAGGAATGTGGAAGTTAAATCTGAGATGACTGTCAGACGACCTAATTCAATTAAATAATTTTAAGCTTTCTGCATAGACAATGCGTTCACTTTAAAGGAGTGGAAGAAGCTTGTTTTAAAAAAAAAGGAACAACAGTGGGGAAAAAATGGAGCCTTAAGGAACACCAATATATTGTCAAAAATGATAATGCAGATATACAAGAAGAAGTTCGTAAAAAAACGAGATTCGTAAACGTTGAATCTTGCCTTGAATGATCGCCCCATATTTAATCCACAAAAGAGGTAAGGAAATAGGGCGATAATTTAAGGCAAGATTTAAATCACCAAACATGTGAATAAAAAGCACTACCGAATCTTTTCAAAAAGAAAAAAAATCAGTTAGCTCTTATTTATGGTAATGTATAATGCCAGATTTACATTCTCGCCGAGGAATGCCAAATGTAAACAAGGTCTGTGTGTAAATGGTCTCCTTGTCTATTCTCGGCTGTTTTTTTCATGGCAAGCACGCGTGTGTAAATGGTTTGCTCGTCGGCTCTTGTTTGTTTTATGAAGGGATAATGATCCTTTTATTGCTGTGCCTGAGTGTTTATGACCGTCTCGTCCTAGCTCGAAGCCGCTGGAAGCGAAGTCGGTATTATGCAACGAGTCCAAGGGATTCGAGAGGGTAGCATGTGCTCATTCACATTTTCGAATTTTTCGCTGGGTCTTCAAACATGTCTTTACGTGTCCCAGATTGAAATCACTCAACGCACACCAGGCAGTTGCAATAGCCACAACCTGTACCTCAGCCATCGTTCACTGAACTGAACAAAACAGCTCACAACTGTCGAAAGATGCATGGTGCAATATCCGAAGTAAACAATTCACCCTATGAAAGGGGCGTGGTGTATGGTCCGTGTTGCATGGTGCAATATCCTAAGTAAACAATTCACCCTATGTCTTGCTGAGTCTCGTCCAATGTCTTGTTGAGTCTTGTCCACGAGACGCTCATCCCTATGTATAAATCCGGCATAAGAAGAAGCAAAGTAATTTGCCTGTCATCGTCAAAAAGGTTCAAGGAATACCATCGGAATGACGTCGATGTTTTTAAAAATTATTCACCAAGGATTCAATAAACTTGGGAAATATGGAAGGAAAAGAGAATGATTGATAAAAGAAGAAATCAAGCTGATTATGTCGAAATAATCGAACAGACTGAGTATGGCTAGTACTGGGTGGAAATAAATGGAAAAGAGTTCCTTGTTAAAAGGTCACGGCTATATTGGGGAGGGTTTATAATTTGGTCTCCAAGGAGCTGACGTGAAGCTACCTAGCTGTTTGAAGTGTTGTTTGGGGACCCGGATATCTCCCGAAGATTTGTTTTGGACGTATACAAGACAAAAAATAAGGCATATTACAATCGGGCATTCAATAATCAATTGATGCAGAGCCAGTGCCTGGCGATTGTCTGCAATCATATCTTCAATCATATCTCCTACAGATGAAAATCAGTAGAAGGAAATATACAATTATTGTAAACGATAAATCGAAACAATTAAAGCAATTATGTGACTTCAGATTGTACGCACTTTAAAAATATTTTTTTCAAAGCTTTTATCCAAAGCAGCTATATTTTACAAGGAAATGCGTCAGCTAGACTTAAACCTTTGAACGGTATTAAAATTCGCTGCTGAATTTTTCCCCATACTAAGGAAACTGCGGAACAATATTAGAGGATAGCTTTCATAATTTTTGTTTTTTTTTTTTCTTTTTCAAATATCCTCATCCCAAATGCCAAACACAGACTCTTACATTTTCATAAAACCGTTGAAGCTAGCAGCTTATAACCCACTCGCATATCAAAAGGACATATTCGTGTGCCTAGCAATATGGCGATGAGTAAACAAGCGAAAACTGAAATTCAGTTGTACAAAAAATCCACATTCATTTCAACATTTGGACTTTCGACTAAATTTATCATGGGAACGCGGCTCTGGAAAATGACATAACCACTAGGAAAAACGACAACAGCTGCAACGACAATGACGATGCCTTGCCAGACCAAAACAGCGTACCAACAAATTCGAATTGAAAACGAATGAAATCTACTCATCCGCTCCATGACTGCAACATTCAACAATTCAAGTGCCGTAAATTTTCGAGAAAATCCTTCCACTTAGCTTTACTCTGGCCGCTATTGGTGTCGTCGGTTTCGTCGTCCCGGAGGAGTCTGTCGAAATTGTCGGGTTAAGTGCGTAATAAAATTTTCGGTGGAACATAGCTGTGGACGATGCGAACGAACCCAGAGAAACACAAGCAGGAAAAAATGAATTTGAAGAGTATAACTTCCGCATGAAATCCTTGTGGACCGAGTGAGCTGAAATGAGCGATACGAAGGACTGTAACGGTTTTGGTTTACAAGCGGTTGGTTTAAAATTGGTTCGGTATTAAAGCTGCTCGCTTTGAATATATAATAAGAATATTGCTAAACCCTCCATTTCAGACTGTCGGAAATTTCATCCATTAATCCTTAAATGGCACTGTGCTATGTTGAAATTTATGACCATCCAAGCCTTACAGACTTTTCAAAGTCCTGACATAAGTTCCTCCGTATCAATCTCTCTGATCAAACACTTGAATACTTTTCAAAATATTCTTAGCCAAATCAATTCATAAAAGGATCACGTTTCATTTCATCAGCCAGTCAGATATCCTGCAGCAAACGGTTAACCGATAAAAGGTTCCTAGTTGGAAAATCAGCCCAAACAGTGTCAGTGTTGTGTCTAGCAACGTGGACAGACAAGCCACAAAAGTTTATAATTTCCTCCTCTGCTCACTCCCTGAGAAAGAAAAAATCCAAATAAAAGTTTAGATAGAGGCCATAATATTCCTTGTGAAATCACAAATGTTTACGAATTTTGTGCTTGAAACTGTAGAACAAGAGCAACGTTGAACGTAATAAAAATTACTTTTTTCCAGCAAAAGCGCGAGGCAAGCTTTTTCTTTTTTTTTTTTTAGAAAATTACAGGATGAATTGAGTAAAACATTTGCATAAACGACGAGAACTTTTGAAAGATGTTTTATTGTAACACAGGCAGAGAATGATGTTAACAACGCTGGCAATTTCGAAGAAGTGGAAAATTATGGGATTTTTTCCTGGTGGTTTCGATCGTATGAAAATTGCATTGAAAGCTGTAGAGATTTGTGAGGAAAATATGAAGAAAAATTGGTTCGGTGGTGAAGGTGATGTAGTATTTAGCTCGGGAATTATGCATAGACAAATTTTGAACTTATGATAGGACAACGTGATTTGATTTTAGATGACGTTTTTGAAGAAATCAGGAAAGTATTGTTGGTGTTATTTTTGGTTGAGGCTCAATTAGGATGCTGAGATGTTTAATATAAAAGACGAACATAATACATAGACTTTCGAATGGAAATGTTGAAATTCATTGATTTAAGAACACTGTAACAACCTTCCGGAAAAGGCTCAATGTTACAGATCTATCAAAGAACAAATGGGTGGATGGCCTGAACTTGGATAAACGAGCGCAAGTGATTTATACGGATAGCCCAAATATGGATTATGGAGTAAAAGCAGGGTTCGTAGGATCTAGCAGCTAAATACAGTTTCCCATTCCAATCGAGGCCCCCATCTATGAAGCAGAGTTATCTGTCATACTTAAGGCCGCGCATATAATAAAGATAAGAAACACTTAGAGGTTCAGAATTAAGATTTTATCGAATAGTCAAGCAGTAATAGTAAATTCAGCTTTTATCGAATAAATTCAAGAAAATATAAGGGTTTTTTTTAGGGGTTTATATGGATACCTGACCATAAGAGGCAGCGATGATGCAAAACCGCTGTCAGTAAGGCCAGAAAAAGAGCTAAAATGTTCCAAAGTTTCCACTCCATACTGGGGCTTTGCAAAGGCCGAGTCAAATAAGGTCCATGTAGGACCGAAAAAAACATCCAAAGCTAAAGAAGTAATCTAGATTGTTTCAAACACTCAAAAGAAAACCCCCACTTGGATTACAAAAGGGCATAAAAGCAATGGTTCTCTGAAAATTGGTAGAAAACCCTTATGTGGAGCCCCATCAAGTCACCTTGTTCGTCCATAGGATGATTAAGGAGCGGAAAAGCCACTGGAACTTCTGTGGAAAAGCGTTAGGACCCACTGTATGCAAATCAGTTAATACCTTGGCAATAACAAAGCTAATCAATGAGCGTAACGCAAGTGTAAAAACCTTATAGCACAAACAATTGCCTTTGTTGTTTTAAAAAGACCCTAAATGAATACGTATTTAAAGCAATCAGTAAAATTAAATCCGAATTCGTTGGCATTGGTAATATATGTTAAATTTCGGTTCAAATTTTGCTTGATTCTTCAAAAAGACACAATATTTGCACTAAAAATCAAATCCATCAAAAATTGTTATGAAGTACGAAGAATTTAGCTAAGTTGCTGTGCGTCAAAAATGTGAATATTCCAGAAAAGTTGTTTAATAATAAATAAATATAAAATAAATAAATACAAATATGAATGAACGAATATAAAATAAATAAATATAAAATCAGTGAGAAAATCCATCAAATACTATTTTAGCTCAGTCCAAACATGTAAACTCAAATTCTATAAGGATCAAACCCACATTGGGCGCGTTATGTGTTTAGTTGATTTTTTCAATAATACTTTTGTAGCATGTGAGGTATGTTATCGCTAGTATGTATTTATGCCAATAAAACTGCCTGATAAGTATGCAATGCTTATTCAGTGGCAATACATTCTATTTTATTAATCTTAAGGTTTATTAAAAAACAATGTCGATAATTTCTTTGCAAATTATTATTACAATTTCGCTTTTATGTTCTGATTTTTCACATAGTATTTTACTAACCAGGGTTTCTTTTTTTTCAGGTGAGTCCCTTGATTTCATTTCTCAAAAACTCGCTATATTTTATTGGCGCAACTACGATAAAAGTGTAGGCATACATTTTGAGAAACATAATTTTTTTTTAAATTCTGCTCTTCAATATTTGAATCAAGCTAAATATCACCTTGAAGTCGCTCCTGAGTCGTAATACCAAAAAAATAAACGATCGCAATTCGGGAAAATCTTTAACAATGATACGAAGTCTTAAAGAACTAGCAGTTTTTACCTATCAATGAATCTTGCTCACTTTTTACATAAAACTAAAATTCAATTCAATAGACCGTTCACGTCGGTGATGTTTCCTCGTTGATAGTCCTCTATCAGCTTCCAAACCATTCAATCTTATGCGGCCAATCAACTGGTACCTTAAATTTCCTAGTGTTTTCAGCAGGACAGAGGCTCTGATCAATTGCTGATCCCATCGTTTCCTCTGCAAGGCTGACTACATCATGAACACGTATAAACGTGTCAATTTTGTATATGTGTAGGTGATGACTGATTAGTGTCATTCCGCAACCATTGGCGCTGTTTTTATGAATCAAAATTATTTATTATTCAATTTGACACACTTTAAAATGTCATAGAAATAAAACATTCATGTGTAAAAGTTAAGGACATCATTGAAATTGGCAAGCGACGCGATCCAACTTATAAAACACTAAATAAAAGCTAAAAGATGAAAAATCTCAAATACGTAAATTTTAAATCTCCCGTCCGGACCCTAAAATGATTTTTGTAACTCACACGCGTTTCGTCTCGCTACCTCTTTTGGTTGTTTTGCTCATAAAATTCAGTATCCATAAGAGGCGTCGACCAATGTCAATTTGCCAGCCAGCTTTGTCAATTTATCATGTTATGATTTATTTTGATTGCTGAATTAATTTCGCGTCCCTGATTTCATTGTAATCATCCTTTCAGCCAATTCATATGGCTTAAAGAATTTTTCCGCAGTCGTTCGATTTGTTTCTCCAATTTTCCTTTTGTGTAATGATTTTCTTGTGAAAACACCTACATGATCATTCCAAGTTAACCACGTTGCATCACTGTATACCGGGAAAAATTATTGAAAACCTTTACATTCCAATACATCATTCCATATCAAAAACATTTTCGTAACATCACAAGAGCTTAAAAATCCATAGCCAAATTGAAAATTCGCAACAAAACATGTATGAATAGAGAACATTTTCTTAACAAAAACACATATCGTACAAAAAGACACAGTTCGCGTCTTACATAATTTAACCAAAAACACGGCACAGTAGAAGCAACGCCAAGTCACATGGAAACATAACAAGACTTGCAGAAAGAATAAAGTTGAGTTGAGAAACATTTCTCTGGTCAGGGTGGCATGATAGCATGTAAGCAATGGTAACAATGATTCTTGCAACTTTCTTCGCCCCATTGTTGGAACATTTTATAACGAACAGAAAATTGTCCTGCTTGTTCTTCTTGCTGTCACGTTCCCTAAGCGCTCCCCTTCCGGCAACACACTTTCACCACTTTTCACCAGCCGTGCCGATGAAGAACCGGGCACATGCAGATGAAGAGGTCCTTGTGCAATGAAATTATCTCCTCAACATTTCGCTATACATATAGGACATATGCAGGCATGTAAATTTGACTACAACACGACGGTGATGTTCGCTCGTGAGCTGAACGAAAGGACACACGCTTGGAATTTGTATGTACGCTGGAATGCGGGCTGCAAATAGGCATATGAATAAAATAAGAGGCAAACGACAGTTTTCGAGTGAAGCACAACGAGGAGAAAAACTCAACAGCTTTAGTGCAATTACATAGAAGCAGGCACTTACCCTGTATGACTCGCAAAGTGTTTTTTGGGTTCCAGCCGCGAGCGGTTGCTGGCATAGAGTTGAAAATGGCTAGAAGCTATGAAATTTGCCAGCATGGTGCAGTGAAGACCGGGTATGCTTGGAGCTGCTGAATTATAAAAAAAAGTAAGTGTCAAAATGATTTCTTAGATTAAATCGTTTCATTCAAAGTGGAAAATGTAATTGCACGACTATAAATCCTGAAGTGTAGCAGCAGTACTGGAACTGTGACTGATGATTATAATTCTACTATCAGCAGAAGCTAAAGCTTGCATACCCGAACAGAAAGAATTTTATGCCTTGGGAACCAGATTAATAGAGCAACAGTGGTTGTGGTTCTTCAGAAGCTCATAAGAACACTGAAATATATATTTGAGTATGTCGTAAAAGACTTTTTGGTGATTTACATGAGAAAGCGAAAATTCATTACGGCTCTGTATGTGCTTGCTGATAAAATGCTCTCGTTCTTCTGCCGGTGCCAAATACAAGTCATGCTGATATTTTTGATGGAACTGTGACATGCTAAATGTAGGACGGCATTCTGTGAAGAGTTGATGTATCAAATTGTGATTGTGCGAGTGTGCGAAAGCTCTGGGCTAGAAGTAAGGACGACGTTGAAATTTGAGGATAAAGCAAGCTCACCATGCCGGAAGAAGTTGTCAATTTTGACGTTAATATTTATGAAATTGAATGGGGATTGAAAATTATGTTGAATATTAGGGAAATTAGTTTTGCTGAAAATCACACTCGGGGAGTTCTTATCTGATAATTTTTTCACAAACTTATGATGATGCTTATCGACGATATCTGTGAATACTTATCAATTTTCTCAAGAATCTTATCCTCTTGAGTAAAAAATAATTTCCGTTTTTATGTCAGTTAAACGAGTATTTATCGAAACCAAAGAAATTACTACTACCCTGTCACGGTATATTCTTAACCAAAAATACCATGAATATGCTCAGTTGTCTTAAACATGAGCTGGGCTCATGTCTGTAACGAAAATATTCAAAACAAAGATGAAAGTTCGATTTATTTTTACAAAAGGCTTCTTTTTAGAGTTTCAGCCCAAACTTTTCTTCCGGCGGGCTCAAAAACAGCACATTTTATCTGCATTTATAATTCTTTGTCAATGAAACCAGTTATCAGTTGGTCATGTCAGTAAGATTTGTATTGTTATCCTCCCGGTTTATGAAGAAGTAAAGCTGGTTATGTACCATTTAATCCAAGCTAACTTGCCGAAGATGGACTGCGGTAGTAACTCGCTCACCCAAATTTCACGTATCAAGCCATTAAGTGACCTATAGCTCACCAGATGCACTTCGGTAATGTAAAATTTTAAGTTTGAAGAAAATCTGCGCGTATTTGACTAAAATTAGAATTGATTTTGCACGTAACTGGGTCACAGCCACTATTTTACACGTCTTTATACGTTTATATAAATGTCTGGCATTCTTCAGTGATAGTATCTTTCTTAGAACTTGATAAGCCATTTTACCTACGATCATTGTTTCGATCATTGATATTTTCCAAAGACCACCCGCATTCATTTTGTAAATCTTCTATATTCAACCAAAGCTTAATTTTATTCCGATATTCAGTCAATGCTTAGTTATATGGTTCTATTACATACAACTGTTATTTCAGTACATGCGGGCTTGTGCGTATCTATATCCAAACAAGTAATTCTTCACGCTTAGCTAAAAATTTATTTGCAGCACTCACTTTTATATTGGAGGTCAAAGCATTAACAATAAAAGACAGATAATAGCCAACTTAAATCAACAAAATTATTCAGTCTCTACCAAAAATGACTAACTTACTAAATATTGATTACTCTGCTTGATTGATTTCCCCTCGCTCTTAGCAAAGCCATACTTCGTTCAAATGTATAATCAATTAATGGATAATCAGATATTAAGCTCTAGACTTTTCGGGTAGTAGCTATGTGCTCTAACCTCTTGAGTAACGGAGCCTCCTGCATGACTTAGTGCCTACTATCGCGATTAACGTAGTCAATGCTAAGCTGCCGATTCTACACTCATATATCACCTCACGCCACATATTTTTAATGAAATTGCTTTTAAAAGAATACTCTAGTATTCTAATCTGCAAAAAGAAATTTGATTTTTAACTTCTGCTCACCGCCATTAAATGCACAATTAAAGTCAAATCAAATATAAAAGAGAAATTTGCCTCGGTCCAAATTTAAACTTTCGAGTTAACAAGTGAGAGAAAAATAACAAAACCTCCCTAAATCTAAATTTAAAAAAAAATTATTAGCTGATGGTATTGGCCTTACTTTAAGGGGGGAGATACATGTAACTGCTAAAAATAAAATCGATTTTTTTTATTACATCAAAATGTTTGAAATGCTCTTAAAATAAACCAATAAAAGTTTTGAAGCGATATTCGTATTAGTTCTCGAGTTATAGTCAGTTAAAGGCAGCGCGGCGTTCCCCAGGTCGGTGGAGCTTTAAAACTTTAAACGCGTTTTTCTCAAAGTAGTACTTTTTCAACTGCCGTACAAGATATCTCAAAAAATATTGAATCGATCCGGCTCAAATTTATACCACATCTACAAAAGAGTATTATCTTCTCGTTGAACCTAAATGTTATTGTAATTTCAGAAAAATAATTTGTTAATTAATGTTTAAAGTATGATTTTTTTGAATAATAATCGATTTTTATGTTTAATCTAAAATTAATGTAAAAATTTAAAATATTTTTATAAATTTTATTGGTTCACCTATGAATTACATATTTCATTAGCATATTTTTTTCTCTCTGAATGTTGCAAGTTCCCCGGAAAAGGCGTTAAGTTGTACGAGGCAGTTTTTGATGTGTTTTTTTCATTCGCTCGCACCGCCGCCATTTTGTGTTGAAAAATTATTAAAAAAAGATTTTCATTTACTGTGAGACATGTATTTAAAGGATTTAATATTAAACATTTTCTGAATGAACAATATATATATTTTAATTCAATCTGAAATTAGCAATTTTTTTTCGATTTTACATGTATTTCCCCCCTTAAGTTTGCCCCAAATGTCTTACTTAGATTGGACTAGTTACTGTCCTTAATATCAAAATAATTATACTGATTTCTTTACGCTTCCATTTGGCTGTGACAGTTTGAACATTTAACAGGTGATGCCAATATATACCTAGCCTGCTCGGTGTATCCGCCTTACTAATTGCTGGAATTATGATGAAATGCCAGCTGTGTCTTAGTAGGTTTCGATAATATATCATGTTAATGTAAATTGTCAAATTCTTACATCAATAAAGACTAGTTTTGCCAGTTTGTGGTTTTACCAAAATGAAAAGATCAGCCCTTTTTTGAAACAAATAAAGATTATGAATAAAAATAAAACTTTAAGATATATTTTAATTTAAACCAATCGTTTCCTCTTGAAGTAAGATATATATCTTGACAGATATCGATATTTTAAGGGTAATCTGCCCTGTTCTTCAGTGTCTGAAATATACTTGTAATAAGTCTAGCTTCAAAAGGAAAAAAATGATTTTAAATATAAATGATTTTTACGCGCTGGAAAAAAAATTGGTTCACATTGAAAACTTTAAGATATGTCTGTCAAATCCATTAAAAGGCCTTATTATTTTTGGTATATTATTATCTTCATGTAAGTACCAGGATAAATAAAATTTTTCACATCTGTCTCATATTATTAGGCCAACTCCTAACAAGCACACACTTGATGCCATGACACAACAAACAATCACGTTTCATTCAAAGTCATTCAATCAATTGTTTTCGATAGGTTTGCAAATAATGTGTCTACTCAATAAATCATCCTCTAAACGATTTCACTTCAAGCTGTCCGCCTGTGACAGAATCTTCTTGAGTTCATTCTAAATACCAACATTGCTACATTGACTCATTCATTCATCTGTCATTAGATACGTATTTTCGATGCCTACTCGCAACATTTATTTGCGTCCAATCGATTCAAATCTAAATCGGAGATGAATCGAATTTTTTCAATCGAAATTAATGACATGCCAACAGTTTCTTGACAGCGAATAATTATCCACTGACACGGATCGTAATAAGCTCAAGAATAGGTTCTAGATTTTCGGCAAGAAAAATTCAGCGAGCATTCAGGCGTCGTTGTCCTCGACTTTCATACTACAATGCGAGTAGATATTTATCGCAAACAAAAAAAAACGAACACTCAATTAAATGGATGAGGTTTCAATGCTCACGGCTCATTTAGCAAAAATTATACCACGGATTCTGATCGTCGGCGGCAGTAGGGTGTGAAAGAGAGATCAATGAATCAAATTCGAGTTCAAATTTCGTTACATACTTACGAGTATGTTTGAATAGCAGGTATCAGTCCACAGACCAAAAACTTGAGAGGAAGACGCCCTGGATATAAAAAGACGGCAACGACTACTTAAGCTTGTAAGAAGATTTTAAGTTTCTCAGAAATTTGAATCGCAAATTCATTTGGCAGCGTGTGTTCTACATGTCACGTCTTGTATCTTGTTCAAACTTGTTGCGTGGTCGATTCATACCTGAGTGTACCAGTTATTTTAACTGACATACTTACGATTCAAAATCGAAACTCAACTTTAACACCATTCGCAAAATAATCGAATTGTATGTAAATTGCAAGGGAACACCTGTGACACATTACCGAGTTCTGGTTAATGGCAAATCCGGTTGTCTAACTGTCTAATGAGCTTATTTGTTTACATTCTATAGGATTCTCGGTTGATTGACTACCTGTCGAGCAATAACACTGAACTCATCTCGACGAGACAGACAGTTGTAGTAGCATCGAAAAGATACTAGCCTATTTCCAGACCGGTTAGGATTGCCCCACAAGCAAACAAGAATTAGCTTCAAATAGAAATAAATGGCAATGGTATCTGAAATGAACTCTTTCGCGTAGGTACTTAGGAGATTATCTTTGGTATTCGCTGCAAGACGGGAATTTTTACGATATTACTGCTAATATAGAAAGTGTAGATTGGATTTGTTGTTTTCATATACGTTTGTAATCTGCAGATTGTATTCAGCAAGTGTAGATTTTTATCTTCTAGATCACGCGATAATGTTGTTTTTTGCTCAGAGATTTTTAGGTCTTCTCTATTCCAGTTTGAGCAATGTTTAGATAAATATCTTAAACGGAGGTGAAGATCAGAAATGATAAGATGTTAACGTTGACTGCATAGGCTGCATCATGAATATGACTATAAAGCAGTGTGTCTTTTCTGTCGGCAGGTAATTTTCTTATCATGTTTCTTAGTGCTACGCAATACCACAGGACTTTTTCACCTTGATACTTCAGTCGAAAGCACTAGTCAATTCAGAGTCGATTTTGACGCGTATTGCTGAGCTGAACTGAAAACAAGCTTTCCTGAAATCTCCAGATATTTTTACCCAATTTGCATTTTGCAGCATTCGAAAAATCCAATAGAAAAATGAAAAATACGGCATTAATAAAAACCAATTCACATATGCGCTGTTAAGCTCACTGCCTCTAGTTTAAGTTTTATGAAATTATACACTCAATTTTACACAAAACATCCTAATTTCAACAACAACAATAACACAATGGGGTCAGCTTTATTGCAGAGCCTCTTCTTCCTAGCAGCAGTAAGCCGCTTAGTCAAGAAACAAGCAATTAAAATTATCATCATCCCCCGAAAGGGAATAGGATAGGAAAGGAGTCCCAAACCACACTCTCTACACATTTAAATTGAAATTAAATTATATAATAATTAAAAAGAAAACATAAATAGGATAAATGGAGAATAAAGAAAGTAAGATAGAGTTAGTTGATGTGAAGTTAGTGGAAAAGATGAAAAATAAAAAAAACATGCAAATAAGAAGAAGAAGAAGCTCTTTTATAATATAAAAAGATAAATTAAAGGATTTTTAAGAAGAAAACAAAACGAGAAAAACTGCTCCCAGACAGCAACGGAGCGCTGGTATTAGGGATGCAAAAAAAATGTTTATTAAATAAAAAAAAAAAAAAAAACTCAGCAATCAGGAAAAAAACTAGTAGTAAATAGTACGAGATTTACTTTACATGGTTCTAATGTGATTCTTCAGCAGCCTTTTAAAGACGGGAAAAGATCTAGCATTCTTCAAAGAGTTAGGTAAGTTGTTAAAGATTTCCATAGCTAATCTAATAGGATCTTTATGTTTTCTATTCGTTCTAGAGATATCAAGCCTGAGATTATCTTTAAATCTTGTGTGATAGCTATGATAATCACAGTGTCTCATTGGAAATATGGAAGATTTTATATTGTTATTGAGTATTTTATATATTATCTTAGCTTTTTCCATAAATATAATATCCCTTACATTGAATTTATTTGTTTGTCTGTATAGTATATCACTTGGAGTCATTCTATCAAGTCCATGCACTGCCTTAACTATCCTATTGAGTATTCTATGAATTGAGTCAATATTCATCTCTGAAGTTTGACTCCAATTCAATATACCATAGGTAATCTTAGGCAGCACAAAAGAGTAGTAGATCATATTTTTCAGATCTAAATCCAAGTAATATTTCATTCTGAACAACCTAACCCAGAAAACCAACTTAGATTTCAAATTACTTCGCATTATTCAATTTACAAAATTGTCTATACAAAACAATATTATATACTCTACTCTCACAAATCAAATAGTGTTTCTGCTAATCATGACTCAGTCAACTGATTTTTTTCACTCATGTTTCACCGCAGCTGTTATATGAGATGCTTGTAGGTCGCGAAACTTTTGGTAATCTTATGAATGCTTTGGGATGACTTGATTTAAGGTAAACAGTTTTGTGTCCAAAGATGATTTCTGCTTTGTCTCAGTCTCTTTGGCTCTTTTGAATCCTACGACAACTCTCCCAGAATAATGGTGAAAAATGTTTTTCTTATATTCTTGTATTCCTCACAGCATTTTAATACCCCAAAAACCTGCGAGTCGAAATTTCGCACCCAGATCCAATTATTCCTGTCAAATTCTTGAAATCAATCTCCACGAGTATTCCCTTAAGTGGTGCTTCCACGTTACTCGTTCACATTTGTCTTTTTGCTATTCGTGTAGAATTTTTGACGATGTTATATTTTTGAGTGTGAAGCTAACACCCACCTATGGTACGGTCTTATTTACTCCCAGGTGACTTCGCGAACTTCTATGGTGAATTTTTTTTAGTGCATATATAACTCGGCGTTTTAGAAGAAACATTTACATTCTACACTATGTATCGTTTACCGTTTCTCATCTTCGCTTCAGTACTCCACTTTTGACCTGCAATGAGTTCCATTAGACTCAAAAGCTTTTTTACGGTAGCACTATACTCCAAAAAATTCTTATATTCAGGAGTTCCGTGTACCCTTCCATGCCAGTAATGGTCCAAAGTTATCGTTGATCGTTGGTATTTCGTGGTCGAATGATTGTAGCCTGGAAAGACTGACAGATTTAGCGTCATGAGCTCTGAGTAGTTGATTCCTACAGCCCTCAGTGCCCTTCATCAACAACAAATAAAATGACTTTCGATCGTCTATTTTCCCCACAGTCCTTGTATTTTCCAACGCATCCCCAGAAGTACTTGCACTCAAACTTCTTGTGGCAGTTTTCACTCAGGTATCTTTTTTTCCACAGGTGCAATATGACAATGAACTTAACATTTAGCAACACACAGCAACATGATTTCAAAAATCACAGCAACATGATTTCGCAAAATCTTTGATACTCAAAACAGTCTATAATTTCTACCAGGTTTCAATATTAT
Source organism: Nemotelus nigrinus (assembly GCA_947369275.1). Taxonomy (NCBI): domain Eukaryota; kingdom Metazoa; phylum Arthropoda; class Insecta; order Diptera; family Stratiomyidae; genus Nemotelus; species Nemotelus nigrinus. Next base: position 211,009,840 of record OX376373.1, read on the forward strand.
TTCTATCTGTCCAAATTTAAAATGCGAGGAAAACACTCTCGATTAAAGCCCATTTGTTGCTTACATGAATCCTTGTCATTTATAGCAAATAGTTCTGAACTAGATAACAGACCCAAATGCTTTCAAAAAGGAACACAAACTCACTCAAACCTTAATTTCAATGGCCGTTTTTTTAAATAATTCGTTTTGAAAAGACTCGACTCGACCTTTACGCATTCATCTGTATTTGAAATACATTCAAAATCAAAACTTTTCTCGGTTTTACTCTCAGCCATACTCATCATAAATTCAAATAGGGACGAATCCTTAAAAATGAATTAGAAACTCGTGCACGAAATCATCCTTTTACATACACCCTGCCAGAAGGGATGTTAATCGAATTGAAAAGGAAACCTTAGCCTTTTCGAAGAACATATGAGAGAAAGTATGAAATAATGTTTTTATCACAGGATCGAAAATCGAAAAATGCCGCAAGCGAAAAAGCACAAGTAACGAAATCAGATTAGGCTTTGTCACTATGGAGATTCTCTCTTGGGGTATTTTTCTGGCTACTCATCGAAATGACGACCATCGAAACCATTCCATTAATCCTTTTTTCGTTGTCGTCGTTGTTCTTGAGAGGAATTACATTTTCAGCATGAAATAGGACCATTGGGAGTCAATGGGTTTTAATGGCTTTTGCAAACTTAGTGAAAAGCATGGGAATGGTAGCTTGAAGAGAAAAGTTGTGAATGTGAACAGAAGTGGAATGATGAGATGTGGAAATGCACAAAATGCTGATTGATGCTAAAAGGGGATGATTATTAAAATGAAAGTTTCTTTCGGGAAGAGAATAATGAGAGATCTAATGGTCGTGAAGTTTATTTTAATGTTTGGAGATAGAAAAATTATACTATTATTTTTGGTAATGGCTGAGGCAATATATGTCCTAAGAATGTAATTATTAGGATGAATTTCTCATACGAAGGGGTAAATAAAGCAGGCTTCTAAATTAATTAAACCGTTTGAAAGCAAGTTGGTAAAAAAATAATAATCGTATACCGAGCGAACTTCACAATTTCGCTCAAATCATAGCACTTATTCTCAAAGAATTCAGTAATATCCTCACTAAGCAAGCTAATTAAACCTTCACACAGATTCTACCGTACTAACCTAACAAATAATCTTTCTTTGATACTGTTGAATACCCAAAACATTTCTCAGCAATGTATACATTAATTTAATGATATCATTAATACCACTTGTTCAAAAAAACAATCGTCTACACGACACTGAGCACCGACAAGCCATGTCCAATTACACCCGACCACCAGCACGACCTTCTTCAGGTCAGCAATGTATCTTCTACCACCACTACCCGTTACGTTACAGTTCGACCTTTGTAGATAATTTTACCGGGTGATGTTTTTGTTTTTTTTTCTGCCCGTATTTTTCCGCTGCTCCACTGTTTTGCCAACCGCCTCATCGAGCTAGTAAATGAACCAGCTAACTCAGCGACCAACCGATGACCGTTCGTCCTTTTTTTCCGTCCATTATAAATTGTTCTGTAAAGTGCCTCCGGATACAATTAGCCGATTCGAGAAATTCGTTTTCTTTTTCTAGGCTCCTGGCAAACGTAGAATGCTTTGGCAACATGTACCGAAAACCTTGAAAACATTGTATGTATAAATGCTGGAAAACTGTTTTGTTTTGGCTGCGCTCTACATGCCTGAAGGTGGGTTACGATTCGAAGGATGGGTAAGAATGGTGAAAAAAAATGAAAAAGATAGAAACATTAAGTTCAACTGCTTTGCGGGTAGGTACTTGGTTCAGATCAGGGTATTCTAATTCTTTTGCAGTGATTAATAACTGCAGTTAGATGAAGATTCAAATAGCTTAAGTTTGAAGGATCTGAAGTTTATACTAAGATTGTTTTGGTTCGCTTTGGTTTTACTTATAGTGGCAGATCTTAGGAAGTTCTGACAATGTAGTCCAAATTTATAATGTCAACAGTAATCTTAAAAAAAATGTACCCTTCCGTTTTAGTTTTGGACTATTTTCTTCGTATTTTAAAATGACTCCAGAACGAATTCGATAGCCTATTACAAAAAAAATTACCTCTATCATAAAATTTATTGTACAAGAAGACAATTTTCGGCCCAATATTTAAAAATCCTTGATAAATCTAGTCTTGAAATCTACTTTATTTATAACAATGGATATGTCTGCTTGCCTGTGTAGGTTTATAGTTAGTCAAAAGCTGAAATTAATGATGCAAAAAAGTGGAGAGAGGGGAAATATGGCTGCAAAATTTGAGAGTGGTAGCTAAATTCTTTATCTCCATGTCTCAGAAGCACATTCGGCTTTAGATTTAATGGTCCGTATACTAGGTATTCCTAATTACAATCCACTTGCTGTGAACTTTTTTGTGACTCAGAAGTAAAAAGATAGAATTTGACTTGGAACTCAAAATCTCGAAAGCTAGAAAGCACTTGTTTAAAGTGCAAACTAAAACAAAGTATGTATTTGGAAGCTAAGCTTAAGAAGAATGAAAAGATATAGAGACAGACAGTGATTTCAAGTTTAAAAATTTAAAATTTAAAATTTACCTTAAAAACAGGAAGAAAAGGGACTGTGAGATGTTGAAGATCTAAAATAGGATTTTCTTTCATCTTATATGTGTCAATTTTCTGAAAAGAATTCGTTTGACTCAAAGGCTATATTATAAGGTCATAGTAAATACAAGGGATAATTGACAGCTTATTTTCAAATCGTATTCAAGATGTGATTAAACTGGATATATGTAGATATTTCAATGATGAATTTCGTTGAATAGAATGCTTAACAAATCTTTCAAATGAAGACTCGGAAATACTTAGCCGTATATGAATATACGGAAATTAATAGGAGCTCCAGGAAAAAAAAATTTGCTGATGATAGGTCATTTCCGGATGATAACGCTACTGACACTGGGGCCACGGTGCTATTCCCAGTTGAAAAAACCCAGTGAGGATCCCGACTTCACAAGTTGAATCAAACGTAAAATGACCTAGTTTGACCTCGTCCAACGTGTCAGATTGACCTAATGATGACTATATTTTCATCATCTCCGTGGGCCTACAGAAACTGGCTTCTAATCTTATCTTCTTTGTTTTGCTGGCAATCATCTTCCACAATTGTTTAAATATTAGATACCTTCCTAGTATTTGAAAACGTCTTAAAATTATTTCTATCTTTAACTTGCAAAGACATACTAACATTGCCAACTCAAGACTCATCTCTCTTCACTCCAAGAACATCATTCCTGCTCGTCAATTTCACTTTAAAATAGGTCAGATGCCTTACATATAAAATGATACAACTGAAAATGTCAATTTGCTAAGATTAAATTTGTCACGGGTTGTCTTATTGATGTGGAGAAGACTTTGGATTCATTTTGGATTCATGAGCTTATCTATAAATTTATAACTCTTAACCTCAATAGGTCACTTATTTAATTTATTTGAAATTTTCACTAGAACAGAACAAGTTTTGTAGGACACAACGGGGGAAAAATTAAGACTCTGCTATCTTGATTCCCGTGTCCCTCAGGATTAAATCCTTGAATATATTCTTCTCTATATATTTCTAATTTCAAAATTAATTTTCCATTTTGAGGTATAAAAGACATATTTTGGTGGGCTCTTGTACGAAAAGGTTGGTTTTCGGAACACTATGTCAAAGGATATCGAGTCTTTAGTCCGTTAAGCTTGTCAGTAACTTTCCAATGGTGAGTCACTCATTTGAGCTCCTTAGCAAGTCTTTCTCTAGTATAGGGCCATCTAAAGGAAAACAATCAAATTCAATCAATTAATTTAATTTCTATATTATTGTATGCACAAACATCTCCTGCTTTCGTTCCAATTGCCGAAATCGAAAACTTTACCACCAAAAATAAAATATTTCATAATTTTTCAATTTTTTCCTCCATCATTCCCAAAACATTCATTGAAAGACATTTTCGGATGGTGTGTGGTTTTTGCTACAGTAATAGCTCTTCTTTGGCTGTCCACGTGGCAGTCCGCTATCCGCATGAATGTCCGCTGTCTGCCCTGACAACGGAAAGCGGACTGTCGCGGCGGACAGGGTACTGTCACACGGACATTTTCGTACGGTTGGTCGGACATAGGACTAGAGTTGGGTCGTACTAGTATTTTCTAATACTAGATATAACTTATAAAATTACAGAAAAATACCTGTTCTAAATACCTCTTCTAAACGCACTAGCTAGTATTTTTGTATATGACTGTATCTGATAATCTCCCCAATTATGGATGCAAAAAAATCCTAGTTCTAACTTGTTGTGATATTTACAATTCTCTACATTTCATGTATCTCTTCTGACTTGGCGATTGAATACCGGGGAATACATAGATACTACATAGCTCAAATGCCCACATACTCTAACTGACACTTATGCTTTGTCTCTTATAATGGAACCATGGCTGCAGTAATGAAATCGAATCTCCAATCTACCTTTAGTAAACCCAAAAAGCACCATCTTTCATTTCCTCATGTTCTTCACTTGAGTATGAAAAACACCCTCAATAGATTTGCTGGATTTTGAAACGGGTACATGAGTGGCCTTATTACCAGGCAGCCGAATACACACTCGAATGAGAACTTTTCGTAAAAATTCCTTAAATTCGTTCAAGTACAGCAACTTTGACGCCACCTCCGAGGTCTAAGTGTCTTGAATGAGAGCCATCGCGTTACTTGTACTCCACCATATCTGAGCAGGACACGGCTCTGCAATGTCCCCACCGCTTGGCAACGCTAAGTGTCGCAAAATATGTGAATCGTTTACATGCTTGAAGGACACTCAATGTGACAGTGTAACATGATACTTTTTGTTCAATAATCGTTCATGCTAAAAAAACCAGGCCAAGTCGAGACGAAGTGCGATTTATTTGTTATATGAACACCGAAGGTAGGTTTGCCCAGTCGATTGATGTAATGCAATGTTATTCGCCTATTGTCGCGTGTTCGGAGCGAAAAGAAAAGTTTTAGTTACCGTTTTTGCTGTCACTGGGCTGATGGTGCATTACATGTTGTTGTTTGGGCAGGATAAGGTTTCTTTGTTGTTCCGTAACATTTTCTTGCAGGCTCGTTCAATCACCCCACCCGTATTGCACACATGCTTTCTTCCCGTTAAAATTATGTACTCGTCACTTACTTTGAATAACATCTACAGTATCAGGTTTCCTGCATCCTGAGCGAAGAATCAAACGCAACGAAGCAAGCCGAAGTATCGAATCACATGCTGGAAATCTTGGCAGCACCCACCATAATCTCTGCATGAATGTTTTTTCATCTCCATTTGTTGCCGATCTTATTATATTTTTCGAGCTACCAGCTCTTCGCTACCGTGTACCGCAAATACCGGCAATACTCGAACGAAACATGTGTTTGTTGTTTGCGTGTTTAACTGATTTGCATAAAATACTCTGAACGAACATATTACGATTATTGTTAAGTGGCACTTTGAGACAGGTGAGGCATGCGTGCGAACAATTGATATAGTAGAGCACTTGATACACTCAGGTAACTGCAATATGTGATTGAGACAACTCGCTGGCGATAATATAAAGCCAACAACTGTAAGGATACGTATATATACCATGAAGAATATTCACTGAATTGTTTTTCTTTTCAAATAAAGTACACTTCAAATAAACACAATTCGAGCTGCTTTTACGTGAGCTTTTACGAGCTGATGCCTGAGTTGACAGTAGCTAGGAGTAGTCTGTCACTTTTCCTTTGTCATAAACAGGAATAGCAATTAATTTCACCAAATTACTGATGGTATTACGAGTAAACAATAGCGTTTTGTTTGTAATTAATGGCGGTCGTAAAAGAGCGTTTGTTTGTTGTTAATCTTATGTCAGGATCGATAAATGGCAGTTGTTTTTAGACAAGACCCACGAGGAGTAGGTGGGTTTTGCTGAACTTGAGTGGTTAAATCATGGATTTAAGGAATTATTTTTAGGTATTTGGAAAATATTTGCGAACAGTTAAGTTTTGGCTTAGTCTCTCAAATTAACAGATAGAAAAAAACATTGGTAGCACTTAGCAGAATCTAATTTGAAAATTTCAACAGTCCTAGGTCCGTAAAAATACAAAGCAACCGAATATTTGGAAGTACCTTGTTCTAAGTCTCGGAACTGAGATGGGTCTATGTGTTTGAGTGTGTTTAAGTAGATTTATTCAAAAGAGATTAATTTATACAACTACAACCAACCTACAAACTATTATCATTAATTTATACCTACGGATTTTGAATAGAAACGTACATAAATAAAAAGGAACAAAATTATATATATATATATATATATATATATATATATATATATATATATATATATATATATATATATATATATATATATATATATATATATATATATATATATATATATATATATATATATATATATATATATACAAACTTATCGTTGCTTCGTTGAGTCTTTTATTTGAGAGCTTCGAATGATGGAGTCTAACGGAGCACTAAGCGTAAACTGCTCGAACTAAGTGGGACTCATGGTTGATAGCTCGTTTCTTTGCTTTACTGGCGCTGCGGATAGTTATTTAGCTGCAGCAAAGAGGACTTTGTTAGAGAAATATATCCGAGGCTCCCTTCAGAACAGTCCAATACATTTGGCGAAAAACACAGCGCTCGAAAAGTTCGATGGTATTTAGGCTTGATGTTGCAGTGGCTTTCCATAGCGGTGCACCATATAATATAGTATATCGGGGTGGATATGGGAACTAAAAGAAAAAGAAAAATCGAAAATAATACTAAGATTCTTAACATTTTTTGACGCCGTAAGTGGATGGCCATTTAAGTTGAAGCTGAGTAATCTGAGAGATCTTGTCCTTCTAAAGTGTCGCTGTCCGGGTTGCATGAAATAAATAAGTTCACTATTTCTGTCTTTGATTTTTACACTCTATTTGGGCTAGTAACTACATAGCTCGTGTATATATCTTTGTAGTTTGAGCAAACCCATTCTGGAGTTGGGCTCGAAATACCAGGAATGTGAGAGGTGAAGATATTAAACAGAATGGGGCCAAAGATAGAGTCCTGGGAGACACCAGAGTCTAGAGGAAATAACCTGGAGTTTGTCCTATTAGGCTGGTGAACGCGCATCTGTCAGGAAGGAAACTGGCTAGTAGCTTTATTAGATATCTACAAAGAACAAGGAGTATAAGTTTGTTGATCCATATCAATAAGACATGCCATAGTAAATTTACTCTCAGATTGGGATTTTTTTTTGTCAGTCGTGAAAATTTGCAGGACATCTAGGGTGTTGTGACCCCTTTTGAAGCCAAACTGCCGATCAGGAATGATTTGCTTATCCGATACTGATTTACTAAAGGATGAAAGCATAGCTCATCCTCGAAGTTTCCTAGGTTGGAAAGCAAAGAGATTTGCCGAGTGTTCGAAAGATTTGTGCTGCCTGGTATTTTGAGAATGGGGATATTTTTTTAATTTTCGGATAATTTTCGTCCGCTTCCATGCATTAACAAAGTATCCGATGTTCAAACAGTTGTTGAAAATTATAGCGAGTGAGACGATGAAAGAAAAAGCGAGACCTCTCAGCATGAAATTTGAGACATTGTCTTCTCCTGCAGAGTTTTTGCTTCCGTAACTCGTCACTTTGATTGAGTAGTAACTATAACATTTATTCAGTTTTTTTTATTTGCCTTGAATATGTAGCTAGCACACTCACGTTGGGCGCAATATTTTTACAGCCTTTGTACACATTTTATAAACATTTTAAACCATTTCAACTTTCGCCCAGTTTAGATTTTAAAGTGAACTTTCCTTGTTTGAACAAGCTATCGTACTTGCTGCTAGAGAGACCCCCGAAATTCGAGCTGGAATTTTTTTTGGAATCAATTCCGGTTTTTTCGTTCAATTGTCAATAGCGTTCCCTATTACAAACCCCTACTGGTTCCTCGTAATAAGTGAGACAGCTTTGCTTGTCAGTTTGAAATGATTTAAGTCTATGGGTCTAAAATCTGTCTCAATGAAGGTCTCCCAAGTAAGTAATATTGATAGTAATGGGCTCATTTTAAGTCTTGGTAAAACTGTTGAAAGTACGTGCCTTCATTAAAAAAAGGCATACCAATATTTCGTTCTCAAGTTTCATAACGTTGCAACAATTTTTTCCGATGTGGAGGCTAGTAACGGATATGTGGCTTCTTAAAAGTAGAAAAACTAATTAGATGAGAACTTCCTTAAGGTCAAGATGATCGAAGATTTCTGTTGGATTCGTATTTGGAGTAAAGTTAAGATTATTTTTATAAGATTATTGTTGATTTCAATAATGCTAATCTTGCTTTAACAAATAAATACTAATATGTTTTGTAGATTAAATTTTTTTGTTTTGACATTTGCTGCGCTGCAAAGAATTTTCCAAGAAAAATAAATAAGTAAATAGCAAAAGCAGAGTTCCATTATATTGGCGTTTTTTTAAAATCCATTTTCGTTACTTTAGAGACTAATCACAACATAGCCCGAAGCTGCTACGATACCGACAATATTGCCTAAACACGTTCAGTTTTATCATCATCACATTTTATAAAACCACAACAACCATTAAAAAGTCTAAACCGTTTCAACAACATCGACCTCATTATTCAAGCTAGCATCAGTTTCCATACAACAAAAAACAAATACTTTAAATGGACAATCTACTCCATTCGGATGCGCTTACATTTTTTTCTGTCTCCGAAACACTTAAACTTTCTCCCGATACTCTTACTATAATTCACAGTGATGTCAGCTTAATTGCCCTCGAAAAACCATTTCAAGGCTCCGCAGAAGCATAAAACAAATCGCCTGAAATCCTAAAATGTCCTTGTCTTTCATTATATATGGGCCACCTAGCACCATAAAATGTTTAACACTCCAAACGTCGACAACGATCAAGCCTGCGAAATTTTCCCGTTGTCAGTCATTCTGTAGGCTTACAAGCAGCACAAAGAGATGTAATCAAGGATTGCGTTGAATTGCAAAATAATGTTGTCGTGCTAATTGTTTTGGGTAATCATTCGCTTAGCCATTTCAATCACAATTTCCTTCTAAAAAAAATTTGTTGCGTCTAACATAGGACGTGAGACATGATGATGATGACCCATGACGAAGTGTCAGTGACAGCATAGCCGAAAAGAGAAAAAGTGTTTTAATATGGAAAACGGAAGCTGACAGAAACGAAAAGAGCTTTTCGATGGTTTCGAACTAGACTTTAAGTAGCATGCGAATGGGAGGTGTTGACATGTTTTGAATGTATGCATGTGTCGTTGCGAACTCGGTTAAGCCGATATGAAATGATCGTTTTTTTTTTGTCAAGGAGATATTTTCCAAAATAGAAAATGCGTTGAGATAGGACCACGTGGATAAGGATGTGATAGAAATGTCAAGGATAATTGATTACGGTAGAAGAAGGAAATTTTATGAATGTCAGTTGCATCAACGTAGTTGTTGACGCATTGTTTGAAATATTTAATGCATGTCGTGATGTGGCTGAAAAGTGGTTTGACGAAAAACTGTAACTGAAATAGATTTTTGATTGTTCATAAAATAGTTTTCGACTATAAATAGCCGAAAAATTATATTTGAAGGAGATAAAAGCTTTCAAACCTCAGGCGAAGTCAGTTAAGTTATAACGATTTTTATACAAAAAGCATTTCAACAGCAAAGGGACTTCGATTTTTTTTTTTGTATTGCTGTGTAGAGTATATATTTTGAAGTTATGTTAAACTCAATCTGCGTTTGATGAAGGATCAGTTTGGAAAACGACATTTTACAGAGATAACAATCAGATTTGAATGGTGTAAAAACCTGATAAACAGGTTAAGGATATCACAGTTACTATTTCTAGAAGGCTTACAATTTGGGTTGATTCTATCTGGTAGTATATTCACTGTTATTTGATTTGACACGCTTCCATCAATATTCGCAGAGCAATAATATTTATTCGTACGTTAAATAAAACAGCGAGCATCGTGTGTTTATGCAAATATAACTAATAATTTTATGACATCCATTCTACTTACTTACTCAATCTTCAGCAGACTTATACCTCGACACAAAATAATCCCTGTCATTTTCGGTACAGGCAAAACCTCTCAAATACTATCGTCTTATTGATTGGTGCTGCGTGTTTTGAATACCGAAAATCTTCGTTTCCTTGAAAGTCATCTCGAAACGGAATACAAGATTTCCTTTGAAAGAACATACGAAAAGTTTTGTCGGAGCAACGTCGGTGAGAACTAAGCACTCAGACGGAAGCTAAACCTGTCAGTTTGTACAATTTGCATAATTTAAAGTCGGTGCTATGTTTCGCTATAACCGCCAGAAGATTTTGCTGCAAATTTCCGAAACACACTTTTCGTGTGCGAAGTATGGGTAAATTTTCTGAGAGGTTGGACTCGATAAATTTAAAAGTGTATCTGACGTACGCATGGGAATTGTGAAATATTTAATGTTCGCAATGGTGTGACCTGAGGGAAATTTGTTTTATTGAAAACTTTAGAGCTTCCAAGTAGATCGTTTCTGTACGTTTTGAAATCGTTATAAGAACAAATCAACTGAGTTTTTTTTGAGTTGAGTGGATTCATAATTATAAAATGTTATTCGTAAAAGCTTCAACAAAAAACCGCAATAATCAAGAAGGATCAAACAATTGAGGCTCTTGCTTCCTACGCACACCGGCATCTCATCAATCAATAAAAGGGTCGTAAAACGCACACTTCGAATTCATCTCTCTCTCTCTCTCTGTTTTTGCTACTACTGGACCTACTCACGAGCCATTTCCAAACATCAAACCAATTTTTCTATTTTAATGTTTCTCTTTATTTCGAACACGATATATTGCCGACACATTGATCTACCGCTCTGAAATATAAGTTGTACCGGACCGAAACGAATTCCGAATGGAATCTTCTCTGCAAAGTGATATCGTGACCAGACATCGTTACAACATAGCATGATAGTTACGTACGATATTCCACCTCGGCTTTCATCCTCCCTTGACAATTCAAGCACAGGCTGGAAATATATTGTGGTCCGTTCGAGCGTGGGCGGGAAGAATAAAGTTATTTACAATGTAGTATACACGCATGTAGTGGAGTTATTCTATTTTTACTGTTTCGCCGTTATTCGATCGTTACGGACGACATGAGTAGTATAGTCACTCTAATGCCGTCATCGTTGTTATGTGTCTCCAGAGATTTTCCGATGTGTCGACTCCTCCAAAGATTTTTTTTTCGTATGGTGGACAATCTATTTTCTTCGTAGACATTTTGTTGAAACGACGACAAATGTAGATATTGCGAAAAACATGCGAGCTATCGGGTTCAAAGGACGTAAATTATGGTGACTGATTTTCAAGCTACGTATACTTAGCCACAATGGCAGAGGAGTTTTCGCGGAAGAACCGAGCTGTCTGTTGACGTCCTTGTATCCTGGTTATTTATACTGCTGAATACAGATTTGTGTGCATTGATATTTATGAGGTAACAATGGAATAGGCTAACGATGAAATGATAAGCCGCATAAATTTTATTTTTTAGTAATAATAATATAATTTAAATAATCTAGAGATTCCTTTTAAATTAAGAATAAAGATAGAAAGGGTGTTGTATATAAATGTGTATACTACATTTAAATTGCTTTTTTAAAAGTATTATCCAAACATAGTTTTCATCTGGAAGGACTTTTTCAAACTAAAGATCCCCAAACTGTAGATAGCTTCTCAACCTCTGTCACTTAGCCTCAGTGCAGATTTTAGTCGCAATTACTCCTAAATGATCAATTTTTGCCATAAAACTCCCCATCTGAATTATAACCGAAAATCTCACTCAAAAATCATCCATTCAACACACACCTGAATACCCTAAGTCAACCACATCTATCACACTATGGTTCCCCATAAAACTTCCCGAAAATGGTGTTCCGAACTAGTTGAACGAATCTAAAGCCGGAATTACATGCTCGCCGAGTAATGCCAAATGAAGACAAGGTGAGTGTGTAAACGGTCTCCTTGTCTAGTCTCGGCTGTGTTTTTCATGGCAAGCACGCGTGTGTAAATGGTTTGCTCGTCGGCTCTTGTTTGTTTTATGAAGGGATAATGATCCTTTTATTGCTGTGCCTGAGTGTTTATGACCGTCTCGTCCGAGTTCGAAGCCGCTGGAAGCGAAGTCGGTTTTATGCATCAAGTCAAAGGGATTCGAGAGGGTAGCATGTGCTCATTTAAATTTTCGAATTTTTCGCCGGGACTTCAAACATGTGTTTGCGTGTCCCAGATTGAAATAACTCAACGCACACCAGGCAGTTGCAATAGCCACAGCCCGTACCTCAGTCATCGTTCACTGAACTGAACAAAACAGCTCACAACTGTCGAAAGATGCAAAGTGCAATATCCTAAGTAAACAATTCACCCTATGAAAGGTGCATGGTGTATGGTCCGTGTTGTACGGTGCAATATCCTAAGTAAACAATACACCCTATGTCTTGTTGAGTCTCGTCCAATGTCTTGTTGAGTCTTGTTTACTCTTGTACCCGAGACGCTCGTTCCAATGTATAAATCGGGCATAATGTTAGCAGGCAGGCACTATAATAAGTTGGTTATGTGGTGATGCGTCGTGAAGAATAAATGAAATTTGAAATGAACTCTGCTGTAGAGAGTTCATTTAGTGATGGGAATATTGTTTTCGTTATATCCCCTATTCCATTATCCCTAAATGGATTTTTGTGATTCTGTGGTAAATAGAAAAAATGTTTAGCTTTAGATTTTCGTCTTGTTTTTATGTAACTATAAGTAGGTTAATGATTTCATTGCATTTATATGTTTTCAACGGAAGTTTGATGACATGTTGATTTAGTATTACTTTTTATGTTAAATTTGAATTTTGATATGATGTATTAATATTTTCATTCAAATATTCATTCTATTTTGCAGGTGCGTCTTATGATTGGCTTGATAAATACATGCTAGTAGATTGACCGGTAAATATCATGCATTAGTTAATGAAAATAGAAATTTATGTTAAAGATTTTCCTAAATATTCAAAAAAATACGTTTCAGTCATAACTAAAATAAACTAAGAACAAATAGCAAAAATCATATGAACTCCTTGCAAACCTGACGTTCAACTTATTGTTAAAACTGTTAAAACTAATGATGAGTGTATGTCGGTATGAATCAAATTTACTTGGACCCTTGGCAATGTTAAAAAAATTAATCAATTCAAGTTTGAATGTACTCCCACGCTGGGCGCGATATTTTAACGTGACAACAATTCAATTTAGTGTCTTTCTAGAGCAACAGAATTTACATTATGTCTTGTTTATCTTCCTTTCGAGTATGAAATATGGATATTTAATGAAATTAATGAATTCATTTTCCTAAGCTTTCCCAGTTTTATCACTTAATTTTTGGTTGCTTATGTATAGGAAAATAGTGCATTCTCAATAAACTCATTTTCGAAACAGGTTGTTATTATTTGTTTACAAACCATATATAATCACTTAAAACGTTTAAAATTAATTAAATATGACGAAACAAAGTAAAGGAGTCCTTAGCTTCAGAAAAGAAGGAGTATCGTTTGAATAAAATGAACTAATTTCGTTTTCTTCATGCGATTTTCTGCTACAATTTTTAGACAAATTTACAAAAAAATGGATAAAAAATTAAATTTTGAAGGAAATAGTGGCTAAATAAATTTGATAAAAATAATTGAGTTGGTGAAAATCGTTAAATTGTATATATTTTTGCTTTCTTATGTTCAATATCCTTGTTATTAAAAATAATTAACATAGTGAAAAAAATTATGTTTATACAGTTTCTTCCGAAAATAGTGCGTCACATAAAATTAACAGGAAAAGATAAATAAACTATTTTGTTATTATGCTTGTAGCATTAGAATCAGCCTCGGGTATTGGCCTCTTGCAGAAAACACTTCCAAGTTCTCCAATTACGATATCCGTGGAGCGATATGGAATGTCCACCGACAGAGTAAGCTCAGCGTCGCTTGGGGTTTAACACTGGCTTTTGACCCTTGGCTTTTCAATAGAATACCTTTTCTGGTACTTGACAGACTAGACTACCCATTTCAGCTTCTACAGTTTGATGATTGTGGCGACCTCTGGATCGTCAAATATTTCGTACAACTAGTGGTTGTACTTTTATTTTTCCATGTTTCAAATTCATAACACAGCACAGGTCACATTATAGACTTATAGACTAGGAGTTTTGTTTTGCTACATACACGAAGTAAAAAGTTTTTTTTAGCGTTCTTTCTTTTATTTTATTGAAGTTTTATTGAATTTTGTTGACGATTTCTCACCTAAGTATGTAAATTCATCCACATTTTCTAAATTGCACTCACCAAAAGCTACATTTTGCCTATTGGGAGTCCTTTTCATGCTTGTGTCATGATTTTTGTTTTTGTCCTGTTAATTTTCAGGCATTTTTCTTTTCCTTCCTGATCAGGTCCTTGGCTGAATTTGTATAAAAGTGTATCTTTTGTGTTGAGAGGCAGCTTCCTTCTCTTCACTCATGTGCTAAGCTGAACAGCAGAGGGGCCAGCACATCGTCTTGCTTTTGGTTGGCATTCTGTCATCAAAAGCTTCAGTCAAATAGCTGTGTATTTTGACTTATGATGTTATTTATATCGTCGTTTTTTTGGTAAGTCGGACTAATTTTGCTTGGATGCCAGAAGGGAGCATTATTTCAAATGAACTTTTGGCTCAATATTGTCATGTGCTTGCTTAGAGGTAATAGGCATCGACTTTCAACTCCCAGCATTTCTCGCGTACTTGTTTGACTGTGAAGAGTTGATCAGTCAGCGATTGTCACATATAATTCCTCCTTAGTACTCCTTAATGATATTGTCAGCGCACCAAATATCGAACCCACCTCTCTTTAATCTGTCTATCTTCGTTGATAGTATTACCGATTTCATTTTTAAAAATTCACGTCTTACATTTTTGCCTTCTTTGTAAGCTTTTTTCTTTTCTAGTGCATCCTGGCATTTGTCAGGATAGTCAGTTCTTTCGCACTGGGCTTTATGCCATTTTTCTGCAACTATTTTGACTATAGTCCTCATCTCTATTCAAACTTTATCAACCAGCTTTATTGTTTTTTTTTTTGTAGGATGAACACTAGTTTCTTTTTAAAAATTGCTGCGGTGTTTTCAGCTTTTTGATGTCAAACTTCTAAAGAAGACTAGTCTTCGTCACATATGTCTTCCCAAACACCACTGATGTTTGGATTTCACCAAGTAGTAGGCCGAGTCACAATTTGCTCCTCGAAATATACGGAAGTCAACTATGTTCGGCTGTTGCATCTTCGCTTAGTAAGAATATGGTCAATTTGGTTGAAAGTATTACCAGTTTGTGATGCCCATGTTCCTTGTGTATGCATCGCTGTGGCAAGCTTTCACCAGGGGTTTAATAACCCAAGGAAATCGCTACCCGATCAAGATTAACAGCATCGCCACGGGAAGGCGAGTAAAGAGTGCGAAAAGGAGAGGTGAGAGGAGTCTTTTTCAAAGAATAAACAGATCAACCGTTTACTTGGACGTCACTCTCCGCACGATCAGGTGTTAGCGCTGAACAGAGGTAAACAGATGCTAAATTTTACTGTGTGCCAAATTCAGCAAGCATAAATGACAGAAGGTTTTTGCTCAACTCATTCCCTGTTTAATTAATCTCAAGAGAGAAGGTCTTGTTTTAAATGTGGGTTATTGTCTACAATTCAATATTAATGAAAAGTAATTCAATTATATCAAGAAAATATTAGAAAAATTATTCTAACCACTGAAAACTCCAAATACCATTTGCTATAGCACTTTTTTATTTTAGTAGAGATAACTATCACTTATTTGGGTAATTTTTATTTCATGTGAAAATACACCCCTTGCGCTATAAGTCCAATGATTTGAGAATTGCTTTGGTTTTATCCCTCCCAAAAATACGTACTCAATATATTGCTCGCAATGAAATAAACACAAATGTGTAAAAAAGTAAACAATTATTGTAAAAATTGTATTTTTTAAAAAGAAACATGAATTACCTTCATTCATGCATAAATGTCTTTAGATGCCATAAATGAAAAAGAATCTAGAAACTTTTAGATTTAAATTGATACTAAAAAAAATTAATACTTGTCATAAAATACAATCAAGGTCAAGTTGAATATTTTAATGGGCGTAACGACAAAACCTAAAATTTTGCAAAATATGGCATTCGTGACCTTTATAGCAGCATTAACACAACACACTTTGTAAAACTTAAAACTCATTGTTTCATCATTTCAATTCACACAAATATGCTAACCAACGCCGTCTTTCAAACTAAAAGAAAGAATCTAATATTCTCAACACAAATTCAATGAAAATCCACCATATCCATTCTTCTTTCCCAATAGATTCCACCCAAATTTCATGGTCGAATAAATACCATGCTCATTATCAATATTCCGACATTCGCCCGTTCATTTTTTATTATTTCTTCGACTCTCATAGTCACTTTACAAGCAACAATACACGGTCTAATGAGAAATTAAAAGCTTGCACGTGGTGATTATCACGAAAGTTTACGTAAATAAAAAAAAACAGACTTTTCATTTTTCCCATGATTAATGACCTCGAAAATTTGACCGAAATATTAGGTTGCTCAATTAAATTTGTTATTGTGTTGGTATCTATTAAAATGTGTTCGATTGTAGAAAATTTCAAATTTTTGTTATTGATTTTGATGGTATCGTGCGTGAAAGATGTATGTGTATGATTGAAAATATGTGCATCGAAATTTTCGATGAGTATTGCTCACTATTTGTTAGATCTGCTTCGAATCGAAAAATTATGTTTTTTACAATTTTAATTGTAATGGTGTTAATCTTTGACAGATCAAAATATGTCTGTTATCAATTTCATTGGAATTTTAGTTTGTGAAATATTGTGAGCTATTTTTCAGATGATCAGCTTGATTTTGCGAATTGAATTCACATGAATGCAAAGATTGGATTTTTACGTAAATAAAATTATTGTACTACTAAACTGCGGATGCCCAGACTAAATGAAATATTGTTTGGCTAAATTTTTTCGGTGCGAAAATGATTTCAATTAGTTTTTCAATTGAAATTAATGAAATTGTGAAATTTGTCTTCGTGTCGATATTTGATCATTTGCCAAAAGTACTTTCAATTTTAGCGCAACCGTTCATTAAATATTTGAAGCTTATCAAACTCTTCACATCATACGCGTGCTGAATTTTCACTGTGTTTACTCTTTAACTTCGATTCAACAATAAGTATTTTTTTATCCACATAGTTTGACACAATTCTTTAATTTTCATAACCTTGCAGTACCATAGCTTTAGTGGTAAATATATGAGAAAACAAATGCTTCGAATTAGAAAAGTGTATTTATTAAAAGGGTATTGAAAAGTGTATTTGTCTGATTTTGTTTTTTTTTTCATGGCCCAAAATATGTATGTATCTGTGGTGAATGAATAATTGCGAAACCGAAACTGTAGACTTTTTTACAATTCTGTATGCCCAAAAAGCGAAAACTCTAAATTTCTGAATTTTGCGAAACCCTTGAAGCGTCTTCAGAATGAGTGAAGAAATAGGGCTCCAAATTCTTCTGCGAAACAATAGCTAGATTCAAATTTCTAGAAATCCTTCGACAATCGAAATGAAGACACTTTGGAGTACATTTGATCAAAATAAATTATTGAGGAAATAGAGCTTACTACTGGACGTGGAGGGCGATATAGAGAAGAACCAGCTGATTGCCTTTCTGACCAATCAACTCGTGCATAGTAAACAGGAGAAAGAAACACAACGGTAACTGTACGAGCAATTGAAGAAAATAGAACAACAACCGGACGGCACACAAAATGAGCTTATAGAACAACTAAGTGACAAGAAAAAATTATTGAAGAGAAACCAAGGCCAGTTCAAACAACTAATGAAAAAATAAAACGAATGAAACCAGTCCAAAAATCTTCAATAGAAGAAAAATAATAAAAACTGCATCAAGTTCACCACAAACTACTTGCACCTCCCTCTCTTTTCGTTCTTTTGATTCTGAGAATGGAGACACCACATCATTTAATAGTAAAAGTACAACGTTGATTTCAGTGGCCCAAACTGACAGCAGTTTGGAAATTCTGACAGCAGTGGTCATGCTCAGGCTTGTTGATATATTATGACGGGGTCCACTACTTCTCAGAATTTGAAAAGTCAAAATAAGGAAGCTCAAAGTGTGTTAACTGCGGACATAAGCACCCTGCAAGCTATGAGAGCTTTTCACCCAATCTAAGCAAGCTTTCGACTGCAAGAAACTTTAATCAGATTAAATACAAAATGAGAACGCAGAAACCCATTCATGATTGATGACGTTTCTTGCGACTCCAACCCCCAAATTATTTGAATAATATTCGGATTTATTGATTTTGTAAGTTACCATTTAATAGAAGGGCTCAAAACTTCACCGAACATAAAAAATCACAGCTGCCCCGTTTCAATTCAGTTCGGGTCTTGGAGAGTGGAGGTTTTTTTTATGAAAACCTTCATAGCTATCCTGCGAAAGATGCAGGATGATGTCAGATTCTGCTCAATAAAAAACATCATCATCAATGCTCACCAGCGTATTGATCGCTGCCTGAACTGTAACTACCCCTGCTCGTTCTGCGCTACCCTCGCCACCAAAAGCTATCATCGAGCGTCTCCAAGAGCTTTCCCCTATCTAAGGCCAATGACACACACGGCGGTTCTACCGAAGCGTTTCCCGAGAGGAAAACTGAGTCGGTATAGTCGTGCATTACTTTAGCATTGTGATGACATACACCGCGGTTTTGTCGCCTCTCAGTTTTGTAATGCACGACTAAATCGACTCGATTTTCCTCTCGGGAAACGCTTCGGTAGAACCGCCGTGTGTGTCATTGCTTTTACTTGGGAATATTCCAGCCAAGTATTTTTCGAAAGGAGAAGTTTAGGAGAAGTAGTTTTGGTTTTCCTCTGATAACCAGAAGCTGATGTAGCTATGATCGCTGCCAGAGTACTCTTCCAACACCCTCGAGAATCTCGTCAGCGCGAACAATGCTTCAGGAACGAGAGTTACGAGTATGTCAGATATAGATTCTCCGAGCCCTGGTGTGCGATACGTAGGTGTTGAGCCCCTATTTAGTACAACCATGTTCAATCTAGCCACCATCTCCATGATTAATTTTCCAATGTGCTCTGGGCTGGCATTTCCCACTCCAAAGCTCTCGCGTTGAATTTGCCAGCCATCACCAACGCACCTGGCAGATCTTAGTGCTTCAATTTTCCTGCGGAATTAACTAATTGGGTCATTTGGCGAGAAATAGTAGCTGACAAAATTGATACCTTGGTTTCGGATGCAAACATATCCATCACTTGAAACCTGCTGATTCACTCGGATCCTTCGAGCGTCTGCTACCCATAGAGCTTCATAATCCCTAGATTTCACCATCGATTTGGTTCACTAATCATTGCAATTTGGGCTATGGTTTCGCACATCTCCTGCGGGAACAAATCTTCCGCCGTTCGACACCTCTGTGTGTCCCCTGAGAAAATCTTCATCTACTAAGCTTCATCTCTTGCGCTTCAAGCGCTTCTCTGAAAGGAGGGTGGGAGTAGTAGAGGCTGCGTTCTAATAATCAAAAATTTTTATGAATGCAAAATTATTCGTTTCACCCCACACTTCAGCTCTGAAATGTCTCAGGTATCTAATCTGAGCTGGCTTAACTCAAAGTTTGGTTTACAATCCCTCACGAGTACCTGTATTCAAACCAGGGATCACACACGCCAGGAGCTGGTAGTCTACATACTATACTACAAGAGCTTTTCTAATATAAACTGCTCCACAAACGAATAATGATCTTAAATTCATTTCAAAGTATCAGCGGTTTCTAAAACGGTTGTCTGAATAATCTGTTTGAATGATTGAAATTGACGAATACCTAATCAAAATCGGAAAATCAAAACAACATGTAACACAATCAGATGTTGAAGGCTTTTCTACACAATGCATGAATTAGTATTATATCACTCCTCATTTCCTTTAGAATTCAAAGACAGAGTGCACAAATTAAAAGCAAAATCAATGGGCTACAAACTGTTAGTTAACTTCCATTTGCCAATCGAGACAATCAACTGATTCGATCATATTCCTAATCCATTCTAATTGCAACATTATTCTTCTTTAGTCTTATCTACAAAAGAATTACCGTTCTAAAACTTTCTGATGGGAAAGTAAATGTCGAAATTCTTCCATGATCTTCACCCTAACCTCGCACATTTCTTCACATACACTCCCATACACACAGAAAGCCTAATCAATATCATAGCGCCTAGAAGCACAAGAACAAGAAATTGTAGAAAATCGATCGTGTCTACTAGCAAACGACGATCCAAAGAACGACAAACTGGCGTTTAAGTCATTGACCCAGGTAAGGTATGTTATTTAATGACATCAAGATCACTATCACGGTCGCAGTTCTCTTGGCTGTTTACCAGTTTCGGAATGGCAGAGAACACGAAACTGCTACGAAAATTGTCCATGTCGAGGATCACACTAAGCTCCATTGCAGTGAACATGTACATGCAGCAAGTAACGAACCTGCTTGGAATATCTACTTGTAGAAGTCCACCTATTAAGGTTCGACTACAGTTCGACTACATAGTCATTCACGATTGTAAAAGCGGCTTCGACTTAGAGGCGAGTAGATTGCGATCGTGCAGCCCAACACCACACTGCGCGCCAAAGTGCCTCCAGATAAGTCTAATGCAGAGCCAAGGAGGCTGAAGAAGCAGCGATGACCATATAAGTCATAAATCTGGTCAAGTTTGAGTTTGTTGCCTAACTGATTTGATTAAAGTCACAATACTGCAAACAGTTATAAGTATGATTGATGATTGCGTTAAGTCCTTTGATCGTTTAAGCGTCCATTGTGATGATATTTCATCGACAGCAGCCAGAAAAATCACTTTGCGGCTGCTCGAAGCTCTTCACGGACAATTTTATGGGATTCTTTCGAGCTCCGATTGACAAAAAACCATCGATTTAGGTAATTGTTCGCAAAGTGCCATAATAGCTCATTGATGCGAAATGATGATTGCGATCACGATTACGCGATCATGATCGCTTGACAATCACGTCAATTACGTGCCGTTTGCTGCCGATAATAATTTGTAATTGTTGACTACGATTGGTCTCAAGAGGCGCGCAATTGTTAGCGGATTAGAATCGCCGGATCTCGGTAATAAGAACGGTACGATTTAAGTCAAGGCCCTCTGATATTATGAATGATTTCGAAAAATCACCTTGTTGATGGCATGGTATGGGAAGATTTTGATTTGAGCCGAAGCTAATGCGAAGAATATCATTTGCCAGCAAAAAAAAAGTGATAACCTCGTGCAGTTAAAGAATTGACGTAATAACCAGTCCATTAGATATATGTTCTGTTACACAAAAATCATTTGTTCACAAACCGTGTTAGACGAAATGCTTGCGAGCGAACATGAATGTCCGAAATTGGCCAGCACTAGTACAGTTTGTAGAACTATAATCTACAACCGCAATCTGAAGATGGCTAACTTCAATTTTACGAGTTATTTGCAAACGAAAAAAATTTTAATTGACCATCAGGCTCAAATTTCGCCTCTTTGAGCCCAACGACTGAAAATACTACCATACAATGTGTAATTTAGAAATCCCATTAGGCTTTATTCATAAGGCCGCTCAATTTTCGCAGAAAAAATGTATTAATCTCTACTGGGCGACCAACGGAAAGTGAGTTGCTTTTTTATCATACTTGTTATACTTTTCATGGTTTGTAATCAACTTGAAAGAATCGCGATAATTTCAATTTCTTGAAAAATACTGTTTTTTTTTGTGGAAAAACAATTAACCTTTTTTGAAAATTGGCATAGGATTTGCGATAAAAAAATTATATTGTTTTTGGAAAGGTAATTAAGCCGAAACTTCAAGATTCTGGAATGACTTAAGCAGATTTGACTGTGAATTTAATTTTTTTTTCTCAAAGGTAAGCTGCCACACCTAGAAGCAGTTTGGAATTTCCAGTGTCGAAATTGGGCTCAGTTTTTATTGGGAAAGAGCTGTTATTTTAGTTTGATCTTCGAAAAAGTTAAAGGAAATGTATTTATTTTTCAGGTTACATAATTTTAGAGACTTAAGAAAAACATTGCATAATTCACAATTTTCGAAAAAGAAGAGACGAATCAATAAATACCTACGGGCAACTGAAAACGGAAAAGGGTTTTCAATCCAAAATCTATGAATTTCGACTGGCGTAGAAAATAGATCACTGGCTTCTAGCCAAAAATCTAAATCTAAGCTCGAACGGAAATCGTGCACCAAGCTTTGAGCTAACCTAGTCCCGAGGCCCGTTTCTGTAACGAGTAGAGAAAAATCTCTATCCTCTAATCTCAAGCAAATTCAACTCAAATAATTGAGTTTTGTAGTCTCTGTACAGTGCAGTTGAGTATTAAATAATGAAACATGTGTGAAAGAATGAAATGTTAACATTTGAAATATTATAGAATTGGAGAAGTGAAAACCTCAAAGCTGCCTCCGTGTCAAAAAATATGCTTTTGAGTCCGATGGAAAAGAGCGTTTGAAGCAATACTCGCTTAAGCTTCGGTCAAAACTCACTGGTGTCCATGGCTTTATTTTTATGTCCATAATGTAATTTTTTCGTTGATTTTTTATTGTTAAACGAAGGTCACTGCAATAATAAGATTAATTGTAAATTTTTTTAATAGTAAAACTGGTAAATATATCCAAGTGATTATACGGTTATATTGGTGGTCGTATAAATGCGTTATGGGCTCTAAAACGAGTTTTGAGAGATTCGATTGATTCCTTCCGGAAGAAGCACGTGAACATCTGGAAGAATTATGTGCTCTCATGAAAAATGGAAAAAGAAAGACGTCTGTTCCTACGCATGCGTTTTACTGGTCTTTATGACGACAAGTCTAACTCTATTACAAAAATTGCCGTGGTGATATTCTCAACTGGTAGGGAAGCTAAACACTACTCATGACATTACAAAAGCACTTTCTCTTATCCGATCCGCGTGGTGTTTAGATAGAATTGAGATATGACAGTAGAGTTTTATACAAAAACGCACTAATGGAGAAATGACACCAAATAGAGAATTTAAGTGAATATATTTTTCAATTGTAGGTTACAGAAACGAGGCATTTGAATTCAAATTTTGAATCTAGTAATTTGGAAACACATAAAATTTTGAAAATAAACTGTTTGATTCGCTACAAAAATGTTATTCCAAGGACAATCATTTAAATAAATCGGTGATGCAATTAATTCCTTCAAACAAGCGAATTGAAAAGCTTTTTAATTGAAATCATTTTAGCCATTTAAAATCTTTAGTATCCAAATGAGCTTCACTACTGCAATCAAACCAAATTATCTTACATATAAATTCTGGCTGACTCAAAAAATTGTCCCATAAACTAGATTTTTTACTCTCATTTCCAAAGGTCCACCACTATGTTATTGGCGAAAGGGCATAAGGCAGTGGACTGCCAAGCCAGAAGTGTTGCTTGTCTTGCTATGAGTAGAATTAAGGGAAGAAAACCAGATGTGGAAAGTGATAAATAAGAAAAAGTTTTGGTGCAGGGAGTCAGATACCCAGTATCGGCAGTCATCAGGTGTGCAGGAGTAGGCCCTGAGTCGCCAATATCCAATGCGTACAATGCTATCAAGGTTGACCACATATTTAAAAGAGCTAATAATGCTGCAAAGGGTTCTTACCAAAGAGGAGGTGAAACTGTGTCGGAATCTTTGAGGGAGAGTCATCAGCTGCAACAATGCTCACCACTGACAGAAACAGTAACAGAGGATGGCAACGTCACCAGCAGCTGTTGCATAAATCGAATGCTCGCAGCTGCACGCAGATGGAAATTCGGAAGGCGTGGTTACAGTCGCAGCGGAGGTGGCTGTCAAATCTTTAGAGCGGCGCAAATGTCCTCTATAATTGAATAAATCTAATACAGTACAATAAACTGTCTCACTCATCAGACCGGGAGCTACAAAATGGCAGGAATATTTCACCGGCAAGGATAAACTTGTGCTGAAGGACTCTACCGTTCAGAAAAATGTAGAGCAGAGCTTGACCAAGAAAAGGAAAAAGTAGAAATCCTCAAAATATAATAATCCATGACAAAGAAATCCAAAATAAAAATGGTCGGCAACAGATCCAACAGCCCTCCTCCGAGTAAAGAAAACTGTAAAAAAGTAAATTACCATGTTGGTAAGCTGGCGACATTTTATTCAACTATGATTCCTTCCTGGATTCATCGCTTCTTTTCTCCTTTGTGCATAGTTGAAAACCCCTTACCAGCCTGAGCTATCCGACTGAGAAAAAGGCTTGTAAGGTAAACTTAAAAAAAAAACTCTTAAAAATAAACATCTTTGACCGCAGTATAATCTCTACCACAATTTGCGCATAATTGTGAATTCTGCACGAAATTAAGTTAGGGCAACTTCATTGGTGTAATATTGCAGTACGGAAACTAACCCAAGATGCTCGAATACTACTTTGCTAATCTGATTATAACAATTAAACCTACGTATGAAATTTAAATTCTCTGTCAACAAATATAGTGAAAAAGAAACATCTGGACCCTATCAGGTGGTCAAAGTAAACAAAAAAATTAATGCTTCCTAATATTTTTTGTCAAAGATTTTTCATCTAATTTATTTTTGTTTCATAAATTCAAATTTAATTCATAAATAAATAAACAAATAAGAAGAACACCAGGAAAATTAAATAAACGCCATTTGGCATGGATTTAATCTGAACTCACTCCGCAATATTTTTATGTCGTATAGGGCAATTATGCATTTATTTCCAATCCGCTTATTTTAAGTCGGCTACTATCAGCTTAAGCTGAATAACAAACAAATTCCTCGCCAAAAGTAATTGTTATATTTTCCTGTATCACTTCACTCTTTGCAGAAAAAGGTAAAACGACAAACCAGCTCAACGAGCATCATCTTCTCTTCACCCATAAAAAAAAACCATTGCACTCGACACCTGCACTTTCTACCCGCGTTGCAGAAAATGTATTGCAATCATTGGACACCAGCAGGTAGCTTTCTTCATTCGGCCAGTAACAAACGTGTTTCATTGCTGCTTCTTCTTATTATCTTATTTGCGCTTTGCATTAGTGTCATGTGACACAAAAGATTGCATTTGCTAAGCACAAGAGAAATCGCACTGTGCACACTTGTATGCCTGTACACATGTTCGTATCATAAGTTTGCTTTTCCTCTTTCGATAGAATCAAGGTATTTTTTTGCAGCATAATGCATGTCTGTCTATAGTTATATTGCAGAAGATGCTGCACTGTACGTTGTGATGCAACAGCACTTGGCATAGTTCGCGTCTTGGTCGCAAACGAAGCGAAATAGGCAAAGATTCTTATGAGTTTGCCAAAGCACTTTGAAAATTAATCAGGCGACTAAGCAAAGTGTTAGTAGCGTAACTGACTGTGCTTTTTGTCTCGGATATGTTTTTAGGACGACACAGAAATGGTTTGCTTCGATGACGATGCCAAGGAGAATATCGTTGTTCGAACAGTCGGTGGAAGAAAATTTGGGATCTAAATATTATCGGGACGGAATTTCCGCATTTTCACATACTATGAATTTAAAGTGGTGAGAGGAATCTCCAATCATATTAGTGTTATGTTAAGACACTGAATTAATTTCCCTACTCAGAAAACCCACAGTAATGATCTGCTTGCGTCTTATCAAATTCAGTTTTAATGTACAGGTTAACATGACTAAACAATCTTAATAGTTTCTCACGACAATCAAACTGCCATTTCTTCATCTTTTCTCTGAAAACCGTAGGCTATCACGTCTCCCTAAATAATAAGGTAAATGCTTCGTAATCAACATTTTATTCGATATCTTCCCACATGCATCAAAAGTCATAATTCAAAGTCACATGGAGTGATCAAATCTCTACGAAAACCATCACTTTATTTCCATCCGCAAGTGTTAATGCGTAATAATTATGCATTGCATGTAGTGATGGGCAAAATGGCTCTTTGAAGTGAGCCAGCTCCGTAAAACTCACTCACTTCAAAGAGTCGCTCTTTAAGAGCCACTCAAAAGAGCCACTTCAAGCAACTTTTTTATGGTTGCAAAAGTATAAAGTAAATTGCTATTTTTTGTTGTTTTATTAATAATAATAAGCTTAAATCTAATATAATATAACATTACTTTCAAAATATAATATAGCATATAATATAAATTTAAAAATAAACCATAAAATCATATCTGAAAATCTTTCCATATAAGTGGCCACTCTACTCAATCGTTGATTCACTATCTCCAGATTCTGGGATGTAAATCATTCTTTTCCTTCCACCAATTGAGAGGGTCAGCAGTTCTGGGTATATTTACATGTTGTAAATACTTATCCATTTCGTTAATGCCTGCAGCTACATAGCTTTGCTGGGTTCTTACACTGTTGACTTTGTCATCAAATTTTCGCCATAGCG
Organism: Nemotelus nigrinus; assembly: GCA_947369275.1. Classification (NCBI taxonomy): domain Eukaryota; kingdom Metazoa; phylum Arthropoda; class Insecta; order Diptera; family Stratiomyidae; genus Nemotelus; species Nemotelus nigrinus. The sequence goes on from OX376373.1 coordinate 211,036,464, forward strand.
AATTTTGCGTTCCTTGTGCTGTGGGTACCGAAACTAGATGTATACAAGCAAGTTTGTATGTGGATTCATTTTGAAATGCTAGTCTTTTAAATCGTGGATCTAAAAGAACGCTCTCTAGGCAAAACATATTTTCTTTATATAATTTAAATCTGTTTGAAAGTTCTCTTTGGATCACATTTAAAAAACTGCGTACATCAGCAGTTTTATACTCGTTCAGACAGAGTTTTGAAATGTAGCTTATAATCGTTGATATTAATAATATATATTTTTGAAATCGATACTGTTTTCTCACTGCTTATTTCTAGAGTAGCCTCATTGAAGATGCTCAATATATCAGGGGCTGTTTTCATAATATTCCATTCATCAGTAGAAGGAGTTGGTAGATTTTAGTTCAGGACACCTAAGGTTACTTCTTGAATGCGCACAAGCATAGATTACGTAGAGTTCCACCTGGTAATAGCATCAAACTTTAATTTAAGCTCTACGTGTTCCATTTGCCTCTGTTTTTGTTGTAATTTTACCGTTATTTTGCTACCAAAATTTTTTCGGACGGTTTTCCGTCAGATTTCATTTTGCCGTATCTTCGAAACTAGTCCGCTTTTTCCAAAACTTGTATGGAAATTTCGCCCGAAACAACTCAAAAAGGTCCCCAAATTCATGCTAGTCAAAAAAAAAATATTTTGGAAAAATGAACGTTTTTGCCCAATTTCCCCTATCAAAAAATTTTTTTGCCCTTGAAATATCACTATTGTACTCCCCGACCACTTCCAATCATCGAAAACGTCCTAAAGGCAGCTTTTGCCAAACTGTGGCCAAAAAACCCCTTACTCCCCTACAAAACCGAAATTTTTATATCGCAGGAATAGGTCTTGGCCCGTTATGTCCCAAACCACCTTAACCCCAAATTGGCCGATTTTGTCCGATTTCAACTACTTTTGCCCTAAAAACTTTTTGAAGAACGAAAATATTCGATACGAACCTCTTCCATATACCTGTTCTAGTGTATACGCTTAAAAAATGAACGTTTTTGCCCATTTTCCTCTCTCAAAAATTTTTTTGCCCTTAAAATATTACTATTGTACTCCCCGACCACTTCCAATCATCGAAAGCATCGTAAAGGCAGTTTTTGCCATACTATGGCGAAAAAAACCCTTACTCCCCTACAAAACCGAAATTTTTCTATCGCAGCAATAGGTCTTGGCCCGTTTTGTCCCAAACCACCTTAACCTCAAATTGGCCGATTTTGCCCGATTTCAGCTACTTTTGCCCTAAAAGGATCTCAACCTTTTCCTACTTAGCACTTTTAGTGGTACTTTCAGTTTTTCCGGACGGTTTTTCGGCAGATTTCATATTGCCGTATTTTCAAAACCAGGCCGCTTTTTCCCAGACTTGTATGGAAATTTCGCCCGAAACAATTCAAAAAGGTCCCCAAATTCATGCTAGTAAAAAAAAAAATATTTTGGAGAAATGAACGTTTTTGCCCAATTTCCCCTATCAAAAAATTTTTTTGCCCTTGAAATATCACTCTTGTACTCCCCGACCACTTCCAATCATCGAAAGCGTCCTAAAGGCAGTATTTGCCAAACTATGGCCAAAAAACCCTTTACTCCCCTACAAAACCGAAATTTTTGTATCGTAGCAATAGGTCTTGGCCCGTTATGTCCCAAACCACCTTAACCCCAAATTGGCCGATTTTGTCCGATTTCAACTACTTTTGCCCTAAAAACTTTTTGAAGAACGAAAATATTCGATACGAACCTGTTCCATATACCTGTTCTAGTGTATACGCTTCATCTCTAAAATCGACCTATGAAATGCACCGCCTAATAGCCAACATTTGGCTACTAAACTACTCGTGAACCAGAGCAAAATATACGCACGTAAACGCATACTGTGTGTTCACAAAATGTCGCCATCAATAACCGCACACGATCAGTATCCATCATTCGCACAGTTCTTCATTCAACGGAGTCGACTCTTTTATTCCTCACTCGCACAGTGTTCATTCAACGGAGTCGACTCTTTTATTCCTCACTCGCACAGTGTTCATTCAAAAGAGTCGACTCTTTTATTCCTCACTCGCACAGTGTTCATTCAAAAGAGTCGACTCTTTTATTCCTCACTCGCACAGTTTCATTCATTCTTCATTCAACGGAGCGACTCTTTTCACTGTGCAATACGATAGTCGTATACATATGTTCGTGTTCCGACGTTAGAATAGCATAGATTTCGCTTCAAGTACACACGGTAGTCTAATGAAGTATTGCCGTGTGTATATGCATAAGCTTTATTTGGTCGGGTGGTTGTTTGAGTGGCTCCGCAATATCGCTATTGCCACTAAAGTGAAGGTATGAAGTGTGCGGAGCTATTCTAAATGATGGCTCACATAGCTCTTTCAAAAGAGTCGAAGAGCTGAGTCGCTCAGAGTTGAAGAGTTGACTCACACAGCTCCTTCAAAAGAGTCGCTCTTTTTGAGCGACTCGCTCATGAGCGACCCATCACTAATTGCATGATACTTCAGGTCGTAGTTGCCGATCGTGTCTAGCTAACATTTGTTTGTCAACAGCAGCTGAAACGCACCGTCGCAGCCAGAAGAGCTATGACTCTAGCTGAAGGCTTAGGCGATGCTAATTCATTAGCTATGATGCAAACTTAAGTGTAGATGATTCTCGTGATCACGACACTTTGCTTGAATACATTATTTTTAATTAGCTGCAGTGTTTCCCCAATCAGCCTATGTTTAATGACAGTACTTGAAGATTTAGGAAATCGTTTCACGGTCAATTCCATTAAATTCATGTTGATGACCTGTAAATTCTTTGAATTGCACCTGACTGGCTCGTGCTTTTAACCGTAGATGTACCTGTATTGAGGCGTCTAACTGTTCAACTGCAAATATTTTCACCTGCTGTTTCGATTACGTCAAAGACCTGCTGTTTTGATGATCTTTTTGAATAACATTATAAAATGCAATTGTATTGCCTTTTCTTAGCTGTTGTCACCACAAATGCCGCATGGTGTTCACGTCGATGAAAAAAGTTGTCGGAATTGCGACGAAATTGGTTGCTAGGCATAGAGTCAGTCAGCTATGACATGTGGCGTGAACGCACCGACAATCAGTATGATGCAACTTTTAATTTTCAATTTTTTTTTAGCAAGCATTCAATTCCGTAATTCTCGTTTTTGTGCAAATTATATACAGCATTTGACCTTGAAAGCAACATGAAAAATAGTTAGGTTTATTTTAGAATAGTGATTAAAATATTATTTGACTTTAAATGACTTTGAACAAATCACATTTACGCTGTCAAAATTTGGGATACGGTAGGCTGCATCCGAAAATACTTTGAAAAGTTAGTTTTATAAAAGAATTGTAAAAATTATTAGCGAAATAACTAATCAACCATGAATACTACAATGCGATTAACAGGATTATAGGCAAATGAATGGCTTTTCATCGAGAGAGAATAAAATTAGAAAAACTACAAGGGAGTGAAAATGTATAACTTATGCAAAGTTATAAGGATAAAAATATTCGCCGATCGCAAAATTTTCAAAACTGGAAAATATTAATATATGCTTCTTATTCTCATTGTAAGGTATTTATCCTAAAAAAATTTAATAAGAGCATTTGTTGATACCAAAATATCAAAAAAGACTGGCTGGCAAACCTTTGCTTGGAGCTCTATGCTAAGAATTACTTCAAATTATAAGCCGCAAAAAAGAGTAGTCGAAAAAGAGCAACTAAGTATGATTAATTCACAAAAGGAACAATCAAAAAAGAGAGTAGTAGTAAAAGGACAAGTTAAAAAAGCCAGTTTCGGAAAATGAAAAGGAATACGAACTAAAAATAAAAGAACTAGTCCATAAAACAAGTAGTCGAAAATAATACACCCGTTTTTCTCTCTCAATGCTATAAATGAATTTTATCTGGGAAGTCGGTCTAATTTAAATAAATAAAGAGTAGTACAACAAGCGAAAAACCTAAAAAAAACAGCAATTCAAAAGGAAGTAGCCCGAAAAGAGTAGTTGGAATAAGCAGATGTCGAAATTTTTTGAAAAAATAAGAAGTCCAATACGGAGCAGTTCAAGGAACGATGGGTTCAATATGGCAGCATTTTGAAAAAGAGGTTCATGATATATAAAAAAAAAGAGTAGCAGGAAGCAGAAGCAGTAGGCAAATGGGGTTCACTAAAAAGAAATATTCACTTTTAAGGTTAAGGGGGAAAAATTATCAGCAAACAGCAGTTCCCAACAATTTTTTCCCTGAAATTTTTTTTTATATATACTCCATAATATTCTTTTTGGGACTCCTATTTTATGATTCGTGTGCAAATTTGACGAAAATATTATAAACTATGTTGTGCAACATGGACTGCTTTTACAAAAGGCTGTAGAACAATTGTTGTCCGAAATTGTATTTTTACTACTGAATAAAATGGCGTCAAAGAATAAAGTAATAAAATAAGAATATTTAGAAGCAGTAAATTTTCCAAAGCTTAAAATTCAGCGGCTACAGATTTCCTAAAGCTTTTTTGCGTAAGAATAACATTTTCCGAGATCTCGTTACATATGAACAAATCATTTATATGAAGAGGAGGAACAATACCCCAAAATGTAAATTTTATGAAAAATAGGTTCCTGAGATAGTTGTTCTGCATTGTTTTATTTCCAATATTTCGGTCAACTTTGCCAAAAGATCATCTTTTAGATTGAATAGATACAATTATTCCTCTCAAAACTACATTTTGCCTTTTAGTTTTCTCAGGGCACAAACTGTTAAAGGGCTAGGACCAAAAAAAATAAGTTTGTAAGTTACTTCGAGCAGATTTTAATCTTTTTTTATCTACTTCATTGTGTTCGATCTGCTGTTCTTATAAAGAAGTCTTATGAGCTCTTAATAGTTAATTATTTTTTAAGAAATAACTGTTTGCATCAATGGAAATTTGGAGAGTTAAATTTCGAATGTAGTCAGGTGAAGCGTTCGGCATGGGAATCTTTATATAGAAGTAGATTAATAGATTTAGGTCAATAAATATTCATATAAAAAAACATTCATTAAAAATTTGTTATCGATAAAAATAAACAAGGCCTTTGCGGTGCAGATGCAACAACAAACAATTTTGATAAGCATCTATTAACTAATATTTTTTTTATAAAATTTAAACTTAAGTTCGTACTACTTACAGGTCATATTTCTAAGGAACAAAAATATTTTTTCAAATCAAAGACGGGCCATTGTAATTGGGGTTCCCTCCATTATGGCGAAAATGTTTGCTGTGATACTATTGTTTTGCTCTGTTCTTCTAGAAAAATTTAAAATCTCTAGAAAAATTCAAAAATTCTTACTGTCCAGTCGCCATCAAGCTGAAGGTTAACTAACACTAATCAGTATGCACAAAAACGATACACACGAATCTTCGACTATATCTTGTAATCGTTCAAGGTTGAATCAATCATATCGATTCGCATGCATGGATTTTCGATGAGAAATAACGACGAAACCAACAAAACAAGCCATCTCGTCGATAACCATCGTGAAATCAACTCATCACGAACCTCATCATGAATGATATCATCTTCTTCATAATCACCAAACAACAAATAAAAGGGCAGGTAATCAGTAAACCGTCTGCCAACAACGTGACTAGAAAAAACCAGATGAAAAATGCAAAATTGCACTGCAAAAAACTCAAGCCATTATCCATCTAATGAGCATCAATTATGTCTACATGTTCAGTTCGCTCAGTAATTTATAGTTTGCACTTCAAACCGTTGCTAGTACATCTTCGTCGGACGAATGAAACAAAACAGAAGAATGCTTTGCAATATTTGCAAAGATAAATATTATTTGCACATGGAAATGAGTTTGTGAGCTAAGGGTGTTGGAGTGTGCAAACGGAAGGATATGGTGTGAAACAAGAGCGTGCAAAGGGGCGTTTCTGTACAACAATGATCGGAAATGAAAGAAAATCATTTTGAATTGACGATGAGTTTGTGTTATTTGTGTAGAGAAGCAAAAATTGTGAGTTAGGACTTTTACGAAGGTTTGTGCGATTTGACCATCCAATAAAGCCGATACTAATTAGCAGAAACAAACAGAATTATGCTTCAGCTACTTTGTTGTTTAGTTTTTGCTATAACCCGTGGGAAAAAACTCTTTTTACCAAATGACTTGAGATTTGTGGCCACGGAACCACATTCTGAACAGAGTCCCATATTAACTGCAAGTCATATGGTAAAAAGCAGTAGCCATATCATTGTTTGAAAAGCTAATAGTCCAGATGTTTCTACTTCTTGTGCTGGAAAATTTACCTAAAGTAAATATTAGCTGACCATCAAATCGAAATCATGGTTCATGGTCAATATATTTCAGTATTTCAGATCATAGTCTGAAACAAAAGATCAAACTTTCTGAGAATCATCATTTTCAATAGATTATTGCAAGTATGAGTATCATCATTTTTGGCTGGTCCAACGCTACTACTTCTATAATAATGACCACGAAAACGGCCAAATCATCATCATGCAACTAGCAAAAGCTATATTTTTGAATCCTTGAGATCTACAATACTTTATCTAAATTTTTCACGCATTCCGCTTTTCAAGAAACCATGACAATTATTTTAACCATAATAACGCAATCATGTCCCATTTAATCGTAGTATATTTTACGACCCACTCTCCATTATTGCTCATTCACTATGAACTTAATTTTTTTTATCGAGTACCAGTAGTACAGTCCGGTCAGCAAATGCAATTAACAGGAGCAGCAATTAACGACTAAGAGCTCCTTCGAGAGTGAACTGGATGAGTTGAAAGAAAATAGCTAGGAAGCAATTATAAATGCATTTAATGAATGAAGTCATTGTTGGACGCACGGTCGGTCTTCGCGATTCCCTTCTCTGTTTGTTTTTTGTAGTTGAACTAGCAATCAAGATTATTCAAAGTTAAAAAAAAAATTGTGGAAAATGAGACTCCAAGTTTTAAAACAGTGAATTCGAGAGATACAGTTCGTTGTCGAGAGAGTATTATGATATAGTATGTCTAGAGTAATTGATTATTTTTCAACTATTCTAGCTTCAGAGTATTCATTCTACTATTTCCTTTTTTTAAATGTAAGCTGACAATAAATAAAAATGCAAATTATAATATAATGTAGTGCTTTTTATATTTTCTTTTTTATTTTTAGTTTTTAATTTATCTTTATAGTGCTTAAATTTTTCACTGCACCATCCGATTTAATTTTTTTCAATCCAATTTAATCTTTTTCAATTCTATTGCCGAAAGAGTTTCTATGAATTGTTGAATGAATTCAGTATAAAGAACTCCGAGTACTTGTTGTTTTTTTTTAAACAAAGAAAATACGCACAAAAATTCTATGTTGCACATAAAAAGTAGTTTTTTAGTTTAATTGGTTAGGCAGAACACTGAATTTATGAAATCGTTTTGTGCATAGTAATGTACAATACCTAGCTAAAGAGTTAATTCAAAATAACTAGCAAGTGCGAGCATAAAAAATAATAATAATACTAAATAATTACTTTTAAGAGTAATAATCTGAAAAAGCCTCTCTGTATAGACCAGAGAATGAAACCTCGAAATCAATAGCTTGCGCAAAAGTCTGGTTTTACGACCTAATTTTGTTAATTTTTTGTTTAACTCCCATAGCGTAGCCTTATCTAACTTTGCTTAGCCTAACCGAACTTTTCAGAGGGTTTGAATTATTTGACTATGTCTATGATGTCCTAAAAACTAAAAATCTGGTGAAATGAATAAAACCACGTTGGGCGCCATATTACTTTATGACATTCCCCTCACAATTCTTTTTTCATAGAGGTTAAGCTTAAAAAAATTCACTAGAATTTACTTTGAGTAGAAGTTAGTAAGACTTTCATATGTACCAAAATCAATGCATTCCTCGCTCTAACGCTATAAGAGCAGGCTTTGTTGTGAACTAAGCTAATAGGGCCTTTCATTCAGATATTATTAAAATAAAATTTTTGTTGCAAGAATGTTAGTCTTAGTTTTATGATGGTGTGAAAAATGAATATTAAAACAATTTTGAACTAAAAATTTTAAATTAAGCAAAATACACGATACAATATCTTTTATTTATGGTTTTGCAAATTTTTCGAATCGATATAACGAAAAAATGATGTATGGTTGTGGAAAAATGGATGGACGATTGTTTTCCAGGAGATGTCATTGCATCAATGTTGAATGAATAGCTGCGTTTGTATGGAAATAAAATTTATATCATATTACAAGTGACAGTTTACAGACTAAACCTGAGCAAAGGTTTTACTTTCAAGTCTATGTTTCTTCAAACGAAGAAATCCGCCATATTTTGATACATATCGTATAAAAGGTCATCTCAGGCTACCAAAAATCTCAACATATTTTTTGCATCGAGTTTCAGTTTGAGATACTTTCCGTCTTAAGCCGTACCAAATTCAACACTAACACTTAATAGGATTTGACTGAGCATCTGTTAGAAATGGAAAGGCATGATATATTATGTTTGCCACGTGGTATGACTATCGATTCTGATGTTTAATGTCAGCAGTTAACCCAATTGAAGCAAGCTTTTATCGGAAAGTAGCCGGAATTCATTGTACATCAAGAAAATGCGAGGTCACATCACATCTTTGATGATTCGCTGAAATTGAAGGAGTTCAGTGGGGAAGTTTTCATAAACGGAGGATAAAGAGTCAAAATTCACTCTTGGTCAAACTAGCAATTTCTTACCCTAAAGGTTAGATACTTATTCGCAAAAAACATATGGTGATTATTTGTTTAAAAGGCTTACTTACTTTGCCTTTTGTAAAAAAGAATTTTTTTTACAAGACTAAGGGAAGCGGAGCTCTTAGGGAGTACTGTTCTCAATCGGTTTGATTGCCAAAACTGCAAAATCCTATGCAAGGGCTGTAAAACTGCCGACATAATGGGTGACAAATGGATTTAATACTACTTGTGGGAGCATCATTGTTTTGGTTAAACGTCTAGCGGAAGAGAATTACTGTAGTAAATCTACACAGAAATCTCCTGCAACAGTGGTTTGATATATAAATTTCTTCTTTCAGCGTAGAGCTGTGAATTTCCGGCCATACATTAGACCCTAAAAGTTCAATTTCAGGTGGATCTCGCAGTTTCAGTATAGTGTTTTCTCCTCCCTTGAATAAACTAGCGTAGTGTTGTTTACATGGGATGGCGTTTGCTGCCAAGATTCATCTCTGTCTAATCGAAGACCTTTCAATTAAGCTAAAATGCAGGCAAATAAGTAAAGCAAATTAGCCATTTGTGTTTACCAAACTGGAAAATTAATACCTCCCAGTGAGTCAAAAGCAGTGTCATCAGTGAATCATTATATTACCCAACGTCATGATCGGTTTGGTGTTGCCTAGGAAAAAGAACCGAAAAAAGCTTTGCTTATTCGCTGCCTGCGCACTCTTTAAGTAAATTTTCGGGATAAAGCATACTTTAGTTAACTTTACCAATGCGTCTCATTTGGATGCACTACTTCCGGATCAATTCGATGCACTGATATCTGGCACTGCCTGTGTGGTTAAATCGTATTCATTAATGAGTTGTTTCAGACGCAAGTAATGATGGATTCCTATTGACTCATCATCATAATAGCGATGTATTTTTATTAAACATTAATGAAAAGCCGTTTTTCCGGAAAACCAATAACCACAGCGAAGTTTTCCTCACACAGCTCATTTTTAGAGTCATGAGAGAAATAAAAGCATTTTTTCTTAAATATAATATTCGGACATATTATTTTTTTCACTTCTTCCATCTAAACGTAACTTTTTCTAAAAGCCTAGTCACTGCACATGCTTAATTTAGTCGAAAACATTGTATTTATTCAAATTATGATAATTTGTGTTCAATTTGGGGTAACATTCAATTTTATTTACAAACTAAACACATGGATTAGTAAAATTATTTATTACTTATATGTTTTATTGGTTTAATTGTATTTCCACTATCGAAACGTGAAGCCAATACGCGCAACCCTGTTAGCCTAAATTAAATTCAATACCCGCTAACATAACTATTATAAATCATGCATAGTTTCCCAAAACAGTTGTTTAAATATGTACTTAGATATAAAAAAAAAACTAACCTACAATTTAGTTGTCTCCACAGCGCATTGTAATTGTAGCTTGCTGTGCATTTGGAGCAAAAAATTAAACACTTGTCAAACACTAAATACACATTCGAATTGCTAAAAATGGAACTCATAGTAGTTTTTGTTTTTCATCTAATAATTTGATTCCATAATGATATTTCAAGGTTCGTTTATTTTGTTCTAGATAGCGAACAACAAATGTACGGATGATTTTGTCGGTTCACGCGATGTCATTTCGTATCAAAGACATCATAATGCTTTTACCAGATTCACTAAATAGAACATGAGAGTATTGATGCACCTATGTATGTATGGATGTGTATGTTTTGTGTGTTTGAAATATAATTCCGTGGAACATGCTGTCAGCGATTAGATAATCAAAGGAACTTGTGTTGCACAGAGATATAATTTCTAGCATTTTTCATTCCATGCGTCGACCGATAAAATGAAAATCTGTTAAATAATTCACAGAATTTAAAAATGTAAAAAAATAATATAAAAAAAGAATAATAAAAAAACAGTTATAGTGTATTTTAGAAAACCATCTAAATGTTTTTGAGAAAACTAAAAAAAACAATTTTCCATGGATGAAAACGTATATTGACACCATGAATAAAAGCTCATTGAAAATTTATTGTGATCATCGTCGACATGTCAGTTTCACTAAGCGTATTCCATTGCATCCATCGTTGAAAATTGTTAACGCTTAAAACCGCCATAAAACACTCTCGAAGGCTTTGCAAAAGCGTCGAATTGCGAACAATTTTCACTTTATTCGCGTGCCAATCAAGCCGTCACCGATACTCAACAAAACATGGTGACATTCGAGCACATACATCATTGTAACCCATCCATTCCTACATATATCATACGCCCCTTTGAATGCACATGCCTGTCTCCATTACTCATTTCACATCCATATTTTTAAATCCACTGAGGTGAAATTACAGCACAGCTACAAAAATACGGTACTTTGAATATCGGATCGGGAATTACGGAATTTTCCCGTAATACGACAATGCACAACCACCAGCCTCCAAAAGAAATCTTTTCAAAGTATTTATCCGTTAATTTTCGTAATGCGGGTACGCGACACTGTATGACCCGAAAATATTGTTGTGCGGGCTCCCGGGGCGGTATTGAAGAGTGATTTGCAAATATTCAAATTAGCAATTATGTACGTACACCTTGATTCGCTCGAGAGCACACGAATCGCTGCCATTAGCATCAGATGTACCGATGCTAATGTATCTGAGAGATATTTTCAGAAAGCGTTTATCCAAATGGGTTCGAACCGTGTTCTGTTATTTCATTTGCGTATGGTAGCGGTTCCTTGGAGGTTTGGCGGAGCTGTTCTTTTGCTGCTCGATTTTCGCTAAGACATCATTTTTTTTATTGAGCTCAATTCGTTTCGTTGAGCAATTAAATCTGAACTGGATGGATGAGATGCGAAACGAGAACGCGAAGAGCTCGAGGGAGATATAGTCAGCAGAACGTTTTGGTTAATGATGTCGTTAAATACTAATCGCAGTCAGTTTGGCTGTACGGTAAACTGGCTGATGAGTGAGTGGATTGATTGTGACAGGGGTGCTTCTGGATTAGCGTTTATCGCGAAAAGTGAATCAAGTAGGTAACTAGGTCAATTTAAAGGGCGTTAGCGATATGATTGGTGATTAACATTGTTTTTTTTTTCTGCGATTTTGACGTACGCTGAGGTGTTCAGAAAATATGACGCATTGATTCAGCCATAAAACGTTGTCTATGTTCTCATTTTTGACGTGTTTCCAAAAAAATATCTGCTTATAAGATTCAATAATTAATTTATGTAACATGATTTGGTAAATAAAAGTAAGTTTTTGTGCTGTAATTTGATAATTATTGCAATAAAACCGTGACATTCGAAGTGCATGGCATGGTACAAATTATGTTGCTCAAGTATTTCAAGGTCACGAAACAGTTCAATTTATTTTACTATCTCATTGAACCTAGAATCATAGTTTGAGAACTCAAGTCATGAACTTAAATACATATTCAACAAGAAGCTGATGCTAATGCGTTTTTAAACTAAGCAACTGCAAAGGAAAAGAATCACCTTTGGTTTCTGATTTTCAACAGATATAAGCTTTAAGACCCTGAAAAAGTCATTGTATCTATTTCAGTATTATTATTTTGCAGAAGCTTGTAATCATTCCTTAGATTACGCTTTTTAACAGATTTTGTAATATTAAACCAGTTGATATGCAAATTTGACATTGGAAATTTGATGGTGATTTTGTTAAATGCCCTATGAATGTCAATGGTTTTTGTTTAATTTTCGGTAAATATTGAAGGTCACAACAGCAGATTGAAAGCAATTACGCAATAATTTGTGGCCTCAATAAAAACTAAACACATATTGATTGTTGAGATGTTTAGTTGCTTGAGAGGCTAACTAGCCGGAAGAATTAAACGTTTTGGAGCTGACAAGAGAACGGAAACTAATATTTTATTAAGTTTCGATTTATCGAGAAATTTGGATTTATCAAAGGTTTGGATTTCGTGCAAAAAAGAGAGTTGTATCCCAGATTTCAGAATTGATTTTAGCCTGAATATAAAGAAGCAATTATTTCGCAACTGAATCATTTAGTTCCTACGAAATAATCTCCCATACCACTCCAAGTGACACGCTTAATAAGTCAACAGTGATAAAGTAACGTATTCACTCAGATTATGAACCATTTAAATGTATAAACGTAGAACATGACTTGGTGCATTTGAAACTCGTTTGACGGGTAATTGCGAATAGGAAAACATAGTTCAAAGTATGACATTATGAAAAATCCTCTGGAACCAGGATTTGTTTTTCTGTTGAGTGAAAAAAGCTCTCTTTAAAACACATGAAGAAATAATTTATTGAAAAAAAAAAAGTTTTCAAAATAATCAGCTAATGAAGACTAAAGTACAGAACACTAAACATTAGTGATTTTCAGAAAGGAATTTGACAGAAAGTCGATCATTTAAACAGCCAACCTAAAGTAATTGTCAAATAATTTTTTGTCACTAAGTTGTCACAGCTGTCTTCTATACTGACACGAAATTCGATTGTCATCCGTCATTTAGTTTGTTTGCAGTGCTCGATTTTGTCAGTTCATTTCAAATGTGTTTTGCGGCTTTTGCAATGGATAAAATTATCGAATAAAGAATTTGTCTCAAATTCTGAATGGCAAATGGAATTTCGTATGCCGAATGAAAATGTTGCAAAAAGCTTACGGTGAATCGATTTTATCAAAAACACGTGCACATGAGTCATACAGTGCAATCAAAAGCGGTCATGATGTGGTGGAAGATTTGCCCCACTTTGATCAGCCATAAACGTCTTCAAGTGAAGTTCAAATTGCTAAAGCAAACAACATGAAAATCACCGTTTAAGGCTCAGAAAGACAGATGCTGATGGTTTTTGGTATCACGAATCAATTCGTACCATTTTAAAGGATTGTCTGGTCGATTATTTTCAGTCGATAGAGTACATAAAAAAGAATTCGCGGCGAAAACGGAAGTCGATTCCGAAAAATGCGTTTAAGAAATGTTTTAAGGATTGGATTACTCGTTGGTATAAGTGTATTTTTTTTTTTTAAAGGGCCTACTTTGAAAGAACAGTAACATAAATTTGGATGAATAATAAAAAATTTTGTGTTTTATTGTCCACTTCCCGTGATCTCAGACCTGTTTGAAATAAACAGTGTGCTCTTCTTAATGAAGATAATTTTAATCTTCGAATCAGCAATATTATCTATTTTGAAGTATGCATACTTTATGCCATTTCAAAATTTGTCGACTCATAAGCTAACAATCTAAATGTAAACCAACGAAAATTGAAGTTTCAAAGAAATAAATCACCAGTTGTAGATATGCTCTAGATTTTTTTTAAATAAAGTTTTCCAGATCAAAATTTAGAAATAAGACTATAATGCGATCAAAAATCTATTAGCAACATCAATTGAAGATGCACTTTTATTATTCTTTCTTTTATTTATTAATTAAATAATACATTAATTGATGCACAAATTCGTATTTAGCTCTTTGAATGCTAAGCTGATTTACATAAAACAACCCCAGTTTTCGACACGAAATATTTCGATATTAACTTCCTAACCTTCAAAACCACTGCTGAATATACTATTTCTTTTTTAAGTAGAAGATCTTATTTATCATACAACAGTGAATGAAAACATGATACACTTCAGAATCTGCCATTCAAATATAAATGACATGGCACTAAATAAGTTAAGTTGCTACTAAACACATCACTATAATATAACCATTATATGTAGCTTTTTGGCTATAAAATAGAAAAGAAATCCCTGGATACATGTTACAAGCGAAGAATCAGTTACCTGCAAGGAGACGAAAGAACTAAAATTAATTTTCATCAGTTGTATTTTTGTTTGAAAATTAATTTATATTTATGACTATATTAAGTAAAAAATTGCTAGAAATTTATTAGGTCTTATAAAGCCTAAGACTGTTTCATTATTTATTTTAACTTAATTCTGCTTCTTTGCTAAATGTTCAAATTGCTTAAAAAAATACTCAATTGCTGTGTTTCTAATTATTTACTTGCAATTCTGTGCGATGATTGTTCACTAAAACTTAAAATTTAACGTATGCTTGTATGTTTAACTATTTGAAACGAAGTTGGATTAAAAAAAAAACATATGTTATAGACGTATATTTTTTTTAAAGCATTTACTAGTTGTTTGAAATCTTGTCGCAATTATTTGGACTTTCATGCCACTTATGGCAATCAGAGAACTCTTAAAGGTGCTCTTAAATTATTTTTGTTCGTTATTTTTTTGAAGAAAGAAAGTGTCCAGCTAGGGCAGCCACAGCTACGTGGGGGAACTTTCTTTGGAAATCGGTGAGTCCCTAAAGCAACCAAACAGGGTTGCCAAATTGGGGTATTTCTCCCCAAAATGGGATATTTTTTTAAAAATGGGAGAGACGAAAATACAGGTATGCGCTGAGTTAGTGTCGGCTCTTATAGCTTTCAAATAAATTTACTTACTTAATACTTCATTTTCAGAAAATAGCTTTGAATATACTTTTGATAGAGATATTACATAAAAGCTTATTTGCTTTCCAAAACGACCTCCTTCTTCTTAAAAATATATGATTTGTCACACAATCAATCTTCATGCTTGACTTGCACATACTTATTTATTTATTTTGAACACGGAAATGCATGATTTTGAAACTATTTCTGCAGTTAACCGTATCTTGTGGGATAATTTGAAATTATTTTGATCGATTATGAAAAATATGACCTGGAAACTCTGCTGCCAACATCAAAAATGTTTCCGCAATTGTCTAGCGATTGCATACGCACGGTTTTCAAGGACTAACTTTGATAAGGTGTACAGTGAAAATGCAAATATTCAGTGAAAATGCTACTATTCATTCCGAATGTCTCATTACATAAGAGTCAATTGTCCGCTTTGAGAATCGACAACACCTCCGCCTTAAAGACATTGTAGTGTTCCAGCAGGCGGAAGGAAAGCTTCATGCTAAGGTCATTAAAACTCTGTCATTCAATTTGGTAAATTGTTCTTATGACCCTATACTAGATTGTAACTACCATTTACTCTAAAAGTATTGGAAATTTGCAAAATAAATATTTGCTTGTTTTTATTTTTCAAGTACCGTCTGAAATCGTTTTATTCCTTTTCACGTTTGTAGCAGTATCAACACATTTCTTTTTGATTTCAAAATAAAGTTGTGCTAAAAATCCAATTGAGAAGCCCTGTTTGGTGAAACAAATAAGCAAATAAATAATTGGGTTTTTCGAATGCTGCCTTGTAAGGTTTTTTCTCACGCAGCATACTTGAACGCTTGACTGAACCTACAGTTGAATGCTTGAAATTTTAGCCCTCTTATATTTTTTTAAGAAATTTTAGGTCTCAACTAATAGCTTTGGAGGCTTAGGCTTCGACATTTTTTTTTACAAAACTCTACTCTGAGGTACTTTCTCCTCATTCCTTGGCAGCTCTTACTTTTAAAAAATAATGTATTCTTTGGGCCAAGTTAGACAAGATTTGTCAAAATGAATAACGAATCAAATTACAAAAAGTAAATAGCTTCTGTTGCGAAATTCAGCATTGCGGTCAAGAAGTTTAATATCAGTATCGAAATTTTTTTTTTCTCTTATTTCACTTTCAGAAACATATCTCCAACATGTAAACCCCATTCATCGATTAATTATATTTTCTCTATCAACTAACCTCAAATCCTGCCAAAAATCATAACAGACTTGATCATTAAATTGAGATCTCAAAGCAAATCGAATTCATCAATGTCAAGTTACTTTATAAAAAACCATCTTTCATCTAAATATTCCTTCTCACACTTACCTCCCCATATTGTTCACAAAAACCCAAAATAAGCTCCAAAGTCGTTTACGTCAAACACAAGATCATTACAAAACTTCAATCAATAAGGAAAAAATAAAACAGATCTTTTTCTATACACAAATTCAAACAAAAATCAAATAGTTGATGGACAAGACAATTAACTGGCAATCATGAAATTACATTGTCGGAAATATTCGTTTTTATTGTTCGCTTCTAATATTATTTAAATAGTCATGAATATTTGTGTAGAATTGGTAGATAGACACATTTCAGATATCTGCACGAAATACCCACATCAGATCGCCAGGATCTCAGGCGGCGGTATCTTTTGACATTTTACGGATAACATCGTGAATCTGACTCTGTGCGGTTTTTGGACATTGATGGTTTTTCATCGTAGTTGCGGTTATGTTCTCATCTATTTGCTGGGTGACTATGTAAATTGTGTGCATGTTATTTTAAATTATAAGTATTTTTTCTCTAATTCATGATTTTTTCTATTTGGTTTTGAATGCTGTTTGGCTTGGTTAAGAATGGTCTTGAGTGAATGAGGTGCGAATAAAAAATTAAAGGTTACTTTGGATTTGTTGCGGTTTGTGAAGCGCTTCGGATGAAATTGTTTTTAGTTGATGGGGTAACATGGTTTAATTTGTTTACTTTGGATTTAGGAGAGTAAGCATGATTGATTTTGATATAAATAGATTCTATACCAAATTTGGCTTAGTACTTGCATATATCCGGGTTAGAATTTTATGAAGAAGTTTTTCAAACCTAACAAAAAAGTAATCTCAACAAAACAGTCATGAAAAAATCCTTCCTACTCGCTCGGCTAACTTTTTATTTCTCAAACCTTTGAGTACACCACTAATACATAATGCTATTGTAACATTCACGATAATCTGTCCAACAGTTCTGTGAAAACAGAAAGCAGCCCATATATATATTTTACCCAAGTGCTGACAAAGAAGTTGAATCATAAACAGCATAAATTAATGTCTGCAGCGGTGTCATTACAAACCGGGGATAATAAAGTTCAATAAGAATTGCAAAACTTGTATGCATTTGCGTGATGAATTAAACCTGAAATGCAGGTAGTAGTGAATTGAAAGTAAATTTTCCTATCAACCGACAATATTAAAATTTCTTTCTAGTGTGAAAAATGGTTGTTTATTGTCAATTAATAAATTATAGTGAAAATTATGCACATACAATTTCTATTGAATGCATCATGGTTTTTGTTATGATGCTATGAAAGTAAACCAGTAAACCATGCAAGAGTGAAAGCAATTTTGAATGAAAGGCGTGTATTATTGTCGAGTACCGATGATTAAAGTAAACCACATTGACTCCAATCCAATGTTCGGCTTATATCTTTACTGAATCCGGGGTTTAAATTCTACAAAATTAAAAATATACGGTATTTGATTCGTTTAAGACGATTTATAAATCAACACATCTGTCATTTTGAATACTACTTTAAAAAAAATTGATAAAACCTTGTCTCATCAAAAGTTTCAGCCTGCATTCGCAAAATTGAGATCATAAATACTCAGCTCATAGAAGAGATTAGATTCAGCTCACTTTAATTCTTGTTGATAAAAAGGGGCCGTGATAAACTCTTTTATTCTCAACGAAAGTGTAAAACTTATAAAATTATATTTTTTCTGAAGTAATCTACATTCTTACCGCTAGCTTATATATTCCACCACACAAGAAACCTATTTTTAAATGCATATTTTTCAACACTCGACCAAAACACGTAAATGCAACAACCCGAAGCTTGATATAGGAGAGCGTAAGCAGTCACGAGGCCTGCAAAAAGCAATTTTCCAAGAATTTTTCCTGAAAAGTAATTTTGATTGATATTAAAATGCACATTGTGGTAGCGTATTTATTTAATTTTTATACATTTTATTTGCAAAGATAATGATTTCCTAAAATGCTGTAGCCAATCTCCGAGATTTCGTCTAATTGGATCATCTCAATTGAAAAAATCAAAAATATTTCATCAACATATCGAGAGAAAAATAAGCAAAATATTCATTTTTAACAAAATGGTGGCATCTCAAAAAAACAAGAAATTTCGATTTTCGATAAAATTTAAAAAAATTGATAATATTTATTGGCGAGCGTTTGTTGACTACCTTAGTCATAGGCAAAGAGACAATTAAAAAGAGACAATTTGAAATTTACACTTACCTTCGAGCCGATGGCAGTTCGAGCTGTCACCATGACATCATTCCTCGCCTGCAGTAAATTCAACGAAACATGCAGTCAGCTGATATTGGAATACAAAAAGCGTGTTCCAATGCAATTGCTATGCTAATGATATAACACATGCACAGTAATCTTGCAATGCAACAAGGAAATGTCAAATTTGTCAGGTTTTTCAGACACAAAAAGCGGAAAAATAGTTCTTTTTCCTCAGTTAGTGGTGAATTTGAAAATTAAATCTTTTGAATTGAATATTTTTTGTTGATCTCGAAATATATCGTTGTAATTTCACAAATTTGCGTCAAATTGTCGTTATTGAAATTTGAATTTATAGCGGTATGAAATTTTCGCTATCGGAATTTCAAATTAATGTGCAGAAAGTCAGCGAAGTCTTTCGGAAGTATATTTAAATATTTCAACAAATCGTTTTCCTGTTCATAAACAGTTGAAAAAAACTTCAAAACAATCGGTAAAAAAAATTTATAAAACTTGCGTGAAAATTGGAGACTGGTCGATTTTGCTACTTCTGAAAAATCTTGCTCACCGACTCAAAAAATTTTTTTTCGAAAAGAACGTTAAAAGAGGTTAAAATTTCAAAAGAACTCTTCATCGCCCTAAGATATCTTTATAAATATGCGTGTAACTTTTTGTAAATTTTCTTTGCATGTAATTCAAAATTAATGTGTGTTTATACTTAAATATATACTTTAAAATAAACAATTAAAATAATATTTTTTTGACATCATAAATGTGCATAACCCCTTGAGTAAGCTGTTGGCTGCAAAAATTCAAACAAAACTAAATTTTCAGATTTTAAGGGTTTATTATACATTGATATGTTGTGGACATTTCAAGCCAATCTGCATGATTACCATATACATAGGTAAATGTGCAAAAAAAAATTGTATAGAAACGTTAAATATAATTTAGTCAGCTTCTGCCTCGTACGACGTATCCTCTGCCCCCGCTTGGAACTTTTCTTTTACTTGATGTCTTGCATTACGAGCATCTTCCGATGCATTTTTTGAAAAATAAGATCCTTAAATCCAAATATTTTGTCTAAAATGATATACCCTCAAAAATGCATCAAACTTATCTTACTTTGATGATATTTGCACTTATGGACCTTTTTCTCATGAACGGTTTTATAAAAAAAATGTTGATAAATCTTGTCTTTCTGTGTTTTTAAGCAAAGGACTAAAATTCTACTTTTTTGTGCAAATATTTAAAACTTCAAGTTAATTTCTTTTTGTGCTTAAAGCCACAATGGAAAAGAATATATTACAAACTCACTAAATAAAAAAACGAGAAAAAAATAATCAAATGGACCTGAGAAAAAGGCATATAAAAATTGATAGTCTCGCATGGGATTTGGAGCTTCCTAAGCTATCGAACTCTAAATCGAGACAGTAGCTAGTTATTAATTTGAAACTTTAACTGCGAGCCAGATAGAAATAATACGCATTTTAAATCAAACAGCTAACTGCTATCAAATCTATTTTTCTAACAAGCAGTTTTGCTAAATAGAGCAATCGAACTGCCCACGTTGGGCGCCAATTTCTAATTGATTTATAAGTTCTACTATACTATTAATATAAACAAGATATATAGCTGAAATATTATATAAGCTAAAGGTTATAATTGGAGTAGGATTCGGCATCGATTCAGTGATGCAACTAAGCTATTTATCTCTATAAGTATAATATAAATAAAAAAAGTCAATTGCCTGAAGTCTGAAGGATTTCTTGACGGCTCTAAATGCCAATATTCATGCTTAAATTATCATCATACAATAACGAGTACTATGAAATTATTTGATTAAAAACAAAATCAATGCTTCCGTATTTTCCTCTTCGACGCTACATCTGCTCACCTACACGTATAGTCAAAGGTTCACGTAATATTGGCATTCAATCTTATAAAACGCTCATCTAATGCAACCGACAGCCATTAACATCATCGTCATCTGTCCACATAAGCTGTTTCGAATCGCTTATGATCGAAAATATTTACTTTTGGTAAAATTTATTTTCGCTACTTCTTTGCATCCGAATTATGTAATCATATTTATCTACGAAATCAATAGCTATGTCTGCTCGTATGTACAATTTTCAAAGTATGTTCATAAATTTGCTAAAGAAATAGTCAAAACCGGTCAGCAACAGATACCACACAGCCGGAATGGCAATAAGAAAAGATTCGAGTATGTAGCTATAAATTATAGATAATACTATAGAAGATGCTGCGGGCTGCTGGTATTGCTAAGAAATCGAATATTAATTGAGCCGAGAAATGGTCATGGATGTCAATAGACATCTCCGGCTTAGAAGTGATGACAAATTCGAAACGTTGATATTCCAGTGAATTGGCTACAGATTCACTTTTGCATCTTTTTTGCTACTGGATATGCTGATTTCATTCTGTATACGATATTGTGCAGTTCGGTATATTGAACCATGTTATCTATAAAGTGTTGAACAATAAAATGAAGGGTGAGAGGTTAAAACAGCTCGTGAATTGGTTCATGCAATTTTTTAAAAAATGTTTCATAGCTTTTGGAATCGAGAGCAGTAGTTGATATTCAATTCATTTTCGTCATTTTTTCTTGCGAAAATAAACCAACTCTAGGATAAAAATTCGCAACGAAATCAGCTAAGCCAATTATCGATCTATCAAGCATGTTCTGCTTTAAAAAAAAAACAATAAGCATTACTCACAAAATAATGCTGGTTCGTGACGGAAGTCATGAATCTGGGTGAGCTTTTTTCTTGCTTATAATTCGAACTTTTTAATGTTTGAATGATGAGTTATTCTGAGATTATTTTTTTTTTAGATTTAGTGAAGTTACTTTGGTTTCGGTATGCACCATCGCCGGCAAAGTACTTTGTATGCATCAAAACAAAAAAAATATACGTTGAAAGTCGGATTTCATGTAATTGCAGTTGATTTGATAGTAAGGACGTTAATTGAAGAATTCATTTGAAAAGCTGAAAGCAATACAACCTTTGTAGAATCTAACTGCACATATTTGGTTGCACTTCAGTATATGATTTCCTTCCAAAGACCCGAACTTAGTCAATTCAAAATAAAAAAAAACTACAGAAGAACTAAACTAAAATCAACACATCTTTGAGGTTAACTTCACATTCAGCCATAAGCTCGATCTTTTTAAGTCTCACAACATTTCGCTAACCTAAAATCAAGTAAAAAAGAGCGTCAAAGAATATCCTTGCTTTTTTGCTCGTATTCACACTATTCACTCCTCATACCAAACTCTCCGATTCCATCTCTCCCGAGCAAACGAACAAAGATTCTATTTCAACGTTATCTTCAAACAAAAGAAAAGAACGAAAAACGAAGCAATGACAACAACGACGAAATGTGGCTACAAGTTTCATAGCCACCAGGCAACAACCATTCCATTACGATCGATGCTCGCCGAGACGAAAAGGAAGACAAAAACAATCTCCTTTCCCGAGTGATATCGAACCGGAAACTTTTCACAGCGAATCGAGATGCAATGAAAACCGAAATCGGATACAGTACGGACTAGCTAAGCTTAAGCTCGGAATCACATTCTATACTCAACATTCGTTAAGGAAAATTTCCAAAACTGCGACCAATGTTGTCGTAGCACATAAAACTGCAAATGTCACGTGAACGATGACAACGACGACACGGACGATGACAATGAAGTCATGCCTGAGGGTGGATTTGGCTTACATCGAGCTAAGATTTAATGTTGCCTACATGGGACCGAGCCCGGAGACAATTTAAATAACGAAACGAGTTTAGTATTTGTGTCTGATTATCTAGAGGGCTCAGATTAAATTTGCGTTGATAGAATATTGATTCGCTCGAGGGATGCCTGGACCGGAAGCAACATTAGACGGAATAAAGCAGAGATTGCAGAACCAGGCCTCTGGAAGTAATCCCAACTAATGTTTCTTGTCGCAAGAAATGAGCTGCTTAAAGAAGAGTTTATGGCTGATTACATCGCACAAAGCTTCCACCAACCATGTAACATCGGCCTAACTGCCGGAATCTTACCAGAAATGTTTATATGACACCACTCAATGACATCATATCTTCCCGAAAAGAGCATAATTAACCTCACTTAACCCGAACATCGAAACAACCTCCTGGCATAATTCAACGTGAAAATTCTGTCATTAACCTTAACTTCCCACGTGCCCTCGTCCGCGACATGACTTCTAATTACAAAAACTCGGTGACATCGACTGTCTACGTTGTCGCTGACATCCAGAGTAACGTAATCATTGCATACATACAGACGATGTCATTAAAAAGTCGACAGGTGGTTCGTGAATTTTCATAAAATTTCTTAACATGTAACTTTTCCATCTAGCCTATGGTGGCGTTCCCTGAGAGAGTCCACCGCCTTGTTTCCCTCCAGAAACCAAGGCTCTACGAAAGTCAGTTCTGAGAAAAGAGCATCACACGAAACGTACGATGATTGGAGTTGGCGTTGAAGTTGAGTGGAGTGGTAGCATGTTCAGTTTGTTTTGCGTACGTGAATTTTAAAAGAGAGTGCTATCAGCAGGGTAATTACACATTATTTGCGACTGAATAAACGGATTAAGAATCTCTTTTGAAAAGCCCGAGGTGAATTTGTGATGGAATTTTGTGTTCATGCTAATTATGACGAAGAAAAGCAAATGGACATGACGAAATTTTGAAAAATGTTTAAATAAAATTTAGAATGTATAAAAGTTGCATGCGTATAAGTACTTACTTAAACCTACACACACATTTTTTTAGGTTCTAACTAACATGGCTTCAAATTTTAATTACTTGATTTGTACGATGTGCACGGTGCATGTTTAAGACTGGTTGGATGATGAAAACAAAACAGTGAAATGATAATTATTCTTACTGACAATTGAAAAAAGTACTAGCGATAAAAGTACTAGCGATAACATTTTGAATATGAAATCTGTATGCATAAATCAAATATAATATTCGCAACAACTTTGTTGCTTTGAGCCCAGGAAAAACGAACTGCAGAGATGGATTTTAAAATACAGGCACTGAATTATTTGTCAATAACAATTACCAAGGGCATCTATCTGGTGCAATTCGTAGAGTTCCCGATATAGATGGTACCTAAGTTACACATTCAATAACATAACTTTTTATTTACTGCCAGAACTCTGAACAATCGTTTCCTCCAAATACTTATATGTCGGCATAACAATACTGCTTCAGACAGCACTATCGACGAATAACGTCTCATAGTCCCTAAACCACATAATAAATGTCACATGTTTTCTATCAGTGCACTAGGAGCGAGATTCTACACAGTGCATATTACAGTTTATACCGTTCCGAAAAAACAATTTGTAAATACTTTTAGCAAGCAGTGTGTTATCTAATATCTGAGATGTTTGAACAATTACTTTTACCATATTTAAGTGGTTGACAGCTACACAGTCTCGTCTTGCAGTTTGACGAAAAAATTTCTAAAACGGTAGCTAAAATAGAATTGGAATTATTTTTGCGGGATGATTAAAATTGAACGACTTTTTATTCACATTAAAAATTTTAATCAACATTGTAAATTCTATTTTGACAAAGTGGTTTCGAAAGTATGCACTGATTCTCTTCAGACACCAGCACACAGTGCATACTTGACTGGCGTGCCTTATCAAAATAGCCTTATCATACCTGCACGTACCCACAAAAATAGAGGACATAATCATAAGTCTATAATTGCTAAATACTAAGCTATACATAATAAAACATGCATAATCTAATAAAAGGTAAAAATTACAAGCATATTCCGGGCACAAAGAATTAAAGAAGCCACAAAAACTTCTGAATTAAAATTCATATTGCATGCATTAACCTAATCCAAAAGTAAAAAAAGGGAAAGTTCTTACTGTGCAGTCATTTTCCGGTTATAGATTCCGATAAGCAAAAAGTTCTCTATGAACCAGATGGAGCAATCATGCAGTGATTGAATACAATATTTTTAATGTTTTATACCATTTTCAAGTCAAATTTATCAATTTTTGGTACAAATTCATAGTATTTTTGAGTCTAATTCATATTTATTTAAACAAATTCATGGTTTTTTGTTTCCAATTTCCAAGGTTTCGAGTCAAATTAATAATATTTTTGTGTCAAATTCATAATTTTTTCGAGCTCTTTTCACTCACAATTCATAATTTTTGCTTCTCAAGCTCATAATTTATGCATTTGAATCTTATGATTGTATAAGTTCAAAAAATTCTGAATTTAATTTGAAAAAATTCTGAATTTGACTTGAACAAATTATGAATTTGGTACCAAAAAATTATTTGATTTAGCTGTAAAACTTATGAATTCGTATCGAACATTTACGAATTTGGTGTGAAAAAATATGAATTACGCACAAAAATACTATAAATTTTTACCAAAAATCTATGAAATTGGCCCGAAAATGGTATATATTCGATTTTAAGATGAGACCATATTGATTGTTGTATTCTAGGGTCCAAAGTCTTTCCAAGTTCTCTCATTCGCATCTAACAGATTTTTTACACTTTTCTTGGCAGCTTACCTTTTTTGCTACTAGTATTGGCTGTAATGATTAGAACATTTGGTTTTTCAATCGAAATTTTATTTCAAAATTAATATGAGTGAAGTTTGAGTGTATGAGTGAAGTTTGCCAAGATTCTTGTAACATACCTTCTATGAAATGTAAGATTTGCTAGCATTGAAAGATTAAATGCCCTTAATTTTCCTCTTCAAGTCACCAAAAAAACTACTGGTTATCCATCGTCGATGTTCTTTAATAATATCACTTCTTCCTCTCTTAATGAGATTTGTGATTTATTTGCAGATAGTTTTCAGACTGTTTTTAATGCATCAGGCCCACCAAACTCACACATTTCTTGCTCTAATTCCGCCCCAACAGCTTTGGTCAGCCACTTAGAAATTTCACGTGATGAAATACTTAAAGCTATTTCGGAAGGTCCTGGACCCGATCTAATTCCTCCAACTTTCTTGCGAAAATGTGTAGAGCAGCTTATAATTCCCTTGCAAATTTTTTTCAACAGAGCACTTTCATCTGGAGTTTTTCCATCCTGTTGGAAGCTTTCGTTTGTCACACCCATCTTCAAAAATGGTGATAGGCGCTGTATCGGAAATTATAAGGGCATTGCCATCTTATCTTCAATTCCGAAACTTTTTGGAAAGATTGTCTACGATAAAATTTCTCCACTTGCTGACACCCGTCTGAACGAGCAGCAACATGGTTTTAGAAAAGGTCGCTCAACTACCACGAATTTAACAGTCTTAATCTCAGATGTTCTGTGTAAAATGGAGAAAAAATACCAAATTGACGCAGTCTATACAGACTTCAGTAAAGCTTTTGACAGAGTTGACCACCCTATTAATTACAAAGCTTCTGAAATTTGGACTTGCCGGATCTTTGCATAGCTGGCTGACTTCTTACCTTCGCAATCGAACAAAATTCGTAAAATTTCAAGGAGTTTTATGGAACATATGTTACCCCCGGTGTACCACAAGGTAGCCATCTTGGCCCACTCCTTTTTAATATGTTTATTTCTGACCTATTTGACGTCTTAGCAAATATACCTCATCTACTTTACGCCGACGATCTCAAAGTATATCACATCATTAAGTTTAAATCCGATGCACTCTTTCTCCAATCTAAACTTAATTCACTTGATCATTGGTGCAATGAAAATAAGCTATCTCTCAACATTGCTAAGTGCCAGGTTATTAGCTTTTCGCGAAAATTCACGGTCTCACGTAACACGTATTTCCTTGGCAATAATTTGTTAACTCGAGTTGAAAACGTTGTTGACCTTGGTGTTCTCTTGGATGAGAAACTCCGCTTCACCCTGCACTATGATAATATACTTTCCAGTGCAAACAAACAACTAGGGTTCATCAAAAGACATTCCAACGAATTTCGTAACCTGTGGGTCATAAGATCCTTATACATCTCACTTGTACGCCCCATTCTCGAATATGCCTCTATCTGCTGGAATCCGGCTTTTGAAACCCACAGTAACAGACTCGAGTCCATAAAAAAACAGTTCTTACTTTTCGCATTGAGAGAACTATACAATCCTTACGATTTTAATACCCCTCCTCCTTATGAGTTTCGACTGGGTCATCTAAACTTATTGACACTTGCATCCAGAAGAAATATGATTTCGGCCTGCTTCACATTCGACGTCATTAGAGACGTTATCAAAGTTGAATTCCTGAATAGTAAAATGGTATTATATAATCCTGTAAGGAACACCAGGTCCTCTTGTTTACTTAAAGAATATCCACATTCTACTACTTACGCAGCTAATGAGCCGGTAAATAGATGCTGTAGAATATTTAACAGTATAAGTTTTCTGGATTCCCCAACGATCTCTAAATTCTCCTTCAAATCCTCCTTTTTCCAAGCCATCCATAACCCCTTATCTTAAGCTATATGTCAATGTTTTATTTGTTTGTTATTTATCAAATGTTATTGATTTATTTTGTTAATTATTTAGTTTATTTAATTTTTCGTTTACAAATATTTATTTCAAATATTTTCTTGTATTGTTTATACCTTGTTTGGTTAATAAATAAAATAAAAAATAAAATAAATCTATCTTGTGGACCGCCTTAGTTAAAATTTAGGGTAATGTCCTGTTGGTATTCTCTCAATATCCTGAAGATAATGTTCACACTTTCTTTTTGGATTGCTTCATCAGACTTTAAAAAAAAAATTGTTATGGCGTAATTCTTGACTATTAAATAAATCGCTCTCAACAATCTTAGTATTTCTGCCCTCTGTTTTCAGTTAATTTTGCGAATACCTTTTTATAGAAAAGTTATGTTATACAGTAACTAAAGCTTCTTTCGGAATCGTAAGTGATTTTTAGGGACTGCATCGTTAAAACAAGGATCTCGAGTGGCGAACTTTTTAGCAAACTACTCGAAAATCATTTCACCGCTGGAAATCGTTTCAGAAAAATAGAGAGTTGTCATTTCTTGCTTCACACTTTCTTTTGTTGACCTTTCTCCTGCAACGTCCCATCAGCATTATTCAAGACTATTCCATCGTCTTTTTTCCCCATTTTCTTAGCTCCTAAATGGCTAGTCTTTGGCGCTTTATTTTTTCTCTGAGTTGTTGATAATATTGCACTTTTTATAAACGCTTCTGTCATAAACTCTGGTTTTCATTTCATTCCGATGACTTTAAACTCCACAGAACAATCAAACATACAGACGGTTGTGTCCTTTCTTTAAGCTGGTTGAGTTGAATTTGCACTAGACGGTATTCATGTACTTTCTTATCTTTGTTTTCTTATTTATATTTGTGTTAAACACTTCACACACAGACGCACACATGTTTAGTAGAAAATTAAGCCCCTCTTCATGAATTTCGCGGCAAGGACTTCTAAAACTTATGTTTTTGGTTCTTTTTATATATTCAACAGGTCATTTTCTTGTTTTTACTAATTTTTTGCCTTAGCACATAGTATTCTCCTTTCCTTATTTGGTCAGCTTTAATCTCCCAGCTAAATTTTGGTTAATCAAGTTAAACTAAGTATCCTCAGAAAAGTTACTTCCATTCACTTACGCCATTTTCAAGATCATAAGGATACTGGTAGATTTGGGTGGACAAGAAAATATGTGTCTGTTATTGGAGATTAAGTTGAAGCCAAATATTTTGAACAATCCATTAAATGATCATGGCTGCTTGTTTGTATTTGAGTATGTGCCACAGTTGATTATTCTGCTTTCCGCTCTCAAACATAAAACTCAGATATATTTTGAATACATGCCTTGATTTCTATTTGAAACCTAGTACTTAATTATGCAACTAAATAATTGATAAATGCTTTCGTTTCAATTTAAGCTTCAACCATTTCAAATATGAAATAAGTTGAAACCCATTTGTTTGCTAGTCCTGAGTAGAAATTATTTAACACAACATTAAACACTCTGTAGTCCTGCGAAGTTTTGATACCCAAATATTCAAAGTGTTTCCAAAAAATATGTTGTTTTATAGGCTGTTATGTTACTACCTACCTTTAATTGAGATGCTTTGGAATCGCGGCCCACTAATTTCTAAATTTTGGAAGTCAAATTCACATGCCGTCTCCACATTTTTAAAGATTTAATATTTCCTGGTAAAAAAATGGATGGACTTATTATGATTGTAAGATCTATTTACACCAGATTTTCATCTGGCTGATTTTTTAGGTATGCATTCTGCAATCCGTTCCACCACAGCAATAAACTAAAATTCGGGAAAGTCCGCCTATTATATATAATATAATAATGCTACAATTGAGTCACAAATAGAATTCGAAGGAGCTAAAAACATATAATCTCATCTCTTAAAATGAATATGTGTATAATAGCAAGCGAAAGCGGATTCCTAAATAAAATTTCTTATTTATCATATTTTTTATCATAGATCAATAAGCAATTATTATTGCATCGAATACTTTAAACTATCTTTTTCAATTATCACAACAACAAAAAATTGTAGGAAATGTAATACTTCCAAAATATTCTCTTAAACCGCATTTACCCGTTTTGTTCGGCTTAGGTTCCGCTGATTAGAACATGTTTAGCCGTTGCAATTGCTTTTTGCGTCATAGCCCAGTAATTTCATACAAAATTTTCGTCCTGCCAAAAAAATCAAAGTGAAGGCTTTTCAATGGAATTATGTTTATTGTGAGATGTAAAACATAATGTGAGAAGTCCATTATGGATGACTTTATCATAGTTTATCAAGTTTGTTTATCACGACTATTTACACAAAAGCTTCATAAACGAAATTTTTCATGGGACTAATAGACGTTCCAGTATCCGCTCTTCTAAATCAAAGATGAAAACCATTTTAATCTGGCCAGGGTATCGGCAATTTCGTCTCTTATTCATAATGGGCAGCTATCTTATTTCATTACGTCATTTATCCGGAGCTACGTTTCTTTCAGAGCTATAGTTTATTTACTTACCCTACCAGCTCAAGACACCGTTTTTTTTTTCAAATTTCCCCGCGGAGCTAGGCTTCCAAGCTGCATTCGGAGTTTTTCGGGTCTATTTGAGCTCGATCACCAAACCAGAACTCGGAAAATTTTAAGGTGGGTTTTTATTTGCGCATCGGTGATTCAGTAAGTCCGAATATTACTTATATTTGTCCAAAAACTCTCAACTGCCCCACTTTCTTGACAAGATCCCAAAAAATAAATTTGCATCTATTGTGTAGTGGTCACGGAATAGAGACCGACAAATGATCAGTTCTATAAATTTGGTCCCATTTTCAAACATTTAAAACATAAAATGAATTTCATTATGTTGATCTCATATCACTTCTGAAACATACCAACATATTATAACAATCAATGTAATTGTATCCAAAAATGTACCCTTCGGCAGCAATCACAATTTGTATGAATTGTAGATTTAAATCAAACTTAAATTTAACTTCAAGCGAAGAAATCGTGAAATTTGCCTATTAGTTCTTTTATGACGAACAAAACTCATCATTTCCGTTACATGTAAACTTATGTCTTCTTTCAATGCAATCCCGATGGTCAATCGAAGCCACAAATAACATCAATTTCAACCAATTTGCACCTCAATTCATTCGATCGTGTACCTCCAGAGCCATCAATCGACCCAAAGCACCCAATGTGCCTTGTAAATTGTTCAATTATGAAACAAGTACATACAAACTTACCAAAGTACACCGGTCAACTTTCTCCACCTAAACAAATAAAGTTTGCCGCTGCTACCACGCCTGCCGCGCCAACCAATCAACCCATTCGCCGCCAAAGAAAGTTTTCTAACATCACGCATCGTTATGCAATCGAGAACGATGTTAGCTGTTGATAAACAAGTGCTCGATAATTGCAGGTATTCATAATAGAAATCAATCAGCGCCGGGTGTATTGGGTTGTTGGGAGCGATAAACGATACTTACCTGGTTGCATCGGGGCGGTGCACTGAGCGAACATTTGATTGTTATTTAATTCGTTACATCACGTAAGCTCGCGGGCGCATGAAATCAGTGTAGCATCTGTGCAGCTCCAGCTACTTTTGAATTGAATGAATGGCTATTATGTACCGATGGGATTAGTCGAAAGTTCATCAGGGTGGTATCGATTCGCCTGGCGTTCATTAAGGCAGCCGAAGGCTAAAGGTACACAATAGCCACTCATCACATCCACCCTTGACCGGCGGCCAACAACAAACGGATGATGCCTGCAACTTTTATGTGCGCAGGTTTTTGTATCAATCTTCCGGTTTCAGATCGATTCGCATCATCAGTGCCATCAATCACTTTATTTGTGTGCCGAGCTAGATGACCACAATGCTCAAGCCTCCCCCAAGTGGCAGGAGACGAGATCCCATTTGATTTGACTGGTTCGATTCGGCTCGGCTCGATTCGCCTGAATGCTATTTCGAATCCCGTCGAATGGAATGGACGCGACGTGATTTCATTTCAACTTTTGTATGAATTGCACAAAAGTTGAAGGAGAATGTGCTAATGATTCTCGTTTTTGAATGTATCGACAGGCAGAATAGGTCGTTTATCAAAAAAGTATGCTCGTTTGCAGATATTGTTATGGCGAAGTTTTTGGTGGCGATAGTGATTAGAGTGATGACGAATGAAATCTGAACTTTCGAGGAGAACGTATTTCGAAGGTATTGTTGAAAATCTGGTGCAATCAAAGGTAATGAAAAATATCGAACGCAATCCATCTTAAATATGGGGATTGGAAATTTCGATGATAGCTCCCGTAAGTAATCCCACACTTAAGCACTTTCGGAACTAGTTCGGACGGTTTTGATCAATAATGCAGGATCATAGGATTTCGCATAGCCAAATCAGTTTTGACTATAAGTTTACATCACACTTCATCAGGACGGACCTCACGAAAGTCTGTTAAAGTTCATAATGGCATTAACTAGAAATATGAGTACAGTAAGTTCTAAAATCGTGTGAATGGGAAAATCGCACATTTTGTTGATTTCAATTTAATATTAAAATTCCATTGAACAATCAGTCTGTGAACCGTCAGAGTGAAAAGGTTTCGCACTCGCACTGGCGTTTCTTGCACTAGGTTTATTCTTATTGAAGATGGTTTATTATTCATATTCCTGATTTTTTCAATTTTTAATTCCAGTTGGTTACAATTGCCTGAAATATGTTTCCATAAAAAACTATCTATATCAATACTTCAGCATCACTCAACTTTCATAAAATATTTAAATCACGTTCGTCAGACTGCAATTTTCTCACACTCTTAAACTCGAGACCAAAAATTTTCGTATTCATCATACATTCATCCATTAGGTTTCACAGTACATACGCCTGCACTCATTCCCGAAAATTGAACAGATACAAAAGATAAAAGATTCTCATATCGATTCATCATTGATTCAATATCGAGTTGAATCAGTCAACCAGAATCCGTCGTTCAGTCAGTCAAGTCTGTGTGAGTAGCTATCAATAGTTTGCCTACTTGGAAAAGATAAATTAGATTTTTGGCAATTTGTATTCCCAATAGCGATCGCCACAAAGAATTTTTGCATTATTCTTCGGTCGATGGCAAAGAATGAATCAAATCATGAATGGATAGGAGCGAAACAGTGAAGCATTCAAATACTGACAATGCTTTTCAATGCGTAAAATAAATGGAAAAACAAATGACACGGTGATTGTGGAGAGTTTGGGGTAATTTGTTAAAATGAAGATAAGCTGGCAAACGAATAGTGAAGACTGGATCTGGCATACGATGAAAAGCTTCGGGTCATGGGTTAGGAATTTTTCATCAAAAAGAAGCTATACATACCTACGAAAACGAGTAAATGTATGATAAGAATGGAAAAAGGTAAATGACTGCGAATGGCCTACAACAATGAGTGAGCGAGCATTGAACAATGATGTTGTCCTGATTAAGTATTCTGCACACTTTGCCATAACAGCTCGATTACTTTTTTCGATTATATATTGAGACTTGGCGATGTCT
This sequence comes from Nemotelus nigrinus, assembly GCA_947369275.1. Classification (NCBI taxonomy): domain Eukaryota; kingdom Metazoa; phylum Arthropoda; class Insecta; order Diptera; family Stratiomyidae; genus Nemotelus; species Nemotelus nigrinus. The sequence goes on from OX376373.1 coordinate 211,069,220, forward strand.
TGGCTTCACCTGAAGATGGTACTGAATCGCAATGTGGTGAATTTCAACAAATTTATTTTTAGCATATGTAAATTTTTCGAGAAGATCGTTTGACGATGTGGATTCGTTCCATTTGTTGTGTCTTAAGATATATATTCTAGGTACAAATACTGGAAATACTCGTGAATATTATTGAAAAAGCGGTAACGAAAAATAAGAAGAACAAAAATGGTGGAAACTGTGATAATGGTGTTGAGTGACAGAGAAAAGATAGATAGTTTTGGATAAGTTTTGAGATACAGGTGACTTAGGCACCTTCTTGTTTTAAAACATATTACAGCTGAGTTTCGTTTTCATGTTTTCACATAATATACAATATTAAAACAAAATATATTTCCAATAACCTTCCGAATTTTCCTGGAATGCAAAATTTTATTGACATTGGCTCAAAAGGAAATTTTGTCAAAAAGCCGAAACTAACATCTTTCGAGCGAACATGCGTGCATGATCATCGACCTTATGATTTTAAATTTATATATATATATATATATATGTATATATATATATATATATATATATATATATATACATATATATATATATATATATATATATATATATATATATATATATATATATATATATATATATATATATATATATATATATATATATATTCACCAAACAAGGTACAAAATCACATATAATATTTCAAATAAAAAAGAAAAAAAAATAGAAAAGTAGAGTGAAGTAAGAAGTAAAAACAAACAAGTTAAATAAGTAACAAATAAACTAATATATCAAAATCAATAAACAAAACATTGATTTAAAGTTTGTAGCTTCAGGTTAGGGAGTAGACTGCGTCAATTTGGTATCCTTTTTCCATTTTGCATAAAATGTCAGAGATTAGGATTGTCAAATTTGTGGTAGTTGAGCGAACTTTTCTAAAGCCATGTTGTTGTCCGTTCAGACGGGAATTAACAAGCGGAGAAAGCTTATCGTATACCAACTTTTCGGAATCGAAGACAAAATGGCAATGCCCCTACAATTTCCGAAACAACGTCGATCACCATTCTTGAATATGGGTGTGACATACGAAACCTTCCAACAGGATGGGAAGATTCCCGACGAAAGTGATATATCAAAGAAAATATGCAAGGGAGTTATAAGCTTCTCTACACACTTGCACAAGAAGATCGGAGGAAGAAGATCAAGCCCAGAACCTTTGTTGCAGTCGAGATCCAAAATATCTTTACGTATTTATTGTAATTTCTAAATGGTTGATAAAAGCTGTTGGAGCTGAATCAGAGGAAGAAAGGTGTGAGTTTGATGGGTCTGGTGCATAATTTTTTTTTGGAAACTGTCAGCAAATAGTTCCCATATCTCTTTAGGAGAAGAAGACGTTATATTATTAAGAAACATCGACGATGGATAACCAGTAGTTTTTTGCTTCACATTAACAAAATCTAAGAATTTTTTCGGGTCGCGGACTATATTTTCGCCGGTTGTCTTAATGTAAGTGCCATAAGCCTCAAGAGACTTTGCTAGAAATTGCTTAGCAACTTCATTGTACTCTTCCTGATTAGCAGGACAAATAGCAGTATTTTCTCTAATCCGCTTACAAAGTTTGTTCCTACGATTTTGCATATGCCTAAGGTCACTACCAAGCCATGGCTCAGCCAATTTTTTCTTTCAACGGCGTCAAATATTTTATTGTCAAAAGCGAGAATGGCTGTCTCGAGATCCTGAGTTGAAAGAGTATTCGTCCAATCAGGAGTATCAAGAACATGTTTAATGCTTTCATTTCACAATCAGAGTTACGGAAGTCAAATACAATTTATTTATTGTAAGTTTTTAAGTAGGTGTAATCAGGAGTAGAAAGTTCGACTGACAGTGCTGTATGGTGTAAACTGTTGCAAACAAGATGCTCATCATCACTAGTTAGACTAACCACTACTTCGTCAGAAGCATTTGCGAAAACAATATCTAACCAATTACCATTTTGGTTAATAGTTTGGGAAACCTGCTGCAAATAATTACCATAAAAGGAAATAAGGACTTAGGAAAGCCCACTTACATTCCTTTATAATTTACCTTCAACATTCAAATTCAGAATGTGGCGGTAAAGTCTGCACACACTTATTTAAAGTATGAACCTAGCGTTTACATGCAATGATCAGATGACAAGGAACTGAAATTTCTGGTGATATTCCGAACCAAGTCTAGATGATTTTACTGCAGGATTTAGAAGCCGGGCTAGGTGAATTAAAGACAATTAGCTTCTGGTGTGACTATACACAGGAAAACCTAACCATAACACGTCTCCTCAACAAAAATATTGCAATTGTTGACTGTTGATCGGTATGTTCCGATTGCCGTCGCCTGCTTAAAAAATTTCATCATTTATTTTTTCACTCCTGTACCAAACATTCAAAAATGTTTTTGATCCTCCTTTCTTAACATTTTTGCTATTGAATTGTGAAGAGAATCACACCTAAGAGCTTAGAAAGACAAAATAATTTACTAAAGATCGTTTATAAATTAGTAATTTAAAAGTTGCTTACACACAGCCCTTATGTAATTGATGAATATTGTCACTGACTGTCTGTCACTCAAAGCAAATAGTTTTTGCAAAATGGAGGAGTTGAAAGTGTTTTGAGTCTATGTTGCTCTTTTTATGTTCTGATAAATGAAGTTGGTAACAATAAATATCTTCAAATATTTTGAATTTAAATTTGACATCTCAAAAAAGTTGTCTTCTTCTTATTTTTCAATGCGAAAAGCTACCTTTTTCAAGGGGACTATGTATTACATCGGGCAACCATCATTCAAGAATAAATGACCAAAGTTTGATTGGTTGGAAAACTTTTATTTATTAAAACGTCAATATAAAAGGTCCGGTAACACTTCTTCTATCTTCACTCTACAAATTGGAATTTTTCAGTTCGCAGGCTCAACTGTGTGTAATTATCAAAATTCCACAATGTATTCGTCTGAAAATCAGACTTAGTTAATTGTTTAAATTAGCTTGTGGACGAACATATTATAAATCTGTCTAAAAGCAATTATAAAAGTTGATGCAAGTCCGGTGCTATTAAGAGAAACTAGGTATAGAAAACAGTGTACATCTCTTATTACCTAAAGTATTTTCTTCTTATCTACTCCATATCTTAAGTTTTAGCTCTAATATTTTGCTTAGTTTTTACAAAAGACCCTCAGATTGGCTCAAATTAATCCAAGCTTTATCAACAATAAGTTTTTCCAATAATTAGCTCACAAATTATTTCTTAGATGCTGTACTAAGGGTGCAAATCTGCGCAATCATCAATATTTTTAGTTTAGGATCAAAAACAATAATCAGTTGTACCTTGACCCTATTTAGGTATCCATTTTTATCCATATGCAATCCAATTTTGGTGTGTAGCTCTGATTCTTTAAGCTTGCTAGGATTCTAACCAGTGAACGCACATGCTTACAAACAACCTTTAAGATCACAAAAACCACCAAAGTGGATAATTAATCTGAAGCATTCCTACAAGCGTTTCCAACTATTACTCCAACACAGTTTACTGATATCATCTCGAAAATCTCCTTCACCTCATTAATACAACACCATAGCTTCGCCAGCACGAGTATGTACAAACAAACCCATGCATATTTCATATCCAGATTTAATCTCCAGAATATGCTACCATGTTTCAAAAGTATTTCCTGAATAATTCCTTTCTCCTTCCATTTTCAATGATTTTCAAGTAAACACTTCATATCCACGACTATCTGTAGTATCTGAAACACGACTACAAAGGCGAGAAACGTTTCTCAGGCACTCTTGACCTCTTTTGCAGCAGCTTCCTGAGTACTCAGTGTAGTCGTCAACAGATGTTCTACTTGATCCTTTTATTTTTCAGGTCCATTCCAAGACTCCCAGCATCTGAACATGTTCCTTATCCAAAAGGGGTCATCAATCGCTGCTGGTGGTCGGACAGCAAAACTTTGCAGTTCTGAAAAAACAAAGTTTTTATTGCATTCGTTAAAAGTTGGCGCTTAAGTTTCGTATCGCTAACGATAACAAGAAAAAGAAGAAAGATATGAACTTATCACCTTCTTCGGCTGCCAGTTTTTCACTAACTGTGTGATGTGATGTATTTTCGTATGTCGTCTGTATGCCTTTTTTCAGAGAGTCAGTGCATTTTCCGAACAGACAATTTTTTATCTGTTCTTAATTTTACCCGTTGACATTTTGAAATGCACATCACCGCAGAGTGTATGGTGGACGGTTAGCCGACAAAGGGCTTTCATCGCGTCATCGATATGATGCTAAGATCGTTGGTAGACTAATGGATACGATTGCAACGACGGTGACACCGACAAAATGCTCCAGCGAATTAAACTGAAATGCTTCGTGTGAATGCTGCTGGCAGATTTAAGTTGATATTTAAAAGCCAGTATGTCAGAGGTTGTTGCCATTTATCACGAAATCGCAGTGATGCCACACGGACGACGACGACGCCAGCAATTATACTGGAAACTGAACAGTCAAAGAGCCAGCAAGACAAGCCATAAATTTTGCGATTTAATTGCAGACAATAAACGTAATGTAAGGAGAGAATTATAGTCGTTATGATGAGTGTTTATCATGAGAGGTCGTGCTGAATGGTTTTTTTTGGTTGACTTGAATAATTGCGTGTTTATGCAATGTTCTTGATTCTTCTGGTAGAAGAAAGTGATTAAGAATGGACGAATTAATTTTTACATTTCGCGAAAATTGCTTGATACTATAACTGACGGATATGCATAGGTTAAGGTCAAGTTTAAATGTTAATTTATGAGTGCACAGTAAAAATTGAAAGGGTTATTGCGGAAATTAAAGTTGTGAAAATGTTTGCCATTTCAGCGACTTGCAGATCCGTACATTAATGAGTTTACAGCTTTACTATGATGGTTCAAACAAACACCACTTGCAATTTGAACAGAAACTCAAAACGTCATAAACTTGTGCCTTAATCAATATGGTCCCATTTAAAACTAATGTCACTGCCATTAACACTTTCAACTTACCAATTTCTTCCTCTACCTTTTGTTCTACTAACAGTTAATTTTACGAAGAAAATTTTCCTGACCCAGATATCACTTTTTTTTTTTGTTCGAAAGCTGTCATGACTTAACTTTGTTTTTCTTCTTCTTTCCGATTATGTTCCATTGGCTGTATAATATTCTCTTAAACTGTCGTATGTCGTCGATAGCGAGAATAAGGAGAGAATTAATTTTCTTGTACGTCCGTTCGAGAGCAGTGAAATCTTTTTTATGAAACCTCCTTGAAAAAGGAAGAATGCCCAGCAAAAAACGAATATCGTATTAGATAAAGCTCTGTAATGGTATTTTAATTACATCGTAGGCGAAAGGCTTTAGAAACTCAACACGAAAACGAAATTTCGATCGTTACAGATTTTCCTTGAGTGAAATCCATAAAGCTTTACATAATAAGTAATTTTCACGGTTAGGGATGGTGCCGCTTGTTAAAGAGGCCGTAGAATTTATTGGTGGATATTTTGCTGCAGAATGGTTTTTGGTGTATAGAATCACTTGCTGGGAGAAAAATCGATTGTTTTGATGAATTTTGTTCTTTCAAAGTAAACAAAAATATTTGTTTTCAATAATTATTTTTCTATGAAAATAATTTTCTTTCCAAAAATTTCGACGTGAACCTATAAGTACTCGAATCTACGAATAATGTTACCAAGTCGTAGTTGAAGTCATGTTTGCTTAAGCAAAAAATTTTCCAGGAACCTTTCAGGCGTGCACTTGTTTGCTTATCAAAGAAAATCTCAAATAAAAAGTTATTGGCACAAGTAACAAAAAAAAAATAGTCATATCGTTGTCGTCAGCATGAAAAGTTTAAGAAATCTATAAGAGAAAGTACGTTAGCTTAGCTATCGACTTGCCCGAGAAAATTGACGCACCGGAAAAACAAAGGCAAAAGAACAAAAGCCGTCGAACGTTGCAGATTACAGACACTGATTTTCAAACTCTCGAACAGCATCCTTTCAAACAAAACTACGACTACTTGAATTCGTCGATCCTTGTGCCTGTCAGGATACTGGAGCTTACGATGCGATAACGTTCACTGGAAAAGCATCTTGAGAATTTTTCAAGCAGGATAAATTTTCACGATCTTGGAATTGTTTTTCTTGCAGTGGCTTGAGATGAGCTGGCTGTGATGGTACCTACAGAGAAGTAAGGTTGTAGAGGGGTTTGGTTTGAAAATGTATTGCTCTTTGAAGAACTTCGACTGCATGTGGTAATGAAACAAAATAATGAAAATAGTGGAAGCAGGGAGGAAGTTTTTTGTTTATTTTGTGACGCTCTAGTTACTTACCGTACTTGGATGAATTTTGATGAAAAAAGCTGAGAAAACCCCAGCTATTATACGAACTGGGTAATGGAGTTAGCTTGTTTATTTATTTATATCCTATAGTTCAATTTTATAGACGATAATCCAGTTAAAAAAATTGAGAGCTTACTTACTTACTTATTCGATCTTTAAAAGTACAGGAAATCATATTGAAATAAAAATAAGGTTTCACAAGAAAAAATGCAACATACTAGTAGTAAGAAAAAAAACTTTAGTACATTAGTTAATTTTTGATTTAGCTTACGTATGTACTTATATGCAATGCAAACAAATGAAATATATGTAGATGCGGAGAATTGGATGAGCTAGCAAATTTTCAAAAGAATTCCCAAAACACTTTTCGTGCAGATTATCTAAACAAATGAGAATTCTTTAAATAGTTGCTTTTTTTCTGGGTTACGCTGCTTCGAAAATTTTTGATGACGTTCGAAAATTCATTATTTTCACATTGACCTACGCATTAACCTTTTATTCACATTGTTTTCGCATTGACCTACGCACTAATACTCTTGAAAAATATCATTCGCCCATAAAATCATAAAAATATAATTATTTACTGAATCACGAACTTGAAACATCATACCAGTTTTGCGTTTATTTTTTCTCGAAAGTTTAATAACATTTTAGCGGATGCTTATTTAAATTAAATGAAAACAAATAAACAATCAACAATATCTAAATCTTATCGTTTGCTTTCTAGGTGAGGCTCAGTTTTCAAGCTCTAAGAGATGGTATGCAAACGTTGCTTTAAAATCGTTCTATGCATAGTAAGTGGAACAATACTGTATGTAATTTCCATCAAACATGGCTAGGTGCTCTAGAGTAGATGTAGCAATTATGATAAAGCGATATATGAAACCGTTAAATTTATTCATGGAAATGATTTTGTTCATGGATCATATGCGATAATCTTTATGCATACGAAAATTAACATAAACTCGTGTCTTAATAAATCGTTGAGTTTGTTGTTTGGTCAAAACGCTATTAATTTTTTATTAGTGCAAAATTTTCATATCTATTATTTTAATATGTATAATACCGTCTTTTTGATATGTAGTTCTTTTTCGTAAATTATAAGCTAGTGTCTGTTTATTTTACCAAGTTTCGATTTTAAGATGAATGAGTTGGATAGATAGTATGCATACTAGATTTGGATGATAATTTTGCAATAAACTAATGTTCTGAAGAAAAAAATGTATCTCACTCTGGTGTTTTGTGTTGTTTAGAAATTTTTTATTTCTTATCTTGTTGACAAGTTTGTATGCATCGACTATCCGCTTCAAAGATACAATCTCTTTTTGGATGTTTTATTTGAATCGTAAATACAAGTATGCATTGACGGAAAAACGATTAGCTCTTGTCAAAAATATTAGCCCTTGCTAGCTTTTGTAGAATAAGCAATGCTGAAAACCTTGTAAAGCTGTAATTTGATTCAAAAATAAATTTGATTCACGTGAAAAATCCATAGAATTCTTCCCTGGAAATTTACCATGATACGTCCCATAGTGAAATACAAGGAATCGCAATCCAATCGAAAATTTTCACTACTAAAAAAGTAGCTAAGTAATGCATGTGGAATTTTTCTTTGCTAATTATGAGCTTTTTATTGGTTTCAATCATCACAAAACCCATCTGTTCTTATTGTTCTCTTCAAAAAATCTTGTTGCTTCCTTGATTAAATATATTGGGGTGATGCTACTACTTTTCACACTCAAAAGATTTTCGAGCTTTATGCTGATACATTTTTCTGATTATTTCTTAGCCAACATTTAAAAAACCAAATATTAAGTAGATATAGCTTGGAAAGAAAGCCTGGTTTTTACATTGTAGTCTTCATTATATGCCGCCATTTGATATCTTGCTAGGTGGGGTAAATTTTCAAATATATTTATAAATATTTTGCAGCCCACACTGGGCGCGTGATGTTTTTTAAGCAAATATTTACATATGCGTCACCTTTCGGTAATTGATGAATATATTTTTTATTTTACTTGGATTTAATTGACATCACATCAAATATATACATATAGTTTTGATATCATTGAGTAGTGAAAGAGGAATTCAGCGAGAAGTCAATTTATATTGGTCAGCTTTATTTCATTTGTTTATTTGCTTGCTTTTTTAATACTTTAATGAATGATGAAGATTTCGTTCATTCAATAAGTAGTACTCTATTAAATGTTTATTTTGCTCGAAATAAAATGGATGCTAGTGGATAAAGCAATTGTTAAAAAAATATGGCGAATTATATTTTAAAGCCTTCAAATGATTTTCTTTCCGACCGCGCAACAAGATCTATTCTGTTTATTTGGATTTATTCTCAAGCCTCATTTCCAAAACTATTGTAAAACTATAAATAAAACGAAGTAATCCTGTGAGTACCGAAATATAGAACGTAGGTTGAAGTGCGGTGACAACGCCACCAAAATTGAGACTATATCGTCAGTCAGATCTCTAGCCTTCGGTAGCTTAGAGATAAAAAATATTGGATAGAACAGGGCTTATTTTTGAGCCTTGAGGTACAACTGGTGCGATTGAGTAGAAGTGGCGGTTTGCATATTTAACTGAGAAGAAAGTTTTCTTGTCATATAAAAAAAAAATGGGAATAAATTGAATAAATCGACTCAACTGACCAAAGAACCGCATTGGTTCTCTTCATCAATATGAAGATGAACCCTTTAGCCCACACTGAGAAAAATCTTTAGCATTGGCAGCAACTCTGATCGTATTTTAATTTGTAAGCTAAACCACCCTTCGTGTTGGAGCGTGTGCGTTTGTCCATTATATTTCAGCAAAGTTTCTCTCGTTTTTGTCTTAACGAGAGGTCTGATTAGATCTTGCTGGTTCATATATTGGCCTATTTACTTTCGTTTTCATATTGATAAAACTCCCGTAACTAACAAAAGGCTGGTTCCGTTCATATATTTCTGTTCAGGAGAGCAAGGGTTTCAACAAAAACCCCTCAAATGCCTACTTAACTTGGTTTCTGATGTTTCTTTTGACCATAGACTTTTTCTTTCAAATTTCAGGGGCTATGGCATACGTGGATCCCTTTTTAGTTCCATGTTTCTGGTCGCACATGGGTATTCTTCCACCAATTCTTCATTGTGTCGTTCTTCTGGATATCCGCAGAGTACATTTCTCGGACCTCATTTTTACTCAAAGCGAGTCTATTAATTTCAAATATATTACCTTAAGCAATTGGTATTTGACATAATAGAATGAGACTTAATAGGCTTAATTTCATGTAAGTGTTAGCTTTATCATGGTTTTTCAGTCATGAGACTTTTCTGAGTAAAAGATAATAAAATAAAGTACATATTTGTGCAATATTGCATGAAAAATGTACAGAGGCAAGATAACGGTTAATTTAGCAATTCACAGCGATGTGGAAAATTAGACGAAAATTGGATGTACCATTGAACATGCCGATGCCGAAAATCCCGTCTTTAGAATATGGGAAGCAATAGCATATAACCAAAATAAAGAATTTACGGAATCTGGAGAAGAAGATCCAAATAGTCTTTAACAATAAGGAATCGAATAAGTAAAAGAAGAAAGTCGAAGTTTTTCTAAAGAGAGAACTAGAGATTAAACTACAATTTTGAGAGCTACAGGCAAAGAACGAAAAGAGCATCATTTATACACTTAAATACTTTTAAACTAAACTGTAAACGGATCAATCAGTTGGATAAATCAGTTATTTAAGTATTTTCCTAAAAGCAACCAGGAGCGAAATGAAGAACTTCAGTTTGTTAAGTTTTGTTTTTGGCGATATGAGAGCATAAAAAACGTTTCAAGAAGAGAACAAAATTTCACATCTTTTGAATCTTGTCCTTCACTATTTACTCATCTTTAATTCATCGTTAAAACAAGATAATAAAACTCTTTGAAAGCTCTAAGAGGGAGTTGCAAACACTTGAAGCCTCAAGCATCATATTTCACTTTAACTAGAGCGTAAAATCAATACGATGGATGTCATTACAAAATGAAACTTGTTTAACTTTTAACAAGAGCAAACCACCGTCAGAATTTTTTCTGTCAGGAAATTTTCTCGTCTATAAATAAAACACTATCGACGTACTACAATGTTACCAAGAACCTACTGGCTTTGCAGATTGAGTTTTCCTTGAACGGCGATTGCTCATCGTTTCCATAATGGATCCTTCGACTGCAGCACAGAAAACTCTATGATGCATTAGTCGAATGAAAGTTCTACTTTGTAAACGTTTGGGGCAAAAGTGTACAACAGAAGAATTCGCAGTCAATTGTTCAATGTTGCCAAGGCTAAGAAAATGTTCTCTTATAGTTACTTCAAATAGGAAGACTTGGGAATTTGGAGAACGGTAATGACACATGCTTGGTTTAGTTTTTTTTTTATTATTATTTTTCGAAGACTGTAGCTGGAAAATTTTCGTTGTCCTGGATTTAAGTAACGGATAATATTCTCGAAAAAGGAAGAATAATTATCCTGGACGGAGTGCATTTTCTCGTTTAGTCACCAGCTTTGAATATTCTCAACTAAACAAAGTTCACCATAACATCGGACAAAGATCAATTACAGATATACGGAAATATCTCATAGCGCAGCCTCATATAAACGAAAAATATGCAGGAACACAAATATGCATGCATACATAGATGCATCTCATTTCACTTTCATATCATTTCGGAACACAAAAGTCACATATCAATTTTGTTCTTCCACTCTTGATTTCGAGCAAACTGAACAAACGCCGCATAAATATTGCAAACTAAATGCGGAATTCACAGCAGTAGCGTATTGTTAATTACCGTTTTTTCTCATCCATATTTCAAAAGATCTGCTCACACTCGTCACTCATCCTCGCCATTATACATTACGGAATGGATCGTTTCTATCTTTTCGGATATGCGAAGACAACTTTATCTCTACCGAGAGAATTTTCGAAAAAAAATTTAATTTTATTCAATCATTCACCTCTTTGCTTCTGGCGTTAACGTTTGCAATGTGACCGTTTCATACAAAAAAACGTTCATCAGATATTATGACACTGCATTGCAGCATCATGTCTATTCAGATGATTTTCACGCGTGTCTATGTCAATTAATTTGGCATTTTTAATGAGAGCTTGACGCGAAATTTTAGAAGAATGAATGGAAGTTTATGTCAAAAATGATTACCAGGTTGAAATTAAAAATGAACTCTGGCTGGGAACGTGATAATTAGGAAATTAATTGTTTGTGGTGCAGTTTACGAGTTGGTTGTGATGATAAAATTATTTCCGCTATGAGGTGATAACTGTCAGTACCTATTGTCTGAAATGCAGATAATAAACTTGAATCCGAGCCCAATTTTGATTTAAGTGTATCGTTTAGAGACAGGGGGCTATGTATTCTTGTTTTCCACTATTTTTGTGTATCGTTCGTACATTAATAATGTACGACTTTTAAATAATTCTATTGTTATATTTCCTCCTATACAAAATGTCCTTTCCTGTAAAAATTATCCTAGCAAAAATTTAACTGAAACGACAGTCATGACTGTTATCTTATAGCTTCTACGCTTTCATAAAAACAATACATCGAGTCAATCTACCGATATATGATATCTGTATAATTTTTATTCCCCACGGCCATCCGAATAAACCCCTCGCGACGCGCACGAGCAAAATAATGATTCTATCAAACTATGTACCTATGGCAAAGATATTGCTGGGTCCGATGTCACGTCCGCTCACTTCGTCCGAATGAAAATGCTGTGAGAACATTCGAAACAGGAAAGATAAAAAGTTTCCTGTCAAGTTCGGAGCGTCCTGGCCGGTCCTGGTACTGCGACCGCAGTGGAAAGTCCTTGCAAAGTTTATAGCGCGTCCACGATAATCTGGCTACGTGTACAATCCCACGAGATGACCAATTCCAGGTCAGAATTATATGTGCTTATTGGTAATGTGCTTTTGCATTGCCGAAAATATAAAAAGAGAGAAATGTATAGATACCTAAAAACAAAAGACAAACTGACCACCCTCGAGGCTGTTTCATTTCATTATTTATTCTGGCAGTGCCTCAAGTAGTCAGGATCCTTTGCTAGCATCATAATAACGTTATGGCAAATTCGTGGCTTTTGTACTTGTCCATGAGGTCTCCGTGCTCTTCGGGCAAGTCTGGGAAGTTTGTCAGTGTATTTACACCGAGTACTTGTTTATGGGACTAAGAAAGTTTTGTGAGGAAATAAAAGAAGGCTTTGAAATATGATGATAAGCGAATATTAAATGGAATAAAGTCTCCGAGAGAGCTTCCTAAAATAAAGTCTCCGAAAGTATGTAAAGCTAATGAATCTGTACTTGATGTGTTGTATGTATTAAAAATGTAATACAAGAGACTTAGAACTTAACGGAAAGAAAGTCCGATAGGAAACATAGTTTTATGTTCGTTATTAATTATTCCTAAATTGTATTCACACGAAAAATTTTCCGAAAACTTTTTTCATAGCATCTAATTTTCAGCTTATGACTTTGATGGCACAATCGTGATCCTCAATTTTTGAGTAATACCGTGAGACTTCTTTGGAGATGCTGATAATTGAACATATCTTATGCTGTTTGCTATTGTTCGATTAGATTCCAGTCGATGAATAAATTTATTCGAAAAGTAATCCGAAAAAAATCAAAATTCTTATTTAATATCAAAGACATACTACTACTACTCGGCGAACCTTCAAAAACACAAATGTATTTTAGGTTTTTGGATGCATAAAATAATTCCCTGACAGCTCGCTTTGTCTTAACAATGCTTTCTGCTATGTTTTCCATCCATAGAAGCTTGAAGTTCAATATCATCTCCTGATATTTCATTAAATTTTTGAAGTTGATATTTGCCATGGTTACCGAGAGTTTGGAGGTTCTTTCAATTTGGCAAATATTTCTCGAATCTTCTTGAAGAAAATCGCTTGGCGGACGTATGTAAGACTTGTGCCAGTGACTAAATGAATGCTTCTTGGATTAGAGGTGTTAGTCCAAGCAGACTTATAGGCAAGGTTTGAGTCCAAATGACATATTTATTACATATTGTCACCTTTCTTAAAAAAAACGGTTGACCTAAATGCACTGCTATATGGTTGCCCCTTAAGCCCAAAACTCAACTGGATTCAATGTGGAATGTTGACTCAAATTGTTTTGGCTTGGACCATGGCAATGTAGTGAGGAGCTCCAAAACGAACAATCTAGGGGATAAGTAGAGCAGATGCAAAGTCATTAATAGTAATTCTGACCAAAGAAATCGACTCAGTCCATCGAGTGCAACGGCCTGTGATGGCCAGCTTATCGGTTGGATATCTTGACCGTTGTCTGGCAACAGGCTAGTTTGGTAATGTCTATAGCACTTGGGAGAACCCTTTCAAAAGTTCAAGGTCATAAGCGCTATACTTCTATGGTGCGTTGTTCGTTTAATGGAGTAAAAATCAAGAGGCTGCCAAAAGCCTCTCAACTCCTACAAGAATATAGCCGCAATTATGGCGTTGGAAACTTCTTCCGATTGTCCAGTCTCGGGGTTTAACTCTGGAAGAGACAATAAAGTAGCTTGTGGCTTCTATGGTAAGCTCGATTGTTTTAGCGCCATTTTTTTTAGTTGCAAAGATAAGATATACGTACGTGTCTTTTTGCATCTATGTCAGGAAGAAATTCCGCTAGAAACTGACCATCCCCAAAAGACACCTTAGGTATATTGCAGTTTCGGGGAGTTGGGTTTTCAAAATGATTTTTTTGTAATCTTCGTGCAGCATTGCAGAGTTCGAAAGTCCCTCGAGTGAGCTCAATTAGTCCAAAAAAAGTGCAAAAGGTGGTATGTCAGTAGTATATCGTTTAGGGCGACAGGGGATTGACTTGTTCGCTTATGGAAAAGCCAGATCTAGCGTAGAGAAAATAATTTTGGCAAGTACTCCATGACAAAAGTTTTGTATAATGAAAACGAGCTATTCATTTGGGCTCATTATAGCGTCCAAGTGTCTATAAATAAAACTATAGTACATTCTGTTTCGTGCGAACACAAGGCTGTTTCCTGCGATTTGATTACTTCTTCTGTGATGACAATTTGTTTTCTGCAACAGTGCCAGTTGATCGTTGCCTGTTTTGTGGTTACTGCTGATGCGGTGCAGTTGATGGCACTGCCGTGTAATATTACTGGTAAGACTGTTGCATTTACATGAATTCAAAAGACTGATACTGAAGAATAAGGCGAATTACCCTTGAAATATCGTCAAAAAATTTAAATTTGTCCCGTTTCTATTGGAAAAATTGGTCGTTAAGCTAAAATATTTATTTATTTATTTCTTCATGTCCAAATCAACAGAACAAATCCAATTATAGATTAGACATTACAAAAAAAAACATATATATATATATATATATATATATATATATATATATATATATATATATATATATATACGTATATATATATATATATATATATATATATATATATATATATATATATTTATATATATATATATATATATATATATATATATATATATATATATATATATATATATATATATATATATATATATATATATAAAGAAAAAAGGCACAATAACATTAGAGTTAAAAAGAGCAAAATTATATGAAAAAAATTAAAATTAAAATTAAATGAAATTCAGAAAGGAAAAGTAATCAAAAGCCAAATCGATCGAAAAAAAAAGATACAACAAAAGACTAAATTATGACATATTTCATGTACCTGACAGAACGTTATTTTTTAAAACATTTTTAAACACAGCTAACGATCGAAGCAGATGACCAAGGTTAAGGTTATTATGCTGACGAGGCAAACGCAAAAGGGGAGAAAAGAAATTGGTGTCGGTACGGGCAAATGTAACATTAAATTTGAAAAATGTTCAATTAGAACGGCCCGAATCTCTAACAGAAAGGTGAATGCTGGGGTCCACAAATATACAGCCGTTAAAAAGTTTAAAGAGGAACCACTCGTCGAGAAACACTCTACGTGACTCAAGGGAAGGAATTTGAAGGATGGAGAGGCGCATACTGTAATCGCAATACGGAAAACTGAACTTATAGAACAATGAGCGGGTGAATCTGCGTTGCACGGATTCAACCGCAGCAATCAAGTACGCGTAATGTGGACACCAAATTTGGCAACAGTATTCAAGAACACTACGAACGAAGGAAAAAAACAGACATAGAGAAGTGGAAAGTTAACAAAACATTTAGAGGATCTAATGATGAAGCCGGAAAAACGAGAAGCGTTGGCAGTGACGTGTAAAATATGTAAGTCGAACTTCAATTTGGAATCGAAAATCACGCCAAGGTCCTTGAAACTAGCAACAACATTGAGAATAGAGCCGAGGACAGAGTAGGAGAAGAGAAGAGGGGATGTTTTGTGGGTGAAAGACATTTGATGACACTTCGAAATAGTTATCACTTTAAAGCATTGATTAAAATAGCTGACAATAGCTGACAACAATTGATTAAAATAGCTGACACTTGACAGCTGAGGCTGACAAGTTACGGTTATCGTTTGGACGGTAGCATTTGCAATCGCTCGATTTGGCCTGAATTCGAAGATTTCCTAGGCTTGACCAGAATGTATTTGATCGATTAGTTTTTCCTTTAATTAATAATTTTTTAATAATTTGAGTTCGTAAAAAACTTGACAAAAATATTTTATGCACAATGGTCTCTGATTTAACTCGGTTATTTTAGTCAAACGTCAAACAAATATTACTGTACTACTACTCAATCGCAAACAAGCATCCGACCATATTTCTACAACACTGAATTCCAATACCAAAGCAACAATAAATTGTAAAATCGATCCCGACTCGATCTATTTTCATTTTGTCTATTTTCCTATATAAATGTATACTCTAAATGTTTCAATATGGCATTGCCTTGTCAGATTGTAAATTGAGCATCTACTTCATATGGTCATCCAGCCTGTTTGATATGCAACTCGCCAAATACTCTCTCTATTGTGTTCAATATTACTTCACCACATCATATTCACCGAATTCATTCCACAAGCACTCGTCGAAACTGAGCAAAATTTTGTCTATTGTCTGCAAAACTGTTCGCCTGATTCGCAGGGGCATTTAACTTTCATCTACTATTTTCGCTTCTATGCTTAGGTATGGAATTTTTAGAGGAATAGAGGATACTATGGTTTTGGCAAACTTTCATCGTTTAAAGTGAATTTAGCTTGCGGATTTTTTTCATACTTTCAGATAGACCGTTTTTGATTTGGGTACCATATTCCGCTTTATCGATTCGAAACAGTTGTCAAAAAGGAAAATTATTTTTTAAATCCCGCGGGAGAAAATTTTTATGCAAACTGAAAAATGAATTAAGTCCTTGCTAATAGAGAAAAGTCAAAGTAAACCATTCAATGAATTAAAACTGGCTACAGGGATTTGAAAGGGAAATCAAAATAACAGATCTGGCTAAAACCGATCGTTGAAAGTGCGAATATAATTCTCAATCAAAAATTCATCATTAATGAGCAAAATTAATTCCCATGAACTTCCGAACAACGCTTCAAATAAGCTCCACATCTGCTTCCAATCAAGTACGCTAACCAGCAACAGTAAATATTCCAAGACCTACCGCCTCATATATAAATTTATGATTTTTGTACCTTTTGCAGGACTTTTAAATTTTGATTAGACATAAAATAAATTCATTTCCAGCTCTCCTACGGCCCAAAATATTTTGGTTCCGCTGCTGTCACATTTTGTTAAACGAATCGCATGCTATGAGAAACATACTCTACACTCGAAATGGTACTGTGCGCGAAACGAACGGCTGCGTCCCTACAGCAGCTTGATATAGGCACCCCGGGCCATGTGGGGTAGTAGATTGTCAGCGTATCAGCCAATATTACACAGTTGAGGAAAAGTTGAAATCGATTGAAAACTTGGTTTATGCCGAAACAACATTAAGATAAATGATATTCGGAAAGTACCTTCCGGGCTCTGTTTCGGAATGAGAAAAAAAAATCCGAAACGATAAAGTCGAAAAAATAACAGAATTGAAGTCTAGAGAGGAAAGTGGAGTCTGAAGTAACGGCGAAAACAATTTCGATTTGATTTGAGGTGTACTAATGACTTTTAGGGCTGAGAAATTGGGCCATAATCGCTCAATAAATATAATAAATATCTCATA
Organism: Nemotelus nigrinus; assembly: GCA_947369275.1. NCBI lineage: Eukaryota > Metazoa > Arthropoda > Insecta > Diptera > Stratiomyidae > Nemotelus > Nemotelus nigrinus. The sequence goes on from OX376373.1 coordinate 211,086,770, forward strand.
ATGGCGGTCAAGGATTTCAGGGGTCTATCGTTAGGAAGTAAATTGTATAATTTATAGTTGGACGAAGGAAATGAATATTTTGGTGATATTGTAGATTGTTTATCATGGGAAAAAAGTCTTTTTTCACAGATTTGTTTCGTGAAATATATTATTTTGCAAAAATTTGAAATTTAAATTATTTAATCTAGTGCAAAAATTGCAACTAGAATTGATTTATTGATTCTACAGCAGCTATAAGCCATTTGATTATGAAGATATTAGGTCGGGTAGTGCTTTGGATTGATTTTTTTTTATTTTAAATTTGTACATCAATTTTGATGACTTTTCATTGACATTTTAAATCAGAATTATTTTAATTTTCGTTCGAAAATGGACGATGTTAAGACAAATAGATTTTTTTTTTAAGTAGAAAATATGCTCACAATACTGGAAAGAATATTTTTTCTAAACAGAAAATATGCTCACATAATACTGGAAAGAGGTACATCTTCAACAAGTAAATCAACTAATTAAATCCATTGTTTTCAGCTATCATTTATTCAAAAACAATCGTAAGATTCAAGGCTATATCGACATAATACAATCAGATAGAACTCTCCTATACATTGAATTATTACACAAATGTCAAATATGTAGGCAATAATGGCAATTTAATTTCTGAGCTTTCGATAAATAAGGTTACAGTTTTGCAATTTCGCCAAGCACTTACATGGTGGACAAACCAGTTGCTAACAAACATCTTACCATTCTACCACACAACTATCGCAAACCTCAATTTCCGCATCTTGCAATCGAACTTATCTCTGATCGAACACTTCACGCAATAAATTGCTGGGCTGCACTGCGTTTCTGCCATTCAGGTTTAAGGTGAACGGGATTATGGTGGTCAATGTTGGTGCGATTCAATAGCCATGGTCAGCAGTTCAATTGCATCAACGGGTTGAGTGTATTATTATCGTTGCAATCGCCACTTAGCCATCTCACTACCGGTTCCTAGGCACATATGATTGCAAACCTGTACCGTTAGGCTAATTATTTCAACTAAATCGTTGCTGAATTCCTGCGAGATCCTTGACCACTCGGTCGTTCCCTGTCGAGATGAAACGGGAGTCTAACCAATTACATGAAAGACAGATGGCTATGATGCGAGCTCAGTAGTTTCCTGGTTGTTGTCGAACACATCACTAACATTATAGTCGAGAGAGAACCTGTCTCTGAATGGAATCCGCTGGAGAATAATTTGTTCTAATCATGCGATGCGATTCAATGATCCAGGCTCAGGCTCATACGAGCTCGACAATGATGAGAAAATGCAATGCGGTTTCGATGAAGCTGGTTGAATTGAATGGAATGGATATGCATGTCCGAATGCGAATTAAGCTATTGATCTTCAATTATGTAAATTGTTTGAACGATTTCGTTCGCTTTGATCAGAAATGATAGGAAGAGGACGATGCGATTGAAGAAATATTTTGTGGAGATAGAAAACTGTCTACATTTTGATGCTGAAAGACTTTGGAGCGGAAAAGATGGCAGAGAAAGAAAAATGCTAAAGAGATTGATGTACATTGGATTTTTTCCGTGACGAAGAATAAGCGATGCTTCTTGTTTTTATCCGTCATAATACACACATTAGCCGCACTGTCAAAACAAAACACAAGAGAAATTGTTTTTGTCTATAAAGGACCACAAAGCTTTCAGCCGTAGACTGGCAGACCAGGCCTAGCCGAGACGCTAAAAAGCTCGTTTTCTAAATGAAGCAACCTGAAAAACGTACATATCGAAACATTAAGGAAAATTATTTTCATTTTGAAAGTAAACCTAGTTGGGCCTAGACAGCGTCCGGACCTAAACATTGTGGGGTTTATGCCGCCCAATGACTCCAGCTTATAATATAAATTGACTGAAAGTGCCTGCAAAATATTCAAGTCACTACTTGGAAATAGTTTTCCAACAACAAAATTATCAGAAAGAAACAAAATATTTTTGGCGGTAAATGATAAGAATCAGTGAAAAAACTATAATTTATTACAATTATTATCAATTTCAAGAAAGCCAGTTTGAAATCCTTAGTTATCTCAAATTGAGACATTTTTATTTTAGTAATTCATTTTTTACTATTAGTTATTTTTTTCAAAAACATTTACGGGATAAATGATTTCAATACTTCCATGACAAATTATCTCCGCCTTTATTTTTCCATCAAGATCTCCCGTCTTCTTTCAAAATTTAACATTGACTAGTTTGACTTACTCCGATATTTTTGTTACAGGCTCCTTCGTTGCTGTCAGGATGATTTTAGTATGGCAAAACTGCGCAACATAAGGACTGATCCGACTATGAGCGCGGTATATCCTACGACGCAAGCGTTGAGTTCGGCTCAAATGAATGACCTCAAGTACTTAACGATCGCATCTAATCCCTTGAATCAAGCATCTATCTTGGCGTTGCGCAGCAACTGAAAAACTTTTTTTGTCTCGTTGTTAGGCTGATGTGCAACAATCTATCCTCTGACAGCTTGGGCGGTTTCATTGGGCCATCGGGCTCAGTTCCAGGCCCTAATGAGAAGTTTCTTGACCTATGGCTATTTCAATACGTTCCTCTGCAGATTCCTTGACATCTTGATTTACAGCATACATTTTTATTTTGCCCCCGCTGTTTCAGACTACCATCGGCTGAATTCTTTGCACAATAAACCAATCATCTACAAAGGCAATTCACCATCCAAATTCATTGACAGTAATCGTCTTTATAGACGATTAGCTTTCGATTGTGCATACGAATACAGAAATTTAGTAGAACCAAACTCTTTATAGAAACCTTCCATTGAGTTAACGCTTTACCTAATACTAAAATAATATTTATTTGATGTAGAAGTTGTTCTTGAGTACTTTCTACATCCGAAACAAAATCAAACGATGTATGAATTGGACGTTATTTAAGCACCCAGTTTATTTTACGAAGGATTAATTAAGACCTGATAGTATAATGGCTGAAAGTGTGCCATCAGGACATGAAAAGCTTAATTTTTCTTTTGTTATTTTTTCAACGGTCAATTCGTTCATATACTTTTATTCTCTATATCCTTGTTTTCAGTAGTTTGAAAAACTCCTGCATTTTCGCTGAAATATCTACATCAAAGTCAAAGATAATTCACTTTTTCCTCTCTGTAAAACCTTTCGTACTGTCATTTTGCTTTAGGTACTTGCATGCTACTGGCGAAATTCAAACCAAATAAAAAAAAATTCTTCATTCCCCACCAGCCATAATCCCAGTTTGTAATCCTTTTGCAAACATCTTTGTCCAAAATCAACTCATCCAAAACACCAGGCAAATACTGACATTTATCAGCTATAATACTGTTGCATTATGTCGGGTTTTCCACTCCGTAATGAGCTTGGTTTGTTTGTAGCGCGTAGGAAATAGGCTTATTTTCCTGTTTTCGCCGTTAGGATAATTAAAATCGATGGAAATACGTCTGTGTGTCGGTCACGTATGAACGAAAACGCTAAATATCAATTTTCCGTTCTAGGCGTTCTACACGCCTATAACAAATATATCCGCATATTAATGCCAGGATTAAATTGTGGCATTGCCATTCAAATTGAACGTAAGCGTGAGTCTCGTCGTTTACGATATGTGTATGCTAGGATCTAGGGAGCTTCGACGAATGCTTCCAAAAGGTGATTCGAAAGGTCTATTGATGATATGGTTTTCAATGTGTTTGGGATGCTTTGATTGTTGCCAGAAGGTGCTTTCGGATTTTACGAATATTTATGCAAACAGGCTGACGGTGTTATGACAGGATATTTGGTATTTTGATATGTTTATGTGAACGGATGTCATTCATATACCGGATTATTGGCAGTTTAATTTGATTGACGACTGGATAAATATTTGATGCTCTGTATTCGATTTGCTTTGAAATTTGAGAATCATATATGAACTCATGCATAATAAGCTCATTCAGTAGAGAGTTTTCTGTTTAAATCTGATTAGTTCCTCACATAAACAACTCAAGTAGCACCAACAACATCACACCGACAGAAAACGATTAACTTCATACATCACACGACTGCAGCGGGGAGCACCCCGTCAGCTGTGGAGGATGTCCGAAACATCCAAAAAACCTTAAAAAATCATTTGCACAGGTCGCTAAGGAGCGAACAACTGCCACCATTCCAAAGCTAACCAAAACCCCCAGAACCCAAAAACATATCCCGCCCCTACAACTTGACAGCCAGATCCCAAATGCAGAATACATGAACCAAATCTTTTCCAATATGCAGGAGCAATTCCAGTTTATGATGAAAAACATGCTGGCGAAAATGGTGCAAGGAATGTTTTCTGCATTCCCAACTTTCAAATCTTCTTCTAAAAAACTTTCACAGTGAGTGTATCCAACCATGCATCAGTCCTCACGTGAAATGCGAATTCCTTAAGAAACAAAACGGGGGAACGGATACTTCTTTGGCGGAACTTCTTTGACTGCAAAGTCAACATAGTTCTCATTCAAGAAACATTACTTAAATCTGGAGATCATCTCCGTTTTCCTAACTATCATTTCTATAGAAATGATAGACTCACTGGCAGAGGAGGTGGCACCGCCACGACGAAGACAGTAACAAGGAACCCATAGAATGGACAGTAGAATGGACAGTAGACAATGAACCCATAGAATGGAAAACGACGGCCAAATACCTAGGACTCACTTTTGACACAAGACTTTTGTGCAATACGCACATACAAAACAAACGAATAATTGCCAGCGGAATACTGAGCCAGCTGTACCCCTTACTTTTATCGAAAGAGCTTAATATTAAGAACAGAGCCCTTATCTATAAGTAGATCGTCAGACCAACCATCGCATATGGAAGCACCATCTTTTACTAAACACACAGGAAAAACAAGAAACAGTTACAAACTTACCAAAACCTGGCCCCGAGGAAATCAACAAGGGCACCCTGATACATCAGAAACACGGAAATACACAGAGCCTTACGAATAGAAACAATAGACAAATACATACGAGACAAGGCACTCAAACTTTTCCACACAATCGACAGACATCCCAACAGCACCCTTGCTATCTTAAAACTCCAAGAACAGAGAGAAAACGATATCTACCTAAACCTAAGAGCATTGGGATCCTTAAGTAGTAGATCTATGAGGGAGCGATCAAGAGAGCAAAATGAGAGCGTATGAACGCTCACTGCGTAGAAGGGAGTCAAAGTGCAAATGGCACTAGCTCCAAAATATAACAGTTCTCAGCAGCAGTAAATTTATTTAATTTTTTTGATAAAGCTATGAATATACTTACTTTAAATGTGCTAATATTTTGAATTTAATGTAGAACAATACTTCAAACTGAAAGTATACAGTCTAATAGTCACGACAAAAATATTTCAACTGCATTTACTACACGCATTTTTACACTTTATTTTCATCTACCCATAAATTCATCGCGATAGTATCACCACTCAACAGCTAAAAACTCATTCCTAGCCACCTCAACAATCTTGATCGCATTGCATTCTTTTTTCATACAAATCACAAGATCCTCTTGATCTCTTTCCACACAGCTACATGCATCTACGACCTTATAGGTATATTCTTACCTGCAATTACAGCGAGACCGTTTTATTGCTGTCATTTCAAAATACCGACCGGTGTCAGTTCATGTGGACCTGTTCGAAAACAACTCTGCATACTTAACAAGATGCTATCGAGTCAGCCGCGATGCTCAGAGGTATGTAGTTCTGCGCATACGAAAAACTATAAACAGATCAATTTCAGATCTTTTAAAATTATCCGGATCGGTGAGATTCTTTGGGAGTCTTTCAGATTCTTCATGTCACCTTGCACCAATTTTATGTCACCGGTAGTGCGATGTCGCGTGACAAGCTGACGGCTGTGATGGGTGACATTGATGCAACTTGGTCTGGGTGCTTTTTCTTTCTGTTTGTGATTTTGAATCGGTGCAGCTCGGGACTTCTTTTGTTTGGATCATTTGGAGTCGATATTTTTATATCCGCATGAGATGACGAGTAATTTATTGCTGCAGCAGTGAATAAGTGTGATATCAGTGGCTACGATAATTTTTTGTGATGTATGCTAATTAGGCTTTATTTTTCTGTAATTGGTCAGGGAATAATATAAAAATATATCCGCTACTATTAAAGTTTTATCTACCTTAAAATTTATTATTGTATGGAAAATGATGCAGGATATTAAACTATTTCATTTTATTTTCAGGTGAGCCTAACTTCTTTGTTACCTTGGAGTGATGATACATTGAGTATGGATGGTACTCGAAATCGATTCACAGTGAGTAATAAGTAGAAACTATAGCTCCAAAAAAAAGGTTGACTTCCTTTATATCTCAGCAATGTGTAAAGGACAAAGATGATTTCAACCCTAGGTTAGGTCTAGTTCCGCGGCTGCTTCCTTCAATACCGGATTGAGTAGTACACAACCCTTATTAAGCGGAGAGTCACCCTGATTCAGTGATGAACTGACTGATCCCCTTCAGGTCCACTGACGCCACTACGATTAGGCTAGTAGAGATGTATGATTCAAGGGATTTCATCCTTCTTCCAGCGAGGGACTGTCATTTATAGGTGCAGAACTGTTTCCTGTTCCTCTTCACATCTACAGCTCCTGTAGAAATCATGTATGGGGCACCCAGCCGTGCTGCATACCTGCATACCAGAAAGTGTCCAGCACAGGCACAGCTGTGCGGAGGGAACCCCCTCCTAAATCGAGAAATTCCCTAGTGCGACCAATTTAAATAGTTTTCCACGATAGTCTAGCGGTCGCATAGGAAAGTTCTTTCACTGAGTACGTCTCGGAATCTTTAAGTATTTTTGCATGATGGTCAATTTCACTGAAGCCATCGGAATGCCAATCAGGAGACTGCAGAGCATTTTCGGCAAAAACATGCTAGAGTTTGCAAGTTAGTCCGCTTCCAAACAGTTTCAAACCCAAAAATTTTTCAATTACTCACTGCGCCATCAATTCGTAAAACCCATTTCAGACCAATTTAGTCAAGTCACTCATATGCTAATGTTGTTAGTTTTGAAGTAAAATCAGCCAGTACTAATTCGAAATTAATAAATTTATCCTTTATTTCTGTCTCTCCGCCCTAGTCAATATGGAAAACACAATATTTGCATCAAAATCAAAGATCACTGTCAACTAGCTGCGGTAATTTTATATTTCATGGCTTTTCCTCCGAACAGGATGAAGCGCTATCTGATTGAACTCGGAGTTAGTCATATAATGAATCTATTGTATAATGCCGCAGTATTACATATGTTCCGGTGCGCCATCTAAATTCCATTCTACCGATACTCTTCGCTTTTACCATGGTCATATTTATGCATTCTTTATGGCTGCGGTACCTGGCTGGGCAGCGCAACTCAGCCAGTATACGTACGTATCGATTCCGCGGCTTTCTCGGTTTAAGGTAATCCGACTTGTTTATGGATTTACATTATATCATAAAATTTAGTGTCTAGTTTTATCCATCCCGTAGAATGTATAGAAACGTTCTACGTACCTGTGGTGGGATGAGAGTTGCCGTGTTGAAATGAAATGAAAAAAAAAATGTTGATGTAAAATCTATATACCAAAAAAAAGGCGAAAACAATTACAATGTGTGACTAAGGAAGCAATAATTTTCAAAACTTAGAAGTCCAAAACAAACACATGTTTCTAATTACAATGAATATTCAACAGAAGAAGTTCGTCGGGCCGTAACAAAACTTCTGAACCAGTAAATAGAAATATCCGTGTTTTATACATATCTTTAACCATTTCGAATTCACGGTTATTAATTTTAATTTTTTTTTTCTCGAATATAAATCATATAAAAATTCACCCATCGAATAACGTATTTCCCAAATATGTGCATACTGCAAACTCTCATTTTCATATATTAATGATATTCGAAATAACAGCAACACCCAACAAATAACAACCGCTGAACGAACGAGTTTTGTGTGGTAGGTCAAGTGTACGTATAAAATGGTAATTTCAAATGATTGAAATCGTAAAACTTCTAGCGTAATAACGTATTTTTGTACCATCTAAACGTATTCCAGCATTTATAGCGTATGCATGTAATTATTAAGAGAAAATTTCTCGTTAATTACAAACGCAAGCGGAAAAGAAAATGTTAAAATTGATTTTATGACTTCTCTGCAGTTAATATACTGTTTTTGATACTTACTAATTGTTTTTGAGGCATGAAAATTGGTTTGCTGTTAGACTAGTATAATTTCAAGATGTTTAGCATTGAATAATGGTGTTGAACATACATTTGTTGTTTCTAACTGATCGTTTCTAGGTTATCCGAATACAGATTTGACTGTATGAATTCGTTTTAAAAGTAAGATCGGAATGCATTCAAGAATAACTGGCGTGAAATGACAGTTCCAAGTGAAATGTGTGGCACCTGACTCCGCAACAGCACTGAATAGAGTAGATTAGAGTAGACTGAAGCTGAGGTTTCATAGAAAATTAAACACAAAACAACCAGGATATGAATATTTTGATTAACTCATAGCTTATAATTTTTTTGAGTAACCTTATGTCTTTTATTTTAATAATATGTTATTATTTACTATTTCGAAGTTGTTATTTTTATCTGGGAGAAAATTCAAGGCTTGCTTTTGGTAAAGCTTCTAAATAGCTAACGCTGTTTTGTTTAGACTTGAATATGAAAGCAATCAAACCAATTTAATTTCAGATTTTTATTTATACCCATTACTTGTAAATCTACCAAGTACACTGGCAAGCCTATTAGTTAAATTTAAAGAATAGAAACAATTGTCTGCTAAGAAAGGTTAGATATCGATTCTCTTGTGAAATTCGATTGGAATAAAACTAGAAAAACCTATTTTTATTGAAAGGAGGGAAGCTGAGCTTTTCATCAAAATAGTCCTTATATTTTTAGCTACGATATCGATAGTGAGACTATCACCTAGCTGGTTGATGTCTGGAAGTATTCTTGGAAGCTGATTTCTCTTAAGAACCTAATCATATTGCCCTGATTTGTCACCCATAGCGCTCTGGTCTCTAAACTAGCTCTAAAACTAGCTCTTTTCGAATCTACTGGTATTTGTTGACTTTAATTCTGTAAACATATATTTTTGTAACAAAGGTTCCATTGTCTTCCTATCCTGCTTAGGATTATGGAAAGATTCAGCCACTAACTACCCTTATATTTTGGTTAAATGATTTTCGGGATTTTTGGCTTTTTCAGAAATAGACTTAACGAAAGCTTTTCAAGCTTCAACAAAACTGTGCCCACTGATGCTCAGGATAAATACGTATTTTCGAAGGCTTTCAATGTGTTCCTACAGAAGAAGTGATAGAACATGAGATGGGCGCAGAAAAAACGAATTCAGCTCGTTAGTAAACAAATTATAAATTTGAATTTGGTGGAAAATTTCAATGGTTTTGTCGACAACCAATTTGGGCATCAAAAGTATGACGCGGTGCTTTCGTTTTTCAAGTGTTGGTTTTCCAATGGTTTTGCGTACTTAAATATACCTTATCCCAACGAATGTTTGACTAAAATTAGAGAAGCTAAGTTCTAGAATTCTAGAATTGAGTGTCCTCAACTAATTTATTTTTTATTATATGATTGTGCAAGCCATAATACCCGTCCGAATTTGCTATTTTCAACGTTTCAATTATATGTTTTGGGTACTGGACACAAAAAAAATTTGTTCGTCTAATGATTGAGGCCACAGTTATAAATTGAAATATTTCGGAATGGTCTTACAAATTCAACATATGTGCTATATTCTCATTTTGACAGTATGCATTTAATGTCATCTTTGCCATATCTGCTACCAAAAACGATTACGTCAAAAGTGGCCACAAATCGCTTTTAGGTTTAAACGTCTTGTCTGCTGCAAAGAGATATGCTTCAAGAAACTCGCCTGACCTAAAAAAAAACACGCAACTCGTTGCAGCTCAAGCTGAACGAAAGAATCCCGATAGTTAGCAGATGAATGAAGTTATATGGATTGTCATTAGCCATGAAAAACGGAGTTCTTAATCCTGGCCAAAAAGAAGATCGGGAATATCATCTCTGCGCATTTCAGTGAAGAAAAAGAAAACCATCTGTGAAATATTTGGGAGATTTGATCGGCTGAGCAAATTTCTTTTTATTAAAACAGCAGAAAATCAGCTAAGGGTGTCAGATAAATAAGTGGGCTGATGGATAATATTGGTGACCTATGCTCAAGTAAGCACCGTCTGCTGATGGTTATAGTCCAAACCGTGGTGTTTAGAGGGTTGAGGTATGTGCTGAGACATTGAATAAGCAGATGTGACGCTAAGTACAAAAATTAGGACTACTTTGAGCTTAGTTAACTCAAAGCCCGGTTTGTCATCATAGCTGAGTAACAAGTGTGGAATGATAAATTCGGGTCACCTTGAAATAATATCTGCTGCATTTTCCACTCAAAAAGTTTGATGTGAGGCAAAAAAATTCAGATTTAGGAAATTTCGATAATTTTTGGAAAACATGCATGAAAGAAAGACAATATCCTTATCTACTATCATCAAGCCGACATAGCACTAAAAAACTTGAAAACATAACAGCGTTTGCTGATGCTTGTATGGAATCTCTCACAGTCGTCGCAATTGTGTCGCTAAATCAATGTTTTTTGAGTAAGCGATGAGACTGTTAATTTCTGAAAACGCATACTCAATGGCTCCAAAATTAAGAAAGACTGTGTTTTCGACAGGAATAGGAAATTTAATATTCTCAAGCTTTTGACACTCTTAACTGGTCTGGTTCATGATTCATCTGCAAATACATTATAAAACGTTAAAAATAGAATGGAATTTCCTATATTTACCATGTGCCTTGTTTGCATCATATTTATTTTGGCACTTATCTCAATTGAGTGGCCTCGACAACACGAATACCATTAAAATATATTTTACACCATATTTTGGAATATCTATTGAGTCGGAGCTTCAAACGCGACTGAATCAAAAATGAAGCTCTTATTTTCCGAATATTGCCGAAGAACTAAGTACTCAACTTGCGCTTGTAGTTCTGGCTAATTTGGTAATCTTCTTCATCTGCGATTCAATACGTAAATAAATAAATTAAATAGAAATAATAATACAGAAAGCTAAAAAAATGTAAACAAACACATATTCATATAACTATAACAACCCGTTCGCAAAAATCTTAAAAACATAATTGATACCTCATCACGCTCTACTTCAGACTCGAAACCGTAGCTGAAAGCAACCCAAAAAAACATTCATAGCGTACTTGAAGCTGAAGTAGGCGTCAGCTATCTGAATAACACTCTTCGTACCTAGAGACATAGCGTAATATCTATGAAAGTCTACTGTGCTTCGCAGCGGAACTAGATACAATGACCTACGACAGACTGTCCATAGAAAGTACTTTCCTCGCATTGATTTACTCGACGTCCATTGCAGAATGCCAGTTACAACAAAATCGCAAACAACATAGCAGTATGGACTTGTAGGCGATAGACTATGGAAAAGCAGGAAAATCTCCAATGAAACGACTTAGTATCTGGTTCCATATCGCTTCCGCGAGGATCCCTCCAACCACCGCTTCAGAAGAGCGACCGTTCGTTCATCCGCTATCCGATAAGGCAGCTCGGTTGACAGCGAACATCTCAGAACCATTTGAGAACTATGGCTAGTACGCTATTCAGTCACCAGCCGTAGTCATGTTGACTTTTGTACTGTGAGATAAAAGATACTAGCGCTCCATATGCAGCAACACAGTAATAGATAGATATGGAAGAAATAAGCCAGGAACGATATTGAAGCTGGCCGATAAGACTTGTCCACAGAGAACGCAGCACTCGCTCGTATCATTCATATGAGTCTTGAACACCTTCCCATATGTGCTGGAACTCCACTCACCTGAATCACCTCACGAACAACCCTCTCATCTCGTCGTCAGCTGAGTAGAGTAGAGTACATCGCGACTCGGAGTCCAAACGCTTCACCTTTCCAACCAGCTTTTAGTCTAATGTGAGCTTTGTGCCGCGTTAAACGCTTCGTTTCGTTGGCCTTTACGGGATCTTGGTTGCGATTCTCAAGTGTCGCGAACGTATCTTGTGGTCGCGATTAGCACGGCTGAAGACGTCGAAGACACCGGCCAACACCTGAACAGGTGAGAACCGTTAGTTGTGCTAACACCGCGATATTATCGGTCGATCTGCACGCGCTCAACGACACCGCAACGTCGCTGGAAGACGATGATTTTCTTCAGCCATTATTACTAACATCTATCGGTTTGTTGTGATTTTGTGAATCTATGTACCTACCTATACGGATATTTAGAATACCAAGCATGGAATGTCTTTGAGCTAATCGAAGGCACCTTCCGCGATATCTGATATCTAATAGATACCAATAAGTGCAGCATAGCCTTCGTTGACACGGCGCCAGGTCTCTTGACGAAGGTCATTAGATAATTAGATACCTGGCCGTTCTTCCGAATAGGTGCGGTATCTCGTTCGTGTGCGTTGTCCAGTTTTTCATCAAAGCCAGGTGCCTGCATCATAGCTAATCAAGTGCATTTAATTCGTCGGAAAGTCGCGGTCTATTTAGGCAGTCGGTCACGCTTCGTTGGAATTCGACGAGTTCAATTTAGTGTTGCGGACGTATGAGCTGAGAATTGTAATATTCACCTGTCGTCGATGTCTGATAGATACAGTGGATAAATCTATGTGATTCGTATGCATGGTTTCGGAGAATTTGAATAGAATTATTTAAATTTCAAGTACCTTATTCAATTAGCTGGAGAATATTTTAGAATTGTAACAAATTTTTAATTTTTTTGAACACTTTTCTGGTAATTAGTTCAATAAAATGTTTTAATATTTGCTGATTGGTATCGCGTAGAAATCCTTGATACCATTCTAACCTGTGAAATAGTAGCTATAATTTTTAACGCGTTAACAGTTTCGAAACGGTCTCAATCGTATGAATAACACAGCATGGTGAATACTAATAATACTAAAACTAATGAATTAAAATTATTAGACACGCCACGTCCAGTAATAATGAAACAAGCATCTAAAATAAAATAATTTATGATTCAAAAATTCATGCATACGAATCTCACCTCTCGTCAACATTTTTTGTTCGCTCTCGAACCGGAGTGCTATCGAAAACGAAATAAATAAATTCTACCACAAATGTTACTCTTGAAAAGTGTACGGCCTAATCAATTGTTGTCCTTAGTGCAAGTCGTATATATTTTCCTTGTATTCGTAATATTTCACTGTTAATCAAAATCGGTGTATCTTGTATCTTCGACTTTCAGACGAGAAAAAGGAAACTCATCGAAGCAGAAAGGAAAAACTCCATATTTCCTATCCGTTTCTTGTGTTGGGCACTCACGCCGACGATCATAAATAATATTTTTGCCAACCGAGTTCCAACTTTCAATCATTTTGTGGTTTATTGAAAAATTATTGCCAAGTTCAAATCACGTTCACACGAGCTTTGTAAGAAGCTGGCCGATAAGACTTGTAAGATAACCTCTCGCATTAACCACGTCCCGGTTCTTCTGATTGATTTCCTTCGGCTGCCCTTTGCCTAGTTTGCATCGAATTTCTGATGTGTTGTGTGCTTCATCTCAGTGTATCTTAAAATCTGAAATCCATTGAAATTGTTGTTCTAGCACAGAAAGATGATTTATTGCCACGCAGTGCTGTTGAGTGAACGTGAGATTTTTTTGTGATTTTTGAATAAATTCACCGTTGGCGACTGCTGCTGCTACCGCTACTGCTGCTGGATTTGCATGGAGAAATTGGCGAACATCCATTAAGTTCGGCTTTGGTTCACCGCATCGCCGCCGTGAAAAATATTAGGTAAAACCGTTTCGACCGAAAAATGTGAATTTTTTATGCTTACGTTGTTCAGATGTTTATCAGACCTTGTACTCGCGCAAATATCTATGTATATATGTACGTGCATTTGTAATGAATGCAATCAGCGAAATTCATTATCGCACTCGAAAAACTTCAATTTGCTTCAAACATGAAATTATTATCTCATCCATGGCCCCATGGCGGTCTCGATACAGTTTTTTTATAATTTTTTCAAAAATGTGTTTTTCCATTAATAATTAAGTATTGTGTCCGCGATATGAACATGCGTCCAAGATACGTTACTTATCTTATGAATGTAATTCCAAAATTAGTTTTTCCTGTTCTGTTATCGTTCTCGTCAATGGCTCGGTTTCTGATAAGAAGAAATCAGCGTGAACATGTCGACGACAAGCACATTTCGCAGAAACTTTCGGATTTTTATTTGTTGATCAATGGAAGCAAATGGCCTAGCGAGAGAATTTCAGATAAGCTCGGATAGTTGAATTCTCTCTTCAGTTAAATCGGATTATTTGCAGTGTTATTTAAGAACATATAAAAAAAACACAAATATTTTGCCGTAAATATCTATGTCTGTATAAGAATACATATGTGGGCATTGCAGAAGATGTAATCCCATAAGCTGCCTAGTAAGATTTTGTGTCGGAGTCAGAAACAGACCAAACAATGTAGCAGGTTCTCATCTTTTAAGTATTTAGATGCTTAGATGGTTTTATGTGCATACTACATGCAAACTGGCTAACAAGATAAAGTATCTGTTTGGTAGAAGTGATTAAAGTTGTCCGAATTGTGGACTAGAGAATTTGAAAATGCAAACTATTTGCGGTAATAATGGATTTGTGGTGCTCAAGAAGTTACATACATTGTTATGTTTTGAATTTGTTTCCTGTTTTTCGAACTATAACTGTTTTAACCTAATTGGCTGGTTAAGTGGCAGCTTCTCCAGTAGACATTTATTAGAGATTCTCGGATAGAGCATGTTGCATGAATAAATGCAACGTGATTATCACATGATGCCACTGCCTTAAGCCTAGTACTAAGGTCCTTTTTACATGAAATTCGGGTGAAATGAGTTCCGGATAAAATTTAGCATCAATTTTCACCAGGGCAGTACTAAACTTACTATTACTAACTATTAGAAGGTTTTGTTGATGCTGTGAAAATATTATTTGGAACAGTTTACACTATTTTATAAAATGTTTGTGTCTGAGAATCTCGTTTGGTTCCAAAAACACTAATTTTTTCAGCAAAAAGGCATTTGGCTAACACCTATGAAATATTGATATCTAACTACCAGCACTTCATAATAAGCATCATTACTAGAGATAAGGCTTAGATATATTCCTTCGACCGGAAAACAATTGGCAAATTTAGCGGCTATCGAGCCAAAGGTTAAACTTAACTGAAAAGAAATCCGCCAAAGTCGCTCCAAATCCAATGTAAAGCCAAACATTTTCTTCGAGTATCTTGGGGTTTGTGCATCTAGAAATGCCAGCAAGGAATAATATTTGGGTGTTATGCGTCATTTACGTGAAGGTTTTTGCAAAAAGAAGCCAGGATTATGAATAGACAACAATTGCACCGAATTGTTGCTTCGAAACCATTTCGTTTAAGATTCAACTTTTATTGTTCCACAACCAAAGTATTCGTCTTAAATTGGAATTGTTTTTGCGGGATGATTAAAATTGAAAAAAATTTTATTTATCTTGAAAATTTTTATTTGACAAAGTGGTTTCGAAAGCATGCACTGATTCTCATCAGACACCAGCACACAGTGCATACTTGACTGGTGTGACCACTTGCAGTTGGAAATCATTAGTTGTTATTTACGCTGGTTGTGACAAATTTTAACATCTCCGACTTTTATCCATGGAAATAATTTACAATTTTAATCATCCCGCAAAAACAATTCCAATTTGATTCTGCTTTCGGAGGCTTATTCCGCAAAACGATCGAGTTTCCCGTATCAATTATTCTCTGCTTTGATAAGCTTTAGAGACGATATACGTTGTCTATGCGATTATAGACAAGAAGGGAGCCGTGATCACAAATCAATAACCTTTATTCGTCTTACTTAGCACCGTGTGACTTCTGGCTTTTCCTAAAACTCAAAAGACTCCTCCAGAGGCATCGTTTTGACTCGATTGAGGAGGCAAAAGCCAAATAACTGCGCGTTTTGAAGGCGATTTCGGAAATTGACTTTGTCAACTGTTTTGGGAGTTAAAAAATATTTTCTCATCAGTAGATTTTGTCGAAGGGGGACTTAATTGAATGCAATGAAATAGATTTACAAGAATAAATGAAGATTATCCATTAACCAGAATTACCTTCAATTTCTATCACAGTAGTACATACTACCAAATGATCCATACATTGGTAATTGAAACATGGAGAGGGGGTAAAGAATGATTTGAAATTTTTTCCAAAAAAAAACGTAAAATTTCGTCTCTTTGTATTGTAAGGGAAATGTAAATTATTGTTTTTGTCTTCAATTTCCTCGGGCCTTGTTTTCTTGAAGAAAACGCCTCCAATTGTCCTTCGATTTCGAAACCCGTGTAGCGTTTTTTTTGTGTTTATATTAATTTTTGATTCGATTATATTGTAGAATTTTGGTTTGACAGCAGGCTGAAATCAGGTCGTTTACAAGGATTGAACGTGTTTTATGTTTTCTGGGTATGTCAGAAGAATTTTCGTTTGAAAGATAAGTTCTTATTATTTTGTTATTACTGATACTAATTTTCATGATAATGCTAAATTGTAGTTTTAATTGATTACTCATTGATATATACACAATGTGAATTTTATTGATGATTTATTGGTTAACCTATTCACTAGATAAACATATAAGATGAAGCTAAAAATTGAAGTAGATAGAAAGCAGTTCCAGGGTTGAACATCGTAGGCATTGACAAATTTAAATCGTGACTTATCTTTTTATAGTCTTTGAGCGGATGCCAATCAAACTTAAAACTATTCGAGTCTTAAGAGGTAAATAGATTATATCACTGGCAAATAGAAAAACATAATAAAAATATGGAGCTCTTCACCACTTAATCGACTAAACGTCACTTTTATCTTGACATTAGCAGGTCACAATGACCTAAGTTAAGAGGTTGGTTTGTTGATTTCCATGAGCTGAGACTTTCGAGCCTCATGGACACGAAGAAGTCTCACTTTTTTCACAATAATCATCCTCAACCTTCGTTTTAATGCTTGATGTCAACATGGAGTCATTTAACCAAGAAAAAACTTAAAAACAAACTAACTTTCTTGTTCGCCATCAAAACAATCTCAGAAAATTTAATTATTAATCTGTAGATTTTACCACTTTTCATGCATTAAATTAAATTAACTGGCCTGTATAAGTATATTTTCACTTTGCTTTTTAAATTATTTATTGAATTTAATTCTTCCAAATAATTTGACTTCAAACCATTTCCATTGCCGATCGCTAACTAACTCGACATTTTTATACCTGTATCTTTGAACCGGTTTCGAAAATATGAACGGTATACATAGGCGCGCCGTAGGGGGGGCCAGGGGGGGCCGGGACCCCCCCAGACCCTAGGTTGGCCCCTCCCAGAAAAATAAATATTTCCAACAG
Source organism: Nemotelus nigrinus (assembly GCA_947369275.1). Classification (NCBI taxonomy): domain Eukaryota; kingdom Metazoa; phylum Arthropoda; class Insecta; order Diptera; family Stratiomyidae; genus Nemotelus; species Nemotelus nigrinus. The sequence continues at coordinate 211,104,293 of OX376373.1, forward strand.
CAGACACTTAAGTTTTCGCCTCTTAGGTTTTTGTGGTTACAGCAAGAGTTGAGAAGTGCAGTAGTGTAAGCCTATACCAAAGCATACACACTACTTATAACATAGAGACTGTGTTATTTGCGGTATTAATTACGATGTTATGAGACTCATTTTGAGAAATGGACGGCAATATTTAATTTAAAAAAGTGCCTCGCTAATCATCCTTTTTTTATTAAAATTATCTGTTCATTCTTACTAGGCAATATACAGGTATTTAGATAAGAAACTGGCGTTTTATGCAATTATGTTTTTCACAAAACATACTCTAAGTATTAAAATGGTAGGCAATAAGGTAATTAACGTAGGATACAATTTTCGAAGTCATTTGGAGAATAGAAATGGCATCCCTGCCACTTTTATGGTATCTATGACCTACTTAGTTTACACTCAGGTTAAATGTGTGTGAATTTTATTATAATTTGATAACTTCATCGGAAGTTAGAAGACATAGCACTTCAATTTCCCCGAGCGTTTTTTCATAGTGACACAGCTGCCACATGGTTCTTATCATATTCATTGAACTTTTGTCAGACCTTTATCTTTTTATCCGGTCGCGAGACACCGTAAACGCCAGTTCCAGGTGCTAAAAATATAAATATTTCGGTGCGATTTTTGTGCGATTGGGAATTTTGCGAGTTTATATTTGAGTGCATAAATATAGTATCAAACTCATCAATCATTTGCATTTTATTCTAACAGCCGTGTGAAAGATTTGTGTTCACGCACTTATGGTAGCTACAAGGTAGCCCAGACATGATTTAAAAACGACAGAAACTTATTTTTTATGCCCATTGATGAGTCTTGTAATTTTTGTGATGATCTGATGACTGGGTGTGAAGTTATCACAATGCGAAATTTTCCATCGAATTTCGATTGTCGCCGAAAATACACCAAAATTTCAGCTCGATCAAACTTTGCGATCCGGATATGAAAATTCTACTAATGCTTGGAAGACAGTGCTTGAACAGTCTTGGAATATTGTCAAGATGAACCGAAATTATTTGGAAAAGGCTCTCGACCTTACGACGTGTCTCAGTCGCCAAAGACGTGCTTTCAGAGGACATGATGAAAGTGGTACCAGTGATAACCGTGATTTTTTTTTTTTTTGAATGTTGTGAATTATTCGCGATGCATGATTCAACTTTTGAAAAACATTTTAAAAACAAGGTTGCAAACTACTGTAGTGGCAAAACACAAAATGAATTAATGAAAATAATTGCTGAAATCGTTCGTGAGGACAATACAGCTGAAATAAAAGAGTGCGGACTGATATCCATTATGGCAGACGAAGCAAGGGTCCACAAAAGGAACAACTCTCCGTGGTTGTCAGATTTGCTAAAGAGCTAGCTGTCGAAGAAAGTTTCTCAAGCTTTGTAGACCGTTTAGGAGCTAGAAATGCCTCGTATGTAGCAGATATAATTTTGATCCTGTTAGACAGCTACGGACTTAGCGAATTGCCTGTTGTTGGACAGTCTTATGATGGTGTTAGTGTCATATCAGGACAAAAAAGTGGTGTACAAATCTTAATTTAGATGAAAAACCCTGTTGCCACATTTGCACACTGTCTAACTCATAAAATTATCCTTTCTGTGATGGACACATTTTTCACAATCGAAACGTGTACATCTTTTTTCAATGCCATCGAATCCCTTTACCTACACTTTTCGAAGCCATCACAACACAAACTGTTGAAGCAGCTTGAAGAGGCAGTTGGTCTAAATACAAGGCGTGGAATGAGAAGTTTAAGCTCGACTCGTTAGTCAATGAGATTTCGCAATCGCAAATATGTGGTCGATAGCTGTGGGACTATGAAAGAGGCTTTAAAAAAAGAAATGAATGAGGGAAAATACAACGACTCAGTTTATTCATTGAGGATCTTTAATTCAATCAGTAATGCAAAATTTTTAGTAACTCTTTGCATCTTTCACTATGTTTTTTTTATAACGAACATATTAAGCACATATTTCTAAACTAAAAATACAACTCTTAGAGATGGGATAGATCTTGTGAATGGAACAGTTAAAACACTACTAAGTGAGCGATTAGACTTATACTTAGTTTGGGAAAAAATTAAATCTTTTGCAGAGAAGAGCTGTTTGGATCTCACGTTTCCTTGAAGATCGCGAAAACGGAAAACAGCAAAAAGCACTAGTAGTTAGTGTGCAGTTAGGGCTACAAACCAAATGGCTCGAAAAGAGTAAGTTACAGCACTTTTCATCTTGCCAAATTATTTTTGCTTTTTCTAGGTTTTCTAGCTTAATTTTTTTGAAGTAAGAGATCAATTCCTTCCTTCTAAGCTTAATATATTCCAATTTCTTCAAAGATATTTTGAAGCTAAGCTAACCTGTTCTTCAAGTGTAAGTTGAAATATATTTAGCTTCTAAACGAAAAAATATTCTTATATTTCTAATTATTTCGATTCTATTCCCATATAATTCATACAAGCTTTCTTTCTTAGCGGTCATAGATAATTCTTGTGTAGTTCATACTTACCATTCACATTATATGCATGTGGTAGTAGCTCATACGTATTCACAGACAAGAAGTTTATTTGATAATGCATTAGCAAATAACAAAAAATAAATCAACAAATATATAATGTATTAGTAAATTATATAAGTTGTATGAACAGTACGTGTACCTTACGGAAGACAAAATCATCGCATGTTTTGAACCTTTCGGTCCCTGGCCCCTGCCAGATTTTAGGCCACGGCCCGCCTATGACGGTATACCGATATTTTCCCTAGATCGTAACACTTTTACGCACATGTTCTTGGCGTCCTTCTTAATCTATGTTTCAGCAGCCTTTTATTACCCGCATACAGCTGATACAGCGTTAAGTGTCGGATTATAAATTTTGATGGACACCTTTTTGTCGATTTATGACTACTTCTGGCGTGCCGCAAGGATCACATTTGGGTTCCCTATTTTTCTTATTTTTTTTATATATAAGTACGGTTTTTAATGAAGTTCAATTTCTCGTGTTCGCAGACGATTGCAAAATATTTATTATAAGGAACACAGCACCTGCTTTAAAACTCTCTTTTTCCAGTAAACTTGACTACGTTTGAGTAGTGTAGAATCTTTCTTACAATATAAAGTTCATTCGAATATTTTGGAAAGAATTCAGAATAAATTTCTCCGCTATGTAGGTTTAAAAATGTCTTGTTATGAACCAATCAAAAATGTCTACCCTCGAAAATAGAAGAAAACGTTTTGATGCGATTTTTTCATGCACCGAAATGAATAATATTCTTGATGCTCCAGCAATTTAGGAAGAGTTTTCCATTAAAGTCCCCAATAAAAAAATTAGGAATAATTTTCAACAACATTTTATAGAGTGAACTATCTTAAACATCCACCTAAGTAACGTTTAAAGCAAATAGTTTAACATAATAGGATTTGGTTTGACGATTCCAGCTAGCCCAGTAATTACTGAGATCCATTTTTCAAACTCGTTCACTCCGATCTCCCCATCATTCAATATGCACATTTCATATGCATCTATTCTATTACACAAACCTGATTTGTCGTAGTACTTCCTAGGCTGTTGAAAAGAAAATGTATTCTCGAAATATTTTAAGTCGACAGGATAATGTTGTTAAGCATTGAAAAAAATTTTTCAATTAATCTGAGAAGAAAACCAAGGGGTGTGACGATGTTATTCAACATTTTGCCGCTCTGAAGGAAAGAAAGATGTATTTTGTAATTAAATATAATGTTTCTACTGCATAAGTTTGTAGTAAACATTCAAAATATTTTCTTAACTCACCCCAACGTTTCAAAGAGTCCATTAGACATATGTGCATAGAGAAAAAGTCAATTTATTATTATTAATATCCCTCGTATGACTTGAAAGTTTATTTGCTCCCTTGTTCCTATGTGACTCGAGCCGCACCACTAAAAAGAAACAATTCCCCCAACGCCGCGTTTTGAGTTTAATAGATTTTTTTCATCTTTTCAATCAGCCCTCTTTCCTCCAGCAATACATTTATAAAATGTGAATTATTGCTTAAATATTCAAAGACTACTCTTATTTCAGCTTCTATGGTATGTCGCGCAATTCCATTTGCTCATTTTGACTATATAAGCATTTTCCTCCAGAAACTGAAACTGTTGAAACAGCTGATAAAATAAACCTATCATATGAGCAAATGTGCTAAATTAAAACAAATAATTTTAATTGCTTAAAAAATATACTATTCGTAGCTGGATGGGGATTATTGAAAAAAACAACCGGAAACGATTGACGAAGCAATGAACATAGGAAAGTGTGTTTCCGATTAACGTCACAAGATTCGCGTTTTAATTTTTTTTTTTTGACGAAATATCTTTTTTATAAGTATATTTTTAAAATCATAAAAAAATATTTTTACAAATAAAATAATGCAAGCTAAATAATTAAAAAATTTTGCTTCTACTTTAGTTTTTCTTGAAAGTTTTGTTTTGTTTTTTTTTTAATAGAAGTGTTCTCTATTATCATTCTGCTAAAATGCTATCATAAAAATTTTGATCTAATTAAGGTTGAATTTAAACGAAACATGACGAGTTATTTGAATCAAAGGTGATTAAAGTAACAAAAATTAAAAAATTAAAGGAAAAAATAAGTGTGCTTGCAAATGAGAATATCAAAAGCTTAAAAATCCAACCCTTCTCTTAAATGATGTAATGCTGTGTCAACTCAGGCTTAAATTTACTATAAGAATCTAACACTTCATTAAATGTAAACGCGTTAAGAAAATTTTCATTTACTTTTGGCCGACGCTGCTTAAAAAACAAATTTTGTATTTGATCAGTGGTATCTGGAAGGTTACACTCGGTGTTTACCAATTTTATCAATTGTTTTGTACTGTGGAATTTATATGATTGAAATCAACTTGACAATGTGTTAAGCGTCTCCCAAAAATCGCAGGGGAAAAGGGATGATATTCTAAAAAAGTTTGTATAAGGATCATCTATAGGGAATTGAAATGTTCCTTTTTTGATCGATCCGTGTAAATTTAGGCGTCACTCTTATCAGTGACTCTTTTGATCTTCCAGCCTATTCTTGATGGTATCTTGATCTGGACGAACCTGTCGCAGTATATTATTTTGTAAGCTACTTTACCCTGTCTTCCCCTAATTATACATCTTGTCTAGTGTTAAACCCAAATTTTGAACATTATCAACAAGTTTTCATGTAAACCCATTGAAAGTAGGTGTGAAAATAATCGGTACGTTGTGTTTCCTTGTGAAAATTAAAAGCTCATTTTTTTTTCGTTTTTGTCCTAAAACCGGCTTTTCTGGTCCAGATTAGGATTCGATCAATTATCGATTGCATCAAGTCTGACAAAGTTTGTGGGAACGCAACACCCAAAAGTTCTACAATGGCGTCGGCATACGATACCACCTCGCGAGCCCAAATAGGTGCAAAATGGCCCTTCATTCTGGTATCGCAGTTCCAATTATTCTCTCTCCTTTGATCCCTAAAAATGAATTCGATTTGCTTCTTTTGAGCAACTTCGATGTTCGGATCGTCAAGGTTTTATGCACCAGAGCGTTGGAAATTTCAGACATTGTCGAAAGCCACCTCGGTGTCCCGCAAGGCTGTTAGTAGGAATCCCTTTCTCTGTTTGAATATTTTCTACTGAACTATATGTAGTGCTGTCACTACTGAACTGGCAGTTAAATTTGCGTTTTGGTGATTACAAATTCCTCCAACATTTATCGAACTCTTCATGTACAGATTCTCTGGCATTTTTCGTGTGTTTCCCAAAAAATTTGTTTAGCCTTATTGGTCTAAAATTCTTCAGATTGGGAAGATTTGATCCGCCGTTATTCAGCATAAAGACCACTTTAACTTTTTTCCGTTGGTCAAAATCCATTTATTTTCCGTCTGTTATATCATGCACTATCCAAAGACTTTATCTATCAAGCGACGCAACTAAGCATAAAATTGCATTTATTACATATCTAGCCTATAATTTCACTTCACTTAAATTTACCTGAGCACGAATTAGAAGAACCACAAAAACTAAATACAGGCCTAAATAAAGTGTCCCCATTAGCACCAGTTTGCTTACCTATTTGCAAGAGATCGAGAGATCGAGATCGTTTCGCCTGATGTCCCCACGCCAGCCAATAAGAGCGCTAGCCGAATGACATGCTGAATTCGTGCAGAATCAAGGGCGAAAATCCGCATCGAGATTATATTTATGAAAAAAATTATTTGAGTGTGATCATTAAATATAATCTGCCCTCTTATTACCTAGTAATGATAAAACTCAAAATCTCGATATCTGCCTAGAAATCAAAATATATCTAGCTTCTAAAGGAACAATTGGTATTTAAATTAAAATATTTTTTGAAAGCTTGAAAAATTTGGATTACATTACAACAATGAATTTTTATTTTGTTTGCTCTGGTTATATTTTGTAAAGCTTAACGAAATTTATCGCATTCGCACTAGTAACATTTAGAAATCACTAATCATAACCAAACGAATCATAACCATGCACCAATTTAGTCACTTTTTTTATTTAAAAGCATATACATATTTAAAATGGATGGAAGATCGTTAGCAAACCTTACATGAGATGGAAGAAGAATGTATCGTTGCAAAAAGTTAGTACTTTCTCAGGCCCAACAAGGAAGAAAAGAATTACAGAAAAGAACAAAGGAAATATCAGTGAACCAGTTAGCAGCGAACGTTCCTCAATAATACCTTCCATTTTTCGCTCATCAGCACTATGTCTATGCCTGATCCAACGCCCTAATTTTGCGAGTATGTGCCAACTCTGGCCTACTTTAACTCTTAATATGGTTTTAATTTGCAGTGAAAATAAAATTTTACAATTTCTTTCAAACAAGATGAGGCTACAATTGACGTTAATTTGTTAAGAACCTAATAAATTGCGAAAGTCGGCTTTCAGTTAGAAGATGAATATGTTTCACTTCAACCAAAAGGTGAATAAACACATAAATCACCTGTCTCAATTACTCGGTTAATAATAGGATTTCAAGAGAATTTGGGCGAATATGCATTTCCAACCTGACCACAAGGTGCAAAACATGCGCGAGCAGGTAAATCATTGTATTGAGCTTACCAACGCATATGTTTTAATAGAACATCATTTTCGTACAGGTATTTTTTTTTTTTTATTATTTTACAGACTGAGGTCAATGAACGCGAGATCCCTCAATTTGAATAAGACACTCGAATATCAATCCGAACTTGAATAAACTTGATGATGCTCTGGGATTGCACAATAAAAATTGACAAACATTGGAACCAGATTAGAAACCGTTTAACATTTTCAACTCCAATAAATTCCACGTAATGTCAGTTAAAGCAACAAACTCAGATCAATGCAAATGAATTTCTTTCACGAAATTCGTAAAGCGTTCGAAAACATTCGAAAACAATCATTAACACATTCTTCTGATTTTTACGTTTCTATTTCTTTAAAATTCGAAATGACCACTTTTTCTGGCTTCCCATAAAAACCCGATGCCACCTGTTTGTTAAAGTCTACCTGCTTAAGTTATTCAATCAGTTCTCAAGTTTTCGTGGCTTTTTGTTCGTTTGTGCGATTCTGAAGAATCCGGTTTTCGGTGCTATCTTCTCATCTCGTTGAAGAATGAAGAAAAAATAATAAATCAAATATACATACCTAAAAATATATTTATAGAAATCTGCATAACTAGTGAATTCATTCATTTGAATGCATCCACCTGACATTCCATTCGAATTTCAGAAATTTCTCGTCAAATAACAATAAGTGAATTCAATAACTTTCGCCATCAAAACGATGTAGATAGCAGATTATATAGATTTTATCATTCGAACATTATTTACTTGCTTTCTTTCTTTCGTTCGATCCTCATTTCCCGCTAGTTCGCGATGAATCTTTTCAATTATCATTATTTCGCTAACAATCGACAAACAGATAACGGCAGCTGATGGCGAGTCATGTTCGTGGAAGAAGAAGGAGATTCGAATAAGAGAGATTCAAAAGCTAAGAAAAGATTGCTTGTTCTACCAATTCGTCTATTTTCACTTGTCTCGTCGAAATGATGCTTTACTACAACGCCGAAGCTATGGCTGTAAGACCTTTGACTGTTTCGTCTTCGGATGTTTACTTTGGAGATTTCTCCCCTCATTAGGTTGAATCGCGATAGATTTTTTCTCGTAAAATTTGTAAAGAGTGTCTATCTGTATCTTGCTGTTTGGGCGAGAAACCGGAATTTAACTACTGTTGATTTATGAGTTTCCAACGGTCACTGAGGGCTTTAGCGGCTAGACTCGAACGCGACGGGAAGTGTAATTTGTTTAGTAGAGGTAATTTCAGAGAGAGCAGATTACATATCTACTTGAATGAAGATGACTTTTTGGGTTTTTCAGAAACAGTCGCATGGGTGTCATTTTTTGAGTTCAATTGTATTCACTGGAACTAGTCAATTATGAACTTATGTACTTATGGATATACCTATTAGCTATAATAGGTACTATATATAATAATATAATAATAATAATAATAATACTATATAATAATACTAATTTTTAGTTTTAAACTGCCCAAGGCTAACTTGACTTGAGGAGTATTTAACATGGAAAATTCTTTAATTTCCTTATTCTATTTAAAATGAGCTACAACTTAATAGAAAACTCAGAAATTGATTGTGGCATCATTTTTAAACATATGCTCTATGACAAGATATGCATGTTCTATGATAAGGTCTGGTCTGAGAACATAATTTCTTAAAACTCCACTAATTTTGCTGTTTTTACTAATGTTCGAAGAACATTAGTATTAAAATCGATTCGGCCAAAAATTCATATTTCTTTATATATATATATATATATATATGTACAAAAAATTTCAGTGAGATAATCTCGGGAACGCGCCATTCGATTGAGCTGAAACTTTCAGGATACATTGGTGTATATGCAGAATAGGTCCAGGTCTCTTTAAATGTCAGTTATTGTAAACCTTTTCGCGCCGGCGGGCATTTAAGTGATATTTTTAATATACCTATTATTTCGTGCACAAATGATTTTCGCAAAAATAAAGTTAATAAAATAAATTTCTAACGTGTTTTACATATGAATCGGATAATGCTTTGGAATATTTTAACCCTATGTGTGCGCTGGGTGCCTAAAAAGAGGACGGGAAAATTTGAAAATTTTTAAATTTCGATAACTTTTGACAGAGCTATTCAATCATTACCAAATTTTCAGGACATATTGATATTATTTAGTTGTAGATTTATGTGGCTTTTAATGAGCGTGCTGGCAACTCTGTAGCTAGGGCAGGCACTGAAAGTGAAAACCTCCAAATCATCGTCTCTCTTGAAAAAATGCAGTTTCTTCAAAAATAAGCCTTTCATATGTAAATCTTGTGCTTTGTTTACATAACCAAAAAAAAAAAAAAGATATGGTATAACGGGCACGCCTGGCAACCCTTGCCCAATTTACCTATATTTTTAGCATCAAAAACTTCTGTTCACGGAAACTCACGATCCGATGGGCAGAATTATTTGAAATTCACAGCATGTATTGACCTTAAATAGGACCAGGTCTGATAGAAGTGATTTTGAAATGCGGGCAATTCTGTGCCAGTGGTGCCATCTTGAAAAACCACTAAAAAAGATAACTGTTTTTAGCCCTATAAATTCTGATTGAATCGTTCGATTTTGACGAAACTTACACAATTGCTGGACCTTACTTTAAGCCACGTTTGGTAGAAATTTGGTCGAAAAATTCGATTGGAGCTGCCAGCTATGATAATTTTGGTGTCTTCATTTTGAAAAAAAAAATTTGGAAGTAAAAACATTCAAACCATCGAATATTCAAAAAAATGTCCGTTTCTTACAATAAAACCAATCTGTATATAAATCTTATGTTTTATCTACACGTTCAAAATAAAACTTTGGAAATTTCATGTCGGACAAGAACGGTAACCCTCTCCCAGTTAATCTATATTTTTAGCATCAAAAACTTCTGTTCACGGAAACTCACGAACCAATAATCAGATACAGCTAAAATTTACAGAATGCATTGGACTTAAGTAAGACCAGATTTGATAGAAGCGATTTTGAATTGTGGGCAACTCTGTGCCAGTGGTGCCATCTTGAAAAATTACAAAGAAAAAAAACTGCTTTTTGCCCTATGAAATGTGAATAAGTTACCAGATTTTCATGAAATTGACACAGAAGCTAAACCTAACTCTAATCTCTGTTTGGTGGAAATTTGGTTGAAAAATTTGATTGGTGCTACCTGCTATGGTAATTTTTGTGTCTTTGGTTTTGAAAATTCGCTCAGGAAAATAAAACTTTTTGTACTATAACTTCCAGTGCAGTCATGAAATCAATACGAATTTCATACAATTAATGAAACCTGTCATAAACATTATTCAGGCCAAATTTGGTTGAAAAGACACGATAGGGTTGCCAGCTATTGTTGGTTTTGTGTTTAATTGCAATATCTTTATTAAGCGGTTTTATCGTAGAATTTTCAAATGGTAATGATATTGTAGTGACAATAAACAGCAAATATTAAGCTTTCGATCATTTGAAAAAACTCGCTGCAGGTAACCCTAAATTTCTTTATACTCCTATAACTTCGAATGTAATTAAACAACGTGAAGCAGATTTGATATATTCTTGGATTTGATACTGGCGAAAGGTTGCCAGCACGAGTCGGTTGTGCTACTTTTGTATCAATAAATGCTTACAGTTAGTATACATACCGGAAACATTTACAATGAAAATAAATAACCGATGTTCCAATTCGCAAAGTTCTGCAAATTTTTCGGATCGCAGCCCCAAACACCAACTTCAGTTACAGTGCTGCAGGCACTGAGCATTTTCTTCATTGATGTTATATGAGATGCTGCTTTCAAAATTATGTGAAATAAGCAACTGATAACGAATATAATTAACCCGTGTTTTGCTCTCATAAACGTTGAAATTCATGCCAGTGGTAATATCTGAAACCTTGCACCATATGAGTTATAATGCATTCTTAAGACGAAAGTAAAACGTGGCATTTGAAACAGTTTGGCCGTAATAAGCAGCACATGTGGTGGAATATGCACTCAAAACCTGCACGATTCTTCTACTGTTCTTCGAACATTAGTGTTTCTAGCGGTTCAGGTGCGCTAGAGTTTTTTTTTTTTCTTATCAAAACCAGTCAAGTCAATCTCCTTCCTGAAAATCACCTACATTCATTCATTATAACTGTGCCTACCTACTGCTTCATTATTATCATCAACATTATTATCTATGCTGTATTATTTTCTATTTACATACACAATCTTCAAAACCTTTTTCTGTTTAGCAAAACAGTCCTGATCCTGCTTGTCTGCTCGCCTACGGGCAATGGCCCATACAAAAAAAAATCTAGACAAATTCACACAAAAAATATTTACAATACATTTACACAAACCTTTTCCAAATCCGGCTGAATTAGTTTTCCCATCGTTCGAGTGAATTTCTACAAACAAATAAAAATCTATCATGATTAATGCTATCGCAGGCAGAATTTTGTTTGTTTTGGGGGATGGGATGGTATGGTGGGGTTGCGCGGCTAGGAGAAGAGTGTGCAAAGTGAAAAGCGTAATCAGAGTGTAGGGTGGTGGTAAACAACGATAGTGGAATTGAAACGTTGATAACGAGGCTCGGGATTTATTTTGGTGGCTTGTTTGTTTGCTTGACGCGTTTGATAAACGTAAAACAATTGTGTTTTATGTTTTTCGAAATACGATCAGTCAAACTGAAAAATTATGAGACGTGTGGGTAGAAATAGTGATTGACGTATGAATTTACAGTAAAGCTGCCGCCGTGTGATAAGAATAAATTTAATGAAAAAGATTGAAGATATCGATTTTTTTTTTGTGAAATTTATATCAAAATAGCATTTCCTCATGATAATATTCTAACGGTGGACGGTGTGACATAATACTGTTCGTAGCCTTGGTTGCAAAATTTGTGAGAATCTTATCATTTCTTCAACGTTTTCCGATTGTCTGAATTAGATATCAATGTCATGTCTATCTTTGAAATTCGTTTTGTCACATAAAACTAAGGACAAGTTTGTTGATTTCAAGAAATCAATCTACAGTTTATTTGAGTGTAGATATTTTGTGTCATATTTTTTTTTGTTGAATCAATAGAAAACATGTTTATTGCCGATATCACTGAACAAAGATTATCTATTTCTTTCGATGATTCAACAACAACAATATTGAATTTCAAGCACACTCAATATAACATTGATTTATATAAATTTTACGATGGTATGTCTGGTTATCAGAGTGCGTTAGTAACGCAGCCTTGAGGTTATATGTATAAAATATTAAAGAAGTATAATTGACCGGATCAAGTATTGAAATTCTCAAAAAGACTTTGCATAACGCTTATAGAAAACTACTTGATGTTAATTTTGCTAATATTCCCGAGCGATTAGTTATTTGGCCCCGTTCCCCATCATCTTAAGTGCTTTCTAAGTTTCATGACCCGTTAGTATTTTCTCCGGAAAGACTTTCTGAAGAAAAAATTTCGAGAAACAATCCTCTAATCCAACAAGGGTAGCTAAAAGTACGATGTGTGCATAGCTTGCTCGTTTAAAGACATCTAGAAAATAGAATTGTTTGTGTGGGATTATAAAATTGAACATTCTTTTAACTAATTCTCATCAGACCTCAGCTCATAGTGCAAACCTGACTGATGTGACCACTTGCGATGGGAGATCATTGATTTTTAATTACGTTAGTTGTGACAAATTTTAATATTTCAAATTTTACAGACTTATATCCAACGATAATAGTTAACTCATAAAGTTTTAAATAATATTTTATTTATCATTACAAATACTTTACTAATAAATTCAATAGGCCAAAACCATTTTGCTCTTTCTTCGTTTGCTTAAAAATTTACTGTCATCTCTCAGAAAATGTTCCTCGGTGCAATATTTATGTACACTTTTACGATATTTAATAGGTCTTGACTCATGTTTTTGTCTAAAAAGTTCGCTCACCCTTCAAACTTCACCCTGTTCATTGTGCACTGTGATTGTTCAAAGTAATATACAAAAGTTGAGTTTGAAATGAATTACCTCAACTTTAGCTGGCTGTGGATCCGAAGACATTTTTGACATTTCAGTAAAGTTCTGTTTTCTTCCGACTGCAATTCAATATTTCCAGTACATATCTATCCAGTACATATCTTCAATATTTCCAGTACATATCAGCATTTTGACTGACGTTTTCCCTTCTTTAATTAATTTACAAATATTTTTCGTGTGCTCAAAGCAAGTAATCCATTGCAGCATTTAACTTATGACGTCAGATGCAGAAAATATCGATATTAAATGGCCTGTATTACTTAGGACAGAAGCGGAGCCATCTCGTAAACGTACGTTATCAGGTGAGGATAGTTGAATTTTTGTCAGGATTCACTTACTTTTTAAACGTTTCTGGATTAGAGATGCATATTTGGATAAAGGCTGATTTAAGTAGAATTAATCCAGAACATATTCAGTCCAAATGGATGGTATTCGCTTGTAAATACTAACAGACGTGCTTTATTCGGGTGTGAACAGTAGTGTAGTATTCTACCAAATCATGTCTGGTGAGTTGACCCTTTCTCAAAGGCTTGAAGCTCAATTCCGGGCAAGCAAATATTGCCCACGGTCATTCAACGACAAACTAGCTCATATTTAAAAGAGCTTGACCAGACTGTAACCTCCTCAAAAAGAGAGAGTCGCATGCTTTTTACATTTATGATTGCATTTGTGTTTTTACTGCTAACTTCTGTTCAATTTTACTTAAATTTCAATTATCTCTGATAATTTCTGACTCAGAACTCTTATTAAATGAAGATATAATATGATTTCAGGTTTTATACCCAATTTGTCTATGTATTTTGTGAATTCGTGTTGAGGTTTGCCAAGTCTACCGCTTATACATTAGATACATAATTGATGTGATTAAATTTGTGCAATATAAGCGACCGCCCACTTCAAACCAAATTTAAAATTTCTCTGGTGAACAAAATTCGCAATTTTAAACATTTCTATCCTTCAAATCGTCCTCACTGTTTTTCAATGGATGCTTTCTGTTCAAACTACGCCATCGATACATATAGTCTAACTTCTGCAATAAGGTGTCCGTTTGGGTATCGGATCAGTCAAATATATGCATGTTTACCATAAATTTCCTCCTCCTTGCGGGAATAGATACTCGCCATAGCAGCGCTTGCCTGAGACACAAAGTGATTTAAAAAACATTAAAGTGAGAATTTTTAAAGAATTGATCTCTCCCAGTTTAAAAATCGAGTTCGCTCGTTTACTAAGGACATTAAATGATTGAATAAAAAACATTGATATATTGAGAAATCTTGTCGTATTTCTTAAGAAAATAAACATAATTGTTAGTTTGTAAATAATTAAATATTTGCATCAGTGACTGTCTTAAGTCTGTGGTTATTTGAAGCAAAGATATGGTCCATAAAGTTTCGATATAAAATAAGTACACCTGAAAGTTTTCAACCGTATCAAAAACCGGGAGCTAAACATGAAACACGTTTACATTCACGCATAAAATGAACGTCATCAGCAGTTTCGCCTTGTTTCTCTGCGTTGCTTCAATTATTTAAACGCAGTCCCAAGTGACCCGCAGCTTTAAACTCCCATCAGTGACGTTGCTATTAAATAAGTCCTGGCTATCAACAATTTGGCAACAGACTGACAAATGTGTGCTCCTTCTTGCAGTCGGATACGTCCTTAAAACTCTATCTGCGCAAATTGATTCCGCCTAAAATTATTTGGGTTCTATTTCACAGCACTGAATTGCCGCTTTCAAATTGTTAGGCCTCTGGATTTAGGAGGAACATTAAAAATCAATATATAAGTTAATATTTGAGCTTTTTTTTTAAAGTTGTGGTAAAATCAAAAAAAAAAATCGGTTCATTTTGTCTGCCATGAAAATTCGTTTATTTTTTGGAAACATTATCTACAAGTTAATTCTTGATCCGCCTTTGTGATTTATTTAGTTATATTGTCTCTAATAAAACCAAAATTCACTTCGAAATGATGTCTCAGTGTCAACCGATAAGAATAATAAACGGTCATTTTATCTTAAGTGCTACCCGTTGAAACGATCTTGATCCATAACTTAACGTTCTCTAGTTGGCAACGATAATGAAATGCAGGAAGTGTTGAGTAATAAATTCTTTGATAGTCGACGAATCCGGGTGCTCATTTACGCGATTAGAGTCCCCAAATAGAATTTCTAGTCCATTGCTCGAAACCTCTTATAAAACTTGAAATTTTTCCATGTCCAGCATTCGACTGAAATATTCAAATTCACTCTCAAAGAACTAAATTGAATGGGTTCATTCGACAATAGTAACGTCAAACCAGCGACTAATGAACGATTTGCATTTTTCTCGTGTCCGACTCTCGGTAATAATGCAGAATTTATCGCTGAATGATAGTCGACAATCAATCATTAGTCGGTGTTTCTAGCTAATGGTCTCATTTATTAATCATTACCACCTTCGAACAAATTGAACATTCTCCTTCCTGAATTGAATTGCTTGCTACCCGCTAGTCAGGCGGCTATGGCACCGAAGGCAATGGCATGCCAATGAACGGACATCAGGGCGTTGTATTGAGTCTAGTAGTTACTAGTCAGCCGCAGGAACGACAAATGATGTTTACGTACCTGTGTAAATATTTATTGTGCTCCTTGGAGGAAATGCTCGATCTGTTTCTGTCATTTCTGTCTGGTCGAAATTGTTTTTTTCGGTTGAGTATGAGGTGGAAATGTTCTTGTGATGGTATCGTGGTGGTCATAAGAAAGAAATATGAAGTTATTCGAAGAGACTAGATCGAGACCAGCAGGAGGAGTAGCATAAGCCTGACCAGATTATTTCGGATTTGAGATTAGCTTCAATGTGGACTTTATTTATAACAAATAGATGCAGGGAAGTGCAGGGAAAAAACCATGAATATACCCAGGCCATTAAATATTTTAATGAATATGTGACGGCTTAAAGTAGATAATTAATCTTTTGCCACTTAAAAGCTCATTTATAGTGAGTTTAGATTGATAGGTGCAGTAAAAAAAAAAACAAATAACATACAATCCGGCCTAGAATGCTAGTCAAAATGTCAGAAAATGGAGAAAAACACAGCAAAAGCCAATAGAAAAAATAGTATAACCGTAATAATATTTTTTTGCGTATATAAGTTACATAACTCGATTCGATTAATTAGAATTGTCTTCTTAAACTCAAAACATTTCAAAAGTTTTTCACAGCTAACAAAAATTCCTAGGCAATTATTTTTGAAGTTTCAAAAATATTTTTGAAATGAAAAAAAAATGCTATAAAAACTATACGAGTTATAAAGCGAATTCCTTGAATTTTGTACGTTTTGAATATTTTAAGCTCTCTTTCGGTGGAAGTCACATGCCCAGCAGGATCAGAAAAAGCAAAAATAGTATGACCGAATCAGCGACTGCACATATCGGAGTCAAAACGCAGATGTTTTTTTTTAAAAAAAAGAAAGTTTTTGCTTTCAGATTTTGTTGTTTTAGTTTTTGCTTTGGAATTTTGTCCAAAAGACTTGACTCTGTATTTTAGCACAGTTTTTACCGTTAAACAATAGTAGAAAATAATATCTCCGACATGGTCTCTCATTTATGGATGTATAGGCTTTCAGTTTATAATGTTGAAATATATAAGAAAAAATTGTGTTTATATCGTTCCTCAGGCAAAATAAGCTCTAAATCATCGCCACAAAGAGCGCCATATTTGCATTAATTGCATATCCATAGCCTTCTATTAAAAAAGAAAAGACAAATGAGATTAATTTTGCCAAAAGTGCAATAAAATATAGATAAGTTGCTGAGAAGCAGTCTTTGATGGAACTCTTTGTGATTTTCACGAGTCTTTTTTATAGTTTTTCGTAAACAATTATGACAAGCCGCCAATTTCTGGCCATACTGACCTGGCAATGAACACTCACGTATGCTAAACGATAGTGTTGTAGCTTGGCCTATTACCATGCCTTTTGCTGAAAAAAACATGGTAAATTCTGACACACTACTTTCACGAGTGTGGCATTATCTGAGTTATAGATAATAGAAATGTAAATAATAATAGAAATGTAATAGAAATGTATACCTTTTGTGCCTCATCTATGATCCTGAAAAATTGACCCTCATCGACAATTTCGTATCAAATATGTACTAACATTATGCTAACCGTGAAGTAGTGGAGGAAATTCCTACAGGAGGGGCTGGCTGAAATTTGGTAGAGATCCAGAGAATTTGGAATTTTGCGGTGACACACGGACTGCAATCTGTAGTCAATCAAACTAGTCAAACTTTCAGTTAAAAGTAGAGAATTAGATTTTATTTTCAAAAAAACACATCCCTAATTATGATTTTTTCTAAACTTTTTTATTTCAAGCAAACAGGCCTCTATAAATAAAACCAGATTTAAATCCCATAATCAAAAACTTAAATACAATACTCAAAAATAGAAACTTGCAAATTTTCCGGCTTATTAATTTTATTGATCGGTTACATAAGTGAAAAAGCTCTAACTTTTTGAAGATTTCATCTCCGGCGTGGCAATAGAATTTTTTCTTCATGAGCTTTGATGATACTGTAGTTTTAGTATTCGCCATTAATTTTTGTTGACCCTGTCTGTATTGATTTGTAAATTCAAAGATCACTAAATTTAGCTGAGGATTAAGCGAATTTTTCACGCAATAACACAATCCATCCGCAGTGTATTACTGTCAACATTTACGACCATAAGGAGAAATATTTTCAAACCAAATTCCAATTCTGCTTGCTTTTAGTTGGTATTTTATTGATGAATTTGAGTTACCTTCCAAGTTGTGATCCCAAAATCCTTCATAAGTAGTAGCGAAACCAAGAAGTGGTCATTGTAATTTGGAAGTATTTATAAAACCCCCTCAAAATTGGCTAAAAAAGATGTACTGAAACTGTCAACAACTTGTTTGATTTTGAAAGCAGGATAGCAAATTCACATGGGCTCTGAAAATAGTGTTCCTAGCTCAAACTTTTTATGGAACTTTTAATGAAACAAAATTATAGAAAAATAGCTGAAATTGAAATCTCATACATAAATAATTTGGTCCGCTACACCACTTGATTCTTGAAACACATGACAGTGTTAAAATATCTATAAAACAGAATCTTCCTAACTGGATGCAGGAGTGTAATCTTTTCCGTTTCACAGCTTTAAGAGAATCAGACAAGAAAAAAGTATAGCTAGCGAAAGTAACTTGGAAGCACATTTCAAAGTAACAAAATACTCAGTGCTTCATAGTCAACAGTTCATTTTTTCTGTGGTAGAACGAAAATGTTTCTATAAAGTTTACCATTAAAAACAAAGCTTTTTACCAAAACGCGTAATTTTTACCAAAACGTTGGTAACGCGTTCCAAATCATTCTATTTACATTGTAATCGGACATTTAAAAAAAACATAGAATTCATCGATTTGTGTCTTTTCCAATGTGTCTTTTCTTATTTCCTATATTCACCTTTCCAGTCCTTACGTTGCTGCATGACACCTCAATTGTAATCTCTATATTTAATTTTCTCTCACTGCCTATTGTCCGTTATTCACCCCTTCTAACCCCTATATCACCAGATGGAAACCTTTATTTTCGTTCATTTGTTCTTAAATGGCCAAGCCTTATGAAAATATTTCATAAGGCTTGAAAGGTTCTTCAAAGATATTCAAACAGGTTCAAGGATATTCACACAGCGAAATGAAATGTGAAATCTCAAACAAAACGAGCTTGCAGTGAAATTTCATTTCGTCGATGAACTTTCTTTCCGCTGTTCAGTACAGTACTGAAAGTATGAAATTCGGTTCAATGTACCAACTATTGCTGTTATGGCAGAAATAAAAAAGAACAAGCTCTAATTTGACATATTTGATTTTGGCGTGAAATTTTGTGTCTCAAAACAATAGCATTAAATATCAATATTGAATACTATTTAACTACAACTTAAAGTTTACTTACGTGGCATTTCGTTTCATTTGAGCGTAATATTTGGCTTCAGTAAGAAAACCTACGCTATCACGTAATTACTCCCTCATTGTCTTGACTTTGTGATAAGCTTCTTGAAAAGAAACCGGAATATCACATCAAGAAATTATGTTTCATTTGTTCAGGAGACGAACAAAAGCGTTCTATGCTAATTGAAATTCTATGCAAGTCCCACATCTTTTAGATGAGCTTCTGAAGCAAAATTATTCTAAGAAGAGTCTTGTTGCTCAGTAATATAATTAATGAAAATTATCAACTTCTTAATAGTACAAAAGGTGTTGCCATGCCTCATTCTACCTCATCTACCACTAAATCGATCGACAGTTCCGTCATCTAGACTTTTATCAAATTAATAAACACTGAATGGTTGCTCAAAATATTGTCCAGCATTGTATATCAACCCGAAAGGCTCCACTTAACCGCAACCTAAGCATTCCTTACGCACAACTCATTCACCACCATTCATTACATATTCCTAAGTTCTATCTATTCAATCTAGCCGACTGACATTTATTTTCAAAAAGCCTACCAAACAATGAATACCATCCAATATTCGTTCTAACAATAGAAAATTACTTAAACAGTTAGCAAATCAAGTACAATGTCATGCTCTCTGACAAATCATTAGCCTAATTCAAGGAAAAACTCAAACTGTATCTGTAATTATCTAAATGACAGTGTAGCTGCCATTCACAGTCAAAATACAAACTAGTCCAAGCCAAACAATGACCTGCGTCAAAATTCCGTTCTGGAGTAGATAATCAACGAAAAAGATTTTCCGATTTCGTATTCCCAAACGACTTTGACTTGAATCTAAGTTCAGTTGACGAATACTTAAATATATCTATCATCTAAATAGTTAAATATACGTAAATATCTGGACGGAATATAAATAAATGGTTTAGATAAATACGGGCAGAAAGATTTTGTCGTCTGATTGCGATGGTGCTGACATATACAAACGAAAATATAAATACAGTTTAGCATGAAGGCTTAAATATAACTTCAAGTGATTTCTTTGTAATTTCTTTACGTATTTCCCACTGAAACTGGATGAAAAATATTTTTTTGGCTCACAGCAATCACGTGACAGAACTTTTGGAAAATATGAAATTAGGTCTGTCCCATAAACGAAATTACACAATGAAAGAACAATATCCATTCTCTCTGAAACGAATTCAAAGGAATGGAGCTCATTAAATTCGCACGTTGATTCGTATGTTACATGTGTTCAAAACAAGTTCGATGAGTAAAACAAACTACGGTCAGCTATTATCCTTGTTCGATTGCATAACATAACAGTTCTGACAAGTAATTATTGAAATTGTAAATGATAAATGAATTGTGTTTTTCACACGAGTATCTTTTATTGTGTGAAAACTGAATGTGTGCGTAACTACAGTACACAAGGAATCAAATAAGGCAGTTTTTAATCGACATAGTTAACCGTGAAAAATACAATTGAAAAACCCATAAAAAAGCAGCAAACCCACGTTGGGTGCCAACTTGTGATGCTTTTAATTAACCTGCTCTGATGTGATGGGGTCTATGGATCATAGTCAAATCATATCATATCAAAAAATGATGAGTCACTCACTAACTTTTGTATCTGTGATTACATTCATTAGTGCATTTGGAATTTCGTCAATTTTTATAGTACCGACAGATACTTGAGCTTACGACCTTGACCAATAAACATTAAAGAACATTAAAGGCAAAGTTTGCTTGAAATATGTGTCAGAAAATTGAAAATTAGCTAGTATTTAAAGGAAAAATGTGTCCTGATATATATTTATTTCCGCACCATACATATGCGGAAATATACAATATTTTATTAAATGGGTGCTTCCAACCGCTTGCGGTATAACATGATTTTCTGGTTTTGAAATTTACATAATAATGTTGTTCATTTAAACCTTTTCCCTTTCTCTTCGTGGAACATATTCTAGAAAATCATTTCACAGGATTAAAGTAAATTAAACACCATAGCATTTATCTAAAAACAAAAATTGCATGAACACCGTAAACATTTTCAGATGCCAAACAAAAAGCTTCATCGCTTCTAATCACTGCATAATAGACTTACATTTATCTACATAATCTTGTTGTCGTATTCTTTCCGTAAACTGCACTAACGGTCGCTTTCCATCTTCACAATTGCTATTAAATCAATTTCGTGCCCGATGCAAACCAGTTTTAGAATAATTTTTATATTTAAATGCAATCCACTTTATCTACTCGATCAGCGACTTAAAAACTTCAATTAACTATTCTCGAACGACAGGATGAGTTACATCCGCACTTCCCTGCTCCAGGCTAAACCAGCTAACTGACTTGAGGCTAATGCAACAACCGCATATCATCAATTTATTTATTATATGCGTGCCTCAGATGCATCATTTCATTTTAATATTTCAACCATGCTTCGAAGATATTTATCTGCGTGCTTGCGCTAGGCGAAAACGAAAAACCTGTGCGTTGGACTCGTATCTTGATTATGCACATGTTTTGCACACAAACCGTATCTAAAGTAAATCTGCCGAGGAAGAGCAGGGCATCGGTGACCTGGCTCTATCCGGTGGAATGTTATCTTTACGCTGAATGTACCTAGGCACTATGCTAGCGAATCTTGAGTATCTGCAAAACATCGCATTTCGCGGCAGTCGTACTAAATGCAATAAATAAACATCTTCACGGTGTCCGCGCACTTCGAGTGCTGCAGTGAATTAGTTTGCTCAGCACGCTCGTCGTTGAGCAGATACGCTAGGACGCACATGTTGGAGGTTATAGTCGTTGGTGGAAGAATAGGTGGAAGAAGGGTTGGTTTAACCACTACTCAGTATTCCTGCTAGTTGACCGCGCACTTCCTTTTTTTCAGTTTTTTCCCGTGCTGCACGGATCGGCAAGAAAGATACTCTCCTGGTAATTGCATTTAAGATGGATTTTTTTCGCAGAGGTTTCACGAAGTTAATCTGCAATTGAAATTGTTTGTAGTGCTGTTAGAGCTCTGTGTTTTGCACGTTCGAATAATGGAGTTACGAGATGCTGTTGGATCTGATGTGTACTGCATTTCAGGTTAATTAATCGAATTCAATTGGAAGATAATTGAAAAAAGACTATTACGAGTAAATGGATGTGATTAAAAGTCAGATGTAGTTACCGTGGGATATATTTTAAGGTTGTATGCTATTAATCGTGAAAAGATTTATGTTAATCAGATATGGACTAAAAATAGCTGAGGGTTTGTTTTAAGAGTTCACTCTTGTTACTCTACTGAATTTAATTTAAGAAAAATTTCACTGAGTGAAGACATTTAAATTGACTCAGCAAATAGTTTTGATAAGTTCTAAATCGTAAAATTTGACGTTTGATTGATTGAGCAATTTTTTTGATGCAGTAGCTTGTAATATAAGAGTTGGTTTAATTTCCTGTTTATCAGTGAGCAGCGCGGGTTTCTCACTTTGAAACTTGCTCTAGATCAAAAATATAAGAGCAGCGTGCGTCTTACATAGTAATTAAATTCGTCTACAACCATGAGCGCATTGTTTTTTTCTACGGGTTTCATCATTTTCATCTCATCACCGCCAAGGTTTACGTATTTATGTACACACATTGTCCCCTGTAGTTTTTCACATTATCTCATGCTGACTTTATGATTGTTACGCACCAACTAGATGCATCTTCATTAGTTTTGAGGTTTAGCATATTGCTAGACGTTTTGTTGATATTTCATTATACTAGTATATACAGTACGTTTTTTTTGTCATTGCAGGTATGAACAGACTCGACATAAACTGATGTAATGAAAATTTTTGCTGGTGAGTAATGAAATGCAATAAAAAAGTTGCCAGTTAGAGATTGCAAAATAAATTTATTGGTAGGGTGAAGAATTAAATTGATGCGGGTAGAATTAGTTAGGTTGATATATAATTTTTCGTGAGCTTTATGTGAATTTTTAGATTAAGGGGGGAGATACATGTAACTGCTAAAACAAAAACGATTTTTTTTTATTGCATCAAAGTGTTCGAAATACTCTTAAAATATACCAAAAAAAGTTTTGAAGCGATATTCGTATTAGTCCTCGAGTTATAGCCAGTTATAGACAGCGCGGCGTTCCCCAGGTCGGTGGAGCTTTAGAACTTTAAACGCGTTTTTCTCAAAGTAGTACTTTTTCAATTTCCGTACAAGATATCTCAAAAAATATTGAACCTATTCGGCTCAAATTTATATCACATGTACAAAAGAGTATTATCTCATCGTTGAACCTACATTTTCTTATAATTTCGGAAAAATAATTAGTTTACCAATGTTTAAAACGTGATTTTTTTGAAAAAAAATCTATTTTTTTTTTTAATCTAATATTAATGTACAAATTTGATTTTTTTTTCTAAATTTTATTGGTTCACCTATGAATTATAGATCTCATTAGCATATTTTTTTTTCTCTGAACGTTGCAAGTTTCTCGGAAAAGGCGTTAAGTTGTACGAGGCTGTTTTTGATGTGTTTTTTTCATTTGCTCGCATCGCCTCCATTTTGTGTTAAAAAGTTATTAAAAAAATATTTTCATTTACTATAAGATATGTACTTTGAGGACTTAATATCAAAAATTTTCTGAATAAACAATATATATATTTTAAGTCAATCTGAAATTAGCAATTTCTTTTCCATTTTACATGTATTTCCCCCCTTAAGTGATATTGCTTTCGAAAATTCGTTGATCAATGTAACATTCAAAATTTAAAAAAGTATCATAAATTTTAAGTCATTCAGACACCTCTTGATTGCTAAGAGTTTATCGAGAAATAATATATAGAAATTATAAAGAAAAGAAAATAGTAGCTTATCTATTTCGATCCTGTCCTTCAATGTCTAGTTTTTGTTGGATTAATAAATTAGATAATTTATTATAATTTAAGATAATTTAAGTAAATTAGATAATTTATTCTTATTTATTGTCAAGCAAAAGTTTTACACAGCATGTAGCACAATTATATACCTATTAAAATGGTGTTGAAACAGGGAGAAAAAGAAGATATGTGCTGTGGGTGGAAAACAGATGGAGCACAATTTAAGAACAAGAGTTTTGCCGTATATCTTATTCTATTCAGAGTGGTAACAACTGTACATATATGCATAAATTTGGCTGAAAATACCTTAACTGGGTCGCTATCTTTATTAATTTCTCAGAATGGTTGGCACAAAAGCTACTCGCCTGAACGAAGGATGAACTAGTTCACAAAAATATAAGCTACATTTACCAATATTTAGTAGATGAAAATGAAAAATGTTTTTTGAAACTCTAAAAAAGCATTTCAAAAGCTCATTAAATTAAGTATAAATTCAAGTTCTTTAGTTATTTCTAAATAGCGCATACCTGCCAAAAAGTTAAATTTTTAAGGACCTCTAGCTCGTCAACTAGACTTTATATTGTACAAACATTTTGTATCTGGATCGAGGGCATATATAGGTATAACATAATCAAATTTTATTAAAATCGGAAAAATCAAATTTTTTTACCTGTCCGCTTCACGCGTAATGCCCCAGATGCTCACTGGATTCAATCGACTTATGTTATTTAAATGTTAATGATTATCGATCATATTTCGCTGAAAATGAATGAATCTACGCGTGGAATTCAAAGCTTGTGAGTCGCAATCATCGCTCAATGGCTCGTAGCTCATTTATTTTCACGAGCGAGTGGTCCCCACGTCCATCTCTGACAAGTAAGTTCTTTTTAGTTAGGCAGCTCCTGGTTTTCAAAGACCGATAGGGTAACAAATGATTCCAATGGAAAATGAAATGATTGAAGATAGGTTAATTTCGCTAGGATTTCAATTTCTAAATACATCAGTAGAAGTCATAAAAAATGGTAAAAAAATTTTCTAACGACGCTTCTTTAGAAATCTCACCAGATTTTCCGTTGTCCTCTAAAACACCTCGTCGCATCTGGAGTTTGAAGACGGTAGAGACTTTATTCACAGCAAATGGATAAGTGTATGAAGTGACCAGTTTCCTACTCATTCTATCTTGCATAGAGCAAATATGTCAATTTTTTTATAAGGAATGCAAATTTGCTCTTCGGTGCAAATGTGTATTGACAGTTATAATTTCGGAAAACATATTTTCATAAGTGTAGGAAATATGAAGACCAACACATTTTACTAATGAAGGATAAACAGTGTAAAACACCACTACTCGAAGTATGATAAGATATATAAGTTCAAATAAAACCAGACCTCCATTTTGGTCTCTCAGCGGTGATAGTCGCCGGGAGACTGGTTTTTCTGTCTATGTTCGGTACTCATTTTGAGCTATAACTCATTCTCGTTGAATAATCAGGCTATACGGTGCTGATTTTCCCACACAAGACAAATGGTTGATGATTTTTCCACCAAAGGCTCATAAGATGATTACTTCGGCTTCTAAACAAAGTCTTCTTAAAGGTCACATCAACCTGGATCGCCTGGTATTTTTTTCTGATATTCACTTACTATCTCCTAAAGATTCAACATTACTCTCAATTCTATTGTCAGACTGATCTTGAAGTATGTGGCTAGAACACGTTTCGCTCTTACCTGGAACTTTTATACCATCTGCTTGCTTCTACTTTGTTATTCTCGGGATAGAAGTTATGGTTCAAGTATTCGCAATGTTAATATTTTCGGTTCAACAAGTTTAAAAAGACTTTGCGGGACAACCTTAATTATTAAAAAATTATATCACTTCTTTTAGCACTACCATCATTGATCTTGAAGAAATACTTTTGGCCACCTGAGGTATTTGTTCAGAAATCAGTCAGAACTTCGCCAGAAACATCAGAACATTGAAGGCCTGAGGACAAAAGCTTATGATTTTTTTTATTAATTATCTGCCTAATAAAAACTCTGTTTTCTATGATTGTAGATAGCAACGAAATTGTACTCCTTATAACTTTCGTTCACAGGCGTTGGGACCTTTTTAGAAACAAATCTCAACTGCTTTGAAATCTTTCCCACGTTGGGCGCTATTGTAAATGCATCAGTTTTCTTTCAGCATGCATAAATATATCTTAATAAATGACTTTGGGTGCATAAACGCTTTAAGCACAATCAGAAAATCAAAGGAATAGTCAATTTTCAACATTTAAAAAAAAATTTCACACAATTGCTAATTTACCACTTTTTATGGAGAACCGAAAGGTAACAATAGAATAATCTAGACAAGAATATAATAAAAAGTTTGTACTCGAGTTATATTCAGAATTTAATTTTCTCTTTATCTGTAACTAAACCTTATTCAAGTAGTTAGCATAACTTATTTCTATCTAGTCTGAAAGACTTTTGGAAAGAAAAATTAATCAAAATAATTTCTACAAGGTATTATTTGCTAAAAAAAAGCATTGCGCTAGGAAAGAGCAGCCCAAGAATAAAACACTACTTTCAAGACAAAAATACGTTTGTTACATTTTGAAAAAACCAAAAATTAACTTTTAGCCTTGTGAATTTTTTTTGACCATAAAAAATCTGCTGTTGGTTAATAAAATCTGAAGTTTTTTAACATTTTGAATAATTTTTATTTTGTGGAATTATGTTTTGACAAGACAAAGTCATATGTATCATCAAAAAGCTGTTCAATGAACTTCAAAAATAAATTACCTTTGATGGGGCCCGATGATCGTAATTGCCGGTTAAAATTATTTATTTGGGTCAACAGCTTGAATTTTGATTAATTTGACATTCAAAACACCCTGATTCTTGCCTTATTGTGCTCAGCGTGTTTTTAATATTTCAAAACAAATTTTAAAGTGTTATGCACATTCTTTAAAAAAAAGTTTTAACAAATTTGTAATTTCAATAATTGCTGAAAATAAAACATTCGCAAATGTTAAAACCTCCCAACATTCCGCTGACTTTCTCGTCCAATCAATATTGCGAAAAATCTTGTCATATGATGCAAAAAACCAGAATTCTCTTTCTTTTATGTCCAATACTTTTCTCTTCATGCCACAAAAAGTTTTCTATTTTCAAAATCTGATATGTTCCAAAATTTACCAGAACTTTCCCCCATTCGATAAATTCTCTATTGTACTAAACCAAATATCCTTTTTCTTTTCAACAAAATCAAACCGTTTTCCAAAATCATTTGTTCCTGTTAACTCAACGTTTCGATGAACAATATCATATTTTACTTAGTTCTCAAAATTACGTTTTCTCACACGACTCTTTCGTAAAATTTATTTTGCTTTGTCTCCAGTTCATTATTCACGAAAACAAGAGCACAAACCCCATAGGTGGAAATTCATTAGCCACAATGAATTGAATTTCTCGAGCTTGTGTTGTCGCGTCACAATGACATACGCCTTTATGCTCGTCTCCATACGTAACCCGACTACTGCGAATGACAGTGATTAGACTAACAATCGTGTTTGAATACCAATATCCATAGAGCTCCAGAGCCACGATTTATTCCTTTGACAGGTCTCGTTCTCGAAAAGATAAATTCCAGCTGCTTAATATGGTCCTCGAGACAGATGGTATTGTTGGGATAATGTTGTTGCTTTGACGCTCATCAGCACCCAGCCTAACCTAATCCTACCTTTTATCAAGAGCTCTTTACGCCACGCCATATAGATATTTTATTTTACCGCCGGGAATTTCCCTAATCTGGAATTCTATCATCTGTTTTGTTCATAACCTCGTATTCCTTATTTCGTTTTGGTGAACTGACAAGGGATACGGTTATTAAATTTGATGTCATTCTGAGTGATAAAACGCAAACATTTCGTAACGATTCAACCTGACTGGGAGATAAATAAAGAGAAAAAGAGACAAATGGAGAATTTTGACACAGGGTGGGGGTAGTTAGGGTGGTTTTGTGATTCTGGCGTTTCAAGCACAATAGATCAAGAGTTCTAAGTTGAAACGACTATTACGAAACCACACATTTTTAAAATACTTTTCGAGGAGAAAATAATAGTTGCTTAAAGATAGGATCACCGGGGGTACAAAAAGTGCCGTTACTTTGATATTGAAGTTTCCTTTAAGGGCACCCTATGTTGACTAGCATGAACCCCAGGAGATTGTAGCTTGAGATAGATGTCAGATGAAGTTTGAAGCTCTCTTACAACCGTATCGTATAATCGAGATATCCTGGTGGCTTCGAAATATTGCAGGAAGGCAGTAAACAAAGCAAAACTGAAAAATGTAATATATGTTTTGCGAAAGCTGAAAGTTGGGGAATGCCATATACGCGACATAAGCGAACAATTTTGCTTCCGCTTTTCCTTAGTTGGCATTGGCTCCTACATAGCTCGTTGTTATGAGTTTTACCCGAAAAATTCCTTGCATGGTTATCCGGAAGGACATTACGTGAAAATCTCCAATGTTTGTATTATCTGGAAATGTTTTCATATACTAGCATCAAAACTATGGTGCTTTTCAGGTGATATTTATGAGCAATAAAATCAGACTGGTATTTTCTCAATAGCCGGTCAATGGGTTGAACGTGTTTGATGAAACAGGGCTGCCATAGCGTTATAAAGATTAAAGCATATTCCAAGCAAGCTAGGATACTTCAAATTTAATGAAAGTAGTCTTCAAGATATCAAGACATATTTTAGTTTTTTCAAACTTCATTTCTGTCTTTCCAACAAAGATAAATATAAGCGTCTAAAACTTATTAACTCATAAAATTTTTGGTCACGACAACACTAAACATGTACGTTTTGACAAAGAAAACTAATATAGACGAAGATTCTACTTCGCCATTATGCTACATATGGCAGCTTATAGCATTAGCTGTATCCTTATGAATGATGTGTGAACGAAAGGTCTTATGAAACACAGATGCTGTCTCTTTAGAAGTTTTCGTACCATTATTGAGTTTGCTGCTTACATTCTTTATTGGAAAGGACAGTTAGCTTCTTGTCTTGGGCAAATAAAACGTATTTGTCACTGACTAGCTCTGATTGATGTCGAATAGACTTATTTCGAGATAAAGAAAAACCAATGTTGATAAAGAAAGTGCTTTATAGCTGCTTATGACAACTCAAACTATACATACTTTGCCCCAATAGAAGTCTGAAAGATAATTCATTTATTTATGTGTTGAAGTATTTATTCTGCGGGAATAAGCTGGCTTCGATATCAACAGTCATGTTTAGTGACTCCGTTTAGTGACTCCGATAAAAAATGGCGCTCAGGTATGAACAAACTACATTTTGAAACCATAAACTGAATAAAATGGCTGACGCAGTTTAAAAAATTACCATTCAAAAAATTTAAGCAATTATTGCAACATTTCTTACGATTACAAATGTATATTCACATCTTTTTCTATCTGAATTTTCTGTATTGACAAGTATTTATTACAGTCTGTACTTTGCTTCTGAAGCTGAAATTTATAGTTTGATCGTTCGTTCTCGGACGGTATTTTAAAACGTAATTTGCATAAATCTAACTTTCATTGAAGTTTTGTGTGCTGAATAGTTTCGGGATTGAAGGAACTACCAGCACCATATATCTTTTCATAGTTACTTTCAATTGTGAATTGAAACTAGAGACTTCAAAACTAACAGAGCTCAACTTCAAAAATTTACAATCTCTCTCACAACCACCGAGTATGTTAATCTTGAGGTAGAGTGTGTCGACCATAAAAAAACGATTATCCTTCTACTGTAATCTTCTCTTTTTTTGAACTGAAGTGCAATTTTGCGGCGATTTTGATGCAACTGCATCACAAGATAAAGAAATATCAGGTGTTCAAATTAACGATTGCGCTAACTGTGACGAAAATCATCCTACCAATCTAAGAAGCCGGAAAGCTAATATTTGAATAGTAATAAAACACTCCCACTCATCGGCAATAATGAAAGTTAAATGGTTTTTCGCAATTCATAGCTTTGAAATCCATTAGTTGCATTATCTTCAAACTGAAGGATCGAAATGATGGATTGGTTTGTGAGATTTTCAGAGTTTCACAGTTTCAGCCATTATCAGAGTTTCACCATCTCAACAATTACCAATTGGCTACTAGACTGAAATACTGTAATCGCTAGATTTAGTGCTTTACAATGTTTGCCCCTGCACTAACTAATTGAAATTACTATGTCCTTTCAAATAAATAAAACTATCTTCAGATTATAGATAGGTATCGTAATAATAGTAAAGTCTGTTCTCTCTCAAGATGGTATCCTTGCTTGATCTCAAATCTAATTTTTTGGCGACAACTCTAAGCTGAGTTAAATGGAAACAACTCGAAACTAATATCAATTATATAGTGGTTCTTCTGAAAGATGTTCTGAGCACGTAGGCTATCTAGTCTCTTTGAAAATTGAAATATTCTAGCAATTCCGAAAACTTTATTGGATCAAATATTTTATAAATTCATTTTTGTTTAGGTTTTTGTTAGAAAATTCAAATAGGAAAACAGATTATCCTGAAGTCAACCTTGACATTAATAACATCGTGAAAAACAAGAAACCTTGATTCGAAATAAAGCCCTAAAGGCAAAAGAGCTCTCATCATTGTTATATCCTTGGCTTCCTCTCAACACTTCAGAAAAAAGATAACAAAATTATATATTCCAAACAACTCCTCAAAATACATCTCTTTCTTTTTTAAAACCTCATCTACAAACACTAAATCATCTCACTTTCGATAAGCAAAAACAACAACAAATCCAGCCAATCCACTCAACACAGACTCAAGAGCATCACATTATTCGGTCACCGGCACGACATCTGAACAAAAAAAAAAAAATCTGGAATATAATCGCATAGCCATCTATATGTATAAATTATCTGAATCGTGGGTAAATTCGAAGAAGTTTCAAGTTTCGAGAAAATTTCCATAATCATATTGAAACAAGATTTTCTGTCTATGTCATTATCACTTGCTCGAAAAATCATTCCTTCTGAAGGCAAAAAGCATTGCATGCATATTTGTAGGGTATGTATGCAGGTATGCATTCATATGGTAGATATTTATTTTCCACATGAAGCTTATTCGACGGTGACCTTGAAAATTTTTCAATATTTTTCGAGTTTGATTAAAAAAAAAAATCGAATCGAGATAAGAAACGAGTCTGCGAGACAAGATATAAAGACCATTACATGCAAAGTTAATATGGACCACGTACGATATAAGTACATACTTGCAAGTTGGCCTGCATTCATGTTATGGCTAAGTGCTTTCGGATGATTAGTCGTAATATGAATTATGCGAAATCGAAATTTATGCATGTTGAAATATGATATGTTGAAATATCTGCCCTGCAGGTATTATAAGCTTGGTTCTTATTGTAATTAGAATGTGAGATCGTGTCGATTCATTCAGGTATAGTCCTAAAACAAATAAAAACATTGATGAAAAAGATCATCTCGTTACAAAATAGTGAACAATATATTGATTAGCTGGAAAGATTTTGATATTATTCTGCCGAAATGAAGCCGAAACAACGTATAAGACTTAACTAATAGATTTAATCTCATTTTTGGGATGTCCTTTCTTGTTTATTCTGCTGCAAAATAATGAAAAATATAAATTCACAAAATTATCGTTCCTCCCTTATCAATCATAGTGTTTTATTGCCCTTTAGTAAACTTG
The DNA here is from genome assembly GCA_947369275.1 of Nemotelus nigrinus. Classification (NCBI taxonomy): domain Eukaryota; kingdom Metazoa; phylum Arthropoda; class Insecta; order Diptera; family Stratiomyidae; genus Nemotelus; species Nemotelus nigrinus. The sequence continues at coordinate 211,135,998 of OX376373.1, forward strand.
AGCGCTTTAAGTGATTTTTTTCACAATTAACACATGAAAATTGATTGTATTGTTCAAATGCCAATAGGAATAGTACACGAAAATAGCATTTTTAGGATGAGACGCTAAGGTGAACCCTTGTTCGGTGAAGCTTTCACGTATACATCGATTTAAAAAAAATAACCGAGCCAATTTATTCTGGTTATATATAAAGAGGGAGTTTCCTTGTCCCTTCCTCCAAAAAAAACCTGTAAAATACGGTGTTCATTTGAAAATATTACTCAGATCAAATTAATGGATTATCACTCTTCAAAAAAAAAATGCTTAACCTGTAAACAAAGTTTCTTCAAAGGGAATTGTTTTTTTTTGGATGATTAAAATTGAAAAATGTAACTAAGTGGTTGTAAAAATAAATTTAACTAAGTGGTTTTAAATTTAACTAAGTGGTTCTCATCAGACATCAGCTCTTAGTGCAAACCTCACTGATGTGCCCACTTGCAGTGGGAGATCATTAATAATTCGAAACCATTTAGTTAAATTTTTCAATTTTAATCATCTCGCAAAAACAATTCCATTTGATTCTTCTTTCGGAGGCTTATTCGACAACACGATCCAGTTTCTCGTATCAAATATTCTCTGCTTTGATAAGCACTAGAGACGATACAAAATGTCTATGCTAATTTATAGACAAGAAGACAACCGTGATTACAATTAATAACTTTTAAAAGTTTCTTCTGTTCAATTGTTAGCAACTTTGGCCACAAAATTTCTGAAATCCTCCTCACGGGCATATATTCGTTTCAAAACAATGAATATATAATACTAATGTTAACTTTATTTCTAAGTTTTTAGATTATGCTTCGATGGTTGTGCGCTTTCAGTGTCCTCATTTAATGTTTGGCAGCCTCGTTAGGCCTATTAGAACGCGCTTCATTCTCCACTGAAGATCGGCCATCTTTAAAGCGGTTGCACATTTGTTGAATTTTGGGGGTTATTTGATCTTGAGAGTTACGATAACTTTTTCAAACTCTTTCTGTGATTTCGTCTGAAAAATAAGTCTGATTGCTCCCATTTATCAACAGCTTGCCGATGATGGATTGGTTTCACGGCCTGAAATAATTGGAGCAACTAATAGTTGAGCAACAGTAAGTTTATCTAGTATATCTTTGTTCTTCTCGCCGATCAAAATTTGGACGCTGCGCTAAGGATATTAGCATGATTGAACAATATAAGATCATGGCATATTTATTCCAAAAACCTATTTTAAACCCTTATTTTCCAGGAAGTAGGCATGCCTATCGAACATCCAAAATATCCATTTTTGTAGTTTTCTCCTATGCAATTCTATCCTTGCATGACGTCACTGGATCATGCGCTCACTAGTACCAATTTTTCACCTGAAATTTCGAGATATTATATTTTTCATTCATGGTCATAAGATATGTTTAAAGACGGATCGCAAGCAAAGGGCAATATATACTAATTCATTTGTACTTGTGGGTCTGGTGAGATGTATCTTCAATATAAGACCGAACACGTTGTAGCCAGTGTGACTAGATAAAATTTTATGAGCTTTTCGTTAGTGTAACGTAAACTAAAACTTTCACATATTTAAATCAATCCTATTCGCAAGTTCAAAGAACAAAAAACAAAGTTCTCCCGTTGCAAACCATTTGCTTTCCTGCGAAGTAGAGACGAGACGGTGAAGAGTTTTCCGAGTGTAAAATTATTAGTTTCAGCCGCACTTTACCTCTAATGTGGCTAAGGTGCCAACTGACAGCTAGGCGAAAAGCCAGTGTTCTACCCACTAGACTTCACGAGCTGGAACAAAAAACCTCGCATAAACGATGTTTAAATGAGCAAAGATTCATTCTATGCCAAGATGATATCTCGAGGACTTGTTTTGTTTGATTTCCTATTAATTATTTTCTCTGATCCTTAACTTCTAGAGTAAAAACTTTTAAAAAACAGCAAAAATTAACCTCTGGGGTTGGAGAAATTTTACCAACCTTAAGAAAATTAAAGAAAAAACTCTGCGTAAAACCTTGCAAACGAAGAAGAGTCAAAAGTGATGTTTCAGGCAGGCTTACGAACAACTTCACCGGGGAAATCAAAGTGTAAATTCAATGTCCCACAACTGAATACTTGGTGCCCAAACCTACCTCAAACGAATTGGGTAATAAACCTTCTATTCATTTTATAATAGTTTTGTAGGTAGCCTTAAACATATGCTGGATGATTTCAGTCACATTTTACACATTTTAGAAATTATATGTCATTTCACATTTTGTTTTCGAGAGCCGGATTTAAGTATGAATAAAAAAGAAGTAAATAGATGATTTCGGACTATTTGCTTCCATTTTGATTGCCAAAGATCATATCAACGAAATTTTATTTGACTTTCTTGTTTAAGAGGCATCCCTATGAGGAAGATATTTGAAAAGAAATTTATATCACTCCTCCCTACTCCAATAGTTTCAAACTGTTTGCAGCAAAAATTAAATTAATTGTATCCAATACATTGTTTTGAAAGTTCAGTTTTTAGTAAACTTAGGGTTAAATAGTTTTAAAAATTTAAGCTTTCGTCAATTTTAGCCCACCATTCAGTTTTGCTTTCATTTCATCGCTTCATATATTTTCTTTAAAATATATTCAAATATAAATGTATCGTTCGGATATAAGCTATAAATTATACATAACTTGCTGTTTTTTTTATCTTTTACAGGTATGCACCAAGAAGACATTTTGATATTGTGGAGCTAAAACTGCGATATCTTTGAGCTCCATATAACATAACAAGGTATACTTAAAAAACTTTTCATTTTCATAAAACAAAATTGAAATACTAGTGCAAAACTATCTTACCTTAAAATTTCCAGTGTCATATTTTTACGATTTCGTTGGAAAGTATAAATTTTTGCGATATACATCAATTCATTGTCAAATACTATCCTTGAACCGAAAGATCAAATGGAACTACAAAACATATTAGTAAAATTATTTCTATCTTCAGTGCATTTCCTGTTGTTAATTTATGGCTGACATTATTTTAAGTCATTTTTCAAGCCTGCAAAACATTTTGTTTCAATGGGACTCATGTTGCATTTTGATTAATTTTCTCACAGACAATTCAGAGTGCTCTTTTGTTCATGCAAATGCAGTCCGACAAAAATGACCTTCACAAAAATAAATTTCAAATACATTGTCTGCTTAAGCATCATCAACTTCGTTATGCATTCATTTAAGTGAAAAAAATAAAACGAAAGACTTTTTCTTCATCACATCAATATTAAATAGATCGCCACACTTTCTGTGGTAAAAAAAAACCATTTTTAGATACTCGTCCTTGCCCCGTACTGGCACCGAATAGTTATCATTGTCATCGTCATCATCATATGGTTTCTTATTTTGCCTTGCTTGCCATATTTTGCCTCTTGGCTTCATCGTGAAGAGTTTTCGCCACTTTCGCGTGACTCAAAAAAAATCAAAAAACTATTTTTTATTATAAATATAACAGATGAGCCAAAAAGCCCATTCAACTCTAGACTTAGTACAAGCTCTAATATGATTTCTGTTATTCATTTGAATTATGATGAAGTGTGAAGCTGATGAATATTTAACAGCACTAAATAGAGATTTTTTTGAATATATCACGGATTATTTCCAAATGCAACATAAGTTACCCCGGACCAGCTAAGAAGAAGCAATGTAGAGGAGGCCAAAGATAACTGAATGTGCAAGAGACTCATAGTCTTCGACTTTTTACAGTGAATGTGTGTGAAAAAGGTTTAGATTAATAAAGTTAAGACGTGCAAAACTGATTGAATAAATGTGAAGGTGGTTATGCTGCAAAATAGTTTGATTTTTTGCAATGGCATTTCGATCGAGTTTGTAAGTTGGTTAATTACTGACACATTCGAAGGTTACTGAAAGTAGTCGCTGTGCGAGTTTTTTTTTTGGTTATTGGAAAAGATAGTTTTGCATTGGAAAGAGTACCTTGACATTAACAGAGCGATTCTGCAGAAAGGTGAATCGAAAGTGCAGTCTATTTTATGAAGGAAATTGTTGCTATGAAAGTTGACAGTTTGATTTATTGTAAAACTGTGAAATTTATATTTTTTTTGGGGTGCACAAATTTAGTAAAATAATTAATAGTGTTTGCATCATTACTTACCCCGGAATCGAAAACTATTTTCTCTTCGAAAAATTAACAATATCAACATAAGCTTCAAAGCTCTTTCTTATTTCGATTCAGTCATGGAATTTGTCTTGGGTCTTGGGCCTGGTCCAGTGAGCTGCATCTGAAAGTTTTTAGAAACCTGAAACCCAAATGTCAAGAAATACTGCAGAAAACTGTCAAACAGCAATCTGGAAATGAGTATGGATGTCTACACAGGGAAAACGAACATGAAAATCATCGTTGAAAAAAGTGTTTTTTTTTCGAAACCTCAAATCACAAAGAGCAAACTTATAATAATTTTCAATCTTCAGCGGAAAATATTAAATTGGAAAGCTATAGTTCCAAATATTGAACTTTAGGCTTGATTTCAGAGAGTTTATTTCTTATTGTGAGACGAAAAACAGTTGGGTTGCTGAATTTTAGACCAGGCCGACCAGCTCACTCTACCCAAAAGTAACTGAAAAATAAGCTCGCCTCTGCTATGCCATCCCAGCTGCGTGCCCAAAATATTTATGATACGATTTTCACTTAATTAAAAATTAATTTACTCGTAACTCGATACACCGAAAACGTAAAAAAGCAGTCAGAGTTAATGTTTGGCCAAATGAAGTCTGCAAACGAAACACAACATTTCAGCCTCTGTGGGCTAGTTTCCATGCCACCTGCTGCAGCATAATTCTCGAGTACATGTCATTAACCTTCAATTTATCCATGGAAACGATTTCGGAAGCCAATTAGTTACCCCAATGTGGCAAGTTATGAGCTGTTTTCCTAACACTGCCCGCATTCGACCGTTCCTACATATTTCAAACATCCTTTCAGCAGACCAGACGGTTCATTTCGGCCAGCATGAAATCAAACAAGGATCACGTATTATTCCTTTCGAGAGGTATTCAGCACGAAAACATTACAAATGGGATTCGAAGTAGACAGGGAGTGTTCGAGTGAATTAGACGTCTACCTGAAACAATAAAATTTTCTCCCAATACAATTCTGAACGACGGAAACACTGCATTGCAGAATTCGCTTCAGATACTCTTTCTTGCCCAACCAGCATCCATTTGGATCTTTTCGATAAGACTACATATTTATGTATGTATGAGTGCATGTTAAGGATCTCTGGTGTGTTTCGAATGGAAGACATGTGGCTAAATAAAAGAATTAAGTCGACACAAACTTCCATTAAGTCTGGCATCCTAACCGAAGATGAAGATGTTGTACAAGGCGTGTGCTATGAGGTGACGAGAAGTAAACAGTTGATGGTGGTTCGGGTTGAGCTTGAGTCAATAAATTCATGTTAAGGATGTAGATTTAATTTTAGCTGCACAGAAACATAAAAACTTATAAGCTTGAGTATGTGTATCAAAAGACGTTTCAAGATGCGCACTAAAAAGCCTTTGGCCAATGTAAACAGACAGTAAACAATGACCTGCAAACGCTTTCAAATAAAGTCTTTCAATTCAAACTACCAATAGTCATTCGTACTTACAATACTTTTCCATCTAAAATGTACATATTTCAGTGTGTTCAAAGAGATTGATGAATACATTTCCCGGACTACTTCGAACTGAGAAATTTGCAAGTCGTGCTCTCTTTTGTTTGTATCTAGGTCAACTCGGTGAAGCTGATGAGTTTTCGCTTCGTCGTCATTTTCAACGTCATCGTTTTTCATCATTAATTCTGTCGACTCGACCTTTTTTTGCTTTTTCCCGAAGAGTTACTAACTTGTTTTTGCCGAGGACTTACTTGTTTGCTTATTCATTTTCAGCTGGGTCGTTACAGTCTAGCGCCAGCAAAATACAAGTAGATAAAAGTAATTATTTTTTAATAGTCCAGTCTTTGGTGATAATGGATGCGAAGTAAATGACATTTACAACTTTCTATTTCATTTGCATTTGATGCTTTCGTGCTGGTAAAAGAGACATAAAAGTGCGCAAACAAGTATTGTAGACGCAGTTTTTATGAGACTATAGACGTGTCTGCACTGATGAGTTTGAAAATGAGTTTTGTCATTGGCTAAGAGCATGTTATTTCACCTCTTTTGTGTGAAAACGAAATTTTATGTTTTTATGTTTTTTGGTAGATAATCAGACTGAAAATTGCACTCGGAAATCAATAATATTACAAAACTTACGAAGTTGAGAGGGGCGACGTGCATTCTTTATCAATGATGATTTTTAATAAATACAAACTCAACTTGCAATATTTTTTTGTCTCACTTAAATTGTCTAGAGAACAGCATGAAGATAAACTATAAGGAATTTATCATTACAGGTGGCAGTCAAACTAAGTTTGGAAATCGACTAAGACTGGGTTCGCCAGTATTTTAACTCTGCAGCTCGAATTCCCCGACTCCACGTATGACTGCTATAAGGGCTCTGATTGACCCAGGATATCATCGTGGAAGATTCGGGACGGACGGCTAGTTTTTGAGCTTGGTGATTGAATCTTCTGTGTTTCCAGGCTCCGGAAAGACCAGTACAGCCTCAGCTAGAAGTCAGGCTATAGCCTTGCCGTGTCGAAAAATGGGTTTGCCGAAATCCTCACAAAAGAGGAGGAGGAAAACACTGAAGGAGATTTCTCTGGCAAGTACACTACTTGATACTCGTAGGAAGTAATGAAGGAAAGAGTGTTGTGAGCACTAAAGTTTGCGAACCTGTCGGAGCTCTCAGTGGCAGGCAACGCAATCGGCTGGGAAAAATGAGAAAATCCCGAGCAAAGGTGGACAGAAATACCAATAAAATGAAAATTTCAAGCATTTCCCAGAACTATATATCAGGCATTAGAACCTCGGGGCTTACTTGGAGAAGCGGCTCTCTTACTTGGAGAAGCAAAATGTGGCTGGTGCTGCCAGTTTGGGCCGTAAATGTCTTAAACAGATAACTGGGGGCACAGCTACAACAACTGAGCATCGCCAACCATGTAAAGATCTCAGCGGTAGGCAGATGAGAGCTCTGCTTAAGAAGACGATATGTCCCGGTGTGAAATGAAATTCAGAGATGATGCTGAAAAGAAAAGAAGACCCGGCTGCAGCGGAGAGCTCCCTGCTGCCCATTTTGTCAGGAAAGAAAAAAGCTCAAATTGCAAGGTACCTACGGATCCAACGCACCTTCACCAAGAGTATTAGAGCCGCACCAAAAAGAAAAACCCCTGAAACACTGTTTGGGCTAAGTTCAATCGATTTCTTGTATACAATTCTTGTACTGGCTAAACACAGTTGTCGTCGTCAATATAAGCCCAACTGATCACTCTGAATAGAACAAAATTAAGCAGCTATCAAAAAAATTGTTTGATTATGAAAAGCGGAGGCAGTAAAACGATTTGTTTGTTGAATCAAGAACAACGAAAGCTTTAAATAGATACCAGATAACATCCTCAACCCCAGCTTGTAAGAGCAACAAAGAGAATAATTGGAGCCCCTGAAGGGTCTTACAAAGAACAAATCTTACAAAGAAATTATTCAAATTATTCTGTTAGGGATCGAAAGATGCCAGGGAGACCTCGGAGCTGTACAAGGTTCTGAAAAATGACCAATCAGTTAAGCTGGACTCTCTGGAACTCTCAGGCTGCTAATTTATCAAGTTCACAAAGGAGTCTCTACAGATTTTATTGGAGAACTATTTTTCGACCGCTCCGGTAATGGCTGAAAGAAAATTGCGGGGGCGGGTTAAGTACTTAACTTCTCCCTAATCAAGCCTTTACGACAAGGAAGAATCGAATCCGATGAGCTGAGCTTTACTCAGGGCTCTAGCAAGTGTAGGGTATGTAAGAGTCATCCACGAACAGTTTTCGACGAGTCTGAATGGGACGCAAAAGGATTCACGAGGGTCTCAGCCTTCCTAGATCGGGAGGGTAACACGGTTGTAAACATATTTCACGACGGTGGGAATTGACCCTTCGCTCAACTCTTTCGCCTAACCATACTGGAAATATTGTCCAGCCAGTGACAATGACGATGACGTTCTAGGATCAGATTTTGTCGGTAACATCACCTTCCTAAAATGGTAAAACGACCCGATGTCTGTTGATGTTGCATTAGTGGGGCTTTGCCGCAATTTTCGTTTAATAACCGACAGAAAGAGCTAGTCAATATGTTTTTGTTCTTCAATGAAACTTTCAAGCGACCATCTGTGATCATAAAAACGATATAAGCTCTGTTACTAGAACCATTTCTAATAGGACCATTTTTTTTACTCCATCGAAAATCTCAACGGTGCCACCGGGACGGCACGTGTTTTCTGAAAAATAGCAAATCAACTTAGAATCAATACTTTAGTTTTTATAAAAAAATCTACTGACCACAGGGAAGTTTTAAGCACGTGGATCAATGAATTTTTTGTCTAGCTTGAAATCGCTGAAAATCGAAGTTGTGCATTCTTTTTACTTCTTAATAAGACGTTTCCGCAGAGTCCTGTATTTAAGCATACACGTTTTCTCTTTAAAAAATGTTTTGCGTAACCTTTAGATCATAGAAAAATCTATTGCCGGTCAATAATGTGGAAAGACAAATTGTACCTGGTTACTATGAATAAATTTGTGGTATGACAAGCTTACATACGATTACTTCCAACATCAAAAACTTTCTCACGACTTTCAAGAAATTTCCCCTAAAAAAGTGAAAAAACCAGCACTTATATCTATTCGAGTCAATCATTAAAAGTGATTTTCAAACGAATTGCATAATTACCTATTTCTAAACACCACTTTCAACTCTATTCAACTCTATTTGCCAAATATTCTTCTTCAAACCAAACACGCTCTTCATTCGATCTGCTCGTCGATAACATCACTCTCATCGTCTGGCTGAAGAAAGAACCACAACACAAACTCATCATCTTCATCACCTAGGAGGCATCATAACATTCATAACACTCAACATCACTTAGAACGCATCACCTCTTGTACCGACATCTCATACGATTAACCTATCCGATCAAGGTGCAAATTTGCCAATCAGCTCGATGACCTCACGGCTTACCTCGAATTGGTAATTGCTCAAGCATTCCTGCATCGCATTGCCGTTTGTAAATGTAAAGGTAAATGTCGAAAGCCGGTCGCGCCGTCGTCATCACCACCATCAGCATCACCAGCAGCATCAGCATCTCACCAATTTAATCTCAGAGTTAGCTACAAACATAAATTACTTTCCTAAAGTGGTACAACGACCCGATATCTCGTAAATACCAAACAGTCTTCCGAAGCTACGTTTGTGTCGATTGCTGCGGCATGCCGGCGTTGGGTCGATATCTATCGAAAAAAATTTGCTTCGAAATTCGCAGAGAATGCAAACAGGTCGCATCTGACATTGTAAAGCGAGTACGGCTGAAGGTAGGGACAGGAATATGTAACTGTTTTGCATGTTCGTTCGCCTAGTCAAGGGACCATTCTAGGAACAACTCTTCTAATCGACCCTGTCATCCACGGTCCATGTACAATTCCCTTTCGGTTGGCTTTGCTGTTTTTTGTCTAGATGGGTCCATCTGATTGGAGTACATATGTGTATTGTACAGAAGCATATGCTCGAGATAAAAGTAGCAATCAGCTTGAGTAATTTGACCGTAAACTTGAAAAAGATGGTTCCATAGTCGGTCCACATCTCCCAAACTACCAAATGTGCTGGAACTACGCTGGAACATTGTTGATTCTCGATTTTAAGCAGACGGTCCCATTCATCCATTGGGTTTCTTCATGGCTATTGTTCCAGTAAATTGTGGGCAATAGTGGTTAGTAGTGGTACCCTTAGGCATATGGACTCGACTGTCGATTTGCGTTCTTGCCTCGTTGTCTTTTTCCGGTGAATTCACCTTGCTGTGCTGGCTATGTGATTCGGTGTGAAAACATAATTACGTGATTAGTTCGCGGTTGTTGAAAGCAGGTAGGTGCTAACAAATCGCTTAGACATCCGGTGAAAGATGCCAATCGAACTGTAGTATTTGAATTGATGAAATGACCAAGCGAATGATGTCTACTGAAGAATAGAAAAACTCACTTTCCCATGATTCGCAGCCGAATACTTTCGATTTATTGTTTATCTTTCGTGGCCAGTTATGGTTTGATGTGATAATCATTGTTTATGGTACTGCGGGTGGTAAAAATATTTCTTTTCAGTTTTGCTCCTCGCAGCTACTTGATACTGGAAAATATATACCTTCAAGTTAAATATTTGATTGATGTGCTTTTAAAATCGTTTACGAGCCTACTGGAAATCAAAGTTAATATCAACTTATACTGAGAAAACCATAGCTTAGACCTATAGACATACAGATGATTATATCTTTTAAAACAATTTGGGAAAACTCTTTATATTACAGTCATTTTCCAAATCAAAAAATCCATCCTATGGATGATAGTTTCCGCATCTAATGAAAGAAAAATACTATTTTCATATGAACATCCACCATTCATCCGCAACAGCTAATGAACACAAATTTACTGCTATGATAATAGATTCCTTTATAAAATCCTCTTAACTCCCACAACAAGCAATATGTTTAAATTAAACTCATACTCGCAATCAACTAACGTACGAGATAGTATTATCCACAACCTATATCATTCTCGAGTACGTAGACAACTATATGGATCGTTTTTCAAGAGAAAACGAGGATGTTAATGATAATTACCGGAAGGAAAAGTAATTTACGTGATGAAGTGGGATCGTCCGTGGAAAAGGACTTCTTCGATAATAAATGTTTTCGATCCGTCCTTGAGCAAAGCTACCCCGGGTATATCTTTAGTGCTTGTGCTATTACAATCATGTAGTTGGATGTGTGGCTTTGTATTACGTGTTCGCAAAGTCTTTTCGAATTGAAATCCTCTCTCGGGTAGTCAACTTCCTATTGCCAGAACCGAAGTAAAGCTGTTTCTTCTATCAGAACAAACTCGCTATGGGATGAGCTTTTTTGTCTTGTTCAGATAATGTTTAAAGGATGTCGGTACAAAAACGGGTCCAAATTATCCTAAATGTTTAATCAATCTGACTTTTAGGCTCTATCCATGAGCCCATAAGCTTATACTGGCGACTTAAATTTTCCTCTTGCGCCAACACCACAAAAAAGTTCCAGAAAATTCGCCGAAAGATTCCCTCAAAATCAAAGCAACTGATGGTCCATACTCAATCTCACACCACAGTTTCCAGTATTCTCATACCAACTGAATAAAGCATGTTAGTTCAGATGAGCGGGAATAAGCAAAAACAGCAGCTCTTTCAATGGAGTTCATTGAAGCTGCTAAAAAATACGTGAAGCAAACGACCGAACTTGCTCGCTGTACACCGTTCGATAGAAAAACACGTTGGACAGAAAAACTTCCTTCGCTAAAAACGTCACGGTCGTAAAAGGAACAAAAAGGACCAAAAATGCATACCGTTCGAGATGAATCAACCTTTCAGTGGATGCATGATATCACCTGCCCCCCAGCAAATTAATGTGCACTACTACGTGTGCTGCAGTTTTAGGAAAAGTAAGGCGAGGGTTCAAGGAAAGGATGAAAATGGAACAAAGTATTTTTTGTGCATACGGAGCATTCGCACAGAAAACCTAAGTGCATGTATAGTTTCGCATGTTAATTGCATCTGGCATTTGAGTTTAGGAAGGGTATCGTATCGTTGCAGGAACAGTGCTTTTATGCATCGTCGGGACCGATTGCTAGGACATTTGTCTGTTCGCATGAGAGCAGATTGAAAGCGACATGTGCACTACTTAGTTTTCTGCATGCTTGAATTGATTTGCAGTACGTGGACGTGGATAGCCCAGAGGAAATGATCTATGTACACCTCGAGCACTATCATGAATTTAATTGCGTGCAAATTCACTACTCAACGGGTCATTGGGGTAAAGGAGTACTTTATGCGAGTGCGAAAGATACCACCGACTCCGACAATTTAATTCATAGCAATGATGTTCGTTATTAACGAGCTTTGAGCTATTTGCTTACTTTTACTCAACAATTTGCTTAGATAATTATTTGAATGCAGTGTTCAAGTAGATCGAAATCTTGGAATTTCCCGATTGGAAGCCTCCGGTCAACATTTCAAATCGATTGTTTCGTGCTCTGAACTTTCACTAAAGTTTGTCATTTCACGATTCCGATCATACAAAGATGGGCTATCCTTCACTTTTTGTTGTTTTGTTTGCCTTTCATTTAATTTTGTTGTTTTTGAATTCGCATCTCTCATGTCGACGAATCGATTTTGCATTTTAATTGGATGTCAAATAAAAATATAAGTCCTTGCTTTTCGCTCGAGTGCTTCAATGAAATTATGTAGTGTGTACTTAACGTTAACGATGGGCGATTGCTAGAAGTAATTTCAATTGTCTTTTCAATGCAGCGAAAGTGTGGTATGAAGATGCAGTTATTAGTTTTGATGAAACCATGAAAATAGACGTGATTGGAATTTGGTAATGTTGCTGGGGGAAGATTTAAGGGATTCAAATGGATGATAACTAATTTTCTGTCCTCGGAGCTACGTCGTCGAAGGCAAAGTAAAAAAAGTGTTTGATGGTAAAGTGTGCTTAAAAAGAAATTATCGTAACGTGAAATTTATGAAATAAACAGTACGGTAAAATTAAAGAAAAAACACAAAATAGATGAGAAGGAACAATGCAGATTTAGCGAATAATAATGATATAATTCGAGATAAATAAAAAAAAATTGATCAAAATATATAAGAAAATAATAGGCGTATTTTTTTGCTCCGATACAGAAAAGAATAGAACAATGACGCAAAAAAACGATCCATCACAAAACAGCTGATGCTTTCGCTAAGACTGGCATAGGTTACTGTATTTGCTGTGGTACCACTCAACAGCTCAAAATAGAGGGAGAAAATAACGAATATACACTACGACAATCGATAGAAAATAGCAAAAGGACTAACAGAAAATTATCTCTTTTAACTTTCTACACATTATGCGAGCTTTTTTCAATTTACTAACTACGAAAACATTCAACTTAACCTTCAAAAAACCAAAGCCATCTCACAGAAAAACAGACAACTTCGTATGAGCTTTTCTTTTTTCTATCAGCACATTCTATACTTCAGCACGTGAACTCCTTATGACGAATACAATTTCTGTACTAGTGAGTTCACTGGTGCAGGAGTGTTGTTGTTTCCAATTCGTATATCCTATTCTCTACTGGATAGAGGAGCAAAAAAACACGCCTAATATATGTTAAAGAATCAAACGCCTTAATCGAGATATTTGTGATAAAAGTTAAAAATGTATACATTTTATACATGTAAAGAGTAATTAAGTTTAAAATAAATTTTTTGTTAATACAATTAAAACTGTTGATTCAACTCGTTCTATCTGTTCACTATAATGTAGCTGCCATCCTTGTATCTTCCTAGATGAACTGGTTTATATTTCTGTCTTACGTAAGCACTCTGTTTTCTTCGATAAATTCTTACTATTGATACAATGTGAAAGCTTACTTGAGGAAAAATTTATTTTGACAATGCGAAAGTAATGTGGATACAATTGGGCGACATTCTCCATTTTATCAGCCATTCTTCGATAAGAGAGATCTATGCTTGGCGGAATCGGGATGTCATAGCTGGATTGGAAGCAGCGCATAAAATAGCGACGTTGTCTGCAAAGATAGCTGTAGTTGTTCAATCACCTATTAGAAGATCACGTGTGAAGATGATATAGAGTGCAGGTTAAAATACACTTCCCTGAGCGAGACCAGCCTGTGTTCGCAATTTAGAAGGTGGAAAAGTTTTTGTATCTAACCCAAAATGTTCGGCCATTTAGATAGTAGGAAAGTATTGATGGAAACTTTTCAGAAGCATTGATTTGATTTTGAAGGCATAAAAGCATTGACTGTAACCTATACTTTGTTGAAGGCTTTAGTAACGTCTCGAAAGACTGCTGAAAAATATTTCATATATTATTTGAATCGATTCAATGGAGCTGTGTAGTATTATTGTGTTGTCTTCAAAATCCGCTGTCATGCCAAGGAATTTGTCAAGCATATTCTAGTATTAGAAATAGTTTTCTCGGTATAACTGGAGCAAAATCGAAGACGCAGGATTAGAGACTAGAGATTAGAGACTGACATCAAATGGAAATTATAATCATGGCAGTTTTCAATCCTACAGGAAAATATCAGGCTGTCAAGAAAGCATTTAAGAAGTTAGAAAGCCATGTTTGTTCTTAAGAAATCTTTAGGAATATGACAAAAGAATTAAACTCTCATCGTATTCAGTTATCCATATGAGTTGACAAGCTATACACATATCAGTTGAAAAGCTGCAAAGTATAATTAAAACTATAAAACCTGATATTAATGCTAATGAAATGAAAGCGTAGCTTGGACTGGCGCAAAAGCTTGATTTTGGTGCTCAAACCATAATCATAAATACATTCAATAGCGAAGCCAACAAGCTCAAAGAGGGGGGAAACTCACGATAGTTGTAGCATACCATATCTTAAGCACCACAATACATTATACATAGAAGAGCCCATCAAACGTAAAGGAACTAAAACGTACTGCTCAATTTCTGAATTTTGATCTTAGAGACATGGCCACGTTTTAGTGATGTAATACGGAAATTGATTTCACCTGCGATTGACACCAACTTTTTGTCTGAGATAAATTGGTCATCGCTTTTAAATGATTTTAAAGGGAGAAGAAAAAAAATTTTAAAAATTGGAGGAAGAAAAACAACAATGAGCTTTATTACAGAACGGTTATAAAGAACCTAAAACTACAAATACATTAATTATTACCTTCAACACTGAATTCCAACCATCACATGAAAATAATATATTTTTTTATTCATTTTTTCTCTCACTACGTTTGTTACTATCATTATTATATTTTGTAGGGCTGATTTGTATGAATTTTTATATTAGATGCATCTTTATTTTTTAACCATCTAAGAAAGAAAAGGTAATTCATATTATTACTATTAACAAATAATAATAATAATTTCTGGAAAAAAATGCAAATAATAATGAAGTTAAAATGATCCACCTGCCCTAATTATTGGACTTAAGCTCGAGAAGACATCTTCTTTTTCAGGTACCGCCTGGCTTACATATATTATTTTCGAAAAGGACTTTCGGTCATTTTCGTGGTTAAGCCGAGGCAGTGTGCCTCGAAACAAATTTTTGCATGATCTGATTAGACTGATAGACACAGAAAAAACAGGCAGATTACTCTCGGAATTCAATTTTAAAACACTTTTGAATGCATTGCATTTCTACTTGCATTCGATCAGTTTGAGTCAACTTATCATACATAAATTTCAAAAAAAAAAAGATCGGAAACCGTCAAGCTCATGCACCACTGTCTCTTCACTATTCATCCAATATTCATGATATTCCTGTGCATACTTCCAATGTAGATACTACTGAGCATTAGCAATTCTGCAATGGCAAGCGATTTTTCTTACTCGTTTAAAAGCCAGAACAATGGGTTCAGATTCAGTGAATTCCTGATACAGCAGCTCTTTAGTACCCTCGTAATGTACATACTCTAGTCACTGCATTAATTTTTTTCCTAGTATGATCTGAGTCGACACAAATGCATTGCATAATAAATTCGATGCGTAAGGTCAGTTTTGCTCCAGGCCCTGTGAATGGAGTACAAGTACGGGTACGAGAAGCATTATGCTACGTCGATGTTCCAAGCTCTTTGTATGCTGAACTCCACATGTGTAGCGATGGCACAATGGGATTTTAAGATGCATTAACTGCAAGAATCAGGAATAATATCCTCGGGGCTCATATTTTAATGCTGACGCGTGATATGCACTTCATCAGTACATCAAATAAAATGAAAGGGAATTGCATTCATTCAGACATAACCAGGCGCTGCTTTGTCATGATTTAGCACGGCTAGAAATCAATCCGTGGTGAAACCATGCAAATAAATGTACCTAGGTGCGTAATGCGTATCTTATTTAATGCTGTTAGCATGGGAGTGTAACTCTTTGGATAATCACGGATTATTCCGAGTTGAGCTCGAGTACCACAAATACGAGCAAATATTTATTTGCTGATTCCATTCGTACCACAATTGTTTAAACATTGAAATACAAGGTTTTGGCCAAGTCTGATTCGCGCTTCATGTGCCATGCTCATGGATTATCAAGTGTTCAGCGTGGATGACCCTAATGCAAATATGTATGCTATGACCGCATGCATCAAATCTTCGTGACGAATGATGATGATTCAGGTCAATGTGAATGAATGAAAACTGTTTTATGGAGATTCAATGAGAAGTTTGGGAGGTCGTCATATGGAAGAACAATGGTAGAACAAATTTTAGGGGAAGACCAATTCTAAGAAAACCAAGAACATATATTAGGGATTAAAAGTGTTTGGGAGTAAATTTTCAAATATGTTTTCGGCTGGTTTATAGTTAATCAATTTGATATCGATAAAGGACTGGTAGACTAATTTCAAGGTTTTTAAGATACGCGAGTAAAGGCTTGAGCGTTATCGATTTATTGAAAATATGAGGATTTCAATTTTTATTTACGATTCAATGCTAAGAGTCAATAATCTTTTCATTAGCAGAATTTTAATTTGTTTCGAATACAAGTATCTTATCAGGTAGAGATAATATATCTCATATTTTCAGACTAGATTCACGGTACACATCACAAGAACTCTGTTTCATTGTTTTATTTTTATACATTTATTCGAGAATTTTTACTACTCACCACAGACTAGTGACGGATTCTATTACTAGTACTTGTCTGAAAAAAAAAAACATTAGCGTCAGAATAATTTGAAAAATATCAATTTCCATATAATATATTTTCTTAAGTTATCAATGAAACAAGTTTAAAAATAAATGGATTGGATTTTTTCTCCAAATCTGCGATTTTTTCGGATGAGAGCTACTGAAAAGCATGCTGTTTTCAATCAATATTTGAAATAAAAGGAGTTACGCATCGTTAGTCATTTTTCACAGACTGATCGCCATGCAAACTAACTCTATTTGATAAAAGTTACTCTATTTTTATAATTTAACTTTTGAAAAATATGATTATCAGTTTTCAAACGTTCAAGCTGTTATAATTATCAATACTTTTCATATCTCCTTTTCAGTATTCTTTGAGGCTCACTAGCTATAAAAAAATTGTTTTTAGCACTAAAACTAATCCACGGTGGTTATTGATTACAGCCGAGCTCTAAATTTAAAAAAAAAATCCCATTCCTTCATTATTCAAAATGTTGATATTAGAAGCTCCGGAGTTGAAGAATTCCTCTAATGAAATCGAGGGTAACCAAAATTCTAGTTTCCTATTATTTTAATCGATTTTACGCACTGAGAGTTCTGAAAATAATTAGGTTTATTAGAGTCATTGTCGGGGCCAATCACACGCACGTAGATATGGAATGCTAGTTCTGGGCCATAGACAAGGAAGAATAGACAGCGAGCACGATGACGTCATGCGCATTTTAATAGAATCGGTCCGCGCATTACGTAAACGATGATCTTTGAACTGATAAACAGCCCAATTGAACTGATAAATAAAACTACTATCACAAGGGTGCTCAAAAAGAAGATTTTTAAGGAATAAGAACTTCAATACCTGCCAATTAGCCTGGGATCCTTTGCGAATTTAAATATCCTTCATTTTCTTTTTGAATTTTAAATTGTTTACTAATTTTTTAAAGTCGTGAAACATCGTTTTTTCATCCTTTCTCGATGTGAAGAGTTGCCTGGTATGTTTAAAATTAAAATTTTAACTTTAGTTTCTTTAATTTTTTCGCACAGCTATGTTTGAATTAATTCAAATTGAATAAATGTCAAAATATGTAATTCTACCGTATTCTGTTGCATTTTGTAACTTTTATTTGAAATCATTTTCCCTTTTCCAGTTAACCTCGCTTTTGTGCTCCTTCCCATCGCGTATCTGCATCCTTTTAATTTTATCTATTGACAACTTTTCTGTTTTACCTATTGACAACTTTTCTTTTCATTCTTTTTCACTTTCGTTCGGAAATTTCTGGTCAATAAAAATCTTAAAATCATTCGTTAATGCAACCAAATACTCCCGACCCACAATGGGCGCGAACACTGAACTAAATTTAATTCAGGGCCAGAAATCAGCAACGAAATTATTTACAATTTTTATGCTAATGATAGCTTTCAAATGACTTCCAGGTTAAAAATTTAGATAGCTTATCACTATACCAGAAGCTAGTTGAGCAGTGTTCTACTCCGAAGGTGTGAAATAAAAATATATGGCTCTCTGGGCTGAAAATATTTTTTTTTGCCTTTCAACTACGAGTATCATACGGAAGGAAATTCACCCTGATCACTATACACACACATTATCTTATATTTGCAATATTTATTTTTACTGTTATATTTGAGAGTGTAAATAATTTATGGATACGGACAAACGTTTTAATGCTTCCCTTGAACAATTGGACATTTCCTTCAACAAGACACAACTTACTGGTCTTATAAGCACCCGGTTATTGGAGATTCAACTGAATTTATTTCTGTAGCAACGAAAGTCCTATCAGAAAATGTATTTCTTAATGGCCCAGCAATAATTCATGGGTACTAATAAAACTGGATTTACGAGAGTTATCACTCTGGCAACCGAAAAATTCCACGAAATCCACAAGCATATAAATCGAAATAAATGTGCGCAACTCTCAAAATGTGAAACCGATTGTGAAAAAGACATTCAGAAAATATCCACAAGAGATATACCTAGAACCATCAAAATCCCTTGTGTACTTTTACGCCAAACAAAACTATATTAAATCATTACCACCAAGAAAAGAAGAGCACAAAAATCATAGCATTTTCTACAAAAGATCCAAATTTTCAAATGAACAAAATAAATCAGTAGAATTGAAAAGATCCTTGTCATGGATTTACCAAAAAAAGCGAAACGAAACAGTTCGGAGAATTTCACGCAATCAATCGATCTGATTCGAAACAGGAACTGAACAAAAAAACTGTAGAAAGATAAGCTTTTTTATTGGCTTCGAATATAACGTTGTGTGTAAAATTGGGAATTTCTCGAGAGGACAACTCAATTATGTCAGTGAAACGAAAACAAGCAGAAAGGTTTGTCTCTTAAGTAGTCGTTCTGTCACAGATTTTACCCATGTCTCGTAGCATAACATTTTCGATGATAAAATTGTTTTTTTTGTTTTGTTATTTTTTACGGTTGAAAAAAGTAATCTGCCAGTTTGCTGTTTCAAAGAATGAAAGATTTTGAAGAAGAAAAAAACTGTAAATAATTCTTTGTGAAAACGATTCGCGAATGAATGTTAACATTAGTTCAAAAATATTTAACAGACGCCCGTAAGAGATAAATTTTTGCAAAGTCATGAATGTGTAGGCGCAATATTTTCCACATTCAATTTTTTGAAAGTATTTTCCTTCTCTGAAAAACAAATTAGGTAAGTAAATTGACGACCAAAACCATAGCAACGCAAAGTATTCAAATTAATCATTTCTGAGCTGAATCCGACCTCTCAACTCAGTCCTCTTAGCTCAATCCTCTTTTTATATTTATGAGCAGTGATCTGTGCATTATATGCTTTCATATAAGTTGGCATGGATACGCAGGAAGTATTTACGACTGAAGCTTGCCTTTTTCGAAAATTATGTTGCTGATAACGACGAAAAGCCAAAGGTTGAAGGTATGTATAATGGAGGTATCAACGTGAAAATATGAATTGTAGAAAGCGAATTTACGAAGAGATTGGCTCTTGAAAAATTTGGATAAATTAATGATGGATTCGAGGATATTATCGATTAATCATGGAGCAAAAAAATATGTTGGGACGCTTGGGACTAATAAATGTTCTTTTAGAAACATTCATGTTTCATTCTGAGATATTGAAAAGGGGGAAAAAGTTAGCAGAAAGTGTTTTTTTTTTGTAAAATATTAACGACCTGCAATGCAGTAGTTTGTGGTGTGTTGAATACAATTAATAAATCCTTGCGCTTATAAGAGCTGTTTTTTCAGGCTTCACCAACGGATATTGAAATTTTCAAAAGCTGAAGTTTTGTGGGGTTTGTCAGTTTGTTGGGCATTTATAGGAATGTTTCTTTATGGTTTTTTGAGCTAGATGGCTAAATGACGGAAAAAAACAAATCCTCGAATATCATTACAAGTTCCGAAAATTTCTTTCAATAATATCAAGATAAAAGAAGTAAAAATACTGAGGTTACATTAACTGTTGCTTGAAAATCAATAAATCTTCGACGCGCATTGTCTAGATTAAAAGTCACAAAATACAAAAAATACAAAACACAATGAATGGGTTGGTTAGGACCATTGAAAAGAGCGTACAAGAAAAGTAATAGCTGAAGAAATAGTCCCATGCATGGTTTTTTTCAAAGGTTATTTCAAAGAGCAACCGAAAACCTGGAAAAATTATTTCGGTGAGCTACCGTAGAAGAAGCAAAGTTAAGTGCAGGGGTGTTTGTTTAAAAATTCGAGCATACTAAGGTATCTTTGATCTTGAAAGTGCAATACGAATAATTAGCAGCTTTTTCAGTCAAATTCAGCAGAAATGTGTCTATAGGTATGTTTTTAAACATTGAAACTAGGCTCTACAACCCCTTTTGATGCGCATGGTAATAAAAAGTTAAACCGAAGAAAAGAAAAATAACGTATTGATAAAAATATCGAAATCAAATATAGTACTTTAAAAATCCTTCCACTTATCAAAAATTCATGTTTGCTGACCGCACTAATATCAGCCAGTTTAAAGGAAACCAAATGCAATTAGTGTCCTAAGTCTCTTTTAACTAAAATGCAGACCATTGTACAAGAGTTGCGTGTAGTATATTGGTTGTTGCCATGTTAACCAGCTATTTTTCACGTAAATTAGTAGAAAATAACCTGTTTTGCATGTGGTTTCAACAAAATAGTGCCACGTGTCACACAGTTGGCCAAAAATCCGAATTATTGAAGTCGCAATTTGAGAATCGAGTCATTTCAAGAATTGAATTGGTCCTGTCAACTGGCGGCCTCGATCGTGTGACTTGATCCCATTCGATTTTTTTCTTTGGGGCTAGGTCAAGTTATTGGTCTATGCCAAGCACCCGCAAACCCTACACGATCAATATGGATCGAGATATTTGGATCGTGATACTAATATTGATGGAATAAGACAAATGCCTACACGTTCAATCGGATCACACGTCAGTACGCCTGATAATCTCGTTTGCTGTAGACGTTTGCAAAATGAGTGATATAATGACATAATCGATGATGATATTGTGGCGAGCTTTTGAGGTCCCAGAATTGTCACATAGGGATGCTGGTGGATAACTGTTCATGATACATTCACTAGGAGTTGTTGGGCTATTGATATTTATAATGGATGGGCATGGTGAATATTGTTGAAAAGAGTATGTTGGGGAATATACCGGTGGCGCTTAAAATGTCTTCGTCCATTGCCAATTAACTGAATACTGACGAAAATTTATTGACCGGTTGACTACACGTTCAATATTTATCGCAATCCAACTACATTGATTGATGGATTTCAAAATATCCGGATATTTTCGCGATTCGTATCGTGATCCATCAATACAGCACCCTACACGGTCAATACCTTGTATCGCAATCCAAATATCACGATCCATATTTATCGTGTAGGGTCCCTCTTAAGATATGCTCCAATCAAACGTGAAATCGCTGGAGTATCGTCCACACTGTGCGGAAAAGTCATGCAAAGTTGGGCTCAGCAGACCCACAGTTCCAATCACTTCAGGCGTAGTCATTTGAATAATGTTGTATTTTATACATAATGGCATTGATTGTACTTTAACCGACAATCAAGATTTTGTTCAAATCTGAAATTGTTTCTGTTTCATATAAAAAAAACTAAATGGGACGCTTTTAATAAAAAACCTTATATATAGCCAATCCATATAGCCAATCCATATTGCCGAAAAACCTTTGCCGACTGTGAATGGTTAGACATCCCGGCATTTGTTTCATAGACATTTCCCATATTACTTGACGTGTCTTGCAATATTTGATTTCATCCCCTCCTTAATATCTGGCAGTTGTGTTCGAAAGAGTACCTTCGATACCAAGATATTCATCGTAGTGAGCTTCTTAAATCGCCCGTCTTTCTTTCACAGATACCGAACTCTGACCATCCCCATTATCTTCTTCTGGAGCATATCGATAATGGATCCCGTTTTTCATGCACAGCTACTTCATCAAAGATAGATCTCATCCATTGTGGTACTTTTAAAACTCCAAAGATCAGCAAATGTGTGTGATTCAGCAAAAATATTCGGCGGTTTTTCATACAGAGTAACTTGACATTTATTTAACATAATTGTTGTTGAGCATGTATGACAAATGTTTGTTTGATCATCCAAAAGGGATTGATGTCCTTCCTACCCCACAAACCACTGCGAAACCTCTTCAAAAGAGAGCCAACAAAAATGCCGCCTTGATCATTTTTATCGTTGTTTTCTTTCGGGTTCCACGTTGGGCGCCAATTCGTAGTTGATGTTCACTACTAAAATATCTTGATTCAATATTATTTACAATTGAAATTTGACAGTAGTGAATGTTCAAAAAAATAATCTCGTTAATGTAAGGGCCCATTGGGCCCCATTCTGTATTAAATAGTCAAAAACCTCAACGAAATATCAAATGTCAATTGACGTAGCCCATGATCTTTCGCATCTCCTAGGCTATTCGACTCTGCACCAGAAAATACTTTAATTAGAACACTTAACTTTGTATGAACCATCATTTAATATTGCTACCAAAACTGAAAAATCCTTAAATGATCGACAAAATAGTGAATAAAATATAACTTTGACCATTTTAAAACTTCGTGTGTACGTTTTTTTGTTTTATATAAATCTTATAAAACCTAAAATCTTGTAAAATTCACATAAAATCTTACCTTACTGAAATGAACGAAGGAAAAACTATAACGGCAGTACAAATTTATTAAAGTAAAGTAAATTTTTTAAAGTTTCTTATCCGTCTGAAAACAGTCCAACTTAAATAATAATTTGCGAATGCCAATTTATGCAACAAAAGGAAAAAATATGCAAATGAATTTGACAAAATATAACACAAATGTTGAATTAAGAACTCAAACTAATATTCAAACGGAATATTAATTTATTGTTGCAAAGAAATCAAACAGAGGAACATATCATATTTCGTCCACAATTTAAATAATTTAGCTTTGAATCAATGATTTTAAGTTCTATTAGAGTATCCTGCAACTAAAATGCTAATTTTCACAAAATGCATGGTTATCCAAATTAGCATCCATTGTTCTTTCATGCTTTTGAAGCTGTAAAACAACACCAACGAAAAAAAAATAATTCACAATAAGCGAAAAGTATTTGTTTTTTGTAAAGTTTTAAACCACTGAAATGTTACCCTCTACGAAATGCATACAAACCTTTGTCATACTTCTTGGGTTCTTGAAGACAAAAGATTCCTGAAATAATTACACTTCTATGGAGTGCTCTGAGCCCAAGCGCTGGCAAGCAAGCCAAGTCAACATGAATCGAAACAGCCGTCACCCCTCGTCAGCTTCAGGCTTGGGTTGGTGCTGAAGCCAGTCATGACCTACCTAGTAAGCAATACGGCTTGAGGAAGGTTCTGTCTTTTCAGCCTGGCGTCCCCCGGCTTCGGGCACTTTTAACCGATTTGGCCCCGTTGCCTCGTCAGAAGTGTCGAGTCAAGTTACCCTACTGAGCATCGTACATTACCCACGCTTACAGCAAAATTTGTGAAACTTTTTTCCACATGAAAACAAATACAACATGCAGGTATGCACGAGTATATATAAAAGCATGCATTTCTGCTAGTCGGCCTGCAGTAAAGAAGACTTAATACTAAAGGGCACTGTAACGTTCATTTGCCTCTACTGCGAACCACCCTTGAAATGACTCGAGACGAGCCCAACGAGCTAAATACTTGCCAGGCATGCTCACAAGTATAGGAAACAATCTGAGATGGCTCTACCCCAATGAAAATTGTTTTAAGAAGCAGAAAGGGGACAATGGGTCATTGTATTTATGATGGCATATCCTGTTGCAGAACAATGCAAACGAAAGTATGACCATGTTGAGTTCCGTGTGTTTCATTTACATCGGCTTTCCTTTGTGGAAATTATTCCAGTGAAAACTTTGGAAATTGGAATGTCTACTGCATCAGGAACATATTGCTGGGAGGATTGTAACATAATGCTATTAAGTAAAGTAGCAATGTATTCGGGCGAGCTGAAGTTTGGGCTTGGCAGCATCTGAATGCTTAAGCCGGATTTGGGTTTCGGTTTGGTTAAGGTCATTAGCAGCTTGTCTAATTAATTTTACTGTTCGCCATACTCTGCTTACTTGGCTGCGGTGACGTGTGCCAGCTAATTATGGGATATATCAGTCATGGCTATCAGATTGAAAATACCATTTCCGCGTAACGTATTTCCATTACAATTTATGGATTGATGTGATTACACCATGTATGGCCAACTGTGTCATTTCATCAGAACCGCATCAATGCCATCCGTGAGTGCAGGAAATACTAAAGTGCATCAACTGGGTCGATGTCATGAAGATTCTTCAGCCCAGTCCCATCCCGTTCCCGACCCATTCTCTTCGACTCCAAATCGAACTCGTCACGCTGCAACATCGATGGAACATCGAACGAACGAATACCCTTAAGCAGTACACGAACATCTGCTCTGGAATTGGATTTTTTCTTTGCAGAAAGAATGCAGAGTTGTGTCTTCCTGCGAATGTTAACAAGCATGTTCGCTCGTTACTTTCCTAATTGTCGTATTCTTGGCTCGATTCGAATCGTGCATCTTCTCGACGACGACGACGACGATGCACCGCGCTCTACGGCATTCCTTCGAAGAAAGTCTCCAAGCCGAAGACGACACTGCATATGCAATTATTTTGGCATTTTATAGGGTTTTGTAAGATCACGATTTTCCATGTAGAGATGGAGGCCACAGAAGATGGTAGCTGGCAGCACGAGTTAGTTGCCTTAATCAGATATCTCGATAGGTTGCCATAATGCTTCGACGAAGATGATTTGTTGTATCTTGGAAGTGTTTGGTATTTCTGTGACATTGTTTTTATGGGTTCATGTTGCATGATGTGCACGACTACCGTTGCAAAGGTCATCTAAATGTTAAATTGTGCGGAATGAGTGAAAGCTATGGGGTTTCACTTTTGGATGCTGATATCATGAGATTAATCATAATGTACGTGGGATGTTTTTGAGTCATCATTGGATAAATCATTGGATAAATGTGAAATATGAGGGTGTAACAGGTACATATCGAACTATCTTTAAGTGTGTGTTATCACAAGGAATTATTTTGAAAAAAGTGTACGTTGTTTTATTTTTAGTTTAATTTAAGTGAAATTTGCAAACTGATTCAAATAAAAAAATTATGAAATTTAATCCGAAATCTTATGCACCGCGAATCGATAAGAAAGAATGGTATTTAATTTATTTCGTCAAATTAATTCAGCACTTAATTAAATTCTTCGAACCAATTAAAAGATATACTGAAAGTTAGTTAGGCTGACAGCAATTGATTGATAACATCAAAACTTGAATTAACGGCAAGTTCGAAATGGCATAAATATTAATTCAATTAATTTCTCTTTGAAAGCTTAACAAGGCTTAAACATATCTCAGTAGCTACTTACTGACAGCTCATCAAACAGAATTGCCCATAATTATTTGCACGCATCACGCAAAATCCATATACACACTCGTATGAAATAAATAAAAAATAATAACTACCAACTGACATCGATACCATATAAAACGATGCATTCTGCAGACTGGTTTTCCATCTTCGTTCATTTTCTTCTATTTTTCTTCAACACGTTTTCTATTATCTCCGGTTTCTAACCGAATATTAAATTTGCTTTCTTTCAGGTTGGTTGCGTTACGCTGTCGATGAAACTATAATGCCAGGTTTACTCACCTGATACGTGAGTACACACTTTGTCTAGTTTATTGTTTCTGCAGGTTGATGATTGTAGGCCAGTATGGCATAGATAATGTGTTGCGAATATTCAATTTGGTATATTATGTTTAATTAGCTGTTTCTCAATTTAGAATCATAAATATTATTACAGTTGTTTTGTGCTTTAGATAATGGAATGGTTGAATATTTTCAACGTATGAATTTGTCCATTGAACAATTTTTATAAACTGAATACATTTTTTGTGCTATTCCACTTTGAATTTCCGTATTCAATTAATACATAAAAAAATTAAAAAAAAAAAAATACTGAAAAAAAATGTTTACCTTTCCTGCATGTTTTCCCCAAAAGTGTAAATAAACACACTTAAGTATATACCACAAAGCAAACATTTTATTCCAATTTTGTCAGCACAGTGTTTTTCTAAACGTCAAATTTAAGCCAGACGAAAAAGCTTGTAGTTTTTCAAGAGCATCACAGTAAATAAAAAGTCTATCAAGCTCTGTCTGGTCCTTTGCTTCCTTTTCTTCTGTTGTTTCCTCCAGTTTCTTATTCTGTGTAGATAGTCAAAACAAAATCCTCAAGAAAAAAACACCAGGGCCTCAAAATGAAGAGATATGTAAAATGTTTTCTTATTACAAAGGTCCAGGTCAAAATCCGCTTCCGCAATGTTTCAACCTGGATGTCCTTGCTCGTCTATTTGTGTCTGATCGGAGTATTTTTTCCTAAACGTAGGGAGAAATTTAAATTCTGGAATAATATTCGTTGATTTTAGTTCGGTTTTTTTGCTTTGTGGGGGGTTGGTTTCCAAAAAGTGAACTATTTGGGATACTTTCCAACTTAAGTGGAAGATTTTGATAGTAGCTATGTGGCTTCTCTGCCTATGGCTCGGAAAGACAATGCCCCTACATTGTGCGCAAAATTTTTTCAACACACGGTGAACCTGTGCACCAGTTATGTTTGTTATGCAGTATCGGTTGCACGCTCTAGTCCAGCGACAAAAATGCCGCTGACAAAAAAATGCCAGCCGCTGACAAATATGATTCCATATGATAACTTTTATTTCATTTTATTTGTTTAAAGTCTCTTTCACACTTAATTCGCTATCTCCTGCCGGAATTTTTTCTATAGTTTTGAATTCAATTAGATAAAATCGGTCCGAAACAAAAAATATCTATCTTGAGCAAATTTCATACGATCCACTACCAAAGACCAAACCTGTTCCATTTTAGAAATTTCACTAAAAAGCAGACAGATTTTTGTTTTTCATCAGCATCCAGCTATCAACAGATGTAATTCAACTCTTTTTTAATTGCTCTCTAGTCCAACCATCTGCAAAGACGGTTGACACAAAATCAAATTTACGAACCGTCTTCGCAGACGGTTGAGCTATACATCCTGCTATCGTTGCCAGCAAGCATCTAGCTAAGAAATATTAGTTTTGCTTACCACAAAAATACCATGTGTTTATTTCAAGGAGCTGCTACAGTATAGGTGAAGGACCTCAACGAAAGAGAAGCTCCATATCCACTCGCAATGATGGGGTAGCCACAATGATAATTCTTATAAATGGGTAGTCAAACAGCAGTTGATTAATACTGCAAGCTTAGTTAAACCCATCTTTTTGCAAAAACTGTCCTTTCACTGCTCTTTGTTAGCTGTTGACCTCCTTGAGCCTGATAAGTTTCTTCCTACGATTCGATGGATGCGAATGTCCTAGCTCAGAATTTCAGCTTAGAGAGAATACAACATCTCAGCTTCCAAGAACTAAATACAGCTTTCGAAACCCTCAGATATACTCTATTCCAGGTGCCACAGATGAAAATTTTTGAGAAATGGTTTTAACTGTATACATCACCGGTTCTTCTCCACGGACAATAGCCCCTATAAGTATCTCGACCTTGTTCAAAGGTACCATTATTTTATATCATGGTCAAGACCATGACTTGATGTAATTAAGAAAATTTAGGAATGCCTACAAAACATAGTCTCGGTCAATACCGTATTATAGTAAAAAAATATAATAAAAAAGATAACGGACTGTAACAGCCTAAGAAGTTACATTAGTTCCAACGGCAGCGTGCTCCAAGACGATAAATCTGCTACAGATGCTATTACTGCAGCTTTCTCCGAAACATTCTCATCATCATCGGCACCACAACTGGGGTCCAACGGTCCTGATCACGACCCTGATCACGACCCGATTTCATCTCATTAAGCATCCTTAAGATCGGGGCGTCCTGGTCAACCCCATCCTTCCAGCACAAACAAGAACTCGCATGGCGTTGTCTGTCGTAAAATCTGCCGTTGAGACGAACCAAGTGCCCTGCCCACCACAGTCTTTCCAGGTTTTAACTTTGTAGCTATACCTTTTTCTAGATAAAAAGCATACAACTCAATGTAGTACCGTACCTGAAATGTACTGTGTTCAAAAACATAACGCTGATCTCAATTTCTTTACAACTATCAAAACCACCATCTCAACCTTTCGCCAGCAAAATCATTTGGTGGCTTAATGTAGGTTGAGTCTGAAATCTCTACTTGCTTTGGCTTCGACGATTTCCTCAAACCCTCAACCATGAAGGAAATGGAATCTCCA
The DNA here is from genome assembly GCA_947369275.1 of Nemotelus nigrinus. Classification (NCBI taxonomy): domain Eukaryota; kingdom Metazoa; phylum Arthropoda; class Insecta; order Diptera; family Stratiomyidae; genus Nemotelus; species Nemotelus nigrinus. The sequence continues at coordinate 211,164,707 of OX376373.1, forward strand.
ATTCGGTCCTTAAAGCTTCCAGCTTGCTTCTTTAAGCACATTTCTATTTTCTTTTAAGTAAAGCAAAAGAGTTCCAAGGCAACCCTTGACGGGTTTAAAAGTTGAAAGTAGTAGAGGGCATTCAAAAATTTTCTACGTTTACTTTAACTCATATATTGTTCTTAATCTGGCCTGAATTTGTAGCCTCACAACTACTGAATTTTTTAACTTGACTTGACTAGCCATCGCTGTAGTGAACTTTTTTGAGCGGTCGATCAAGCGGTCACGCATTAAATAACTCTGACAAGCACTGGGAGAAACCTACGGGGTAAAAAGGACCGGAAATACACTGACTCATGACGTCACTGAACCCAATTTTTATAGTATACCAACTCATCATATTTTGTCAAAAAACCAAAGAAAAGAACATTCCAATGATTTTCAAAAAAATCAAAAACGAAACAAAAAAATCATACACATGAGGCAACATTTTAAATTTTGAGAAGGCCCATATAATAACTGTTGCAAATTCAACAGATAATTAATTCCAAGCCAGGAAAAAAATATAACAGGTACAAATATAGAAATGATTCAAAAATAAATATATAATAATTTAAACGATCCAAAAATAAATGCACAAACATGCTTGAGTCCAACTCATGGATTGCCCTCAATGCGTTAATCCCGTCTACCTTCAGGAAGATCGCTGAAATCCCACCAATGCCTGGTAGTTTATTGGGTTTTAAGTTGAATGAGTTGGTATTTCGCATAGTATGGGGACATTTCCTTTTGATATTTACGAGAAATAGAGCACCCATCTCTCCATCAGATGCTCTGGGCCACTTTTGATGTTTCAAACAGCATCCCTATTCAGGCGCGTAAAGTTCCTGAAAATAAGATGAAACTGATAAATGACACTATTTTCACAATGATTCCAGTACATTTCGCGCTTAGTGATTATGGTTCAAAATTAATTAAAAAAGGATTCAGTGCTTTTATATTTCTACCCAGTCCACGAACAATCAAATCCACACGAACCATTGTATAAAACCTTTTATCTGTTATATCATCCTTTCCTGTAAACTCGTTTTCCACCAGTTTAATGACGTTGAACGCTAATTGAATTTTACGATCCCCATGTCGTTTTCAAATAATTCACCACAGTCGAAAATCCGTCGACAATAAAAACTTCTGAACACCACAGATTAGTGTTTTGTTTATAGGTCTTTATATCGTTTCCGGTTCAAACTCTTTCCAATATTCCAGTTTTCATTTTTTTTCCACAAAAAATCACCAGGGATTCCACAGGGCGTCGATTATTTATGTGAACGTTATACTTATAACACGCACAACGAAATATATCGGGGCATGTATGTAGACCGATCCAGTGCAATAAAAGTAAAATAATGCGATTGCGTTTATATGGTAGATTAAATTGTGATACAAATTGCCGATTGGACTATGAATACGTGAATGCAGTTTCGTATATTTTCATTCATTTATTCGGATTGCGGAGGTACAAATTGATGTCCCCATATGGCCTATGATCTTAACGAATTTATTTGAAACGTTATTTTTCCCACTAGTGAATTTTATTTACAGATATTTTACTGTTTGTCTGAATTGGATTATTGTGGATTTTGTGCAGCGAAAACATAACAACGTTTCGTTGAATTTCTGGTCGAAGTTTAAGTAATTTTCTTTCGGGCTTAAAAACGTTGAATGGAGCGGCATAAATCTAAATATTTTTTTCGGGCTCCAAAACATGAATTTCAACAAAAAATGTTCATGATTGTCGCACATATATTCAATTTTGTCTAAATGAGTTCTTATGAAAAAGTCAAATGTCAACACAGAAGAGATAAAATACATATCTTCACGAAAACATTATCTTATATCTGGAAGTCAATTTGACTTCTCGAATGGCAAACGTTAAATCAATATTTATTTTCGTAAGATTCGTATGTATACATCCTTGTATACACTGCCTCAAATAAGATGACTATAATAAAAAAAAAATAATTTTGACATCTGACTTCAGTAAACTTAAAATATAATTACGAATTTTCAAAAAACCCAGTTTAACTATCATTGATGGCAAATGGTTATCTCTATCAGAAAAATATCCCATTCCATTACACGCTCATAATAACATAAACATATTAACATACCAAAACCAAATCGTATACCTGGCAGGTGCCCTTTTTGAACTGAACGCATTGTGAATTCAAATAGAAATGTTTTTGTCCTTTATGAATTGAATCGTCTTTATTCAGGCGATATCTTTCATTTCGTATGATTTCAACTTGCAAAAAGAGGATTTCTTTACAAGAATTCAGCTTTTTCATGTAAATCTCAAGTGAATCTTAAGTGAACTACTAAATAAATCTTTTTATGGTGCTTTTGAAAGTCAATTCAAAGGATGAATTGAATTTTTCAATCATTGCAGATGTGAGATATCTTATTCGAGTTGGTGCTGAAAAGTATTTTTGAAATATATCTAAGGGTTTCATTTTCAGACCCCGATTGGAGTATCGAGGATGATGATGAAAAATTTGCGATAGAATATTCTCAGTTTAGCATCATCGAGCATCAAAAATTATTTTTAAGTTAAAATTGTAAAAATTTGCTGATGAATTGATTATTCATTTTTTGATTCATATTAAGCTATATTGTTGTTGTGCGACGCATACATAGGTTTCACAGCGTTTGTGGTAACAATCAGTCCGATTGCTTCTGCGCACCCATCACAGGTCTTGCTGCTTCTGAAACTAGTAAAAATATAATAGTATAAAATTTCCCCCGTCATGAAATTACACCGTTAAAATTTTTTTTAAAAAAATGGCTGGTCACATCGAACAACTGATTGATATTCGAGATTCCAAGCGGCCTCTGTTTCTAGAAGCACCAAATCAGACGACGCAGTCATCGAACCGAGACGACTGACACATCGAAATAATCGACCTGTAGTAACCACTACAAAGAATATGTGAAGAAAGTTCATTAGTAATTACTATGAATAAAGAGTTCAGGAAGATATGGAGGAATTCAAAGTTACAGCACAGATTAGCATGAAATCCAGAACAAAATTAGGCCAGATGCTTCTTCAGCTCAAAGCTTTATAAGAAGCAGCCTGAATACAATAGAATCAAAAGATTTTCAGAAATATGTGCATGCCACATCAATTATTCTGTTAATCCAAAACAGAAACAACCAAGTTAATGAAAGCTATAAGATAAAAGGCAGCAAATATTTTCTTTTTGTCAATCTATCAGGAGTAAAATAAGAATGAAAGTTAGAAAGTACCATATAGTAAGCAACTTTTTCCACTGCTTTACTTTAGGAAGAAGGGAGAATAAGGGAAGCATGGACAAACTAATGCAGACAAGCTAGAGTCGGTACATATGAAAACCAACGGGAATGGATTGTTGAAGTGTATGCAGAGTTGGCCGAAAAATCAATCATAGATCGTAACAAGAATTTCAGGGAACAATCAAAGTTTTAGAGCGTGTTGAAGAGCGTATTGTGTTAACACATGCAACAGGAATCACTTTTGAATGATTCTTTTCCTTGAGGAGCCTTGTTAAAAGTACTAAGATTAAATATGTTTAGCTTAGTTTTGACACCTCGACTGTTCTGATCCCGACTGTTCTAATGCAACGCAGCAATTTTATGGACTATAAGCTGCAAAGAAGTCTGACTTTGGTCAAAAGACTGGCGAATACTGGTCTGTAAGAGATTCTGACGAGGCTGTGGCTACTGCTGATGTGGCGACTGACGAAGATTTTGGTTAAGCTGGATCTTCTACTACTGTAGAAGATTTTTGCTGCTGATGTGACCGCTGTTGGGCTACTTATTTTTGATGCAATGGCTGCTACTAAGCACGATATCTTGGGATTTATGGCGCGCAAAAAAAAACCAAATCGTAAGACAATTCGGCACAACATTAACATAAGGAGAATTATGAGCAAGTACTGATTCCATTGATGATATCGCAGATTTCTCACCCTCAGAGGTTTACATAATCTACTGACAAGCTACAATCCACCCAATGTATCCGTATATAAGCATGTTTTCCGATTTGAATTTTCACATCAACTACAGACGAGATGAGTAGAATCCCTATAAAATGAATCTTCGTATCACATTTTATGACAAAAGTTTGATAATATAATGGCACAAGTGCTTCGTTCAAAATAATTGACTGTATGCTGCAATGAGTTCAGGGTAACTGTTTCAAACAAAAGTCAAACGAAAAATCGAAATCATTAGAAAAATAAGTAATCATTAATCAATATTTATAAATTCCATCAACCTAATTTTATAATGATTAAGAAGACTTTTCAATAAAAATCCTAGTTAATTTTAAATGCAAATATAGAAACGTTACTCATGCCAAATAAGTATGCAGTTAAATTTAATTATTTGCTTTTTATTAAACTCATAGTATGTAAATGATTTTTCAAACTATTGATTAAATGTAATTACATTCAATCACATATTTCAATAAATCTACGCATTTTTCGCGTTTCTTTATGTAATATTTAATGGAATTTTGATTATTGAATACCATTAAAATCACTTGGCGAGATCCATTGTTCCGAAAAAAATTAATTTATGCTCAAAGAACGCTCCTACACACATATTAATGACCAAGGCTTTACACTTGATGCTTGCATACATGTGAACGCAGTAAAAATAATTAAACGGTTTTCATAGAATAATGTTCTGTTTTTGTTATGAGCTGTAATCAAATATTCTATGAATAGCTGATTCAATTCGCAAAATAAAAATTGTTATTTTATTTTTAATTACAAGCAAAAACCAAGTTTTTCATTATTCAGATTCCATTTTTCGATGCAAACTTGTAATGGATGTTAATTTGTGTTTAAATGATTATTTCAATGAATCATATCAACAGTGTAAATAGCATCAGAATTAAAATAACACAAAAAATACTTTTAATGAATATTGGCATCTTCCGAAAGCTCAATTTACACATTATGTAACCAAATGCATCTACTCCCACATTGGGCGCTACCTATTTATAATCGAAAATTTCATATTTTTCATCATAAAAAGGCTAAATTAAAAAAATTAATAGCTTTAACGAAGTGTGTTATATTTTGGAAAACTTTCGAAGCTCATATACATTTTAATCCGAAAATATTTAAAGGATAAAGTCCTAGTGCAACGCTTGGAGTAAAAGTCTCAACAGTGTAAACTGATATGTATGATTGATTAACGTTTTCCTTTCGCCACTTTAAGGAGGCAGGTAAACAGCTCCGAAGAGTAATGAGATTGTCTAAACCATCCAATTTGTTTATAATTGCTTCTTCTATTCGTTCGATTCAAACTAGATAGTTTGCAATGATCACTGATCCTTGAAAATGCACAGATTCGTTCACCGACATTTATTTTCGAAATACAAAACTGCGCCAAATAAACTTAGAAACAAAAACAACATCAAAATCTTCCTGATACTAAACAACACACTGGAAAACACTTCAACAATAAACTTTTCAAAGTTTCTTACAAACACAATGCTCTTAAAGTTTCATGTGGATGAAAATTGCAGCTTGGTCCAACCAGTACTACGAAGTAAAAGTACTCTTGTACTTTCCCAATCCTCTGAGCATATATTGATGCATACTACCAGGATATTTTTGATTTATAGTTTGTCTCTGGTGATTTCAATTTCAAAGTGAAGTTGAAAGCAGTAAAATGTTTTCCACTATCAATATCATGTTTCGTTTACATTCAAAACTTCTTACGATTCAAACGCAGATGAATAACACCAAAGTTTTGTCGAGAAACTTTGGAAATATTAGTCTTCTAAAATGAGTAGGGCTGAAATCTCAAATGGGTAAAAGTACAATGAAGCTGTGCGGATGAAACGAACAATTAGATCGGAGGATGTTAAAATGCATAGCAGTAATGCAAAAACCGAAAATAGATATTTCAAATTTTTTAAAAATATTGCTTTTAGCTATTACTTCCTATTTGGGATTTTAATTTCTTCCGATTTCACGAAATACGAAAATGTTTTAATTATATTAAACAATGTAACGGACATTCAAAAGTATTATTTCTCAAATAAACCGGATTAATGAAAAAATATGATACCTTCCTTCAAAATGACTCCTATAGATCCATCCTTTTTTCTTGTAAATGCACCTTCTTTTCATTTTAATGTTGAACAACCTTCCATACTAATTAGCATGTTAATCTCGTTGACATGTTAATTACCTTATAATTACTATACTCCTTAATCAAAGTACTTTTCACTCTCTTTGATGAATTCATAATGAAAAAGCGTTTCATTTAGAAACTTTTGATAGGAAGTTGCGGAGGGGTTGATGAATCTGGGCTAATTTCAAACTGGTGATAATGAGCAGCAGGAGCTTCCTGTCCATTATCTGCCATTTTATTTATTTTATTTCAATTTCAATTTTCTGGATTTCTGGCACTGAATATTTCATTTTACGAATCTGTTTACTTGAGTTGCTAGAAATTAATTAGTGGCACTGAAATAGAGGAAAACGTTAAAGGATATAAGCGGAGAATAAAAATAATGATTATTCTTTTTATTCAATTGAAATGTTTGAAAAGAGGTCTAGTAGTGCCTTGTCACCTATTTCACTGTGAAATTTCAAATGAACATAGTAAGCAATATATTGACTTTTCTGGCAATTCTATAAAATTGAGGCTTTTGGTTTCAAATTATTTAATTCATTATTGACAGAGATATTGATTGATTGATATCATGGAGCATGTCCAAGTGGCACCTAGCATTGTGGCTTCCTAGGTCAATTGTGCCTCTTAAACGCTATGTCCTATATGGTATTCAGGCTTCTTATAACCTTATTTCTGTTTCCTCATCGATGCTCTATGCCGTGCGGTGCGTAATTATCAGCATTTCGCTCTCTCTTCTACAGTGGTCTACAAGCTTCTTCACGTTTCTATCTGGGACCTGGTTCTCATCTCCGGAGAAGTAGCCTGAACCAAATATGTATTGCCTCTCATATTCCTCTTTCAGTAAAAACCAGTGTTGGAACCACCAATGTGTCCTTCTTCACTGGCTCTGATACCTCTTCTTCTCCCTTTTCCTTACAAACCGGAAGCCAACGTTTCTTTGCACATCAGTTATTCTAAAGGCTTGATCCGCTGCTATGACTAGGGTCAGAAAATCGATATTTTTTTTTGTTTGGTGACTAGTGTATAGTGACTCAGGAGTGTCCATACAAAATTTCAGGTCGATCCGAGCAAAATTAACGAAGTTATCGGCTTAACAATACAAATAACTCAAATTCATATTTTCGCGCAAATCGCGTTTCTTTCCTGCTTTATTAGCCGCGCGCAGCTCTCAAATACGTAATAGTAGAGTCTTCCCACACTATCCACACCTGTATGTGCTATATTTGTGTAAAAACACTTAAATATGTGACTTGTAGTAGTATACATTCATTTCATCGAGCAGTTACGGTACACGTGTTTCGTAATTTTTCACGCACTTTTGTTGCACAGTTAAAATTTTAAAACGCGTTTTTTGAGGAATTTTATGTTTCAAGTCGGTGAGACATGTAACTCGAAAACTACTCGACCGATCTTTCTGAAATTTTGCACACTATTTCTGTAGGCAATTTACTAGGTTACGCTGTCGAGATATTTTTTATTTCTTGCTTTTTTTTATTTATGGAATTTTTTACAACTGAAAACAGAAATTTCGAAAAAAAAAAAATTCCGTTTTTTTCGTTTTTTTTTGACTTCAAACTTATACCAAAAATTAAATAATCTAAATATTTGGAAAAACTCAACAGCGTTACCTCAAAAAACTCATAAACTAACGAACTATTTGGTTTTTTTGTTTACGATGATCCAGTCATTAGTTATGTGTCTCACCGCAAATCAACTCTTTGTCCTGAACGAAAATGTCAAATTCATGTCACGAGCTTAATTTTCGATATTTTTCAATAAAATTTTTTTTGGATACTCTTCAAAGGTTGTTTTTTACTGTAGGTATTATCCCAATCAAGTAACTATCAACAGTTTTCTAAAAAAAAATCTTGAAAATGGGTATAAAATGTGCTGCTCTGACCATAATCATATATCATATAGGAACAGCTACCGTAGCAGAACACGAATTCAATTAATTTCTTCTTTGAAACAATTCCCACGCTACTGATTTTCATACTCGTCTTTGCCGCAACGTATCTTACAAAACCTTCAGCCTTCACTAGCATGGAATTATCCACATGGGCTATAATCTGAAGAAACCACCAATCTTCCAAATTACCTGAAATCATAATCAATTTTACACTCTACACTGTCTTACCCACACTCACTGAATCTATGCAATTTGCATCTCAAGCACTTCGGCATACTGAAATAAATTTCCATTTCTAACACGAAATTTGAATAAAATGTTCAATGAACTGTAAACACAGCTCCGAAAAGCGACAGTTGCAATGTAAAACTGGAACTAGCTGAAAAAAGGAGAGTAAATATTAAATGAAAACTTGGCCAAGAGTGAAGGTTAACTGGTGCAAGTCACCGATTAACTGCTGACTTGACTATCTATCGCTGAATTATTATGACTATTTAATTGCTCCACATAATAATCAGTATGTCTATCAGTTAGATAGGTAGTATAGATATTTAATAGATAGTTGTAGATATTTATGTAGATACACTGTGGCACTGTTGCAATGATCGAAGCACAATTTCCTTTCCCTTGTCAAACAAGTTCTTCGATTCGGGATGTCTGGACCCCATATTAGACTTCACCTTCATTCGCGATTGAATTCGAAAGTTGGAACGGTAAATGTGAAACAGACACGGAGACGATGTCGAATTTTCGGCTTGACTGAAATTCGGATAAATTGACATGGATTGATTTTTTTTTGTGATTTAACAGTAAGCTGGATATAATAGGATTGATGTTTGTCAACATAGTGATTGATAAGTAAAAGTAAGACTACAAAAATAACTTCCTCTCACTTTCGGTTTGACTAAACTATTTATTCAATTAGTTTAAAATCCATTTGACAGGTAACTGCAAACAAGAAAATAAAAAAAACAGTACAATAGAAAGCCATAAAAGGTAGGAACGATATGCTCAGTGAGTCGGAAGTAAATATTGTGTACGATTATGATTCCCAAAGGTGACTATAGAATATGAAAGAGGACTATAGCCATAAGTACCCAAAATGCACAAAAAGGAGAATGGAAGTAAGTATACGTACGAACAAAGGGCACTTCAATAAGAACAGAAGAACTAATTGGCTCTCGTGTTGGCGTTCAATTATCATAGATTCAATAGAAGAAGACAAGTAACTTCACCTGAGGTCAAAAAAAGAAAACATTCGCCAATCTAAATTCCGCTGTTCTCAAAGAAGAATATGTTCAAGATTGTTTGATTTTGATTTTAACGTAAGTCAGGAAAATTATATTTAAAATATAGCAGACAAGTTAACCTCCGCTGAACTGATTCAACAGCATCTGGTAAGTATGCGAAAAGAGGACATCGGACTTGACTTCAGTCTTCAAGTTAAGAGCACACGAGCTCCATAAATACATGGGCACAGGCGGAAAAACCAAAAAAATGTGGCTAAAATGTATGGCAAAGTCCGCATTCTACCAAGCTCGATTTCACAAATAAAAATTGAGAAAGCATTTGTCTGAAGTTTCAAGGGAGAACACTCGGCAAAACAATTAGAAACATTTAAGGTTACAATTAAATATTAGAACAATTATAAATATTTAAGTTACAACAAGTAATAATAGCATTTAAATCTTCTTGAAAAAGTAGATATTCCATTTTTAGATCATCGGCATAGAGTACACAGGCTGACGATAAAAACCAAAGAAGGTCGCTAACGAACAAATTTGATAAAGTAGGACCATCGACAGATCTTTGAGGATCACTGAAAGAAAGAGAACAAGTGAAAAAAGACAAATCAGAGAGGCAGACAAAATAACTGCGATGCAATTAAAAGGAAGAAATCCAACAAAGTGAAGGCTTGGTTTAGTTAATGTGAAAAGTGTTTATAATTAGCGAAATCAAAGGATTTGGAAAAATCTGTACAGATGACATAAACTTGGTATTTCCCTTGAAATTTGTTTTTCCCTCTTACTCCGGAATCCTCAAACCTACAGCTAGCCCTTTGAATAAGGTGATGAGCTTCAAGTGAACATGACTCAAAATTGGTCAATCTCTGATTGCTGTGTCTATTTCATCCTTGGATATACTATCAAGAACATATTTGTGACCGTAGTTTTAGTGTAGGTAAAGCATGAAATAATACCACTTTTTTCCAAATAAATAGAATACTTTAACATCTACCAGCATTGAACAGCCAATTGCAGTCGTAAAACTTAAAAAAAAAAATCTCACTAAAAGAAGCTGATATCTTTTGAACTAATCGCATGAGTAATTTTATTCGGTTTTCGTAATTTTATTTCGGTTTTCCAGAATAGTTTTATGCACTTACAAACTAGAAAACTTAAAACAACGAGCTGATGTAATAACCCAGTCATTTTAGCAATCAACCACGGAATGAGAAATAATAAGCTGATTTTTGGTGTATACCTTCATTTTGGGGTCTTCAAAGTTGCCTCAAAAGTCTCATAAAGTCTCGTGTCTGCGTGGAAAGTTATTCAAGGTCAAAGGTGAGAAAAAACTGTTTTTTTGCGATTATCTTGGTTTCTATTGCTCCAATGACTTTAACACTTGGGATCGAAATTGTAGAACATATAATTTGCGACACATTTTATTTGAAGCATTTTTTCCTGCGCTCAACCGTTTTTCCGATAGAGGGCGGTAAGCGCGCAGCACTCAGTCATATGTATTGTGATGCAAGGTATATTCCGAGGTTCACCCCTTTTTTATGCTAAAATGACTGAGCCATAAGGTAAGAACCGTTAGGTGATTCTACCCTAATTTACAAACCAATATTAACACGGTGTTCTTGACTAAAACCTCTCAATTTTATTCGAATCTTGGAAAATCTTCTCCCCAAATGTTGTGAGAATCAAGCAACCATAATTGAGTCAAATGAAATTGATTTTTTTGAGTGCATTCAAACGATGCTACCCAAAATTTCAAATGAATGTTAGTTCTGTGTTTCCTGAAACACAGCTTATAGGCTTGTGTTTCTCGGCGTTTAAAAAATAAAACGCTTTTATTAAACTAAAATTCGGAAAATGTTCGCGTATATTTAACTTTTACAACTTAACTAAAATAATTCCCTGTCCTTCACTGCTTATCCTTTGGTCTGCATGTTCAGCTTACCTGTCTATTATCTAAAGGCGCCCGTTGAATGCTTAGAATTGTCCAAAAAATTGCCAAATACTTTCGCCTCATGGGATCTTTACGTGGGAATAAGTCGATACTGCTAGTTACATGCCTCTGAAACCAATTGCCATTGGTGCTCTCAGCCTCAATTGACTGCATAGTGCCTTAATGCCGGCTTTCAACTTTTTTTTATTCAAATCCCCAATGATGATTTTTACATCGTACTTGGGGCAGGCATTCAAGATTCGCTTGACTTGATCGTGACACGCTTCTGTTTCCTCGGCAAAGGAATGCTCCGTAAGTCCATCAACGTTTGGGAAAAAAAATTAAAGTTAATAGTTTTGAATAAATTTCAAAAATTGTAACAAAATATAACAACTTCATGGGACTCCTCGATCGTAAACTAAAAATTCAATTCAATTATTTGTTGCAAGTGCAGATATTTACTTTCTTTCAGTCGTATCTCTATTTTGAAATGATAAGTACATACTGATGCATATATTTTATCTTTACTATAACTGTAAATATTTTGTGGCAGTTTCACTTTATCTTTATTATATAATTTTGCTACAATTACAATTCTGACTAAATATAACTTCTGAGTGAATTTCCATTTTACGTGTTAACTTTTTATTTCTTTCTAGTCAAAACATGCGGATGTACATATCATAATCTAATGTTTCTAATCTAATGGAGCAAACATTGTTAGTTTTTATACGTTTGCAATAAACAAGATAATTTCCCTCGAAATCATTCAACTGATAAAATTTGCTGATAACAAGCTTCAACCTGTTATGACGATTATATGACTATCTAGGAAAAGTCAACTGTAGTTCTATATTTGATTTGAATGAGCGATTTTTCCGTTAGAAGCTAAATATATTTTAATTTTTTAACAGATACAAATATTTCAAAGTTACCTGCCCTCTTCTTCAATGACTATTGACTAACTTTAATAATACAATACAAATATTGATCTCTGTTAATATTCAATTTTCAATTTTCTTTACAACTGTTCCTAAAAACCTACTTATTATGCCATCAATAATGCATATTTACGAGGTACTTCAAACATTCTCCAAAGTCCATAGAGTTAAAACTATACAAAAACCAAACCAAAACCTATAGTTCAACTGAAACCTATAGGCACATTTTTGCCATTCATGCTCTACATAAATTCTCATTGGAATTCTGTCAAGCTATCCATAAAGCATAAATTGTTGACAGTGAAACGAAATTCATATATTTCGTCCCGCTTTCGGCTAAGTATGCCAATAAAAACGAGTCAGCTCCTCATTCGACTAGTTCTACGGTCCTGCCATCATAATTCATCGGTTATCTACTACAGCGCTACTCAGTCCCTACGGCGATTGGAATGACAACTATCGTAATTTAGATTTATGACTCCTGTAACTTTTTACAATGCACGATAAACTTTGTTGTGCTTTGCAGTTTGATCCAACAAAAGCTATCATTCACAACGGTGTCTCTGTGCAATAATAATAATTGTAAATATTGTAACTAGGTGATGTTTTCTTAGGAAAGGAAACAAGATAGTTCGAAGAAATATCTAAGAGATACCAGTGAATATCAAAAGAAGATGGAAATTACTTTTCGTGGAAATACTAGAGCAGCTTATCTGAAGATTTTTACTGGCGAAATAGTATTGCAGTGAGGCTAATAAAATGTGTCTACACTTTCGGAAACAAATTTGAAATCGAAACGACAGTTTGGTCGTTAAGCTTTCATTTTAAAGGCAAGGAACATTTATGTCATTTATGTTTTTAATCATTTATTATATTAATCAATCGGTAAATAGAAGTATATGAAATCTCACTTTCGATTCAAAAATTACTGAAAACGGCCCGAAAAAGAAACAAGTAGCAGTAAGTATGAAGACATTTTGAGTTTTTCTTCCTGCTCTTGCAATTTTTCGTGGATTGATAAAAAATTTAGGATATCGATAAATTTATAAATAAAAAAATGTGCTTGAAACCCTCGATTTGAATTGACTATTTTTTCCCAAGTTGTTATCACTATCTTCTGATATTATTAACGCAAGGCTAAAACGTTATCAATGTATCTGTCGTTATTCAACTACTAAGCAAAGTTAATTTTTTTTTTTTGCTATGAAATCGAATAAACTTATTTGATTCACGAACAGCATTTGATGTGTAATTGATTTATTGATTCAAATAAAAAGCATTAAACATTGATTCAAATAAAAAGCACTATGATAATAACAAAGCTCTTTACAAATTCAAAGTTAGATCTTCAAAGATACATATAATCAAAGCAACTTTTAACCAACAGTGAAATTATATGCCACAATCGAACTGAAAAAAAAATAGAATAACTGAGCTCCCGACTCGAAACTACTGCATTCAAGGCGTTATGAACTATATCAATAATTTCATTCAACATCACAATTTGACGATAATCGATTGCATATCTACGCTAAGCAAGTTAAAATTCAAGCTGAAAATAGCTTACTACATTAATACTATTTATTTTCAACTATTTTCAACATGCGCAAGCAGATTCCGAAGCGCTTTAAACAGATGATGAATCATTTATGTGCTCATGATTATCAAAAATTGACCACAAGGGAAATCAAAACATTCTGCTGCTTGAAACGATCAATAAATTTTTAGTCAGCATGTGAAAGAGCCTTCCTTAAATTTGGAGATGAAAGATATATTTCCAGAAAGAGATACCTTCAAAGAGAAAGATATACCTCCAATTTATTTTTTAAAAAAAATCCATAAAAATCCATTTTTATGGATTTTTTTTGAATTAGTTTCATTTGTACTAATGTTTTGACTTATTTTTGAATCAACGACCTCGTATAACTAGACCATTTAATTTATCATTTTGTTTTAATTACAATCTTAACGATATCTTAATTAATTCATGCCACATGCAAAATGTATTACTTTATGTCCAAAAAAAAATCTGCTGCATTTCCGTATTCATTAAGATAAACTTAACACAACCCTGAACTCAACTTTTTTGGATGTAATTTTATTTCAAATGCAGCTTAACTAAAACAAGTACATATTCAACAATCGCGCCCAACATGGGTTTAATCACACTCAAAACTCAACGCTTATTTCAACTTAACTCCTTCACAGATCACTAACCTCAAACAATGCTAGACTAGTTCAATTAAACAACATAGACATTTACTGTTTATAAGAGAAAGCACTATTATTGGTCAGTGACGCCGGTAACTGGACACAAAAACTAAAAGTAGTTAACTTGCCAACAAGCATGTATTTCTCTATCACAGTAGTTACCTACAAGCATCCAGTTCTCCCCATTAACGATTTAATCCACGAAAATGACAAACTGTAAAGAATGACACACGTATCTAATAAGATACGCGAGATACGTACTTGTATCTTTACCTTGACCGAAAAGCTTTTAGTCGAATTGAATGAAAACTAACGCCACTCTAATACGGCATTATGTGGAATTGATCATTTAATGTTCATGCCGGTTTTTGAATGAAGGGCAAAGAGCAGTGGCGCGAGTGAGTAAGTAAATGAGTTTAAAAAAAATGTTACGTTAATGTCGAAATGTCTAGTCTGATAGATCGATAGATCTAAGAAAATTAGATTACTTTTGCGTTCAAATGCTTGTAGTGTTTTTGTAAATGAATATTTTAAATCTATCCTGAACTGAAAAGAACGTTTCTAGGCTGGTCTTGACAGCATTTGCAATTTTTTTCAAAATAGATAGATGGTTACAAGTTTTTTTTGGACAAGCAATAACTGTAGGCTCTAGAAGTATTTAGAGTGACGAATTTTGTATTGAACTGATTTTAAGAAGATATTTCAACTTTGTTGGCGAATTTCTTAACCGAAGTAATAGAACGAATAACGGTTCGTATGTAATCGTAGTTCAACTAACGGAAAAAAGTTTGAAAATGTTATGTCAAAATATGGTCTCCACTTCAGATTAATTTTCTTTTGATTTAAATGGACATTAAGCTGCGTTACAAGTTTGAAATCACAACAAATTCAAACCAGATTCTCTAAATAATTCATTTCGGTCAATTCGAACAAGTAAATATTTTATCCATCTGTTTTTTATGGCAAAGGAAAAAGTTGTTGTGACTGAATTAGTTCTTCCAAATTGTCTACAGTGCAGAATAATTTATTTAAGGTACCTTCGGGAGGTTTTTGCGCAGGATACCTTTTCACAGCCGAATAACTCAGTCCAAGGCACATATGTGTGCGGGTTGTATCCTTTGTGCCACGAGAAACTAACAAACAAAAAAACATGAAAGTGTTCCCTTTAGAATAGCTCTCTATGTTTCTTACATCACCTACCATAAATAAACACGATTTGTTATTTTTGTTATTGAAATTTCCTTCTTTGATATCTCAAAAATTTCTTTAAATTAATGTTCTTTCATTGGAACCAAAACTTGACGAATTTTGAACAATATTTGGTGTCGTTATCTTGGTGGAATTTACCCTTTAGTGGCATATTTTCCTCTGTATATGGTAGCATAGTGTTTTGGAATATTTCTTTGTACATGGTGTGCTTAATTCAAACCAAAGAACCGTCGCTTGATTAAAGAACTGCCGTTGTTTTTCTTCATTTTCTAAAAGATCCCCACCAACGTTGTATTCTAATAACATTATGCACCTTCATTTAAAAAAATATATCATGCTGTTAGTCCTTTTTGCTAAAGAACGCTTTATGTATAGCTGCTCAAAATAAAAATGATTGGTGGAAACTTAACCATTGTGATATGAAATCACAAAAAGATGCACTAACGAGATCTGAAGAAACGACTTTTCTCTGTCAACTGCAATGAAATTCAACATTCGATAGCTGCCCTTATAACTTTTTTCGTCTAAGTGAATCCGTTATATAAACAAACTGTTTGTGTCCTACTAAATCGAATGTTTCATGTTTTTCAATCAGCCAATTTTGACTTTCGTTCAGTTTTCGCTTCCAGTAAACATTTAAAAATGCAACCATAATTTACCTTAGATACAAACTTGCAGCCAAAAATAATTGATTTTACCTTCCACGTCATTTTTAGATCCTTTCAAATTCTCATTTTTCAATCAACATTTCAAACAAACTTCTTTTGATCCATCGTTTTCAGCGAAAATTCAAAAACTTAATCAATTTGCCGCTTTTCCTATGCTTGAAATGTTTGTTCAAGCCCCACAATATATGTTTTCGGCTCACTCTCACTATCCTTTTCCCTACTATAGTGTAGCCAACAAAAATTAGAACTTGTGCTAATAAACAAATTTCGATCTGATAAATACATCGAAAGCTATGAGAATATACATTTTTTTTTGGGATTGCCGCCCACGAAAGTTTCAAAATTTTGTGCATCTGAGTACGTACTACTCCTTTTGGTTTTAATGTGCATATCATATAAAAAATTGATGGTCGTATGGGGTAGTGTAAAAATGAAAGAAATTATCAGCGCTGGTAACCCTATAAGAGCACCATAGCCAAAAATACATCGAATTTTCTTTACGTTAAGATGAATCTTTCCTATGCATTTCGTGCTTATTGAATGAGTGCATTTGAGATCATAGGGACAGAATGATTTTCATGGATACCACCCGCTAAAAATTCAAAAGTTAAAAAGTCATACTTATAGCTGCATCGGAAGTCTTTTGGCAAAAGGCTTTTGCTTTGTTGAGAGTTATTTCAAGATGGCATCACAGCCGCATGGGTTACCAATATATTCAGTAATTTTACACGGTGTCCAATATATTTGAATGCAAAAAGATATTGAGATATAAGTATTTAATGTTTTACCAGATTTTTATTCAAATTTAACGGTGCATGAATAGTTAAAAACCTACAATAAATGTTTTTTTTTAATACCTCCTTTCGCTTTTTTTACCAAGATTAATATATTTTCGAAAGGCGGCACGAACGTTTTCCATGGACCTCCAAATTTTGGAGATAACTTGCTTGAACTGCTTCAAATGATTGATTTTTCAGTCCTTGAGTTTCGCAACCAACCCCAAGCAAAGAAAACAAAAAGATTTAAATCTGAGCTACTTCGGTAAAAAGTCGGATAAATTATCAACTCACCCTCTGAAATATATTCGCGGTATGCGAAGGCGCTTGTTGAGAGCAGTAATATTCGTCTAGAAATATCGATCGTTTTGTGAATTATATGGTTGCTCGAAAATTAATAGTTGTTCATCGCCATGCCAAGCAAGAATGGTTTCAACTCAAGCAAGGGTGAGGCATTTTAATTTCCCAGCTATTTTCCAACTTCGCCGAACGACCTTTGTTCTACGAATCTGCTCTCTTACCATCTTAGTGCGTTGCCTAGTACGCTCAGTGCATGAACGTCCATTTCTCTTACGATCCTTACAAGAAGATGTTTCCTTATAACGACTGATTCTTTTATGTATGAAGTCCCTTTCGTAAGTCCCGAAAAAATTCACAAGTTCACATTCCTTTTATAAATTTTTTAACAATTAGTTCGTGTATGGACTCCATTGCGCTCTACTATCTAAATAAGCCAGGTACAAATTGTATTTTTTGTTATAGCATGTGGACTCATAACGGGACTTTTTTTGTGAAACTATGGGAAAGAAAAATTTTCCTTTCATATTTAAGCAGTAAATCAATTTTGTATTCGAATTTATAGGACACCGTGTATATCAGACCTGGTCCAACTTTAGCTCTGGGAATTTTCCAATGATCAGTATTCATTGCAACGACAAACTTTGAAACTTTGAATCTTTGAATGCGAATGAGTTAAGCATAAAGTTGATCAAACGTTGGCATTTTTGTCATAAAAAGCAAACATTTTCCAAAAGGATCTATAACTTGTAGGATCTCTGTTGATGTGCCCTTCGTAGCTTCAAGTTTACCCGACGAAAAACTACACAAGCTTAGTTCGTGTATCCTTCGATATGTCCTTTTGAATTGCATAATGATTTGAAGACTCTGTGGGAAGCTATCACAATTCTAAATTTTACAATTTGCTTTTGACTATTGTCAGGCACTAAGCGTTCGTATAGGGGTTAAAATTGCCAAAATATTACCATAATCAATTTCCATTTCCTATATTTTGTTTTTTTTTCGAAATATTTTGTTTCTATTGAAATGTAGAGCTACTATAAATGTACTAAAACACCCGCTGTAGCTGAACAGTTAAAGATATTTTATTGAAAATATAAAAAAAATTAAGCAACTTACACACACCGTTATCTCTATAAAATTTCAGTTTGCTCAGATCTAACAAATAAACAACTATTAATGATTAGGAAGGGTTAAACTGGACGTAACTCTAGAATAAACATTTTCGAACTACATTCGATCGTAATTTTCTTCTTCCTCTCAGTTTGCCTGAAGAGGTAAATCATTCCTAGACTTGATTAAAGACCATTATAGATAGATCTTGAGATGAAATGAATAAATCAACAATGAATTTAACTACATTCCAGTAATTCCAAATATGCTGAGCTGTTCTCCAGTAATTATTAAGCATCTGACGCTGCATGTATCTCTTTGCTACCACCTACTATGCAAACGGAAATTAAACTGAATGTCATCTTCTATCTCAATGTATCTAATGTCTAGCTAAGTCATTCATTAATGTCAAATGGCATACCAAATCTTATCCTGTCCACCTTTCAATATCCTATATACTACAATCGTATACAGTTAGCACACCTAAATTAATGTCGGCATTCATTCCGTTTCTATAAAGCACATAACGGAGTACATCCTTGCAAATATACATAATACCATGGAACTGCTTTGAAACAATTCAGTATACATAGTATGCATACCTATGTATCATCCGACATTATCTTTTCGGGTGACAAAGATTCGATTCGTTTGACCTTGCAAAATTCCTGATTAATTATTTTCGTTCGAATTCTTATTTTATCTCTCAACAATCTGCGACTCGTATGTGTATCTACAAGTAAATGCATGGATACTGAATCAAACCTTTCTGGAATCGTATTAAATAATAAATCTTAGCCGATCTGACACACAGCTGCTGACCGAAGCTTTGTTCATTGCATGGAATTACTGATATCCATCAGTTTCCCTTTTGTGCTGCAGTGGTAAATTGAAATTAATTTAAATATGTATTCGCCATGGTCACCGATATAATTAGCGTGAATATCAAACATGGCTCTCAGATTTTATCGGATTATTTCAATTTGCTTTATTTTCGTTTTCTGACAGGATTAAATGTTTTCAGGCTAAATTTTAAGTTTATGTTTTATTCAAATTTCAAACAGTTTATTTAAAAAAAATTTAGGTGTGTATATGATAGTTTAGTATCTCTTTAAATCCTGGATACTAATTACAAAGTCTTCAATCATAATTTCAATCAATTATACTCAAATACTAACCTGCAAACCCGCTACATACTCCACTACGTGTTACATACTTCTTCCGATTCTTTCTCACTGCTCAGTAAAAACCACATCATAAAAACGATGACATGCAATAATATTCAGCTCATCACCGACATCCTCGAGTCATTCGTTACCAAACACGAGCATGAACTTTCATTATCGACCCGCAAGAAAATAAATGAAGTAATTAATCATCATCATTATCGCAATATCAATTCATGTAAAATTTATTCGTTCTGAACTGCAAAAAGACAGTTATAGGTTTCATCCTCCAACCCTTGTCGAATGGCCGCTACCAACTACGACTACAATATTTATGACGTTTTTAACATTTTATTAATGCGTTTCGATTTTTCAATTTATCCAAATTGCAAATGATGTTGTCTTTTCGTGGTCTGTTTGCTTTTAATTTCGATCACACCACAGCTCTCGTGCTACCGCTCGGTTTAAAAGTGTCCGTCGAGGACGAGAACGTGTTCGGAATGCTAATTTGATAAGTGTCTGCATATCGGGATGGTTAGCCTATGTATTTTGGATGTAATGAGCGTTGGAGAAAAAAAAATAAGCTGATAAAAGGAAGCGAATGGCCTGAGGTTAAATGTCTGGTTTCGGTAAAAATGGGCTCACTGGCAATAGGCAATTTACATAATGAGATCATTTTTGCGTGTCCTTGAACGAAACCAGGACTCGTAATTGATAGCTTTAACCGATAAGAACACTAAATTGACTTGACTTTGTGATAAAGTGGTTGACCGTAATTTATCTATTTATATTTGATTTTAGTCATAGTGGCTATCAATAATTTTTGTCAGGCTTAAAAATTTAGACTGCGAAGTAATGTTGAATCAGTTAGCTCTGAAGTTGGAGTTCTATTTAACATACACATACACAGCAAACGTAGTCAATATATAATTTCGCTTTCCCAATAAAAATACTTCGATCCGTTGAAATTACACTCTTCCTTTAACTGAACGGAACTCTCATTTCGAAAAAAAAAAAACTAATACCAAACTCATCTGCCTTTTAATCCCTGTTCAGCTGCATTCAAATAGGCGGATATCTTTTTGAAAATAATCATTGGATTTAAATTTCCAGTAATTGCTAAAACATGGTGGCAACATCAACCCGGCACAGTACATCGAGCTTTCAATGTGATAAATGGTTTGGTTATTTTCTAAACCTCTTTGAATACCGTTCAAATGAACGCCAACCGAAAACCTATCAATAAATTAGCCACACTCTCATTAGATCGGACAGGACATTTTCAGTTGAAAAGCTTTACACCAGAGATACCCCAGGCTGACTACGATTAATGATTTTCTGTTTCATGACGGGATATGCTTAACAAACATTTGCGCTTGGTTCAGTTTGGTTTGGTGTCCATTTCGTAGAGAGATTCATTTGTTAAAAGTGTATCGATCAGGGCTATGTGGGTGGAAAGAATATGTTTCGATTCTAATGAGTGCACGAAACGTTAATGCAATCAGTGAAATATCAATTGTTTCTAACAGAATTCTATTGATTGCATGTGTGATTAATGAGGGTAATTCCAAAGATCGCGTGCATCGAAATCCAGTTTGATTGTTTTAGTGCGCATATGTCGATTTTGATTAATTAGATCTCTTGTAAATTATCATTTGCATTATTGTTTGTGACAGATATTCGTGCTTTATCTTTCACCAATGCATACCGTAATTTATCATGCATCGAAATTAAGCCACTAAAAGCTATAAATCAAAAGAATTTTAAATAAATGAAATTGCAAGCTGAATTTCCTGAAAGAAATCGATCATTCGAGGCCACTTGGGTACGAGCCTCTATTGGCCGCATTTTGGAGGAACGCTTGGTAATTCTAACGCTGAAAGTTTTACCTCGTGCAACAAGTTTATGGATTTGAAATGTCATATCAGACTTTATCAAACTCCTTGAGCACATCAAACTCACTCGAGCTCGTTGATTTTCTATGATTTAACTCTGTACGTATGTGCTGGATCACTGTTTCAAGCTGAAGCTCAGTGAAATGCAGTGGACTGAAACCAAATTAAATCTTCCAGATGATGGATTTTTCTTCTACTATCTCATGTAGCCAGTTGAGAAGAAGACGCTTAGTGGTTTCCTCCACGCAAGATAGGTCTCCGATTTCGTGGAAATGCCTAGGACTATACTCTTCGCGAAACGAATTCAACGGTCAAATCCCATACATAAGAGCTTTACTGACGAATTGAAAAGCTCTTTTTGTATGAGATTTGACCGTTGAATTCGTTTCGCGAAGAGTATAGTACTAGGCAAAAGAAACAAATGCTATAATCGCTTTTTTCTAGACCTCAGGGAAGCTCCTTGTTCGAATGTCAGCTGTCCATTAAAGTCACCAGTGTTTTGTTGACGAGGTGTACCAGCCATTTGTTTTTATTAAAGTTTGGTCCAAGTGATTTTCGCTTACCGCGCCAACTAGCTATTTGATCCCTCCTAAGTTAGCTGGACTAGTAGCAGAGTTTTTTGTTGGCGTGGAGGCAAGGATTTCCGCAACAGGCTCAAGAAATTTTTCTTTCTTGCTAAATTCATCATCTGAAGAGTGGCTCTCTTGAAGTTGAGCCTTCAACAACTCGTAGAAGGCCTCCATTTTGCCAGTTTCTCAAATTTCAGTCCACTATAGAGGGCACTACAGTTTTATTTTCAATGTGTATCGCAGAGAAGAGTTTATGTATATGCCTTCTAATATGAAGAGTGTTGGCTTGAAGTTTAGTGGAACTTCATAGAGAACAGACAGTTGAAGACTATGATGCAAGTTATGCGACAGCCCTATGTCTAGGACATGACTTTGAACTGTTCTAAAATGGCTGGATTCGTGGATTCCCGCTTGATAGCTTTTCACGTCTGCCCAGTGACAGTGATAAGCTTTAAAGTCTCCCGCAAAACATACAGAACTTTCGTGTGCACTAATATGACATTTTCTTCAACTTGCTGTAGGATATGCATATCCTTCGTCATGCTCTGAAACTGATCTTGCATATTGGAGAAGAGTTGAGCCATGATAAAAGGCTGTGGAATATTGAGTAGGTTCCACCGAGCGTAAAAGCTTTTGTAAGATTATCAGAGGTGGGTTGCAGAAGTGGAGTTGGAAATGGTGAAAGGAAGTTCGCATTTGTCACCTGTTCAAACGTTTTTTTTTCAAAATCCTGGGATTCTTTGGACATTCCTCGTAGCTGGCCGGAAATTTACCGCGACAGTTAACACATTTGACATTATTTTTGTGATGCTTTGGAATTATTTTGACATTATTTTTGTGCTACTTTTGATGTTCTTTTTCGCTCTTAATACAACTCACCTGGGTATTATAATTATTGGCTGCATTGTCAAACTGTTGACAGTATAACACTGCGATTACCTACCTCGTGGGTGTTGGGCTTGAACTTTGCCGATCAGGACTGAATTGCTTTAAGGTTATGTTTCTGTATATCTTCTTGGAAGGAGAACTGTATTCAATTTTAAAATGCTTTTCTGTAGGTTTAGAAAGAAAACGTGTCACACAAAAAGTCATAAAGATCTCGAATCACCGCATTAAAATTCTTTTGCCCTCAGAAAAAACTAATCAGAAGAAAATGGCATCTTTTTCAAATAAGGTTTCATTACTGTGATAGTGGGTGCTGATTAGTTATTTAAATTTTGATTTCATGCCAAATTTTTGTTTAGTGTTATTCCCGGCACGACAAATTTCTTCTAAACATTGCTTGGTTTAAACTTTCCAAAAGAAACCTTGTGTCCATTTGTCAGTCAGTCAAAAGAGGCAGACTAAAAAACTTGTATACTCACTGTATTTTGAATTAAAATAAATTTTGCTTTTAATGCAATGAAACCGAAGCCAACCAAAAATCTCAGAGATGTTTTGCTGAAGAAAAGCAAAGATGTTTGCCGTTCCTGTCTACCTTATCTCATAGGAGTTTTATAGGGCTTAAGATTAAGTGGCTGTGATGACCACTTTGCTTTCGAAAAGTGCTTCAATTATTGTCATGTTGAAATGTAAATATTTTTCCTAAAATACGCAGTCTAAATGGCAACATTTCATTTTCGAAAATATCCCGGAATTGTTCTTTTCCAATATTCTTATGATTCTGCAGATATTAATTCTTTCTTCACTAAAATAGCCTCACATCATGACAAAACCGCTACCATGTTCACTTGAACTTGATCTTAAATTCTATCTCCAGCAGAATTGGTGTCAAAGACCCTTCCTCTCGTTTACCTCGTCAACCTTGTTATATTCAGAAATTGCCAAATTTTTACATATGTTATGGTGAACAAATTCGATGGCAGCCAAAGTTCCGGTAAATTCAATAGTTATATCAAAAATACTGACTTTTGTTACCGTTTAGCTTGAATAGATTTTTTCCTCACACAATGTCCTGATGGACTTTTCACATAGTTTTTCCGATGAAACAATAAAGATAATTGCGTTAAGAAGCCTTCACTTGGGATATTTTTCTTCGAAAAAGTCTAAAACTGTTGGCTTAATACAAATGACAATTGGAGCTTATTTTGAGTACCAACAAATATGCCCAGTATTTTATTCATCGATACTTCAAATTCGACCGACAACCTTATCCACCACTTGAGAACGTACACGTGTATACAAATATTTATGTGTATCCATACTCATACTTCCGGACAGCAACGATTCCAAATAGATGACGTTCGAAGTTTTAACGAAGGCCGGAGGGCGAATAATTAGTGCGTTAAATGCCTTTCCGTTACGTAACAATATTTCAATTGGTTCACCCGATGCTGATGTACCCATTCATCAGGTTCGCTCGAATGGTTAGCTTGGTCAGTAACGAATCGACTCAACCTACCGACATTGTCCACCGCGATGGATGTCAGGTTTTAAAACGCACAAACCAAGTACTGCCCGGTAAATGAACAGCATTGGAGCCAGGTGGATTGTTTGCGCCGTTAATGCATAGGCTGCCTGGGTTGTTGGATTGGGCCGGTCGAGTGACCGCTGTACAGATTTTCCGGTTTCGTAGCTTTTCAATTGGGTCAAGCCCCTCCGATCTGAAGGCCAATTCTGCAATTTTCGCCTGTAGTTCAGGTCGAATTCAGATGTCCATTAAGTCCACAGAATGCCAATTACATATACATACGAGTAGCTACTCTGCATTGCAGTAAGCAAGTAGGTGCCAGAATTAATGACGGGTGATATGCATATTTTGTTAAGTGGTTGGCTCGAGAGGAAGTCGAGAGTCAATGGGCAAATGCGGAAAGGAACGTGCAGGTTTTGGTAGATATTTAAATCAATTTTGAACTTGAATTTTTCCAACAGGTTACTAATGGTGATGTGAAGAATTTTCGAATCGACGTTTCGACTAGAAAAAGTTTGAGTTGACAGCAACTGTTTTCCGTTTTCCCAACATCAAATCGATGATTGCACACCGAAAATTCTAAATTCTTTTTATATGACCCAACTAAGCACTCACATTCCATTTAGATAATTACAGACTTAACAGGAAATGTTATGTTTCCTTTGCTTATCGCAAACTATTGTGGAAAAATCAATTGTAATTTTTGCATTTTTTGTATCGTTAATTTTGACCGAGGCAAGGTTTCGGTCATTTCCGTAGTGGACGAAAAAGTTTTAGTGTAATTTCATGTGCTACGGATTAATTCAGACATTTTTTGATTATATGGCTACAGTCGACTTACCATGATTCCGGCGGTCAAGAGATTTATAAAACTATAATTATTAACCAAATAGCTTCGACGGTTGTCGATTGTGAATACGAGATGATGTTAGATGACCATGCGCCCATAATAAAAGAAATGTATGTGATATGTATTGGATAAAAATTATTTTTGACGTTATGCTTTGATTTTAGTGGATTTACCCACGCATTCCTCTACAGTTCTTTATATAAACCTTTGGATTATTCAATCATGAAATGTTTGCGCGATATCTATTTTGTCAATTTGTCAAGAGATTATGCTCTTTCACAAGAAAATATTGATATTTCAATTTAATTTGAATTTACCGGTATTTGAATTAAAATGCAAATTCGAACCGGCCTCATGGCTATATGTTCAAATCATTTAATTGAATTTTAATCTGACGGAACATGAATAGAAAGTGGTCTAAATATACCAGGTCAAAGTAGCTTTTCCTCTGTTTACAAAATCTAGATTATTAAGTTGATAAAATTTTACGTCAAATTAGGAAAATATTTACATCTTGAATTTTTTTCGATCTATTTTTGTTATTGAATACGTTTTGAACGCATTTTGAATACATTTCGAATAAATTTGAATAAATTTTTCTTTTATTTTCAGGGAGTGAAAACATCTTAATCGTGAACACCGAAAATGGTTGTAATTTAGAATCAAACCTCGTCATCTACTTTTCGGTATGTATGTGCTTTACATTTTTTTGCGAGTGAAATGAAAATATTTGAAAACAAAATTTAGCAACATTTTAATGATCCATTAATGCGCTTATTAATGAGAGAAGCTTGCTAGTGCACCGAAAAAAACATTCTGCTGTTATAACCAAATTCTCAGTGTCCATGCAAATATGTATGATTACATTGATTGTTAGTTAACTCGATAATTTTTTAATTACTACAATGATTGAAATTTCCGAAGCCATTACAACTGAATGATTGAAATTTTCGCAGCCATTGTTAATTACAATCTGTCATTGCGAGCGAAATAACACATAATGATGCAAAACCAATTTTGTGTTTTCGATATTTTTTTCGACACGTTATTGAAAATTCAAAAGCAGAGGCGAAAGCAGCCACTTTTGTTTTACATTTTTCACTGGAATTCAGAATTTTTGTGACAGATTCAATTGATAGTGACGATAAGTTTGAACGTGTCAATGACCGGAGAAAATTCCTTCAATTGTCTATGGTCCCGTAAAAATTAAACAGATTAAATGATATTGTTTACTATTTCAGCTAAATTTTTCGCAACATTATTTGATTGCAACTCCAAGTGGTTCGTGAAAAGTTCATTTTACAACTTTAATTTTTATTTTTTTTTTTTGCTGACCGTTAATTTTTTCTAGTGGCTTACAGAATATTTTTTAGAATACTCCATTTTTCACTCTTTTGAGTCGAAATTCCTAAAATCAAAATTGGCCACTAATTGACTGTGGTCAGAAGTATGCCAATCTGCGAGCGAAGGATAGTCTATGCCCTAATTAATCCATACCCAGCATCCATGAGCAGACGAACGCACCTGTAGTATCAGGATAAGCACTAGCATCATTGAGCATAGCCGATGCAGATCACAATGATTTCAACCTGGCAGCTCAACAATCGATAAAAAACAGTGTACACAAAGGGCCAGATAAAAATGTCATCTTTGACAGTTCAGAAACTTAGTACCTCTCTCCATCACAGTTCATCCAATAGTGCTTCCAATCACGGCCTATTAGGTAGGCATTCTTAAGATGATCAAGGAATCAGGATCAGTATTAACAATGTTTTGAGTGAAAGGTCACTCATCCTGTATGTTTGCTAAGCAGACCACAATAATGTCTTCAAGCTATCAAAAGCAATGGTTGAAACGTTACGTTTTACATTGCAGCAAAATAAAATTTCAATTCACATGTAATTCGCATCCTGCGCAGGGTTGTTAAAGTGGCGGGAATTCATTCTAAACTAGTGGTGCAGCTCATGAAACAGTCAAGGCAATACCGCAATTCTACACCCCCAAGGATCAAGAACTCAGTAAGTCGCCAGCAAATGAAATCTTCAGATCCCAG
This sequence comes from Nemotelus nigrinus, assembly GCA_947369275.1. Classification (NCBI taxonomy): domain Eukaryota; kingdom Metazoa; phylum Arthropoda; class Insecta; order Diptera; family Stratiomyidae; genus Nemotelus; species Nemotelus nigrinus. The sequence continues at coordinate 211,192,125 of OX376373.1, forward strand.
CCCGGGCTTTTCATACCGCGAACGAAGGCTTCGCTGGAGATAGCTTCTACATATGAACTACTGTCCATTCTCTGGTAGGAAGTGACTTGGGAGGAAATCCGAAATGAAAAAAAGCTGCAGAAATTTAACTGCTAATATTTCGGACTGGAAAGATTAGTTTATCAGCGTCCATCCCTGCGTGAAGTGCATGGAAAGGTACCTACGAATTGAATATTGAATTGATACCACCACTCGCCACTATATCTAGTCATATAAGGATTTGTCGGGCGAAATTGAGGTGAACACTATTTTAAAATTGAGGTGAACACTATTTGCCTTTACTAGGCCCAAACGAAGCGTCAGCAGTTAGTGACAGAGCGTTTCAAACTTCAGATGAAATGACATCTTCTCCTGTGAGTACCACTTCTCCTGGCTCTGGTGCTAAGTGGGGCTCAACTTCTCGAAGGCTATCTCCAGGTAACTTCAATCTTTGACTGATGGTTGGCTTTGTCATTCAAGAACTGACAGCGGAAACTGATGGTGAGGGACTGGGTTGCCACTCTTAAGCTGCTAACTACTCTTCGTAGGGAAGTTGGTTGATGTGGCCGTATCAATAGGAATTTGTTAATTTTAATAACACTGAAAGCGTCTGCTCAGAATCTCTTTTTTGCATTGAAATCAGGTCTTGCAATGATAAGATATATCAGACTTTTGAAATTTCATGACATCAGCTTCAGCGATTTGTCTTTGAAAATAGACAATAGAAAGAAATATAAAACTTAATGGTAGAATCTTTTGGTACAATAAATACACAATAACCAGTGCTACCAGTTCATTGCTAGTAACTTACTCTGTGAAAATATCTGAAGACTGGATCAAAATGTATAGGCGTGAAATTATCTTAGGGACTGCCGCCCGTAAAAGATTAATAATTTAGAATAAATGAACCTTCGCTGTATTTGTAAGGTTCTAATCATATAAAAAATTGATCTCATTGTCCTAAAATGATAAAAATCTCTCGTACTGTCAACATTTAGCCAACACTATAAACAAAAATTTATCAAACTTGCTTTGACTTTGGATTAACTCATTCTGTGAGTTTTGAACCCGATAAATGCATCGGAAGAAAAGAAGGATGAAAAAAACGCATGAAAATTCATTGGTAGTTCTCTTGGTCCTAGTACAAAAATGATCCAAATCATTGCAGCTTATAACTGTATCCAAATTTAACAATCAAAAATTTGTAAATTACGACTTTCATGTAACAGTAATTAATTTTAATTTGATGTCTGCTTCTAATGTAATATGGGATGAGAGTTTTTTTTTATTGGCAATATTTTAAATTACAAGATTGCCCAGATTTTTAAACTTCTCGTTGCAGATCTGGTCTCACTTCAAATCATAGTAGTTTGTGCCTTTCAGTTTGATCTGATTATTTCGTCTTTAGGTCTCACCAATATGATTTTTGGAACGTGGAATTTTAAATTTCTTCACCGTTTCTTTGTAGGTAAACCATTGAGTTTATGCCTAGTTGGCAATTTTTTTCAATTTACTTTTTCAAAAACGAAAAATTTTCTGAACTAGATGTATTTAAAAGATTCTAGCCACGTTCCTGTCGCAGTCACAGGACTGCCCGCATATTCATAAAAAAAAAATCACAAAGACGTATTCATTATAATCCAAAATACATCTTTTGAATTTCGTAACGGTATAAAGACTATGGTATGTTAGAAGCTATCAAATTTCATTGCCTAAATTTCTAAAATACTCTACTTTACAAGCTTGAAAGATTATAAATTTTCTTTCTACATGTTTATTTTTGCCGATTTCTGAATTCAATTGGAATGAAGAAGTATCTGAAAGCTCATTGAAATGCCCGTCAAAAGATTAAAAATATCCTAATTTTAAATTGACACCAACATACTTCTTATATACATATATAAATATTAATCACCATGCACTCCTGAGATAAATTTACTAAATCTTTTTATCATTTTGCACGGTAGTTAATATTACTCAATCTTAGTTTTCATGTATATGCATCATCTATCTCAAACATTTTTTTCATCCACATCTTCTGCCAACTGATGATGTCTTGTTAAATAAATTTGAAACTCCAAAGAAAATCTTCTTCACAATTCGAATGCAAAATCCTTAATGTGTTTCGCCGTTAAATGCGTTTATCTTCTCGCCCACGATTTCTTCATTCTAGATCTCAAGTGATGGATTTACGTAGCAGCATGCAACGTAACACAAAAATGAGACTATGAAAGATGTTTAACTCAAAGAAAAAGATATGAATATCTGAAGAAAAAAATATATTTTCTGTATAGCAATATTCCTCGAAGTGAAATGTCTGAAAACATAATATTTGTTTCAAGTACACAATAACGATTTCGTTTTTTTTTCATCCGATTCCTGCTTTAAAAATGTTATTATCTTCTTCAAAACACATCCAAACCGTGGCAGTATCTGCCAGCTTAAACTTTTCGTAGATTCTATGTTCGTAGAAATTCATAAATTCTTTCGATAGAATACATTGCGCGAGGAATACTGCCACTGCTCACCATAGCCACTTAGATAGCATTTGTGAAGGTAAAAGTACGGTTAGATAAAAATATGATATTTTATAAGGATTTATTAGATCCCTGACATATTTATGGAAGATAACGAAAAACGATTTTCAAATAAATGAAAAATTTATGAAGTCAGGATACGTGTACGGAGAAAAACGGAACAATCATTTAGGATCTTGAACGGGTTGTTCTAAGAACACACAAGTAAAACCATAAATCATTTTTGCTGTATATCTTTGTATGCTATGTAATGCGATATCAGACTTAAGAGTAAAAATTATATCCTCGAGGATAAAAAAAAAATTATGAAATGGCTCTCGATACATTTAACAGGTTTTGTTTTGACCAAATAAAAGCTCAATTTCATGTTTGAATTGCACGATCATTAACAATTATCTTTGTTGGCAGCTTAAGGATGCTGAAATACAAGCTAAAAGTTTATATTTCTATTAGTTTTTTTTCTAATAGTCGAGAAACGTGCACATTTAAAAATAAATGTTCGACATATTTTCTTAATTTAGGACAATGAGTAAATAATTAGATGCATCCACACGTGAACAATTTCCATTCGAAAATAAAACTTTATTTCCAAACTAATCGAAATTTTATCGTTTTTCAACCATCTATTCAACAATTCCATTCAAAGTAAAACTAGCACGAACTAGAAACAATTTCCATGAAAATGACATATTAATTGAAAAACTGCAATTTAAAAGTGAAAACGACAGAATAATTATCGTATCTCAACTGAAATAGCATTGTTCATATTCACAAGCACACAACGATTCATGCTCAATGACGAATGACCGGAATGCAGTGCTGTGCTGCAAAAGGTGATTAGAACGTGTCATATGCAGTTCATATCCACTCATGGTATACTATGTACGTTACTAAATTTTCCACTTACGCAAAGTGCCACTGTTCATCGTAGTGGGTGTGAGAAATGTTTAAATTAATTGCAGTATGTAATCGTATAGCAATCGTCAACGCGCTCTGTTATAGTAATGGCAATTATGGAACAAGCAAACTAATTGCGAACATGAATATGTATCAAGTGAGACTAGTTAATAGAAAATTAGATGACAAAGTGAATTAGTACACCACATTATTAATTGATGTGGTTAAGGCAAATTCAAAAAGGCTGTTTCCATTTCGAATTTGGCCTGGAAACTTGAAAAGATAAGCTAATATAGAAAGATATGTAGATAGGTTTGCCGTGGAACGTATATGTACGGAAGTTAAGAACTCAAAGCTAAAATTGAATTAAATAGATTAAAATTTTCCTGAAAGTGTTCGATACTGCTAGCGAATTAAAGTTTTCCAAAACACAGAGTTGGAGACCTACGTTTTCTTTATTTTTGACTACATTGTCTTTCTTAAGCAATTTTATTGACCTTCTACTTTCCCATCCCAAATTGGCATTTTCTTTTTAGACTCATCACAACAAATTGCTGAGAAATACTGCGATTGATTTCTTCTAGACGAGAGGGGTAGTCGTTTCGTGCCATCTTGTTTCGAGCCGTAAAGATAGGTATTGAGTGGCTGTTGCATCTCAGCTGTGCGAAAACCAAAAGTAGATGTTGACCATCTCTCCAAAATTTCCTTATGTCTGTAGCTGCTTTCTGGAGTTCACCTGTTAAGATAACCTAAGCCTGAACGGAAGAGGACTTAATGATTTTCTGTGAAACATTATGACCTGAGAATTTAATTAAGGGTCAAAGAATATAGCATTTCTCCAGGATGATAACTAGACTAATCTCCGCAAACCGTTGGAATAGTTGTTCAAGGTGAAGCAAATTGTCATCGAGGTAGATGAACCAGAATTACTGTCCGTATATGACTTCATGAATGAGAAGTTGGAACGATTTTGAGCTCAAAGAATTCGAAAGTTGTACAGATGTCGGTGTTAGGGATATCTTTCAGTTTGACTGGAATTTGACGGAAGGGTTGAGGCGGATCTGTTATGGAAAAGATTGTTTTGTAATGGCGATCAGATATCTTTCCGGGACGGTTGCGGTGTACCCTGCTGTAGCAAAAAATTGAATGCTCTTTTAGCCACCGCGAGCTATCCTAACAGTTTGAGAGGGCCAGTGGTAAAACGTGTGATGTATTGTCTTGTGTTCCCAGAGTTGAGAGAACCCTGTGTTGACCATGATGTCATGATAGTTTTTGGAGGGAGACAATTATCGGTAAATCATTTGATGACTCAATCAAAACTCCATACTTTAAATATGTTTCCATCTATAAGTTGAAAGGGAAGAGATAATCCACCAGGGTAGTGATTGCTTAATCAACGACCAGTCCTTAGTGGCAGAGAAATATGACTAGAGACATCGCCAATAATTAAAATCACATGCAAAGTAACCAAGGAGTCTTAGCTCCAGCGTAGTAACCTTTTATTCATAAGTTCCAATAGTCAAATAATTTGCTTCGACAGGTTAAAGACCAGAAGAAGGAAGCATTCTATTCTTGATTCCAGGAAGCACTGAAATGTCTGCCCCTGTATGAACAAAGAAAAATTTATTTAGAAAATTTGTCTTAAGTTAAAAGACTCCAGCTTTTAAAGAAAGTAGCCGCCTCTAACTGCGATGTAGAAACGGAAACCTCGTGTTGTTGTGGCTGATCAAAAACTTTGTCAGTCGTCTCCGCAAGTTTTCAGTGCTGGCTTTTGCTGAATATGTTTAAATATCCTGTGTCTGCTCCGGAAGCCACTGTAGTCAGCGGGTTTGCAACGAATTATCCTCATCAGTCACTTAAAAATCTTCGAACTACTCTGTCTTCCAAATAAGTTTGGAAAGTTGCTGATGCCCCACTGAAACGCTATCTGATGTGTAATACTTCATACGGCATCTCCGATTTAGAACTCGCGATTATGGCCCCTATTTCCAGCAAAGAGACCACGTAGCCGTTCTTTGCCAGGAACATCCCCGACAAAGTAAACTGGCTCTTCACATGGATGCCTTACTTTTTTATATTTCTTTCATCTCGTAAAAAATTTTGTTGATTCGTTTGTTATTTTCTTTTCAAATGGCGTTGTAAGAAATTTATAATTTGATTGGTAAATAATTATGTGATATTTACATCAAAATCTCTCGAATTGTATCTCGCACTCAAATTTCTAAAATAAGTTATCAACTCCACTTACCGCTGCAAATGAAACCACCAGATCGTTCAAACGCCACTATAACCTACTCTTCTACACATTGAATGGTGACAATGCCCTACCGAACTCGTTTCCTGTATCACCATTTCGAAAGTATCTTCCGCCATATGTTCCTTCCGTTCTATCCACAACGTCGTCTTCTTTCCTATTGTCCCGTTAAATTCACTCTGGGCACTGTTCTTCTTACTTTGTTTCATGATGCGAAAACTTCATTTCACACTCAACCAGTCACACGACGAAAGTCAAGGATCGGAGTGTTAGTTTAGTGCAAGACAGAACTTTCGCAATCGCTTTCCATTAATGGCTGAATGAAGTGTTTGAGGACTCGCTGTGCTATAGTGCCTATGAAAATAAACGTGAATAGACACAAGTATTCCTACCTGACTTGTGCCTTCTATACATTTAGCGAATATAATTATAAAACCTTGACATTCCTTTGGTAGCATACAGCTAAACAAGCATGTATCTTTCATGTACATGTCACTGACAGGTGAAATTTCAGTATTTCAAAGCATTCTCGGAATTTCAATTTACTTTGAAGCGACCGTGGTGTGCAATTGATTGCTTTGATTTTCATTAAATATCGTTTGAAGCAGGTTTACGGTATTAGTTCTTTACTCAATCTTCAAAAAATTTAAAATTAATAATTACGTTTCTCTTAATTGCAGGCTGCGAACATTATCAAGCCGTATAATATTCTACGAGAAGCATCCAAATGACTGCTAGCATAGCCAACGTGAACATATCACCGCTCTTGCAATCATATCACAGAAAACCACTACACTACTTGTGATAGGCTCAGATGTTTGGTATGAAACTAAACGGAAAACGAATCGAAATCGATACAATAGCATTGCATTTGATAAATCATTGGAGCGTTTATAGAAGGCATATCATAGGAAATCTGAGCATATCATAGCCAACATTATCTTTTGGAGCCAAAAAAGCTATCCTTAAACGCAACAAACATTCCTCCAACTATCGCAGCGCATAAGTATATATATATATATTACAAATTAATTTTTATCCGGCCAGCTGTAAGCACCTGTCACGCTGGCCAAGAGCACAAAGGACCAAAGTTCCTGCTTCCTTCTAGAATAGGTCGACAGCCATCAAAGTAGTTTGTAGTTGGAATCGGTCCCCGGATCACTAAGAGAAAAGAAGACTTTTCGCAACCAAACGTATCCTAGCAAATAAGAGAATATCAAAATGGCCTTCTTCGGTCGCAGACGCTCGTCGTCAATAGTGAAAATCGTCCTTGTTCTGACGGCTATCTGGTTTACAATAGCATTCCTGATATACACAGATGACGGTCACCGGGCACAAGGTCGACTGTCACTGAGTCTGAAAGGAAGCGCCGGAGCAGATAGCGGAGCATCGGCTGGTGGTGGCGGAAATGCAATTGAAACTGGCATCGATTCGAATAACGATGTTCGCGACAATGAGATCAATGAAGCTGAGGCAGCACTTAAGCGCATTTTCAACCATAATCCACAGCCACAAGCGAACGCCAATAATCATAATGTTCAGCATCATAATAATCAGCGACAAGTTCAAGAGACTGTCAAGCATCACAACTACATGAGCCTGCTGAAAGCGAGGCTTCAAGCTAATGGGAGTGACGACGGTAAGTGATTTATTAATTCATATCCTTTGGGGTAATACTATTTGAAACCATACTTAGAGGGGTTCAATTGATGCGATTTTATAAAAATATATCCATTGAAGGCTTGTTTTAAATGCCATTCAATTATAAACCAATAATTAAGCAATCAAATCCTTCTTAAACGAATGAAACAAATATTCCTTGTTGCTTTTCGATTGAGTTCTTTGTAATGTAAACCTCATTTCACCACACCAGTTTAACTAACAAGCTTCTTGTCAAACAGAATGGCTCTTCTCCCACAAGAGCTTATAATTAATTCAATTACATGGGACGAAGAACGACGACACAATTATGCTGGCCTTATTATTACTTATTTAAGGTACATAACGTATAATAATAATAAGGTAGTCATGTCTTAATTTAATCCTCGCTTTGTGTACACGCGAATGATATTACGTTGAATGTGATTATGCCCTGGGAATTGTGTCTCTTTTGGGATAACGGCATGCGGTTTAGGTTTTTAGTCGCTTTTGAATTTGAAATGAAATTGCAATTTTGTGAGTACGTAAATGTGGTGGATTAAATCATAATGGATTGGCTGAAAAATTTTGCCTGATGAACAGTACTTGAATTTAAGATGAGTAAATTGCTTTCCGTGGAAATTAATGCGTTAAACTGAGCATATATTGTTTAATTCTTATTTAGATCTACTGAAACGTAATCTAATACAATACAATGGAATATAATGCATCATTATATAAAATAATGTAAATATTACAACCTTTTATATGATGCAATGAGTTTAATAAGTATGGTTGTTTTTTATTTTTTTTTTTGCGTGTGTTTGTTTACGCAATGAAATCCAGAAAACAAATGCAAGTAGGCTCCATCTGGAAGAATAATCCTCGATTTTTCAGGCGGTTTGCGAATTCACTTATTCGTTAGAATTTTTTTTACTGCAATCCAATTATTCAGTTGATACTGGCGAAAGATAAGAACTTTTATTTAAAAAGAAGTGATTTCCTCAATCTGATGAAATAGTAGTGATGGTATCAAAATTCCGAATCACAAAATCCCGTATGTTTCAAAATTCCCGTATTCCAAAATCCCGAAATACAAAATTATGTAATTAAAAATTCCGAAACTCAAAATCCCGAAATTCAAAATGCCGATACTCAAAATCCCGAAACTCAAAATCTCGAGGAACGAAATCCCATATAAAACCTATTCATATAGTGAAATAACAAAACATACTGATTTAAGTTTTTATTTAGGAATAAATTTCAACATAAAGACATATTGTACGCGATTCTTCACAAATAATCGATTTTTTTCAGATTTAGATTTTTTTCTAATAAATTTTTTAATTTTCTGGTACCTTGGCAAATTTTTCTTCATCATGGGTACTGATTCTCCTCCATTAATTTTCCTTATGGTCGTTTTAGCTACAATAAAAAAATGGCTGAATGAAAAATCCCGTAGTTTTGCATAACACAGAATCAGGCGCGGCGTAATTCTATATTATGCAAAACTACGAGATTTTTAAATCGGGATTTTGTCTGAGGGATTTTATGTCACAAGATTTTGTAATACCGGATTTTGCAATCGGGTTTTTGTAAACGGGATATTGTAATACGAAATGTTGTACCCAACGCGAAATAGTAATGTCTGCTGCATACGGTTGCTGGGATAACACTTCTTAGTCCAAACCCTTGTTAGAAATTTTAAATTGTTTGTGAAATATGTGGTCCGGCATGGTTAATATTGAATATGAATTCTATCTTCTTTATTCTGGCTACCCATGCTACATATTCTAGTTGCCCATACTTTACTTAATTGTTATGGGTAGATAGCGCCAGTAATGGCTTCAAGTGCTTTTGGCAACTGTTAATAGATTCCGATTTTTCGATCCCGGTAAATACAAACAATAATCTTGACATTTGAATGAATATCTCGCTTTGGCTTTGATGAACCTACTTCACGTTGCTTCACCCAATGTTTGTTATCCAAAAGAATTTTTAAACTGCTCATTTAACCTTTAAAAACCTGATGCATAAAACCCTTATTTCATCAGTATTGCGAAAGTGGGAAAAACTGAAAAAAACATACTTATCTTCGCTCATAATTTCCTTTTTTCTCAGCGGTGCTCAATAGCTTCATCATCGAATACCATTTGGTGAATTCTTTTACTATTCCTGGCGTGGTAACCACATTTGGTGGGCCACTATAATGTTTGTCTTGGTAACCTCCAAAACCTGGAAAACCTGGAAGAAAGAACTTGCTATGAAAATCTGGATAAAAGACACCGATGATACCACGGTTTCTTGTGGAACTAGACTATCGATCAGGAATGATATCCCTCTCCTTATCTAGCAAAGAGCAGAAACCATTTTTTTAAAACGAAACAATTGTTATCTGTATTTTTAGAAATAATAGCTAACTTTGCTTTTTTCCAAATACTATGAAAATATCCAGTGCTAAAAGAGCTATTGAAAAATTTTGCAAACGGTACAAAAAAGGAAAAGGAAGGAAATTCGAAACGTTATCTTCGCCTGCTCAAGGAAAAACCACTGTCCTTCAGATCAAATGGACTAAGTCTGTGCCTTATTGGCGTTTCATGCAAAAAAAAAAAATGAATCAATTATCGAAAAATGGTTCGCAGCAGCAAAAAACAGTTTTGACATCGTTTGAAAATGACCTGACACTAGCCATGATGATCAGAAAACGAAACTTCCTACGGGTGATCCTTTTTATTTTTAGTTATATTTTTTAACCTGTTTAATTGTTCTACTAACTTTGTTCAAATGAGTTCTCGTTTTGGTTATCATGTGGATATCGGTAGCCATTCCGATGAGATATTCCGATTTCGAACTTTAACTAGAAAAAAAGAGATAAGAGTATGATGTGCATTATAGCAGTCAAGTGCCACATACAATGAAATCTTTGATAGTTCAGATAATAAAACTGATCCATTAGTGCAGCGGCATACGATTTTATATAAATACGCGTTTTCCGCGGTAAATGCAACCCTAGCGATTAAGTTTGTGCCGCGATATATGATTAGGTTTTTCCCGCACGGCTTTGCTCGCGCTAAATGGAACTCAACCGATGAAGTTAGCTTTGACATACGTTCAGGTTTCAGAACCTGAAAGCAACTGTGGCAATCCCTGGTTTGGCAACGGCTAGCTCGACGGTTTTGCGAACCAAAGAATGCAAAACTCATTGAGTTCAATCTAGTGCGACATGCGGTTAGGTTTTCCCGGAACGGTTTGTTAAAATTCGATTCATCCGAGTAGTAGCAGCGTGGTACACAGCTTACATTAGTTGTACATTAATGACTCGCGACCACATAATTAGAGTACATTGATTGTACATTAATGACTCGTGACGTGTGTCATGTAATCACGGCGATGGGAAAAACCGGAGATGGTTTGCCATCCGGAAAAAAATATAATCTTATATCGCTTAACTTACTTGTCGGGTGAAAGCTTTCTGGATAAAACCTTAGCTCTATGGTGGAATAACATTTGCCGAAAATCAGGAAAGTAAAGGAAAAGATTTGAGGTAAAAACTGACCAAAAAAGAAGACCTTTTACATGGTTAAAGTTAATTCAAGTTTAGAAAGTGGGGGTGATTTAGTTAATTAAAAAATTTTAAAAAAAAGTAATTCAAAACAAAGTCAAATTAATCAACTGTGTGGCTACTTGATAGACGGGACCACATTACAATCAATCTCCAGCGTGCCCCCAGCAGAAAAAGTTCAAGTAAATTCTGGCAAGAGAGGAGCATTTCCCTCTTCTTCAAAGTTTTGAAACAGATTTTGGGTCGGTTCGGGCGCCCGCGACACCTAATACTAAGCACCGGATAAGTCTTGATTATTTGAATTCAGAGCCATAAGCTTTCCTGAATTTAACTATGAAAAGGAAATGTTGCTTTGCTTAGTCGCATCTGATACATTGTCCCACACTGATACATGCATAGTTTTCGTTTTTATGTTTCGATTTTAATTTATGTTGCTCCTATAAATGTCTCACTTAACGTTTTATATGCGAACGCTATTTATTTAAAGTACACTAGTACGAATGCATGTGAACATCATCTTCAACCTAAAATTCCTACCATAAAGTTCCAGTTTGTCAATCACGACATTTGATCGTCTAGACAGATTTAACACGTTACTTACAATCAGTTAGAATGATTTACGGGACATAATTCTGAATTGCATTTGCGCAATTTATGCAGAATTCAATCTACAAGTCACTGGAACCTGAAATGCCACACTACTGTCGCTACCCTGTACACAGAAAATTGACTGACGTGACGAACCTTGATTATAAATCTTCAAGGTGTTCAGCGCAAACAAATCAAGATAGCTCAAAAGGCAGTAGATCTATACGATCAGTAGCTACTAGGCTAGAAGAAAACATGTGCAAAACTGTCTGTAGGCAAGTTAGTAAGCAATAACCTAGGCATTCAGCTATAACATGAAATCATGTTTGAAATTTGTTGCTATTTTTGAAGATGCGCTACTCTGCTGCTGCTGCTGATCATTGAATTAACTATGTAATTGGTTATAATATTGAGAAACGATACTGATGCGCAGCATGTCGTTAGGTATGGGATTTTTTCTTCAACCTGTAGACGATGTATACATAAATTAACGCATTTACTGATGCGGCACATTTGAAAGAAAGGTTAAAAGGTTACTCGTTGTGATTTAGGTCGAATTGATCGTTGAATTTTTTGATGTTTTTAAAACAACTGTAAATAGTTAAGCATCTTCGAGAATATCTGATCGTGATTCGGTAGCATGAACTTTCCTTGAAAGGGATTGATTTGTTTCAATTGAACTTCCAAAAACTAATGTTGATCATTCCTAAGACGTAGAAGTGAGCCTAAATATAAATTTCTTAAATTATTTACTCCTGCTCTTTTATTTATTTGTATTATTTTTCATCATAAAACTAGTTCTTGTAGCATAGTTTTTGATATACTATTTTTCTGAAAATAGTTTATAATTTTGCTGCATTTTCCTTGCAATTTTAGCAAGGTTCCATCGAACCTGCGCATACCAATTATCAATCAAATCTGCGAAATTTGAATTGATCTGATTATTGGTTCGTAAATTTTCACGAACACAAATTGTGGCTGCTAAAAAACATGGGTTGGTGAAGTCTTCTTCGTGTAGTCCTTGTGTAACCAAATATTCGCATTTTTTCCATTAAAAGTGAACATTCTGCAAGAGGTTCGATGATTTGAAGGATTTTCGCTTACATGACTGACGCAACTGCAGAGTGATTCATGAAAAACTACACAAATATGATTTTTATGTATATCAATGTGTCCTGTAAATTTCGTAACGATGACTCTGGTGCAAGCTATCGCAGTTCGAAATTTCACAAGTTTAGGCACTTAGCGCTCGCATTGAATTGAAAATTTGCAAAATATTATCATAATATGACTAATTTTTATTTTTTGGGTTTATTTTAAAGATTTTGTATCTGTAGAAACCGCTCTCAATTTCAATAAAGACACACCAATATCACCATATCTCTGGCAATCAAAACTAAACCAAAGTTGCTGACGTTGTTCCTTTTTCAAAACTGTCATCAATTTCACTTTAAAATTCAGATAAAATTTCCAAGCAAAAACTCAGATAAAGATTCGGCCCTACTCCTTTCAAACTAATCCTCAATTAGATGTAGCATTCCTTGAGCAAAATTCATCAACACTTACAAGATAAACTCCTTAAACTAATCGTTAACTTTATGCCATAATCGAAACAAGCAAACACAAGTACATACATCTATACGAAAACTCATCAAACACTATCACCTGACACGTTTCCCGAAACCCACACAATCACAACAAACTCAAGTTGAGCCTGCGAAATAATAGCACCTGTCCGTACTTCTTCGAAATCCGATAGATGAGCTTTATGTATTCGAATCCTCATCCCATCTTGCATACTAAAATATGTATCTGAAAATATCTGAAGGCATAATTGAATTAAATTACTAATTAGAGGGTAAACAAAGTTGTCTTCTCTAGTTCGTTTGTATTTTTTTTTTGGCCGGAAGCGAACTCGAAATTCAGAGGTCCATTCCCATTGGGAACGCAAAGGAAAGCCGTTTGGTTCGTTGAATGCAAAATGATAAAGTTTTCCAGATGATGTTATGCAGGGTTTTTTGTTGTTGTTGCTGGACTACCCTGGAGGCTTTTGTGTCTTATGTTTCGGACGATCCGATCCGTCAAACCCGAAATTATGGTATTATTTCAAGAGAGAGAAGGAAATGAAATGAGAGCTCAGATTGAAATTGTCGCAGCCGTAGCGAACGGGTCGAATTAACTTTTACAGAGGCAAATTAGTATATATTTTTTTCTGGTTCGTAGAAGGAAGCAGGATGTACAGTAATCTATTATTCTCTCCGTGGAAGCTAAAAGTTTTCTTGTCAATTTTAATCGGAAAGTTAAATATAATTCGATTAAAGATCGACTTTTTAATGAAGCCGTGCTCATCTAATTGAGCCTAAAAGTTTAGAGTGCTAATTTTTTGGCGGAGTTTGGAAAGGCTGAGGTCGGTCTAAGAGTAGATCAGCCCTTTTGGTTTCTTGACGGTTTTGAAAAACATGTTTTATTTATTATATTCTTTGTTTCTCTATAGCGAATGATAGCCCAATTAGAAAATTGAGAGCTAAGGATTTAAGGATTCAAAAAGAAAAGAAAGCTGTATACTATAATAGTTAATTTTGTTCCTACTGTAAATTATCGAAAATGTGCATTTTTTGATTGTAGACACGGAGCGAAGCTCATTTTTTAAGTATAATAAGAGAAAGAAAATATAGCTCTCATGAAAGATAGTCCGATATCTAAATGTATATACTGCGAGATGCAAGAATTGAAAACGTGTTCCGCACGGATTATAAATGGTATGAAATTTGTCCCAAAGTAGGTAAATAAAAATTCCAATTTATACGATACAATGGTAACCTTTCATGTGCACATATAATTTAAATACGACATAGCACCTCTTTTCATTACCGAGAGTTTGTTAAAATTTGTCAAAATAAAATTGAGGGGTCACTGTGCCAGTTTTCATCAACATCGTTTTGTTTCCCTCTTGAAATATGGACCTATAGATGCTTGACTATCAGTCCTCTTACATGTTCCTATAAACGTGTGGTTCAATAAAAGGTCTCCCAAATACGATTTTCGCGAAAAATCACATGCTCAGATTGCGTGCACCCCAGACGGAAAGTTTAGTACACGTAGATCACAGTCGCAATCTAGCTTTTATATCGAACGAATAACGTGAAGATCAAACACAAAGCTAAAAAGTTTTTAATTGCTCATTTGTGATATAAAATAAATATATATAGTCTACCTACAAAGACTAATATTGAGGATCTACAAGAAAAACTGCAAACTATGTAATTATACTCCAAACCACGTTGGGCGCTCAATTATTTGACTCTTATTTGACGTGTTGTGACAAAATTAATGCTATTACTTACTGCCAAAGTGTTGGTGTTACTATTTTCTTGCATAACTAATACTTTAGTTTTCTTTGGCATACTCAATTATATACATCACACCAAATATCTAAGCAGAAAAAGACAATTTATAATAAACTTCCATATTGTGGCTTTTCTTCACTCTGTGTGGCTGCTCGGTTTCTTATTTGTTAAAATTAAATTTTTTTAAAAATATTCAGTAGTTCGCCAAACCAATTAGGATTCAATACTTTTGGATAACACACCATACGTACTTTGACATTTTGGTTAATATTTTTCCTAAAATTGAGCTAATTGAATTCTTTCAGGTTTTTTTGGTTTTGTTATTTCAGTTGTAAAATATGTATACAGCACAAGGCTTTCAGTTCAGATGACGAGTTAAGTTCAAGCTTTGGAAATCAGGATAGAAAATGTTCTAATATTTTCACTTATTTGTAAAATATTCACAAATATTTAAAATTCATGTGAAATTTTTATTTTTTTATTTATATTGTATTTTTGCTACACAAAAAAACGAATCCAGCCAATATTAATTCATCGGTTTTGTTAAAAGTGTTTTGAGGCACAATACATGATTGATCAAAGCCTTTGCACAAATGTTTTGACTAGGCACCTTTGAATCAATATGATCGTAATCGTCATCGGAATTAACTTCAATCTAATCACTTTTAACAAAAAACCAAGATTTTCGCTTAGATTGAACCATCTGGAAAGGTAAAAAAAAGTAGCAGTACAATAAATGTATTTCTACTTGAATTCAAAATTATCTTTTTCATCTCTTCCAAGTAATTTAAATAAGTACGCATTATTTCAATACGTTTCATGTTATCTATATAGCTTGAAACCGCATAACGATATATCTACCCCATTGAAAATTCAAAGAATTTCCTCAACATCATTGTTTCATCCCACGCCAGCACCTTCACTTACAAAATGAAATTTTTTCTCCCAGTACTTCTTGCTTCCTTTTATTAAATTAATAATCGAAGAAAATCAATAAAACATTTTCGCATCATTTTCATCCGATCCTGAAATCCATCCACCGACGAAACGACCGGCCTATCAAAATATCATTCACTTGAATCGACCGACTCTTTTCCAACTTTTTATTTTTCATTTCAACCATCTAATCTCACCGTCTCTCGAACACAATCGTTCCATCATTCCAGGATTCAAGCAAATATTCGCGTTATATTCCTGTCCGCTGTGCAAAGTGAAATAAAATGTTATGCGTCCCACGCCGGCAGCACTGAATAGCAAGTCCGGAGGAAGCTATAGCACGCAGCCAGTAATCTAACCGAAGCTGAAAAGGAAATTTTTTTTTTCAAAGATTATTCTCGCTCTCGTACTCATCCGTTCGCAATCTAACACAGTTTCGCTTTTATGCTGTCTAGTTTTATAGCTCTTAAAGTGGTTTATTGATTTTCTTTCGTGATGGCTGCGCCCGAACGTTGGCGTTCCTTGATTTTCAACCAACTACTCAAGCAAGTAACACTGCTTCACGGTGAGGGCAGGCTGACAGATAGCCATCTAACCAATTATTCACTGACCGGAAAATAATGAAAAGCAAGGGAATCTACTAATCGAAATAAATTTGTACTATTTATGTGTTTTTCTGTTGCCATGAAGACGGAGAGTAAATGAAAGTTAAGTGGAAAGTGAGTGGCACGAAGATTTTCCTGAGTGGAATGATTTTCGAAAAGCCCTAGGGAGAGAAGAGCTATCTAAACGACACTTTAATTGAAATGAATGACTTTAGAGCGAGTCGTATTGTATTGAGGGCTTGAGACAGATCGTGTTTCCTTGAACCGAAGTGTCCATCGGCAGTAATTGCTTAATGAACGAAATATATCAGGAGTTATTTGACATTCAGTTCAACACCAAATAAAAGATAACGTTTTCAGTAGTATTGGGGAATTTTACTTATTTGGAAAACGGAATAAATACAGTTTTTAATAGATTTTAAATATTCACAACCATTTCCACTAGCATATTTAATCAACGTAAACAAATCATTTATTCATGATGCAACTTTCCTTTCAGACATGGGTGTCCTGGCTGCGCCGGCCGACAACGTCATACAAAATGTAGCTGGTGAAATGGGTAAACCGGTTATCCTGCCATCCGATATGCCACCTGAAATGAAGAAACGTGTCGATGACGGTTGGATGCACAATGCATTCAATCAATACGCATCGGATATGATATCGGTGCACAGAAGCCTCCCAGATCCTCGAGATGAGTGGTGAGTAATGAACTGTGTAGTTTTACAAGGATGTTAAGAAAATAAGTAGGTAGCAAGGTATTTATTGGAGTGAGTGAAACGAAATCTTACTAAAAGGCTTCAAAGATTCGAATGTAATATTGATGTTGCTGGTGAATCCAATTCAATTTTATTGGATTCTCTGACATGCTTACTTAGTGATTTTTTGTAGTGGATGAGACATTGGAAAAGTTTTTTCGTATTTTCCTTAACGGCAGATGTTGCAAAAAGAATATGGATATTTCAATACTTCGATGAACAAAAAGTAGGTAGATATTCTGTTTCTATATGAAATCGGAGTCAAGCAGGATATTGAAATGATACCAAAAAAGTGAATACTTTTTAAAAAGATTGTATATGCCTCTTTACGTGTATAAGCATTATTTACTATATGAATGATGAAAAGTACACTGAAGCAGACTATGATTAGAAGGCTCCATTTAACATTAAGACTCAAAACTTTTAACTTCTTACTGGTGCTAGTCAGAATACCTCCTACTTTTTTTTAATCTATTTTCAACCTGGCAAGCAATCTGTCAAAAATCTTTGTAGTTTGAGTTCTTTGAAAAGTTTGCCAAAATCAGGTATTTGCCTCAGATGAAAAAAATACCTCAGATGATCAACTAAGTCAGCTTAACACCTATATTTATCTCGGTACCAAGATCTACCCGGAAATGAATTCGGAAGCCTTGAGAAGGTTTCATTCACCTAGAAGCACTCAATTTCATTCCATAAGTGGATATTTCAAGGACGAATCGATTCAAAGGTATCAGATAACTATTAAAAGCTATAAAATTATGTACTAAGCTGTAGAACTAATGAACACATGCGGAAAAGTTGATAAAACCAGCAGCCATAAAAGCTTTGGTTGTGATATTCATGATTTGAGGCCAAAATTCAGATTTGAAACAAATATAAAGCCAAGGTATCTAATATGCTGCGTAAAAAAATATCAGACTAGGAATATGAACAAACATGAGGAAATTTTCTTAATGTGAGCGACATCTGGTTACATTTCAAGATGTTAAGAGATAGGAAATTGTTTTTCCACAAGTGGTTAAGAGCAATCAAACTTGCCACTATGGACAACTGTCTGCAAATTTGACTGGCTGCATAGTTTTAAGTCAATCTGTATAAAGAACGCTGGGAAACTTAGTAACAGATAGAAGATCACTGAAAAACAATATGAATAATACAGGACCGAAAGTAGATCCTTAAAGAACTCCAGATTTTAGAAAGAAATAAGAAGAAATATAAACAGTTAGGGTTACTCTGTAAAGACAGCTATGAAATTAGGGCCTTATAAATATCAGTTAGGGTTACTCTGTAAAGAGCTATGAAATTAGGGCCTTATATTTAAAATTTTTCGATTAACAGTTTATGGTTCACCGGATTAAAAACCATTTAAAAGTTCGCAGAAATTACATTAATTTAAAAACTAGAATCAAATGCCGAGGCAATACAATTAGAGAAAACCATTTTGTTAGCCTTTAGCAAAACCATATTGCGCAGAAACAAGAAAAAGTTGGATGAGAGATAAATTAAAATTCAACTAAAAATTTAATTAATTTTAATTCCTTTTAATAAATTTAATGTTTAGTGATTTTCTTTTAATTTTAAAGCTCTATTATAATATTCAATTTTCATTAGCAAACATCAAAGAAAGTATTTGGAATGATATTTGAAAACGGTAGAGGTATTCACCAGATTTAAAAATTGCAAAGATATTTGTGAATGTTATGATGAAAGAATAGGAAAGGATATCTTTGAAACTATAAAGAAAAAAGTAAAACTAAAGCAAAGCTGAGATAATATCAGAGATATTGCGAATTTCACAAAGATACTGAAAATTTCATCCGGGAACAAACTCACATTGTGCTTCAATTTACCGACCCCCAACGGATTTGTGTTGCTGAAGAATCAGCGTCAGTGCAATATATCAAATGAGATCCTTAATCCAGCTAGCTCAGCCAAGTGTAGATTTTTACTCACAAATTTAGGAAGAGAGGAGAGGCTTATCAGTATTGGATGTTTTGAGGGAATAGAGCTTAGCACATCATTTTTCGAAAAAAAGGAAACAATCGAAAGTATAAAATTAACGAAAATTTAATCGCAATAAAATAAAATCGCACATACAAATAGTGCCGCTGATCTCATTCAATTCCCAATTAAATATTTTTAGTAACTAAAATTCTGCTATATAAGTAAAATTCATTTCATAGAAGAAGAAAAAATATCAAAAAAACCAGAAGGCTAATTTAAATTAATCTAACTAAAAATCTAAATAAATAGTCAGTGTTTGCACCGTGGTTAGAAAAACGGTCGAACGTGGGTTGGAATCCGATGACTGAAACAATTAGCATATTGATTATTTCAATTGATGTGATCCAGTGAAAAACTTCGCATCGAGTATTCAACATTTGAACAAAAATCAACAGGCAACTGACATTGCTGAAGACCGTTCTGCTCAACAAAACCAATGTTAACGTACTGTTATTCATTATAAATGTTTTAGTTATTTACTTGCGCCAAGAAAAAAAGAGAAAAAAAGTAATAAAAATAATAAAGCCTCCATCAAAACGTTTATTGTAAAACCGAAGGAGAACATTTCCACTGCTATGACAATTTGTTTCTCTGAGATTGCATAAATGTTTCAATCAAAACAAAAATATGTCAGACAAAGCAAAAATCTTACAAATTTGAGGAATTTCGGCGCTACATACTTAAGACAAAACCTATTTGTATATGCTGAATCTGGAAAAATGTTCTTTCATCACGCATTTATAAGCCATTAATTTTTTGATGAATCTACTAGATGTACTATACTAGACATCTACTTAAAATTTGCTTTGGATTCACTGAAAATTTGCACTATTTGAACGGCAAGAGCGGTTCAAGTTACACTCCCCAAAATTCAATCTTATTCACTAGCACTTTTTCAGTATTTTACAAAGCGTTCGCACAGTTTTTAATAAAGTCCTTCACAAGAAACTACCACCGAATCTGGAAAAAAAATCAACTTTGTATCGGACCATCAATTTGGATTCCCTGGTGAATATTCGCAAACAATGTCGCGAGGCAGACCGAAACCAGACTTGTAGGTGAAGACCAAAAGTATTATTTTGTTATTATCCTCGGCATATTTCAAGTCTTTGGAAAAAACTGATACCGAGCTCTTTTGGTCAAATCAAACTTTTTTTAATACTTTATCTTGCTATTTGATTAGACGAATAATTCAGGTGTTTCAAAGAAAGTGCTTTGGATCAACTTTTATGCACCAGTTTCTCAAAATCCATAGGCATATCCATGATTGGTTCAACGATCTAGGAGGTTTACAAGATTTATCAACCCATAGATCCATGAGCCGTCGTAGTGACACAAATTAATTCGACTGAATCTAAGGTTTTATATTTTCTGGAGACTTCTAAATAAACTAGCCAATTTTGGTTGGATTTAAGGTGATATCAACCTATTGCTCAATGACTTTCCGTGTTTGGCTCCACAAACTCTACCCCGGTGAGAAAATAAATGTCAAAAATTCTCGACTGATGGCAGTTTCAGAGTTTGTGATTCTCTTAAAAGGCATAGAAATCAAAAGCATATTTATTTATTTCAACCAATCAAAACACTTAAAATTAATATTTAACAATTTAAAACCTTTAAAATGTACATGATAAAAAATAAACAACAAAATTTTAAAAAAATGCAACCATCTTTGGTAGGGAATTGGATAGGGGCGCTTATGATGTGTGCACCTCGGTCAGAGCTGTTTTAAAGCTCGATCTAGAAATGAACGGGGAATAATATTTTACGAAGCTGTTGAATATTTTGCCGCATCTGTTGATTGGCTCATTGTTAGCGTAAACTGTGTGGTGTCGGTGTATTCAGGAAACGTGTGTACCTCGTCCACCTTACTGATTCGTTGAAAGCCATCCTATTGGACAGGGATTCAACATTAATCAAGCCAATAATAACATCAAAAGCAAGGCAGGAGCATATGACTATCCTCTACGAAGATAGAATAGATGTATTGAAAAAATTTAGTCTGTATCTGTCTGCAGGTGAACTATCCAATTTGTATGGATTTTACAGATCTCTCAACGCAAAGAGTGTTCTTTCGAAAAAAGTTGCAAAATAATAAACGTAAAGTTCGTGCGCTTCTTTCTATTGCTCTCATTATCACTACTCCAATATTGAAAGCGCGCATTGCTCAAGATCACCAGTCATAATTAACAATTCCTCATTTATCTTTATTCTAGGTGCAAACAGAAAGACCTCTATTTAGATGATTTGCCTCCAACTGATGTTATAATTTGCTTCCACAACGAAGCATGGTCTGTGCTATTGAGAACAGTTCACTCGGTCCTCGATCGATCACCGGAACGTTATATCAACAAAGTAATTTTAGTCGATGATTTTTCAGATATGCGTAAGTATCTTTAACACAAACGAATTTCAAATATTTATCATAATATCACTGAAATTATTATTCTTAAATCTTCAGCACACTTAAATACCCAACTAGAAGACTACTTTAGAGACTATCCAAAAGTCCAAATCGTACGAGCACAAAAACGAGAAGGCTTAATTAGAGCAAGGTTATTGGGTGCTCGACATGCTACCGCTCCAGTTCTCACATACTTGGATTCACACTGTGAATGCACAACAGGTAAATTCTTTGTGCCTTTGATATGTTCAGTATAAACAGCATGAATGATTCACATATATGTTGCTCAAACTGAATCCTATCACTATACTTCTATAAGAACATAGCCATATCAATCTTGACAACTTTTTCTTATTCCATTTTCATCCGTCACTCCCGCATCCTTTGTACTAAATTCGACTTGCAAGCAATTCGCATTAAGTATTCCTTTTTGCCTCAGAACGAAATAAAGCTCCATGAACTTCTTCTTAGTCTTTCTTTTTCTATCACATTTTCCAGGTTGGCTCGAGCCACTTCTGGACCGAATCGCTCGAAACTCAACGACCGTAGTTTGTCCAGTTATCGATGTAATTGACGATACAACTCTGGAATATCATTGGAAAAACTCGGAAGGTGTCAATGTAGGAGGTTTCGATTGGAATTTACAATTTAATTGGCATGCGGTTCCGGATCGTGAGAAAAAACGACATCAGGTATGTTGATTAGTTTTTTTCTGTAACATTTTTTGTTTCTTTGTTAGTTTCGTGTCCTCCTTGGGGGTTTGTTGAAACTGCGAAGAAAATTTTTGCAGGAAAATGTGTTCGGTGCTGTAGAAATCAGTTCCGGTCGTTTTATTACAAAGACAATCTTCTTAAAATCGGCTGGATAGTTTTGATGTCGAGGTCTACAGAAGAAAAGGTTCTAAAGATATCAGGACTATACCATGATGTATTTTTTTGACTAAAGTATAAAACGAGCTGAAATTGAAAGATTCTGAGCCTTATTTGTCTAAGGAGCAAAGAACAGTCAACAGTGAATATCTTTATTAAAGTACTTTATTAACCAATACCTTAGTGTCGTATTACCAATATCGAAATACTAAATATAAAATTCTATTTATTCCTCCAAACAAAATTTTCTTCTTTCAAATCTACTATCATATTCAATAGAAACAGCTTGAGTGCCATCACGATATGCCAAGTCTGTCATTTTCTATTACTATTGAAGTCATTGTTCAATAAATGTGTCCATACATTGTCATTTTTTTGTCAGCTCGCCCATGAATAATGCATTCGTCAAGAAGCTTAAACATGGATTTCCATCAACGGTTGACATTCATCCCAACTAGATTTGCTCTTGAAACAAAAAAACTGTGTATGTACACAGTGCTGAACATTGTAGTCTGTATTCGGAACACATAGCAGCAATAGCAATTTGGAGAAAAATATGGGAACTCATCAGCCCGTCAGTTCACAGCATATCCTTTCTATGCACCACATCTGTCCACTGGGGCAATATAGCCTTTTTCAAATATTTTTTGTTCGCGAAAAAAACCCTAGATACGAGTATATCTGTTCTACTATTCTTTTGTCTGTATTTTTCACTTTGATCGTATCCGAGGATGAGCAAATATGATTTTCAGAGTAAAAAGCTTACATACACATCTACACGCCGTCTGTATAAAAAGGGTACGAATTTGGAATTCCATGTGAAAAATTGAATATTTGCGCGAAGAGGTAGACGGTAAAATTGATTGGTTAGAAGTCTGAGCGAGGTAGATGGTGTTTTTTGTCTACGTGAGTTCTATTAGTTTTTCAATTAAATTTATATGGAACACCACTCCTGCCATGATTTCAGTTCGACAATCAGGTTTAAAATTTTCCAAAAACATTGAGATTTTAGCAATTACAGCAAGCAACTAAAACAAAAAATACAGTTTTGAAAAGCCAAAAATTCGCGATTTAGTACTGTTTTTCATGGAAATGTATTTACTTAAGACTAGTTTGGCGAAAATATGCCAACCTCGTCGTTATCGTGGGAAAATTTATTATTATTTTTTTTTAATTTTTGTTAACTTAATAATATTTTGTTTTTCTAAGTTTAAAAATTGAAAACCAATTAAATTTAATTCATACTGTTCAATACCACAACTACCCAATCTGACACTTAAAATTACACCAAAATATCATTTAACGAAATTAACACATAATACTAAAAGCTTCTTCTTAAATATCAATTTTCCTCTCATTATATACTCGCTTCGCTTTTCTTGCTGTCGGCTGTCGTCTAGAAAAGTCCTAGTGAAATAGTTCCAAACATACGTCTTGAGTAGGTCTTCTACACGCAACGACCAGGAAAAACGACGAAATTTTCTCTTATTTCTCCCTGAAGACATTTATGATGCCTAAGAACACTTATTGCAAGCATCATGAGACCAATGTTTTACTGAAAGTACGATTACTTCCTATTTAATGGGCACAGACACAATGTTCGTTTCACTCCCTGTTACGATAAAAAGTGATAAATGTTCCATGTGCAATGCAGCATACTCCACATCGGGTATGTACTAGTACTTTGAGTATAGTATATGTGCAAACATTCGTTTTCAAGGCAAACAAAGATGGTTAGTCTAATTGAAATAAATGGGTAGTTGAAATGAAAAGAAGTCCTTTGTAATTGTATTTTGTAGTTTGTGTCTTTCTCTTTTTCGTCGTATTTCGTTTTATATTTAATACGAAAATCTTATTCTCCTGTGGAGTAGACTTAAATTGAGAAAAATTAGAAAATAGTATTTCAGATGTTGTTTTTAATAAATTAATAAGTATGAATTTGCATTTCGCTAGTGCTTTAGATTTGAAAGAAGCAAAAATCGGTTGTTTTAAACTTTGAAATGTTGCTTAACTTTGAAATTAGAAATACGGTAGTACTACCTACATTAGTTATATTTCTTATCTTGGATGCAGCGTATCCAATTAAGGTTGAACTACTTGGAATTGCTTATTTATTTGAGTTTACTAGTTCTTTCGAACGATGAACATCCACCATTTCAATTTCCATGATTAGCGAAACCATCTAACAATAAATCAAGTTAACATAGTACAAACCCACACTGGGCGCTATTTAGTTTTACCATATTGAGAGTTCACTAATGCAGAGAAACCTGTTAACAACACCATGTATTGATAGTTTCTTAGTCAGATTATTGGTTTTTAATCCTCACGTTAAAAAGGTGAATAGTACCAGCTCGAATAATGAACCAGCTGTCCCCAGAACAAATCCACCCACTGCTTTGTATAAATTAGCTCCTGCTCCTAAGCATGAAGTTTTTTCAATGACCTGAATAGCAAAAGACACCTGTAGGAGATAAATAGAATATGTATAATGTAAATTTATATTTTCTTGGTCACTGTTGAATGATAAAATAAGAAATGATCATAAATTTATTTATTATTTCATTGATTAAACTTTGGAACAATGCTGCATTCAATTAGCCATACGTATAATTCACTTGGAAATCATTTCAGTTGGCAGTATTTTTCACTTGATTAATTGCATTTTTGCTGTTATTTCATGCAGTTTCAGTTAAACCTTTGATCCAGTTGACGGATATAAAAACTTTCTTGGAACTTATTTTACTATAGTCACTACAAAATATTAAAATAAAATTCAAAAGCACTCTTCTTTTGCATCCAAATTATTTACTTAGCTCCAACAACTTGATCCTCATTTGGCATTTATTTTCTGGTTAACTTTTGATTCTACAATTTCTAGCTTATGTTCACTCACGGCATATTTGTGTCATCCTTTTTTAATAGTAAATTAGAATTAAATTAGAATATATCCTAAATTAAATTAGAATATATTCTGTAGGCCTGGAGATAGTCAAAAACGAGTAGAGCGATGATACATATATGTATATATATATATATATATATATATATATATATATATATATATATATATATATATATATATATATATATATATATATATATATATATATATCATTGCTATATTTTATAAAATACATGACCGTGAATTTTCTGGTTACGTACTCATGTGAATGATAATTTATGCTGTTGAATATTCATGACCTCCTGAGTATCATATTAAAGCACAACATAGTTGACGTTGTTTGGGGAATTGTGTTTCCTTTTTTATTTCAAGCAGATAAATGACTCAAACTATTAGAAATAATGAGTCCAAAATTAAATTTGGCAAGAGCGAACCATAGTACAAGCGCATATATATATATAAAATTTACAAAAAATATGAGTGTTATTAAAATAAAAATAATTTCATTGAAACCAAAAACGATCATCCTTACAACATTTAAAATTACATATTAAAAAAAATAAACTTCATCATTTAACAGGAAAATATATGAACTTCACACTAAAAATGATCAACTTCCTTATCTAATGCCTTAGGGCTAATACCAATCATAATCTCATTTCAACCATCATATCATCGTCAAAGAAAAATCCGCCTAAAATATACTTTTACAATAAAGCACAGCTAATCATCTTTATTCACGCATCACTTCTTTCATTTGCTGCTTCCACACGGACATTTTCTTGTCGGCTAACATCTTTCAAACTTCAATTTTCGATCCTTTACTTGTGTTCTTCCCACACAGTTGAAAATTTCATGAGATTTTCCGGAAACACGAGCTTGAGCTTACTGCCATGTGTACATATAGTCAGTGAAACGTACGACAGTTTCTTGTTCGTTTCACAATTTCGAAGGTTTCTTTACTTTTTCTGCGCATCATTGCGCCTTTAACAACTCCAACCTACAGAAAAGAAAGGCAAAATGAGATATAATCCAAAATCTCAGCCCGAGATGTTCGACAAGAATGGGTTAGGCGCTGAGAATCAACAAAAGAATAACTGAACAAGCATTGTATTATGTTCTGTACGAAATTTGATGGATGTTGGAAACCCTTTTGTTAGTCTGCCAGCGATCTATCTTTACATTGTTGCAAATTTAGATATTCTCCGGCATACGAATGGTAATGGCGATGATGGTGAATGATGATGACAATGGTGATGACCTGAAAGTTTGTGTCAGGTTGAGATGGAGGATGAATGTGAAAGCTTTCTATGTTGTCAGAAGATGAAGCAGGAGGATTTAAAAATAAATCAGATGGTTTGAAGACACACTGACTTACTCACCACCATTCCAATCTTATGGGAAAATTTCGATCTACTTAAAAAGAATAAAGACAGATAAAAAAAATTGCTTACAAATCTTAAAAATATATCATTGTTCAAAAATTGTCGTATCCCCTCCCTAGAACTTATCGGTTTCTCTTACTTATAACCGTCATACACGAATGCTATTGACAAATGAAAAATCACCACCAAACAACGACACAATACCACGCGCCATCACCGATAAGACTTAAAGTTACAACTTTGAAAATCCCCAATACCAAATGCTTCACCATTTACTGTAATTGTCGACAGATGACGTTATCTTTGTTCGTGACGTCATGCTCTATGGCCAATCTTGCTTGCCTGTCAATGTATACTGCTCCCTCAAGGGAAAAGTATCAAAAAACGAATTTATCCGTTTTATATTGGCCTGGCTGAAGAGGATGAGAAAGTCTTGACTTGTGTCATCTCATATCGACTTTACTCACTCCGTGCAAACGACGAAAGTGAGGTTGAAATATAATCCTTTTGGAATGGGATTTTCTTCGCAGAGTAGAAGTTTCAGAGCCGAATAGAAGATAAGATGTAGATAAAGCACCTCAAATGATGGGAAGTTGGCTCAAAGTGGTCCCATGATTTGTTGTTGTGCTTAATTGAATTCGTGCTAGAAGAGTATTTAAATTCAAATTAACTTTCATAGATGATGGTGTGATGGATGTTTTAATTTGAAATTGGTATTAGGCTGTTCTAATTAAATTTATGGGAATTTGAAATATTTTGATGTAGATCGTTTTGTTGGAAATGCTCTATAAATTATTCGGTTAGTTTTTTTTTAGATTATCCATGTAATGAGTTTTATTAATGCTCCAAAAGCTTTTAAATATGTTCTTGAGCTCCGAAAAATGTCCTATAAAAAACATTTTCATTTATTTTGCATAAACAAAAATATTGTATTAAGTAAGTATTTTCGAAAACAAATAAAATGAACTGTTTAATTGTGTACTGAAATAATGACTACTATGACTTAAAAATTGCATCATTACAGTAAGGAAATCGACTCATTAGCAGCTACAAATATGGTTGAAAATCTTACTTCTTGTGGATTAGTAACCAACAATGAGGCTGAATGAGTGCATAAAAAACCTAACAAATCCTAACAGACCAAAAATCTACAAAAGCCAGTAACGTTAGATTAGTTGTTTAAAACGTTCTCCATCCAATCGTATACGAAATCAAATGCCCATAGAAGCTCACTAGCAGCAATCTTTTTCACAGACGATTGGCTTTCGACTCCCCCAGATCTCCAAAACGAACTTAGCCAGTTTCTAACAGAAAAAAAATAACTGATTACATTCAATAAATCTAGCTTATATCCATTAAAATACAGTTCTTTTTATCATTCCATTCACACAAAAATTCCAAGCGCTAACCTTTACTAATAAAGTCAAAACTCTTTGCACTCCATAAAATGCTAATGTCGACCAATTATAAAAATCCTTTTTCTAGTCCTATAACAGGATTAAACACTGTTCCGCTCTAATAATCTACATCACCAACGTCAACAGTCGTATTACAACCTACTTAAATAAATCCTGCTCGGAAAACTTCACCAGTAACGATTCGTTCCGCTTCAGGATATGTTTATACGCCAAAACAGAACTGAAGACATAAACCGTAGAAAAAAAGCTATTATTGTTTGCCACTGCCATTCGTTACGTAAAACAGTTGAAAGTGAGCCATCTAAAGCACAAAAAGCAATTCTAGAAAATTCAACGGTTGCACTGCGCTGCACTGCGACATAATATGTAATTCTGCTGGTCGTAAACAAACTTGATACATAAAACTACGAATATCCGCCTGAATTTTAATTAAACTGATTCTGCGAGTGTCTTGTTCGCGAAGAAAGACGACGACAGCTCCGACAACACAACGAAACGACATGAACGATTGCGAAAACGAAAATAACAAAGATGGTAGATTACAGTCAGAATGTGCTGAAAAATTCGCAAAACTATTGTAATGGATTTCGATTTAAAAAAAAATGAGCAACTTGAGTGAATGAGGGAGGGTTTCAAACCGGCAAAATAACACAATTGTATATCAAGGATATAATCGAAGGAATTTTGTGCAGTTAATGCTGAGTTTGCGTGAAATTTCACAGTTCAAAAGAATCACATCAGTGCTGAGTACAACAATAAAATAGTTTTAAGGACTTTTCGAATTGAGTCCTTTATTGTCATCCGTCAGTTCCACTATTCGGTGAAATCATTTTGATTTAGCTTTCGATTTACTTTGAAAACGAGCTCATTCGATGGAAAATCTTTAAGAATATAAAATATAACGAAACTCCTGATGAGCAACAACAAAGTAAAAAGTTTTAGTGCAGTATGTTTTGAGTAATGTATGGATACCTTCGTATCTAAATGTTTCTGTAAATATTTGCGAAAACCAACCTTTTTTTGAAGAATTCAAATTTTCTTCGATATTTCAATGGGATTTGTGTATAATCCATTTATTTTCAAATTTACATTTTCATATACGTAGATATTATAAATTGTAAATTGGATTATCCAAAAAAAACTTTATTTGGATTTTAAAACCAAGCTTATGTAAAGCTAAGAATGTTTTGCTGGTGTAAATACATTTTTTTTACAGAAATGCCAAAATCTATTATTCGTTGCTTCGATAAATTATGTTACTATTCCATGCATACAACAACTTACTCGTTTTTTTCCACCGTTGAATAATAAGTAGCTGTCATGGTAAAAAAAAATGTACTAAGCTTCTCATGCCAGACAAGCACCGCAACAAAATTATTTAAAACTAAAACTGACTGCCACTATCACAACCGGAACAGAGTAAGATGTTTTTGCAAATGAAATTCGTGCAACTGCTACCAACATTTCAACGTTAATGACGTAGTCAAGAATGATGACCCTAGAACCATGAGTGCATCTACGATCCGCACATAACTTCTTGCATAAGCGCGAGGCTTGCATATATCCTAGAAAAAGTGCAAACTCAGAAAAATAGAAGCGTATTCCAGTGCACGGGATAGTAAACGTGAAAAAACCTTATAAAATACTACGCTTTTACTTCATGACTAAAGAACTGAGCAATTGAAACCGGGAATATAATGTCATTTCTAGTGTTACGACCACCAAGCTGCCATTTTGTCTTTAAGGAAGGAAAATGTGTGCACGTAAGAGTCGAGAACATATGGATGACGTTCAGAACTAAATATTTAATGGTTTTTGGGTTGAAAACAATCGCGCCGTAACGTACCAACCGTTGCGCCAGACGTGATCCTGTGAACGAGAATATTAACAATTTGTATAAACAGTGTCGACAGTGACAAATTGCATTAGCGCTGATGAAATTCTTAGGAATAAAGTAGTTTTTGTCTTTTAAATTATATAGCCTCTCTTTAATTTGCTTTATCGAAACGTGATTAGCCGGGAATATTTACAACAACGAGATATATCCTTAGTTTAAAAAAACGGTGGTGGTGTTTTAGTCGCTATTCAAAAGTCGCTTCAAAAATCTTCCTGTTGATGTATTGTTGTTCGTGTTACTTAAGATCCCTCTAAAATTCTGATTATCTCTTTGGTTTAGCATCCATGTAATTCCTCGTTTAGAATCATTTTTTGTCGAGTTTCAACAATCCTTCCCCCTTTTTTAACAAGCCATGCGTTATTACGTTAACAGCATCGAATCTTATATACGGCTTAAGCAACACTAGTTCTTTTGATGGAAAATTTCCCCGTATCCCCGATTCTATGGTCTTGCTATCTTTCATTTCTTTCTTGCTTTATAAAAGGCAAATCTTCCATCTCTAACCTCTCATACTTCACTAATTTGTTTGCTTTCACTTTAGACCAAAAGAACCAAGTAAATATTTTATGCAGATATTTTGCAAAAGTATTTTACGCTGTTGACCATAAGCTCTTATTTTAAAGCTTGAAGATAATGAAGTATCTGACCTTCTCTTGTCCTGGTTCTGATCCTGTATTTCTAGAAAATCATATATCAACTCCTTTGTGTTTTATGTGTGAATTCTCCTATCTCTTCCTCATAACACCCACTTTCTGCAGTTCCTCAAAGTACGATATTGAGTGCTTTATTATTCATCAATAATGTCCTTTCTTTTGCCCATTCTCCTTTCTTTCTTTTTGTTGATGGCAAAGTAATTGAACGGCTTGAGAATTGTCACCAGTGTGTGGTGCTTAATGAACTTTCTTACTCTAAATGTAACTTAATGTCATCAAATGTCTTGTATTTGTAAAATGTATCCTCTAATGATTTCTTATTCTTTATCTGGATCGTCTCTTACGGCTGCTGACAGTTCTAAGGATCTTGTCGTGCTTTTTGACTCAAAACTTAAAATCGATAAACAAATTGCGTATACAATTGCAAAGCCTCTCGTTTGCCCGGTTTCGTCCTCAGATCATCCACTCATTTTACTTACATCAATACTTACGTTCATCTGTTGTATTCACTTGCCCGTAGCATCCTGGCATACTGTTATCAAGTCTGGTCTCTCCACCTGAAGTATTTAAATGATGCCGTAGAGTGGGCTCAGCGTAGATTATTTTTTCTCATTGCTATGTCAATTTCAAAAGTCGGCCACCCAACTCTTTTTTGCATCGTAACAAGAATCGAACTCGTTGAAATCTTAAGTGTAAAATTTGAAACAATAGATGCGCTTTTAAGTTTTTACTATAGATGCTGTTTTTGACAAGTTTAATCCGAGTTGTGAGATAAAAAAGGGTTTCAGTAGGTCGAAAGTTAGAAGCAAGGTGAGGTGGCCAACTTTTGGGACAATCACCCTACCTTATTTTGAGTACAATGATTGTTTGTCTTTGTCTTTGATTGTTTGTCTATGTTAATGCCAACAAAGTTATTCTTTAGCACGATTACAAACAAGTACAGGAGTTTTTGTTTGGATAGTTTCAATCAAAAACGTTTTATTTGCTTGAAGAACAATCAGATTCTAAAAGTGCATTGATTTTATGTCTTTAAGTATTTACCTTAAATAATTTTCAACGCTTTCCAACAAGAAAAAAAAACGCTGAAGCTAACTGATTCTCAGTATTTTAAAAAGCATGTTGTTTTTATTTTATTTTTCCGTTTAATGCTACAAATCTCTTCGAAACGACTTTACAGCAAATCAATTTTCATTCAGAAATTTTCAATACATAAAAATAGAATTTCAACTCCGTTTTTGTATTCGTTTTTTGAATGTAATTTTATTTCATGAGAAAACATGGCATGTACGTACCTTTTTCACAAAATCACTGATAGAACTCAAAAGAACTATATTTCATTATTTTCCGTAATACATTAATCTAAACTCTTGTACGAGATCAAATTCTTGAATCTAAAATAAGAAAAAAATCCAAAACTCTGACAACTATGCAGATTAACCATCGTTTCAAAATATCGAAATTGTTTGATTGACATTATATATATAAGCAAACAATTTCATTTTGTCATTAACCGCCATGAAGCAAAGCCAAATAATTTACCATTCAAAGCATGTTGCCAAACTTTGTAATCACATCCACTATGTACCCTCTCCTCGCCCAATTTAATATGGGGCGTGGGTGCTACAATGTTGCCTCCCAGCTAAACTTTCAAATTCCTCTAAAATGCTCAACAGTGCAACATCCTTCACCATAGATAGATATAATACAATAGTCCGCTTTAATCGCACCATTACATACACGATAGTAACAACGAAAAGACAGTTTTCCAACCGTCTGGCTCGAAACTAACAACCGCAGTAAGAACATCAGATTATGCCACGGCTTAGTGTTTGTACACATTCTTCGGCTCTTCGGCTCTCTTTCGCGTCGCAATCTGGACGCAATTTGAGTTTCGAAATTCTCGAAGGATGTTTTCGGAGATAAATTGTATAATTTCAGGATTAGGAGCACAACTAAAATTGGAATGAAAGTAATGCGATAGGAGTATGGTGAAATTAAAATACTGAGCGAAATATTCGAGGCAACAAGTCTTTGATGTTTCATGCTAAATTGAGGAAATAATCTGCTGTTATTTAGAATGCCAACAATTCTATGCAGATTGAAAATACAACTTGTTGTACAGATAGTGATTTAATTCAAGAATTTTGAATAAATTAAGATTAGTAATCGACTTAAAATTGATAAGAATTTCAGAAACCTATTTGATTTCAAATTATCTTTTGGATTATTCTTAAATTTATGGTTTATTTGCATTTTTCATACACAGTTTTGCTTTGATGTGACTGACAAACTCAGAAATATTGCGAAGCATACAAATAATGCCGTGAAAAATCAAAATTATTTGCTGAATAGTCATGAAAACTCTAGCGCCCAACGTGGGCTCATGAAGAGGATACTTAAGCTGGATATAATTTTAAAGACCACATAATTCCACTTGCGTTTCAATATTGGTATTGATTGCTCATTGCTTTCAAATCATTATAATAAAAGTATATAAGGTGTCAATATTTCGAAGAATTGTGTAAAACTGACGAGAACACAAAACAAGGCTATACGTATCTGATTAATTTAATTTTACTCTTCAGATATTTTCAGCAAATACTTTGAAGAAAAACTATATTAATTTGTTCGAAGTTTAGTTAATATCCTTCATTGGTTCAATCAATATTTCTCAGCCCCTTCGAATTTAATACACAGTTTTATCTATTATGTATGATGCTTTTGATAAGATTAAAAATCTCAAAAATTCAGTTTCCTTTTTTAAACCACCATCATATTTTTTCATTACAAGCTGACTACTTTGCTCGTTGAAACCATTAATAATTTTGCGTCCGATATCTATAAAAAGCTCGAGCAAACAGTAATTCATTTCTGTCAATAACCCGAAATGTTTGATGCTCTTTCCATTGCCCTGATTAAATCAATACCAATTTCGAGTTCGATGATTAAAAGAAAACTTTGTACGCCGTGCCATGCTTTAGCCCGGGTCTGGCCTTGCCTGACCTGGTGGCGGTCAAGGCAAATTGATTAAATATAGTTACATTTTCGTTTCATTTTGTCGTATAGTATGACATACTTGGTTGATACGATTTGACGTTCCTACAACTTTTAATCTAGAGCTTAATCAACAGATTATTTGATCGTAATGCGAAAGGAGTGTGTGCTTAGTTGAAGGAGCAAGTAATTGGAAAAATTTGAAGAAATTGAGAGAGAAAAGCAGTGTCAAAGAAATGTAACGAATATTGACATTTATAAATGAGTGTTTTTATATTGAGGAAATTGTGAACTGTTGCATTACTAAATGGACGATTCGTTGATTCGAGAAATGAGTTCATGCCCAAAGACGTGTGTTTGCTGAACCTCATCTCGAATATTACTAATAGTTGATATAATGGTTCAAAAATTATTTTTGAGAATAAGTCGATGAGGCTTCTTGCTGCAGTAATATCAATCACAAGAAGGCTGTAGATTCTTAGACTTTGTCAAACCAAACTAGGCATTTTAGATGCTCTTAGATAAGAATTTTCGTACCGTTTTCTTTACAGCTGAAGAATTAGTTGCAACAAATGAGCATTAATGATTGAATGGAATGGATATTTTACACGTTTGCCTTTATTTTTGTTGCCCTTGCTATGGCGAAATTTAATGAACTTAGATTTTGGATAAATACTGATAATATTATGCTGACGAAATTTCAAAACTTACTGAATAAGATGGATGAAAAATATGTATTAACATTGAAAATAATTTAATTACTCTAAACAATCATCAACAATTAGGTCATATTTTAAGAAATACAAACGCAAACCTACCATAAACCCATAAACTTCAACCAGATACCGCAACGACCTAAATTTTCTTGCAAACTTTCAACTGCAATAAAAAGCTCCAATCACCACATTTGATAAACCAAAACATCGCGCTTCTGTAAAGAAATTTTCAAAGTATTCAAACAGCCCACGGCTGATTGCAATTTAACGGCAAGCCTATATTAAAACGAAAAATCTAATCGTTACTGTTTTTTTTTGTAAATTTTACAGCTTCCTTCATTTTTCTCACGAATCTTTTTATTTTCTTTCAAACTTACAGAACACCGCGGAACCAGTTTATTCTCCTACAATGGCCGGCGGCTTATTTTCCATCGACCGGAAATTCTTCGAACGTCTCGGAACTTATGATTCAGGATTTGATATTTGGGGTGGCGAGAATCTAGAGCTTTCCTTCAAGACATGGATGTGCGGCGGTACGCTCGAAATTGTACCATGCTCTCATGTTGGTCACATTTTCCGGAAAAGATCACCATACAAGGTAAGAGCACGAAAAACAGCAACGAGAAAAATATTTCAAATGGAAAGAAGCAGTAAAATAGTCTCAAAAACTTTATACTGTTGAAAATACTTTCAAATGATGATGCTTGAGAATTCCTGGACCGCATCCAAACTCAAGTGAAATACTTTTATGATTTTTCGCCTGTAAAGTGGCGCCATGCTTGAGCAAACTTGCAAGCGTATAGTTTTCAATTCCTTTCCGTTCATACCTGACCGTAAATTCGTTAAAGCGCATTAACGTGAGTAGTTTCGTCGCACAACTTCTCGTATGTGTCCAAACGAGCAAACTTCAAATAGAAAATTCCCGAAATTTCTTACTCATGTTCTTGAAACGATTTCGTTTTCTATTTTCAGTGGCGAACGGGTGTGAATGTCCTGAAACGAAACTCTGTAAGGTTGGCAGAAGTCTGGCTTGACGAATATGCTAAATATTACTACCAGCGAATCGGTGAGGATAAAGGCGATTTCGGTGATGTGACGGGACGCAAAGAGTTACGGTAAGTATCGTTCCCAGTTATTGCATAGCTATCCTTGTGCTAACACTTGGCCTTGCAAGGGACATGAATTTCCGGTCGCGGGTCTTGGGACCGAGTACGGAATGTATAGTTTCGCTTAAATTCCACGCGAAGATTTAGTTTTTTTCTGGGGGTGTTCAAGACTGCATATTGCCTAGAGTTTTACGATGGAAACATATTAAGGTCACAGAGCAAAAGACTAACGTTACAAGCTGTTTTTGGCAGAAAGGTAGTTTCGGGAAGCATAAATGTAAATTTCGCAAGTCAGCAAGAAAATTGATGGCATATTTACGAAGAACAAGTTGGCAGAGCACAGGGTGTGAAATGTCTTTTTGATCCTTTTTATTGGGTGCTCTGCATGAGGTGAATGGTATTTGCAGATAAAAGAATATGAAATGCTATGTTTTCGAGCTAAACGGCACGTTGAGTGAGACGTAATTCTCGGATGGATTCTGGTATGGATTTCCTGTTTCGATTTCCAAGCGTCGGACAAACCGATTTTATTTCATCGTCTAGGCGGTTTTTCTGTTCAGATGGAAATTAAAACTTCGTTGATGCTATCAATCAGACTTTTCAGTATATTATTTTGTTTCGAGCTCTGATGTATAATGTGAAATTGATTTCCTTCTAAACTATTTTCTTTTCAATTTTCATCTTTCAAAGTGGATCTGTCCTGTAACGGCTTCTCATTTTTTTAATTTTGTCAATTTTTTCAAAGCACATTTTTGATACTGGTAATTAGTAAGTACGAGCAGAAATTGGGACAGAATTTTTTTACTGAAACCTAAAATTATGTATTGGAGAAAGACGGCTGTGTCCTGCTAGAACCATTTTCAGGTAATTCATGAAATAAATACGTTGAATAGGAAGGCGAAATAAGCCCAATAAGCGTACAGGGCGACGTAACAAAATCTTCTGTGGTCTTCCGATGAAGGAGATATTTGTTGGTTGATTCAAAAGTTTGAGATGGAATGGAATACTAGAACAGTTTGTTATCAACGTAGACTGTGTAGTTGTAGAATTCTGATTCAATGCCGCAACCGTTTGAAAACATATAAATAAAATACAAAAAGAATCTAGTTTCAATCAAGTGCACGCACACCAACAAACGTAAAATTCCGACTTGAGGGCAAAAAGCCATACGAAAAACAGATCATGACCGAACGCCTCGAGTATGCTGGTGTGGCAAAACTGAGCGTAGGTGTTTATGGGGACCTTGGACTCATTAACTAGGCCGAGCCCACACAAATCCTTTTTTGATTTTTTGAAAATGTCACTCAAGCGAAAAATTCATCAACACATAATTGAGATACCCTTATTTTTAAAATTAAACAAAATAAATATATATTTTGAATGTGTTTGCTATTAAAAATTTAATATTTAATAATTATTAATATTTAATAGAAAATTATTTGGACTTGCATTTAATTCTGATACTTTGCTTTAGGTGCTTAACTTACGCTCCTATCTAAATCTATTTTCAATTTTCTTAACCAACTCAATTATTATTATTTTTAGGAAGAAGCTCGAATGTAAAAGCTTCAAATGGTACTTAGACAACATATATCCAGAATTGTTCATTCCTGGAGAAGCTGTTGCTTCTGGAGAGGTAATTTTCATTGTATCCATTAATTTTTCTTGCATTTACATTAAATCAATTGTCAATATTAAATTTTTCTTCCAAACTAATAAACCACATGAGTAGATTCGGAATTTGGGACTGGGCGGTCGCACATGTTTAGATTCGCCGGCACGCAAGAGGGACCTCAAGAAAGCAGTTGGACTCTATCCATGCCACAATCAAGGAGGCAATCAGGTTAACAATTTAAATACATTTTTCAGTAGCTACGAATTGTATGTTTTCTACTTCGAACCAGTAATTAAAACAGGAATTCTACAGCAGCATCAAATGCGACCGCCACAAACTTCAAACTTTCTACTACTTTCAGCCTACACAAGTATCTCCTTCTTTTTCCGATCTAGCATAATTTTCTCTAAATGATATGGATGCGTATCCATAGATAAAATTTGGTCTCTTTGCTGTAGCACGTCCTTCATAATTCTTCTCCATAATTTTCCAGATTGCCAATTTGGAAACAGATTTATGTATCGATTCAGCATGTAGACCTGAGGACATGCAACAACCCATCGGTATTTGGGAATGTCATGGTCAGGCGGGAAATCAGGTACTGAATTGTTGCCGCAATTGCATTGGCAAAGCATTATTTCAATTCTGCTCCCTTTTTCACAAATTCGCATTCCGAAATTATAGCGTTGAAAAACATGATATTTGCACTAACAATGGATAATAAAGGCACAGTGGATTGAGTTAAAGTTGTATAAATTTTAATAATTATTTTTATATTACCTGATAATACTTCTATATTCCCATTGTGGTTAGTTAACACATAAGTTACAAGGAAACATTAAATGCCTATTACTTTGTATTTATCCCATAAGTGCTTGAATATTCCTTTGAATACTATATTTTAGCTGGACCTTCCTACTTGAATATTTTTTATAATATGTATTTAATTTATTTTACTGCTATTTAACCTTCAATTACTTTTATTTTAATGCGATAATAGGAAAATATCTTCGTCGCTATGTTTCTTAATTTTCAAATGCATTTTTTATTCAATTATTAATACTAATATAGAACTATACGCATGATGAAATTGTGACTAGCATTTTTCTTAGCCTTATAAAAAAGCTGCTAAGCAAGTCAAAAAAAAAATTAAACTTTTGAAAAAAGCAAAGATTCAACCGATAAATAACTCATTCGTTATGAAATATTCAATTATTCAGATATAATTTTTAAACTATTTAAAATAATTATTTGTTATTTAATAAAAATCAACGAAAAACTCTTTCCACTGTATCCAAATTCTGGCCATTTTCATACCATATTCAAAAAAGAAAGCACTCCTCTGAAGAAATTTTATCCAATCGAACAATTATCATATTTCAAGAGCTTTCAGCTACAAAATACTTCTTGCATAACAAAGCAGACCAAAAACAAACAGCTAGCTTTTTTCATGATGTCTGACATCCCGAAAAAAAATTAACACTCCATCCACATGGCTTCGGTAAATTGTTTGAATGGTATTTATTTTGATATTACATATTTGATTTTTATCACGATAATTTCACAAAATTCGCTTCGAAAACTGTCGTGAACGCTTATCGGTGGAAATGTAGAATGTATTGTATTGCAGTAAATACTGCAATGCCTGATACTAGCACTAATTGCAAGATGCTTCCGAATTTCGGCTCCTGTTTCGACCAAAAAACAAAACAAAACATTCATCTATTAAATTCCCATTGACAAATCAATCTAGCTAACCAAAACCCTGCAGCATTGTTTCCCTTCAATTTTCAGCCGTTTTTTGACTAATATAGAAATCTAGGAACATAGAGGCAAACTAATCGGTAATGTATAAACCTGGCGCTGATAATTATGAATGTTGAATCCGAAAATTGCTTGATCGCATGCAAAAAATCCCAATGTCAAATGGTTACGGAGAATAAAATTCTAGAATTTCGATTGAACTCACTTTGCCTAAAAAGATGCTACACTTATTAATCGGAGTTTGTGGCTACGTATAAATCGCTGCTGATGTAAATTATTTTAAATTCATATGAAATGCTTGCAATAATATTTTTTTTGAACGACATTGAATTAATTAACTACATTTTTGAGTAACGAGTAGATTCAATAGATTAGATGCATTCATTTTTGAATGAAAACAATCTCAAACACAATTCATCTAAATTATTGATTTCGTATTTTCTTATTAATTTATTTTGTTTACAAGCGAAATCAACTTAACGCCTAATTTAGCAAACTCATTGGCTTCCAATTTTAGTTAAGACTTAAAAATATTTCATTTGATTAAGTTTCTTTTGCTGTAGACCTTTTTCAAACATAGATAATTTTATTGAAATGGGTGCAAAAGAAATTCCTTCAAGTGTTTATTCAGGTAACGTATTTAACTTAGACTTAAGTCGGCGTACGCTTTAAAGTAGTGGATAGCGTAGTTCATTCCATAGACAATAATGAAATTGAGTGATTGAGTTTACCCAACAAATTAAAAAACCAATTAAAAAATTAAAACAGCAAACACCATATATTCAATGGAATTCCACATAATTTTTCTTCTGATACCGGACCACGCTGGGCGCCAAAAATATTTTAATGTACCTGCTCAAATTCGAAGTATTTTTCTTTATTTTCAATGAAATTTTAGTTGTGCTTGATGTTTTTCAACAATTCAGTTTATTTGAAATTACAAAATTTGCACAAATAGTGGTCATGCTTATACATTCTTAAAATAAATACTGACTGAATTTATGCTTTGAAACGCATATTAGACATAAAAATGGTAGTAAAATATTATTCTATTTCAGATCATATTCCTTAAAATACAGCCTTGACAACGGTGATAATTTGAGAGACAACGGCTTTGCAGACCCACTTATGCTTTTCGAATTT
The DNA here is from genome assembly GCA_947369275.1 of Nemotelus nigrinus. Lineage (NCBI taxonomy): Eukaryota > Metazoa > Arthropoda > Insecta > Diptera > Stratiomyidae > Nemotelus > Nemotelus nigrinus. The sequence continues at coordinate 211,232,138 of OX376373.1, forward strand.
AGTTTCTGCTGCCCTCGCTACTGCAATCCAAAAAAGGAATAGTTGCTTTCGATTAAGAAAAAGAAGAACACCGTTCTTCTGGTATAATTGACAATACCTGAGGTCATATCTCCTGTTACAATTATGATTCAGGTGCCTTTTCCTTCCACAGTTCCAACACCCAGCTTGGTGTAGATATTCCGGGCAATACCTCAGCTTCCATTCCTCTCAACAATCTCGTCCCAAATGTCCATTTTTACCACAATAACAGCATTGAAGAACTCCACTTTTGGTAGATCCTCTAACTACTTCTGTTCTTCAGCACCGGTATTCATCGTGCACCTCACAGGTCTTAATGTCTTTGTGAGATGTCCTTCTTACTGATTTGTTATTCAAAGCGTAAAGTACATAAGCGTTCACTTATTAACTAGACGAAGAGCCTATTGAAGCTCTTCATCGTGAAACTGTTGAATAAAAGCATCTTTTGCCATTTCATTTTGGTGCTCCGGATCTGGCAAAAGATGGCATAATAGTGTCAGATGCTCAATCTTCGTAGAGCTGTTGTAACGTTTCTTCTGGCTTCTAGATTCGCATTCTTTGCTGTAAGCAAAGTACTTCTTTCAAGTAATACCCACCGTACCCCATGACTAGAATATTTGTGAGGCTGGAATAACTAGAGTAATTTTCAACTGGTATGATCTGAAGAATTTCCACTGCATTTCCTCTTAGTGAAACTATTAATGATGTAATTTTACATTGCCGATCATTCTAATAACTGAACTCTGCAATAGCTTCAATATGCTTCTTGTACATGATCCAAGAAGTCTACCCATCAAAAATTGGCTCTTTCCAATTACTGCTGGAACTATTGTTTGATTTGTGTTAACTGTTGTTGGCTTTTTATAGCCTGCCACTGAAACTGTTTCTTGATATCCAGAGCTGGTTGGTCTATATTTCGCACTTGTTAATCAAATTTATGATTTTGCTGCTCTACATCGTTAGCTTTTTATTTCAAATCGGAAGCCATTTTTAACAGTTAAACAGTTCATCATATAATTCTTTTCTTCGTGAAGGTCATCTTTGCCCGTTACCTCTTCGGGGTATTCAAAGGTTTCCGGCTCGATACTTTTCGCTTTCAAAATCTCGTTTAGTTGTGAGAACAGGGCAAATTTATATCCGGTTGTCAATGAATCATGTTTTCGGCACTCTATTTTCAACTCCACCCACGTTAACTCGTTTAAAAACTTCAACAATGGTTTGTTAAATCCACGCTGTTTCATACAAAATTCTCTGGTATTCACAGTATCTATCAAGTCCACAATCTCTCATTCCTCAAATAATTTGTGCGTTTCTTTCACATTTGTCCATATTTTTCACAAATTAACAGGTACAAAAATATGTTTAGAACTCGCAAATATTCACGATCGCAAAAGAATTCCACTTCTGACACCAATTGTTGTATTTCATGTGTACCACTGTTCGAGGGGCTGTGATTCCGTTCGTTTGAAAATTCAAACAGTCCATTTAAGTGAAATTAAAAACTCTTATATTAAACTTATAGTTGAATACCGTTCTCTTACATAGTCCCCCGTCGAATTTGTAGCCAATTTACCAATATTTATTTTAATTCGAATATTGTATGTCTCTTGATCCCTATAGTCGTATAATATGAATGTTAACCGAATGCATTTTTGCGCAGGAATATACTTGTAACTATATCAAGATATTTTCAACGATCCCTCTGGGTATGAGCGTAATATGGTTACGCAACGAATGAGCTAAAAATAATATGCATGAGCAACATTTAATGAAAATACATGTTAGAAAATTCACAAAACTTTCGTCACCTTTTTTGACTTTGAAGCATTTTTTGTAGAATTTGCGTCTCCAATGTATGCTTTGTTTACTAATTCGAAAATTATGTAATCCTATATTGAAGTTGATCAATCAATCAATCGTTTGAGTTTGTAGTTATCATACTTTTAATAAATCATATTTATTTTAGTGAAATTTCAAATTGAATTTCATATAGTATAAAACCTAAGCACATAATCCAATCTTTCTATAAAATTATTCTCCTACACTGGGTGTTAAACAAATTTAATACGAATATATATGTCTGTCACCAGTTTGTTGAATTGACGTCGTTAACAGTTTCATGCTCTCTCGACTGAAATCCAACACTTACTAATCATGTTTTGTTAAGAGTACTAAAATTTTCTGAAATTTCTTCAAGTCGGAACTCATTCTTAAGAATACATTTAATATTTATTGCCGTGAAAAGATGTCAAGACATTGAAAAGTGGTTTCCATCGGTGAAAACATGTCAGACCATAAAAACGGAAATGTCATTAAGATGTAAAAACAGCGCATTATGATTACTGTAGGAGGAACTGTTGAGTTCATGAAAGCGAACGAAACGAGCCAAAAATATTCACTGTTCTCAGAACTCAGAAAAATATTCACGTTATTACATGTCAACTTTGTTAAAAGTTCGTTTCAAATTCAGCACCTCACTCAGAGATTATGCTGAAAATGTATAGATTTTACAAAATATCCTTGAAACAAGTAGTGAATTTCAAATGGAATTCAAATCGATTGACAAGCTCACTCAATTTTTTTAACACTACTTGACAGAAAAATCCTGAAAACATTTTGGATTCTTATTACTAAGCTTTATTGTATTTACTTTCGGCAGATAAACTGAATAAAATTCACATTAAGTCAAATCATAACATTCAGCCATCATCATTACGGGATCAATACCTACACTGTTGTCATTCCAACACTATTTTCTAAAACATTAACACTAACGCACGTACAATTTGCATGTCACGACTGACGCAAATGAACCTCTCAAGATATCCTGTAAGCAAATTCAGTCAGATAATGATGTCATCTGAATACCTAGTCTCAACCTCAAGGGTATTATTAAATTTGTCTCGTTCTATGTTGTCTTTATTCGAACTTAAATTGTAAAAGTTTACGCTGTCAAATTACACAATAGATGCAAATTGAAGATTATTGCCATCATCATCGTCGTCGACGTCCTAGTTGTTGAAAAAGTCATGTCGGCCGTGGAAATTTCCACGTTGAGCACAAAGTTTTATGAAATATGCGTAGGAAATTGTTTCGAATGGTTGATTAAAGCGAATTCAATAGAAGAGATTGTTTTAAGAAGATTATTTTCGAATGTGACTAAGATTTTGATGAGTCTAAACAACAATAATCAAATTTCTAAAAGATCTAAAAGTTTTGGTTAGTCAATGTTATAGAATAAAATAAGAGCAGAATTCAAAACTAAGACTGTACGAAAATTAAGGCAGCTACAATATTTGCCTCAAAATAAAAGTTAAATCATGTATAATTTTATATTATATACATTATCATAGTCCACCTGAAAATTCTCAAAAATTTCAAACTTTTCCGTGTAAACTTATATATTCTACGCTACATTAAAGATAATAAATTTTCTCAACATTTCACTACACTATCAAAAAAAAAACTTTCCCACGATCCAAACTTTCACCATCAACGAAAACTTATATTGAATTCAATTTCGAAACTTCTATCGAAATCTATCATTCTAACCTGCCCCTACCCATTCTTAAACGAACTCACCAATTTCATGAAGTTGCTTCATCTATCCGCAGATCGTAAACATTTTCGAAAAGTTTTTCGAAATCATTTCCGTCGACAAACTTTCCAACAAAACTGTTTTCCAGTATTCGATTCAAGAAGTAAGATGATTGCTTCCAGAATTTAACCCAAAATGACCGCTATCCATTTCATCGGTTGCGATGAGGGTTGGCCAGCCCTTGGGAAATTTCCGTCCAAACTATTCGTGCCACGTGTCTTTAAATACTTTTGAATTGGAATTGGTTTGCATAGGTTATTTGGTCTGTAGCAGGCTGTCACAGTTGCGTATGAATTAAACTTTAATGTTTTCAGTTTGATTAGAAGTTTTTTTTGTTGGAAGTAAGTAATGTTAACTTAGGGTGTTGGTGTTTGAATGTTCGATTTAAAATCTTTTTGAATTCTTTTTGAAGAAGAGAATATTTTCTAAACTTTGGAATTTGTATGCTTTTTCAAAGTTTTTTTGAAAATTAGATTAAATTTGTTTTGGAGTCACCCGGTGGTATTTAAAGTACTTTATGATGAGACGAAAGTTAAATACATATAGTATGTAGTTCGATGTGTAATTGGTATTTGGTGTTCTCATCTTTGATAGAACATGAAAATATGTTAATTTATTCAGATACTTGTGAAATAAACATATGACATTTTCCGATCAATTATAGACATTAATTATAGGATTGTATCCTATAATTAATTCGTAAATTTTTTGAAATCTCCAAATAGTTAAATAGTTAAAATAGCAAATAAATAGTTAAACTATTTTAAGGATTTTTGTCTTGTTCGGATATAATCTTTGCTCAAAATATGAAGAATATAATATAGATCATCTGATAACCAGAGCGACAGAAGAAAAGTGACCTTTGAATTGGACCTGTAGGTAAATGCTGGCAAGCTAGCTGCTATAAGCAATACAAACATATATTTACAACAGAGTATAACGATAGTTAGCACATGACGAAATTGAACAAATACTGTTTTAGTTTATAACATTAAAACGTGGTTCTGCTTTTTTGAGCTACTATTATAATACACCAGCAAAACTCTCTGTGTGATCTGAGTTGGCTAAAAACAATCTTCTTGGATGCAATTATTTAAAGTTGGCAAGTTAATTGATTGATACACTCTCTAGGTTTGTAAACCAAAAAGCTATTAAATTGAGGTATAAAGCTGCGCGAAGAATGAAATTTTCCTTTTAAACTTCCCACAGTAGTCAAAAGTGGACAAACACTTTTCGAGTTCAAGCAATTTACCTTTGAATTATTTAGGATAATAATAACACTGGTGGGAGAAACTTTAGCACAATTAGCTCAAATTAAATTAACTGTATAGTTGTTACGTATACGAGAGTTTCCAGTTTTTTTCTTTTGTAAATATTGCTCATTTCTTTAATCCGGTTTAAAAACAATGAAAACGACTAAGGTTTCAAGGGAAAACCTTACGTAATTTTGATTTATCGATTTTTTCAAGTATTGCTTCTAGTAAACATGCAACACTTGAAAAATTAGTGCCACAAACAAGAAGTTTGTATAAAGTGAGCCAAAACGCGTCTAGAAAATGCAGTTATTTCAAGACACAGTTGTTTCAAGACTTTTCGCAATTCGCAGTTGTTTCAAGTTGTTGCAGCTCTTTGAACACCTTTCAATGCTTTGCAAAATTATCATAGACCATAAAAACTGAAATAGATTAAACTCAAGAAATTATCTTCATTCAGATCATAACGAAATTTGCAAGACAAAATAGCTGTGTTTAATAAGCTCTTCTAGGTTGAGCTAGGTTGAGATGCCTCAACAAAATGTGTTTAATGGGCGATTCGGCTGCTCTTATTTGCCCGAAGTTGGTCTGATTTGTGTTTGATGAGCCTGTTCTAAGTTGAACTCAACCAATTTAGAGCACGATTTCCGCTCTACCTTTTTGCGAGAGCAAACTCGTTTGTCAACTGTCACAGAACCTATTTTCAACCAAAAATTTTAACTAAAGTAGAGTTTTTTATTAGTAAATTGACAGGTTGAACTTCTAACAAGCAACCAATTTTGAGAACTGCCTCCCAATTGCTCTAACTTGCTCGACTTTTTTTGCCTTGAGATGTTCTGCTTGTTTTTTCGGTATCATTAAACATAGCGACTGTTATTTACCGAAAATTATTGGTGATTTTCGGTAAATATGCGGGGAACGCAAAAGCTGCAGCAGGCACGTGAAAAAAAATGCTTCAAAGTATCGAGTTTCACGAAAAGCTTTCGCTCTTCAGATAAATAACAATTGAGAATTTTCCGCTTTGTCTAAACAGTCAGTTTTAAATTTTTGAAATTTTTCAAACCACAAGAACGATAGCCTTTGACCAAACTACCTATTTTTTGACCACCCTTATTTTTTTTTCAAGATAGCTCACGATCGGATCATTGGATCAAACTGATGTTCGCAAGATGTATAGGTCTTGAGTAGGATCAGGTCTGATGGAAGTCATTTGAAAATGTGGGCAACCCCTTAGGTGTATGCCATCTTGAAATATCGCTAATCAAAACATACTTTTCTCCCTTTTACTTCAGATGCAGACATCAGATTAGAACGAAAACTCTACTGTTCGTTGTAATGTAAGTCATGTTGCCAAATTAGAATGGAATTGTTAGCTACGATGTTTCAATCATTTTTTACTTAGAGGTACTACCATACATTTTCTAGTGGACATCACGCTGCAATGAGCATGTGTAAAATGTGCTTAAATGTTGTAAACTTTGAGTTTTTTTACCCCATTGGATTGAAAAAAATTACGGAAGTAAGATAATCTTAGCGTGAAGAGAGTTTGATTAAATTTTTTTGCGTTATTGACAAAAAATTGGCAGTGCGACACATTTTTGTGAATATTGTACGAAGAGATGCCACCAATAAATTTTAACATGAAAACATGATATATTTTAACATTTAGCAAAGGCCGATTTTTCCTTAATTTTTAAAAAGTTCGTATGGCATCTCTTTATAACAGTACTCCCTAACACTGATACTCTGTAAATGACCCTAATTTCGTCATTACATGTGAAAGATTCGGAGAAATGGTTTGTTAGCAGAATGTTAAAATTTTTTAATTTTCCTTATATCTCTCTTCTGAGGACCCAATGTACGGGGGAAGAGTTTATTGAACAAATTAAACAATAAATATAGAGGTTTGAAAAATGCCTTGACGCTATCTAAAAGTGGACACATCATATCGAGGGGCAAGAGCAGTACTAAAGCACTGGCCAAAAATGCTCCGTACCTCTCGTTTTTTTCGCTCCTATTTTCTTTTCGTTTGTTTCCGTTGTGCTAATTCAATTTCTGCCTGATCTGACTTTTTCGTTATGCTATCCGATAACTTTAGAATTCGCTCAACCTCCACATTCTTTCCTGTTCATTCTGTGTACCTACGACATAATTAAGACAACTTTAATATTCTTTTTTTTCCTCTTCAAACACACGGTAATTCGTGATTATTGGCTCAAACAGCTCTTTTACTGCCAGTAAACACTTTTATTCAATAAACGATCGACACAAAAAAATGCTTAGCTCTACACAGAACGACTTACTTAGCTCGAGTAGCTCAACTTGTGCTTCAATTATTACACCGTATAATTTGCTCGATTCAGTTCTCTCTCATGTAGGAAGATTTATGTTTCGTCCTATTTGTTTGTCCTTTAATGCTGCGTGTCTTGACTACTAGGAGTTTCTTATCGACGTTTCTATATGAGAGTTTCCATGGAATTTCTCGGTTAATAAACGGCAGTCATATTTAAATACGTAGTCTAGAAAATGACTTGAAAATCCACTACAACAAAATGGTAAACTCAATCGAAAAACATGCAATTTAAAAATAAACCAAAAAACAAGCCAAACAATACATGAAGGAATTTCCCGCTTTGCACTACATGCTAAAACTTAAAAATATCATTTAAATCCCGCTTCTTGAAACACATTTTAGTACTGGATGTTAAGCAAAGGTGGTGAAATCCGAAGAGACGAAGCTTGTTTGGATTATGCCGGCCACGATGTTGTTCTATATCCTTGTCATGGAGCTAAAGGAAATCAGGTAACTACTTTACTTCCAACACTGCTTACAGTTCCATTACTAATCACCAATTCAACAATTTTTCTTTTCTAGTTCTGGTCCTATCAGTCTGACTCGAAACAACTTCAGCATGGCTCATCAGGCAAATGTCTGGCCATAAACGATGCCAAATCGAAAATTGTCATGGAAGAATGTGACGAATCGAATCCACGACAAATGTGGAGTTTAGAAAACTACGATGCTTCGAAATTGTGAAAATCGTTTTCGCTATCGAGAAATTCATTTTCGTCAAAATCTGTGAGAAAACAACCGATAAGCTCAAAGTCTGTTTATACGCGCAAAAAACAATCGTTAAAAAAATAATAATTTCTTCCATAAGTGAAAGACATTTCGTTGAATAAGTATTATTATATTTACGTAATATAATGTTTGTGAAGCAAACCACGTCTCGAATGAATGTGCAAGTTTTTGATGATCGTATGAGACGAGAGGGTGTCGGATTTAAAATTGAATCAGTTTTGTGTTTGCGAGACCGGCTCGAAAATTCAGAGCTCATCCACACACATCCGAAACAATTGTAATGAAAATCAAATCCGACATTATTTACGTAACATCTGATGCATTCAATCAAACGACCTATTTCTTTGTCCTTTACCTCCGAAACGAAATTACTGCCCTGGAAGGAGATGCTAATTAAAATTATTTGATTTTTTTATGATCTAACTTAGTCTAGAAATTATGCACAGATTAATTTTGATTTGATTGATCTGAAATGTTATTTATTAAATATTAAGCTATTCATGCGAAATATGCAACATTCCTTGAAAAAGACAAACAAGTCAGCTCGTTGGATTTAAGTTTACAGTGAAATGATTTGTGATTTATTGTAAATAGATACATACTGAGCGATTAAAATCTACTATTCATGATGAGAAACCAATCGATTTATCTTCTAGACGATGCAGGCAGATCATTGATAATTGAGTCTTTTAGACTTGTTTACACTTAATATTCGTTCTAGTAAAATGAAATCGAAGAAAATCGTCACTAAACGTACTTAATATATAAATAAATGCAACAGAATTATATCATATACACACAATTTTATTTCTCTACGATGCAAAACAATATAATTTCCAAACGATTTTACGTCTTCCGAGTTTCTTTAAACTACATATTATTTACTAAATATATAATATCTCTGAATTTATCGTCGACCATCACAATACGAGTCAAATAATTTATTTATGTATGTATCTTGATTTTTTTGTTTCTCAAATCAGATGAAATTCCTATACGCCTAGAACATAATCGAAATGTGTATATAAAACTAGACATTCAACAATAATAAATTTAATTCGATGTTTGTATGATTATAAGAAATTGTGTATGTGTATGTACTTGAAAAGGACTTAGTGCAAATTTATAATGAATTCAATTTAATTTTTAAGTATGTACGTAAGATGATATTCACAAATGCAAATGTGGAAATTCGAAAGAAATCGTTGTAGTATCATTTTGATTTAGATTTTTTGGGTCACAAATAATTTCGAAGTTGATCGATTTGATGGTTAAAAAAACGGTAGGCAAAAAATCGAAATGAGCTTGAAGCAAAATTTTCTCTATATATATTTTAATTTTTCCTTAACATAACTCTAGGTAACTTCCATAACTGTGCAAAAATATCTTTCTCTTAATTAAAATTGATGGCGTTGAGCACAATTTTTCCAGGGATACATTTAGTTTGATTTCGTAATGCATTTGTAGCAAGGAAATGTATTGAAATAGTTACTCTTCAAATAACATATCATTGAGCTACTGTGAAAATTTATGCAAATGATAATTTAAACATAATTTATGTGACATTTTATTTTCCACATTTTAGATCAATTTCAGTTTCCGTATTTTAGATTTAAAATATTTCTAAAGAAGGTGCAGAATTGATACTGTTTTCAAGTAACTAATAATCTTCCCTTGCTTTCGTTTCATATAAAAACAAATTAGGCTCAAAGTCGACATTAAACTTGGTCTTACCTTACATCCGTAGCAGACATTTAGTTCAATCGCCAGAAGTTTTTACTTATCAAAAATCGATCAACATCAATCGTTTGTATGGTAAGCTCGTAAATTATCTATCTTTTGTACTTATTCGTGGTTAGTGATATATTAAGATAAGTGTATTATCAAATGATTAAAAAGTCAAGCATTGTTTTTTATAAATAATAGGGCTCGCTATGCTATTTTATGAAACGCTCTGGAAACGGCTAATTGCATTTGGTCGATAATATTTATAATGATAATAGGACCGGAAGTACGTTTCATTAAATTTAATGTTGGGCCATCGACTTTTTTCCAATTAGACTATAATATCAGTACCAGCCTGGCTGTTGTGAGAACTTTAATCCCAAAGCATTATTTTCATCGGACAAAAAAATTAGCTTTCCGATCATTTCTATATCCGCACATCATTGAATGAAATCAATTTATCTCTGTCTGTGGCTTTCTTAGCTCATTTAGCCTGTTAAGAGGGTCGTCTCTGAAAACCCATTTTCTGGAACTCGTCACGAAGGCATGAAAAAAAGATAGTCGGTTCATTTTTTGTTTAACACATTTTTCATCTTCAAAAACAATATTTTGACAAAAACATATTCACACTCGCGATTGCAGGATGTCTGTGAACGCCCTCTTGTTTAAAAGACGGTGTCAATTTACTGTCAAGAGTTAGATACATATGTCATTTGGAACAAAAAAGTGCAACATACTGTTGCATTTCTTTTAAAATACCATTCGTGGGCTCGTGATTCCTTGCGTTTGCAAATACAAACAGTTCGTTTAATTGCTACAACACGCTTGATCAAACTGTTTTTCTTTCTTCGATGAGGGACTATTTATAGTCGCCTGTTGAGTTTCTAGTCTATTCTGCACAATTATCGAATATTTGTTCAAGCATTCACCTCTCGGTTGCTAAGATGGCTCCTGTCATTTTTGCTTATTTGTTCGAATAGATGTCTCTCGATCCTTATAGGTGATATGTACATGCATGATCATAATATATTGCTATCTTGTTAGTTACATTTGAACATGAGCTTTTCCAAAAAAAAAATTGAAATCTTTGAAAATGGCGGAGTTTTGAAAAGAGTGCTTTTTCAAAAGTTCGTAAAGGCTACAAAAACTAATGTCCAGATTTAGTGACTTGTTTTCTAAATAAACAAAATTTAAGCCGAAAAATTCATTGGCTTTTTGAAACTCTTTCAAATCATTTTGAAAAGCACGACTGTTCAGAAAACGCGTTTAAATATTTACCATGAAATAAGACTCGATTGATGAGACTTGTGGTTAGTTGTCTCTACCGGGCCTACAGAGTTCATATTCCTCTTTTCGGAGATATTCACATTGCGCCACTTGTCAGTTGCGCAATGTTCACATTGCGCTCTTTATTGAGTTCTAGCTCTTGGATTTAGACCTTTTTGCTCAAAAATCTCAAGCGGTCTTCTTTGTCGTTTCATAGCTCAAGAACGATCAATGAAGAAAACCACGCGCACAGACAACCCCCTCAAATACGTTTTCACTCTTATATGGTTCAAATGAATCAAAACATTTAAATTAAAAATTTGAGTTTTTAAAAAATTTAGTAAAGGACCTGTGATTCAAACCATCAATATTCTCTACTTTCTCCCATCATTCTGCCAGCATACAAATAGTATGTCAAAAGAACGACTAATCTTTTGTGGGAGATAAATTTTAATAGGAAGGTAACTTGAATGGATATGTCAATCAACAAATTATTTTTATATTTTCCCCATTAATCGCCAAGCTCAAAATACAAAAAATTAAGCGAAATATTTATTTATTCTGTTGATGTGTCCTAAAAAATGCATATTTAAATGTTTCCTATAAACATTACGGTCAGATTCTCGAATAAATGTTAAGGTTATATCATGTCTACGATGTATTTCTCAGAGTAGAGCTCAGATAACTGAATGTGCTTTTTAAGCCTATTTAATATTAAATGTGCTTAAATCTAAATTATGGCACGTACTTCAGGCTAGTAAATTACCGAATTGTATGACCATGTAATGCACACTACGAAATACACATACCAGCGTTAACAATTGCTGCTTACAGTGAATTTTAGGACTTAAAAATCCAAAGCGAAAATGGATTTCCAAAATAAAATTAAGATGCTCTTGATACTTAGTAAATTAGATTACCATCAATGACTGCTAACCACTCGAATACAGGATCTTGAAAAACATTTCAAAGACAACATATCAGACTTGAAGAGATCAGAAAGCACATATGTTTGAGTGTGAAATCATTTTTTTCCGCTAAAATACTTTCAGATTCATGTACCCACCATAGATGGTTCAAATAATGCTGAACAATTGATACGAAAATTCAAATTCTGACGGAATTGATTGTTTCAGTCTGAAAATAAAAATATTGTGAAATATGTCAAAGAGAAATATTCCACATCAAATACATCGCATCTAAGTCTCATTTGAAAAGCGAACTCTATATTTAAATGTACTTACAAAATCTGTGAATACGGTTTACTGAATGGTAGACTATTTCCGTATTTATTTTCTGTACAAAAAATTACAGCGTTTTTTTGGATACAACTCCGAAATAAATCCTTCTTGGAAGTAAATAAAATAAAAAAGACAAAGGAAGCAGTTCTAGAAATAAAACTTTATTGAAATTGAACTAAATATGATGCAAAAGATAAATATTATTGAACGTTGTAGATTAAGAAATAAAATGAAAGAAGATAGGCTTTTAAAAGAAATGTATAAAATTGACTGCGCATATCCATGCTGTTTTATGTACTTACATATATTACTTATATAAGTCATATATTGCTTAGACGTATTTAGATTACATATAATATCGATCTACTATAAAAATACATGAAAAAATTATTCGCTAAATGAAAATAAAATTGTCTAAAATATGTATAAATGTACTCGGATTTAAGTCGATTTTTTATGATCGATTAGTTTTTGCTATGAAATATTTTGTTCTCACCTTCACTTTACTTTTCTTTCTTTGAAGCAATAATTTTAAAATTTTACAGTACGCTTAAACGAACTTTTTCACTTCTATTTTTAAACTTTCGGTTACAATCCTGTATTCATAAATCATTTTTAAATTCTATTTACAATAAAAAAATCTCTTTTCTACTGTCATTAATTGTTATAAATTATAAATTGGCATTTTACTTAAAAATTTTATTTTGTGAAATACATTAAAGGTATTCGAAAACAAAACTATAGAAAACTACAGTTAAAATTTAGCTTAGATTCTAAGAAATCGAGCGAGAGTTGAAATGTGCCTTGAAATGTAAAAAGAAAATATCTTAAATTTAAGAACATAAAGATGCATAAGAAAGCTAGTAATGAAAACTGAAATGAAATATAATCAATTGAAATTGTAAATATGTAAATTATATACATGATCTGATAATTAAAAGCCAATAAATTACAATGTATGTTTTCAAAATGAATAATTGTTTTGTGATGAAGGAAAATGTAGAAAAAACGATTGGAGTGAAGAAAGCCTCCCAAAAAGTGGAGTATTTCAAAATGGAGACACGTTTTGGTCAGCGACAAAAGTCGATATTCTTTGATGCCTGAAAGACCTGCCCACATTTGGAATAAACCTAATTCTCTTTTGAGCCCAAACGGCGTGGTTCGTGCAACACAGACCCAGAAAACAAGATGGTGTGGGGCTGGATGTCAAATGGACGACTGTACTTTGTACAGGAAACTCTGAAAATTGCCAGCATATTTATATGCTGCTCATGATATGTTCCCAAAGCAAAAATGATTCAATGTAGGGTGTTAAATCAGCAAGATTTAACACCCTACAATACACCAAGAGAAATACGGAACACGATCAAATTAAATTAAATTTCATTAAATTATAGATTATATGTCATTTTTAATCGACAAAAAGTTTAATTGTGATCTCTAATTCGGTCTCTTATGCTCAGGCTGAATTTGCAAAACGGTGTATTGATCTTCTCTCATAGCCGGGAAACTTGCCAGATTTAATTCCTATTGAGAATTTATGAAGTACAATTGGCAGAAAAAAAAATCTGAGAATCATCCCAAAGCAAAATCAAAGTGAAATCAAATTAAAGTGAATGAAATACCGAAAGAAATGGTGCAAATCAGAGGCCCAAAAGAGTGGCTGCTGTAATCAGAACCAGAGTTGGTTCGCCAACGTGTTAAATGCTTTTAGGTCAAATTGCGCTCATTTATTATATTTTCCGCTCAGAAGAGTTCAATTTTTGATAGAATCGCGATCAAAACAATTCTGTTTCTAAATTGTTTGTTTATTTCATTTAATCACGGGATACAAAATGTCTGCTGATTTCTGGAAACCTGTAATTTTGTTTAAGCGCTATTTTTTTATAAAAATAAATAATTATTCTTATTCAATAACCTATTCAAATCTTGTCTTGAAACTAATTTAACATTTTGACTTTAAAAAGAATCAGCTTAGTATACAAAATATTCTTCTTTTTTTTTGGGTTTCTTCAAAAATATATTTATTTTTTTTCTCTGCGACACTTTCGGCCAAAGATGTACATATTTTGCTTTGATTCAATGAATTCATTTATTTGCATGAGATATTTTAGAGAAAATTTTATATATTTGAGATGACCCTAAATATTAGAAACACCATGTTATCAAAGTTGAGGCACCTCAATCAAAACTTTTCAAATTTCGACACATCTGTCAATCAAAAGCTTCAAAACCTATCAGTTCAATACAAAAACCAACAATTGTTTGATATTTCGTATTCAGCGTCATTTTTTTTTCTACTAAAACATTTTACTCTCAACTCCTAAGCCAGCCATGCAAGACTCTATGTCCGTTCCATTGGTCAAGTATAGCCCCGCCGTTCGAATAGGTAATTGGTATGAGGAATATTGTATCGAAGAAGTAAGTCCTGTATCTATTTTTGCATTTTGTTCGCATGGGTTTCAAAGCATATTCAAATACTTTCAGGGAGAAATACAAAATTTCCTTTCGAAACGCAACAAAGGATCCTTACTGACGCAAAAAACTCGTCGGATGTTTAGTAATTTGTTGAAGGAAATCGATTTGGCTGAAATGCGGCCGTACATAAAATTTGGTGATACCGTGCAACTAACTGCAGCGAAATTCAAAATTTCGAATGAATTTAGTAGGATTCGTCCTGCACTGTCACTTGTCGTAACTGAGAAGACAATTTTACAAACTCAGAAAATCAATGAGGAAAGTGAAGTGACTGTTGCACCGTCGATTAAACCATGTGTTCGTAATACGTTTTTTATTAAGAGGTAAGATAAATACAATGGTCGAATGTGAAAATTTTTTGTATTTAATAGCTATATCTCTCTCTATCAAATATCTTTCCTTCACTATGCAATTTATTCGAAATTCGTATGACCAAAATCAGTATTTTTTACATTTAATCAAATACGTCTTTTTATGATTGTAGCTGTGATGCTATTGATCGCGATGGAGAGGTTTTGAAATTTGGCCAAGAATTTATAATTGAAAATTCTCAAGAAGGGTGTCCACGTTTTATTATTTACAGTTCTCCGAAATGTGCAAATTTATCTTCGCCATTTGAACCAACGAATATAACAATGAGTGGTGGTGAAATGAATCTGCCAGTTGGTGTATGTCCCAAAATTGTAAGTTATAAATATTGATTGCCTTTTGACGTTCGATAGCAACTTCTCTCTTTCTATTGAGGAAATAATTAGTGTTTTACATCAGGGATCGCGATTTGCTCATCCAGGTGTATATTATATATATCAGGCAATAGCTGATAATTATCAGTTGGGACGTATGGTACTGACAGCGTTTTTTTTTTTTGTTTATCTTTACTAATTGAATTAAACTGTCTTAATTTCTCAATAACTCATCTTTGAGCACGGAAATAAGCTCCAGGTTTATTATTCACTTCTCTTTTTATTATGAACAATTCATCTCTAGAATATATACTTTTTCCCGCTTTTATCAAATGAATTAAACTTTTTTATTAGAACTCTCGTCCACGAATTGAAGGAAACAATGACATTTCTACAAGAAATAAATATAGTTTTGGTCCAACTTTATTTCTTCTGAACTCAGTATTTACATCAATAAACCCGCAGATATCAATGACATCAATCAGCAGTGCTTGGCTAGCGAGTCTGATCGGGCTATAGGGTATCAATCTTCTGGGTCTTCCCGTACTTTGTCATTATGAGAATTTTAACGCTCAGTCAGCTCAATCGTCGACATTCTAATCAACTTCATGTTGATGAAACCTTGTATCCGTTCATTACTGACGTCAAAGAGCATTTTTTAGTCTCAGGCATCGTTTCAGTATTTTTCCTCATCTCAGCAGTTAGGCCCGATGCATTCTCATCAACAGAACTTACTCTAATAACCGCATATTTTATTGGAATCCAGGTAGCACCTTCATTCTCCCCAGCAGCAATTACTTCACAAGCTTTGACTTCACACCTATTTTTCTTCAATGGCAGCTTCGGCAGGAACTTTGACCGAAACGGTAGGATCCTTACATATTTTTATCTTTGCTTCACCTCATATTGATTGATCCTCCAGCATTCTGTTCTTTGCAGCGCCAGCAAATCGTGTTTCTTGATTCCACTATGGCAATGACTTCTGCTTCACCCAATCCCAAAGATGGTTAATAGAATGCAGTTGTATTTTCAGCGCTATGCATTGCTACAGTGGCGTCGGGGCATTTACCCTCAGTAGCCGCCAATTTCCTGATTTTGTTTTTACAGAAATTGTCTCCACACTTGAGCTATAAAACGTATTTATTTTTTCAAATATCTTCTCCATGCTACTTCAATATTCTGAAACGTCATATTCGGTACTACCCAAATTATTATTTTTTCGGTTCGACCAGCGAGTTTGGTTGTTGTTATCGCTCGTTGGGAACGGTTGCTGAGCAGCATCGATTTTCTGATTCTCAGCGGTGAGTTTCAACAACTGACTCAGTTTCGGATAAAATTGTGCGCTTGCGGACACATAAACTTATCCAAAATGTATTTCTAACTTTCTACTAACTACAAAATTACGTCAATTTCGGAATAGGGAAAAGTTCCCCTATTGCAAGAATTTACCCGAACTTTTTCTACCGGCGATTTCTTGCACTATTATCCCGGCTGTCATGTAGTCTCACATTAGATTAATTTGACGTTATTTATAATGAGAATGATTGATACAGGGATATGAAACGCTACATCATTTTTGTTCTTTTTCTTGTTTTGCCAGTTTTTACCCAAAATTGGTTCCTTTGCACTTCTGGCTTTCGAAAAATTTTCTCCCACTACAGAAGTAAATTTTTACCCAAAAAGTTTTTACAGCTTGTCTTTTTATGTAAAGGAACAGACCTTATAATATGTTCCGTCTAATTTAGACAACCATTGTTAAAAAATTGCTGTAGGGCAAGTTATCACAAAACGTCCCACAAGTTGCGCTTTATGGTGACCATCATAACATTTGACTGACTCTCCTAAAGTCAATAAAAAATATTATGAATTCAATAGTTAATCTAGCACAAGACCGAACCTTTTATATGTTTTTTGAAAATAAACAAAATGATGGCTTATGCTAATTTTCCAATGAAATTTCAATGAAAAAACACTAGTTTACTGTTTATGAAAATATGTTTGCATAAGTAAAAAAATTTGTTCTATTAGAAACTAGTTATTTCTTGTTTCCAATAAGTTGTATAAATTAAATTATTTAAATCCATCGAGTGGTTTTTGAATTACAGTGGTCACCGTCTTTGAAAACACAGTTTCGAGAAAAACCCGTTTAAAGCTCTACACTGAATTTATGTATAGAATTACCAATTATTTAATTGCTTACTCCGAGTTATTTATTCCCGGGTCATATAAAAGTTCTTTGCCTATGCAGATGCTTCTAGCATATCGATTTACTGTTGTCTACGTCGCATTCTGCTTCTTCGAGTACTCTGATGAGCACGTTTATCTGCAACCTTTACATGCTCAAAACCATTTTTTTTTTCAGAGAGTCCTTCAGTACTTGTAGGATACTTCATACTCTATTCATTGGATTTACTCGAAATTTTCAGATAATAATTTTTTTTTAATTGAAAAATATTTTTATTATGAATTATTTGTACAATCTTAACCTAAATTACAGTTTAATTAACAAGAAAAAAAAAACTTAAAATCTAGCGGCTATACTATTTTGGCCTGCTGGCTCTTATCGTTTTGTTTTTTTTTTTTTTGGTTATTTTTTGGCATAAATTTTGTTTCTTACACACTAATGATATTACCCAGCCTGTACAACAGCTGGGATTACACTGATTATAATTTCCTTAAACATTACCTTACACTTAACAGATAATAATTGGAAGATATCATGTATTAAGAAAATGCATTTTTCAAAATCCTGACCACCTCGAACTCTCCCAAAAGAAAACATATATGACAAATTGACTGAACTACTCACAGAATTCATGTTTCAAAAATCTCCGATATCGATGCTTTTCCTTTAATACCGAAATAACTTAGTTCGTGACGACTATCTGCAAACGAAGGATATAACGAAGGATAAGGTGCGATTTTTTGCACTCTTGGGTAGGGTAAGTTAAGGTAATAATGTATTCAATGTACTTACCTAAACTTACCTTAACTTACCCTGCTCAAGAGCGCAAAAAACGAACCTTTAATTATTGATCGAAATCAAACATAATAATAATATTCTATATTTATTTCAATTGTTGTAAATGCCTCAAACACTTAATGTTGGATGCATTTGCTTTCATCACCTAATCGAAATATAATCCTAACACTCTTTACAGAAAGCCGATAAATACCCCACAATACCAACAGGACACGCACGCTGGAAATGTCAACACTTAAATGCTGACATGCGGTTCGAATCGGAGGGTCAGCCAGTTCCAGTAACTTATTTCCCTAATATCAAAACTGATCGAAACTCAGATTTTCGATTTTTCATTTTCAGAGTAATACACAACTGATAATAAAACACGTTGCAACTAACCAAAATCTGGCGGCAGAAAATGTCGAATTTCAAAGCTTCTTTGGAAATGTAAGGAACTGAGTAAAATATTAAAATTCTTACAGATTAATAGAATTTTATTTTTAGGAGTGTCTTGTATCTGTTCATGACTATGTAGATGGTTTGAAACGAGTGCAATGGCAAAATGTATGGGCCATTAAGATTGGTGGTGTAGACGAGCCTATGAAATGAATTGAACTCAAATATATTGAAAATTAATCTTTAAAGCTTTTCTTGAGTAAATTGCGGAAGCAGTATTAGTAGTTCTAGCGATATAGTAAATCATATTACAGATAAGAGCGCTTTCTTTATTCAGTCCTCTTTTATCTTTACAAATTTAAAATAACCTATAAAATCAATTTTAATCAAATCTGACTTATTTCTATTTTAAATATTTATTATTCCAGTTCACAGTACTTACGTTTGTTGTCAGCAAATCAAAAAAAAATTACGTAATTATAATATAATTGACATGTTTTGTAAATATTAATCTAAAAGCAAAAAATAAAAATGTAAAAGCATTAAAATAACCATTACTTTGTACAGTTGCTTAAATTTATCAAAAACAAATCTTTTTTTAACCCTCTCGTCTTTCTACATTGTTCAGTAGCCAGTAACTCACTCTTGATACCCACGTATAAATTCCCGGGTATTTTTTATTCGCACACCCGGAACCCCACGAAACAATACCAGCCACTTCATCCCCGACATACAGGCCACCGCCAGAGTCTCCCTGGCAAGCATCTTTCACGCCTGATAGAGCACCTGCACAAAACATTGTCAATCTCAGCTGCGTCCCGTAGATCTTCTTGCACCGCTTCCGTGGAATCACTTTTATTTTGGCGCTTCGCAGCTTTTCCACTACTCCACCATCTTGAATCACTGATCCCCACCCCACGATTGTTGCGTTTATATCTATGTTCGGTGCATCGAAGAGGTCCGACCTGGCAAAATTAATTGCATTCACGGTCTCCGAAAATACCAACGGTGTCTTGAGGTAAACCAACCCAACATCGTAATTTAGCGACAGTTGGTTGAAATCTGGGTGGATTTTTATGCTAGCGACGGAACGGGTGAGCCCACCTTTGGTGTGATATGCGGATCCAACTCTGATGGATAACGATTTCATGGAAAACGGTTTCAGGCAATGTGCAGCCGTGAGAAGAGTCTTTGGCGAGAGAATTGTTGCGCCGCAAACATGATGACCGTTGCGCTGAAGAGAAGCTGCTGACGGAAAATTCTCGATGGGAATTTCATTTCCTCCAATGATCCGTACGCCATACACCAAAAACACCTTTCTGACGAGAAAAAAAGCTAACAAAACGAAAACGTTGTTTTTCATTTTTGTTTTCCTAGCTTGGTTTGACTACTTAAAAACAACTTGTGAAAACTAAATAGAAAGCTGGCACTAGTTTACACAGTTTTATACATTCTTTGAGCGCGTTCTTTACTCGATTTGTGTTTGATCAAGATTCGAGATAGCGAGGCATGTGATAGCATGCTAACAACAAACTTGCACGAATTTTTTTAGGTTAAGACCGTGAGCCTTAGGTAAAGGCCATGGGCAGTTAAGTATAGAGTTATTCTTCGGCATTATTTACTCACGTGCTTGATATTCAAGCGCTGACGATAGCTTCGTGTTTTTTTCAGCAACGTGTCTGACCCGTACTGATTTTTTTGACAAGGATGAAACTAATCTTGTCTGACTTTGAACTCTTATGAGAAAAAAAAGTACAAAGAATCACAAGCTGATTCATAAAACGTAGTGCGTTGTATGTAAATTTCGTTAACATTCCATAAAGAGCCCATAGGTATGGTGTGTTCAAAGATCAACAGCCATTTTAATAACAAAAAACTATTTGATGGTAAGAAAATGTAGAAAAATTGTCATATGATTGCTGTTTACGACTTCAAAATGTTTGGTGTGCAGTGGAGTATAATCAAATAATTTTATTCATTGCATTAGTAAGAACCTACATTCTCAAAAGATGTCATGTGTGGGCTAAAATGCCACAAAAAGGACAAACTGAGCTGCAAATCCCGCAATTAAATGAAAATCTATAGATTGTAGCAATCTAAAACCGGGAGATTGCTTGCATGCGTTTCAACTGAACCGAAGTCCAGTCGAGAGCTTGCAAGGCAGGGAAAAGAGCGATGGCGAACCAGCAAAGAGGCAGATCACAAAAGAAAGAAATACTCCGGGAGCAGAGTGCCCTAGAAATGGCCGTGAAGGCCCCTCGTCTCCGATGGATGCTAGTGTGCCGCTTTGGTAGCTCTACCCGACTGTGGTTGGTCACTAGAAAATGAGGTGAACTTGCTCCCAGAAAAAGGGGACGCTACGTATATTTCATGCAAATATACTAACCGCAAAATAAAAAGTAAAGGGGGCTTTTGTCCGTAAAAGAGCAGAAACAACTCTCAGGTATGGGCTGTAAGCCGGACCCAGACGAGACGTGACAAAGCACGTTGCTAGCTATCTAAAAGGAGAGCTGAAAAATCACGCGAAAATTTAAAAGGGGGAAACTGCCTCTATTTACGAGTATTAGGCCAGAGGAGAGGGAGACAGCCTCAAACCCCTGCTGTTAGTTGGGGTCATTACCCCAGATGTTGCGGGGTCACTCCGCCCGCTGACCTTGGCCGAAAACAAATCAAAAGCAAAACCTAAACGGCCAAAGTCCCTCTCTTTAAAGCAATCTGAAAAATTTAATCAATTCCTGGCCAGCCAAGCCATCGCGAACCCTGAAAGAGAAAATTAAATTAATTTTTATGTTAATTAAAAAAATTTTTATGTTGTACTTACATCAAAAATGAGGAAAAAAGATAACAAATCAAAGCTCCAATTTGAAAATTGAATAGAGAAGATATAAAAATAGTTGATGAAACCAAAAATGCATATGTATGTATATATGTATAAAGAGAAACAAAAAGGAAAATAACTAATTTGTGTGTCGTGCGCGCGTTGTTTATGCTGTGTCAACGGGATTCCTCACAGCTGACGTTTTTCAGAGCATTGATATTAAGTGCGTTTTTTGCACTCTTGGGCAGGTTAAGTTAAGGTCAGTATAGGTAATTTCATTGAACACAACAAAAACCGTTGCCGCTGTAACTTCACTGCGGCAGCGATTTTCTTTCTGGACTTTTTAGACCTCTTCCTAGGCAAAAACACTTTGAAGAATCAAATCCAAGTGGTATACGACCTTCAATACAGATGTGTCGTAATGAACAGCACGTTTGGTGGAAAATGCAATCAAAATCTACAAATTTCCTCGACTTTTTTAAGAAATCAGTCTTTTGAGCGGTTCGTGTGCGCTAGAGGTATTTGTTATTTGCAGTGTTTTTCTCGACTAAGGCTTGTATCTACCTGAACTTTTTTTTAACTTTGCCAAGTTAATATGCTAGCATGCAAGTTTTATAAACACATTGCAAAAGGATTCAGATGAATAAACTGCCAAAAAGCTTTCGAATTAAATACTTGCTGATAGTCATATTATGGCCACGTGCAACAAACATGTTGACTAGAACTCAGCTAGTAAATATTGATTAATGTTTCTTAAAAAATATTCGCAAATGTTGACTAAATAATTTTTAAATGTTTTCAACAATAAATAGTTCAAATCATTGACGACAGTGAAAATGCACATTTCAATAGCAAACATTTACTATCCCAAACGAGTCTCCATTTTTTTCTATTGCAAATTTAAACAAGTGTTCGTAAAATTGCTATTTGACGGGCTGCTAAGATCTTTAAAATACAGTCTATCCTTGGTTGCTCCTCAATTCAGTTTGGATATTGCAATGTATCGTGGTGTTGTGCTCCTTGTTTGCTGCCTAATTGCTGGCCGATTTACCGCGACCAACGGACAGGCCAGGATAGTTGGTGGCTCTACTACTACGATCGCCAATCATCCTTACTTGGTTTCAGTAACGGCCGGTGGTAACCATATTTGTGGCGGCACTATCATCGGACCAGCAGTAGTTGTTACGGCAGCTCATTGTTGTACATCACGCGCGCCAAATACTCTAGGCATACGCGCTGGCTCAGATTTTAGGACTAGCGGTGGCACTGAGGCATCAGTCTTCGGCTACAGGATCCATCCGCGTTACAACGCACAAACCTTGAATTTCGATTTGTGTCTTATCTATCTAACTAATGACCTTACCTTCAGCAGCACCATTCAACCGATAAGAGTGCGCACTCAACCACTAACAGCTGGAGGAAGCGTTACCGCCACCGGCTGGGGATCCGTTGGCGAAGGTCAACCCTTATCCGATGTAGTTCGAAGCACATCGTTTCAGACCATAAGTCGTCGAAGGTGTCGACAAATTTACGGATCACAGTTGGCAACATCGATGTTCTGTGCGGGAGTTTTAAGCGGTGCTAGAGATACTTGCCAAGGAGATTCAGGTGGACCACTCGTACAGAATGGACAATTGGTTGGTGTTACTTCGTTCGGAAATGGTTGTGGCAGAAGAGGTTTTCCTGGCATATACACTGCCATACCGTTGACAAGCGCTTGGATATTAAGACATTCGAATACATCAGCAGCAAGAAGGGCAAGCCGGACTGGAAGGACAAGCCGGACTAGAAGGACAAGCCGGACTAGAAGGACAAGGCGGACTAGAATGGGTTGAATTTCGCAATAAAATGTTGATGATTTGTGTTTTGAATTTTGGTTTTTCTGTGACGTAAAAGGTTTTCAAAATACTGGTTGGTGAAAAGTGTGGTACTAAACAAAAGTACCTTGGATTAGGTAATAATGCTCTCTAGATATTGAAGGGAAGTATTAACTCACTCAAAACGCAAAATTTCAGCTCTCAAAGTCCAAGACTCGAACTATTGAGACTAATGAATAAAATATTGATTATACATTTTACACAATTCATAATATGGATAGAGTGATACCGATTTTTAAAATTTACCGTTTTGATTGGTCAATAGAACTCAGTCATATTTACACCCGAAAGTATGATGTTTCCTTGTTGTCTGACCTTTACGCTAAATTTGTTCCGGATTAGTTTAATAGACACCTCACAGTAACTCTATGAACTTTTTAGTAAACTTTTTTTACAAAAAGCACTTTCTCCCTACTAGAAGCTACATTCTCCGATATGATGCTAAAAATTAAATAGCAATTATTTAAACTCTACAATATTTCTAGGATATAGCTTTGAAAGTGAAACTCTTGCCCCAACGCACTATTTAAAAGTGATAACTCCATTATTATTTATGACTAACATATAATTTTCGAATTACTTAAATAAAAAGCCCAAGTTTTCGTCGACTGTGCAAATACAGATTTCAATACTTAATATTGAAATTCGAAACGAGTCCGAAAATTTTCCATTGAAAATTTGTACAAGTGTTTGTCAAAAAGCGATTTAACCGCTATTAAACGGGGATAGTGAAATCCATGAAGACACAGTTTAGCTTCAGTTTCTTCTCAATTCAGTTTCGGTATCGCAATGTATTGTGGTGTTGTGCTCCTCATCTACTGCCTATTCGTTGGCCAATTTACCGTAATGGGCCAGCGTTCCCTAGTCGGATATGGATTTCATTTTGTTGGTGGTACCATCGTTAATTCAGAAACTGTTATTACACCATCTCAAGGTGGTGAAATCAACACACTAAGTAAATTAGGTGTTCGCCTCGGCTCATCACATAGATTGAAAACTGATGTACAAGATCTAGATTTTATAGTGGCAAACCTAACTAATCCCCTCTTACCTCAGCTATTAGCAGCAAGAAAGACTGTAAGAATAGTTTGAGTTTTGAAATAAAACTTCAATGAAATGCATTTGAATTTGAACTTTATTTAGTAATGTTAAAGTTGTTGAATGTGAATAAAGATAGTCCAGCTAAACTTAGAAGATTTTACAAAATCTTTGATTGCTATTTTTTTCACTTTTACAGGATATTTAATCCATTAAATTTTAAGCTGACAGGTACAGAGGTGAATGCACAGTAGCTAGCTAAAATCAGGTAAATCTTAATAATAATGTGCTTTTATAACTCGATTAAGTTGTTTATATGTAGAGCCTACTGAGCTGTGTCTTTAGAAGATTATAAAAGAAATCTCTTGAAACTTGAATGATCCAACTGCTGACAAGTCCACCATTCTAAATTTCAAGATCAATTTGCTGAAAGAAAAAAGCAATTACTGATTTTTGTCACTTTCAGCTGTAGATGGATCAGTAAGTATCCGAGATTGGAATGAAGATATACATTTGTCACAAAGCAAAGCTTTTTTTATTTCTGAGCGTAGTCTTCTTTCAGCACAATATACTCTTTCTAAAAAATCTCCGATTTTTTATAACGCTTTAAAAATACGATTTCTGAAAAATCGATGAGAGTTATAGCCTTCGAATAATGAAACAATAAAATGGGCCTCCTTGGGAGCAGATCCACTTAGAAAATCAGCGGTCATTATTTTCATTCTCGCTTAGTCTTTGACATATAATAATGGCTCCAAGATTCATTAACAGCTATGAGTATACACGAAAATGTTTGTGGGGTTCGCTTGAAGATATCCAAGCACTACTTTGAAGTTATCAGCTTATTGTCTAGCTTGAGCAAAAGAAATTTTTTGCTATCAATGACCGATACATTTTTCATTCCTAACTAATCATGTAATATATTGAATGCCGTTCCCTATGATAGCCTGTCTGTGCTACTTCATACTGTTTTGTTCGGCAATGAACGAGAATTATATCGTGGACTCTTTCAATGATTTTTAAAATAACCAGGTAGTTTCCTCTTCAAAAAAAATGTACGACTACATTTAAATTCATTAAACCAATATCTAAAAGTTGTCAAAGACGGTAAACATCCAAACATAAAATGCGAACTATAGATCGATATTTTTCTTTTCAATCGCATCGAAAAACAATAAAAAAAGTTTAATACAAATGGTTGTCAAGCAAAACTTATGAACAAGTCTCAAATTTGGTATGGCATTGTTATAGAATTGATGGTAACGATGGTATCACAGATTTTGTTCAGCAGTGCCATCTGCCCTTAAATATGTGTGCTTATAATGCTAAAAATGCGACTAAATTAGTCAAATAGTTTTTTATCCTTTGTCCTAACAGATTACCGGTTATATTTCTCTCACCAGTCTTGGCTCGAATTTCTAATCTATCCATTTCTTCTAATATTTTTCTGAACATGTGGAAATATTCATCTTTAACTCCAATCCATAAAAAAGGCAGCAGAGAAATCGCGATTATCTTTGAAGCTACAGCTGCCAAAGCTATATTTCTCCATTCTAAGGCTTTAATTTCGCCGTACCAACATGGTTTTATTGAAAATAAATGTACCACCACTAATCTCTTACAGCTTGCGAGCCTGGTCATCGCTGCAATCGAAGTAGGTAATCAAATTGACTGCACTCACACCTACATCACGAAAGCTATCGATATGCTGTGTCATGACATTCTTATATGAAATTTAAGTCTTTTTGAAATTCCTAATAAATTTATTGACCTGGTTAGATCTTATCTCGCAAATCACAAACAGACCGTTTAAATTCGTGGCATTCTATCCAATGACATAACTGCAACATCGGGTGTTCCACAAGGCAGCCACTTTGGCCCCATTCTTTTCGCTTTTTGGTCACCTTTGCTCCAGTGTTCTCCATTATTCTACTAAGGTTTTCAATACATTATCTATATCGTCGATTGTAGACCCTGCAACGCAATGTGCCAAATAGTTCTAATTGGTGAACTGCGAACCGAATTTAAATAAATGTTGACAAATGTACAGTTATTTCTTTCTCCTACAAACCATGTTCCATTAATTTCAATTAATCTTTAGATGGCACTCTATTCATCCGCTGCAATAAATTTTGTGGCTTAGGAGTAATGCTAATTATCAGCATGTATCCTAATCTATCAATTTTTAAATTTTAAGAGCGCTATGACTACTATGCCCAGTTTTGAATTTTCCTTTGGTTTAACATCAAGCTTGTACGAGCTTATCCTAATTTTTATTCGATTATTTTACCCTTGCTAAGACAACATAATTGTCCGAATATTGACCTTTTCCACCTTCGTTGGATATCTTTAACAAGTATTTAAAATCAAGTGTTTAGCTTCTTGGCAAGAATTTATAAAATCACCTCTTTGTCCAATGTCAGCTCAGTATCAGTTTTTTTCTTTTAGTTTTCTATTTATGTTGGCCTTAAATTTGAGAATTGATTCCTAAGTTTATCTCAAGTTGGATA
Organism: Nemotelus nigrinus; assembly: GCA_947369275.1. Classification (NCBI taxonomy): domain Eukaryota; kingdom Metazoa; phylum Arthropoda; class Insecta; order Diptera; family Stratiomyidae; genus Nemotelus; species Nemotelus nigrinus. The sequence goes on from OX376373.1 coordinate 211,259,086, forward strand.
AAAATCTGCTCATCCAAAATATAAACAAATAAATAAATAAGTAAAGAAGTAAATTAGATCGCGAAAATCGCAGAGAAGGGCTTCAAACTCCAATTGATACTAGCTCCTAGACACTAGATAAGCAATTATTAATTGATACTACATAAACAACCCAGTCGCTCACGAAAGGAAATTTCCGAAAGCGTAGCGTTTGGACAAACTTTTAACTAACAATTATACTCAAATATAACAAATGATTAGCGCAATTGACAATTCTTTTGGAACCTTCAGAATTCAATATAGTCACGCTTATTTTACATTTCCGAACCTGAGAAAAGTCAATTTAACTATTTTAGCCTAACCTCAGTTGAAATATTTTTCAGAATCTGAACTTATCACCGCACGCTTCGAAAAGTAGAGCAAGGGTGCAGAAAAAACATTAGGTTCAGTTACAACTCGGTTCTGAGGCAAAAACAATTTCAAAGTAACCACACTTTCCCATACCCACTCCTTTTTCCACTAACCACATTTGTGTTTGTGAAATATTTGTTTCGCAAAATGCAGCAGATGTGTCTAAAGGTCATCTCAATTATTGACAATAATTTCTAATTATATATCAACATTGTTTCATGGCTTCCGAATAAGACTATAAAGCAATTGGGACTGATATCTAGTTCATACATTGAGTTAGTGAAGTATTTTTGTTTTAGCGATGTATCAAGAGTTAGTAATCATTGTGTGCACAGTGTGCGTCTCATGCAGCCTGGCTGAGTCTCAACGTAAGATATTTTGTGGCGACCCGGTTAGTATAAGCCAATACCCATACGTGGTATCTGTCAGGAATCAAGGAATTCATTTCTGCACCGGATCAATTCTTACACACACCAGCGTCCTAACTGCAGCACATTGCACCTACAACATATCCGCAAGTAACCTGAGCATCCGTGCTGGTTCAAGCTTCAGAACTAGTGGAGGTGCAATAGTTCAAGCTCGCGACTATCGAATCCATCCAAACTTTTCTATAACCACTTTGAGTTTTGATGTGGCGCTTCTTTATCTAAGTGACTTTCTGACTTTCGGATCGACGATTCAACCCATCCAACTCTATCGCGGTAGTATAGAAGCCGGTCGTACTATTGCTGCTCTCGGATGGGGAAGATTGTCTGAAGATGGAAAGGTTTCGAATGTTTTGCGGAGGATAACTTTCCAAATTCAACCGACGAAAACATGCAAGCTCATATGGGGGGAAACACTGCGACGGGGGATGTTCTGTGCTGGTGTCATGGATGGTAGCCGAGATACATGTCAAGGTGTTTCAGGAGGTCCTGCAACTAAAAATCATCGCCTAATCGGAATTACCTCGTTCGGAAATGGTTGTGGAAAGCCAGGTTTTCCCGGTGTTTATACGAGGATACCAGTTGTACGGAAGTGGATCAATGGACATGTAGATTGGTGGTAGATTAGCAGACCTTTAGGACAGTTGGCAGTATTAAATGATTTATTTATCATATTTGGATGGTCGATTTTTGTTTCAGATACTGTCGAAATTCATAGCTTCGCCCAAGTGAAATATAGGCGGGAAACTCAAAAGAAGAAGCCGCTGCTTAGGATACTTAATAGAAACTTAAAAGCCTATTGTGAGTCTGAAAATTGTAATTACCTCATTTTCTAGTTCTTAACTTATAAATAATCTTAATTTTACACAAACTTTTGCTCAATAACCAGAAAAAATACTGTGGAAACATAATAGTTTTTGCAAAATTTTCCAGGTTTGACATTGCTTGTTTGGTGTTTGCTTGGCACCTTGGCACATTCTATATTTTTGTCTCTTGTTGCTTCAGCTGTATTTGCTTCAATGTCAAGTTTAGATAAAATGTAATTTTTTTACGTGACTTTAGGATTTATATGAGTTTCAAATAAAATAAAATGATACTATTGCAAACGCTTTGAATTCTAAAAAGCTCTGAAGATATAGGTACAGGTCTTGAGAACTTCTCTATTCATTTTTTTTTCCTCTTGTCAAAGTCTAATCGTCCACCACACTTATTTATATGACATCTCAAATATTTATTAACACGTTTCTTATCACCAAACATTGAGTACAAACACATTTAGGATATTTTTATTTGCTAAATGCCAGACACATTCAGAAAACTAAATTTTTTATGTACACATATCTGGTTTTTAAATGAAGTGGTGCCGTTGAAACCAAGTTTATTCATTATCAGACTTCAGTATGTCAACAGCTACAGCGATCCTTCTGTGTTGCATTCTCTGCAGCCAAGCAGCCATGGTACGAGCACAATCGAAAATTGTTGGCGGTCAAAGGGTGGCTATCAACGACTATCCCTACCTTGTGTCGATAAGAAACAATGGAGACCACAGTTGCATGGGAGCAATCATCAGACCGGCAACCATTCTCACTGCAGCACATTGCGTCTACAGAATCAGTCCAAACAGCTTGAGCGTTCGAGCCGGATCTGGTCTCAGAACTAGCGGAGGAACTGTTGTTTCAGCACTCGGCTACCGTGTCCACCCAAATTTTTCGGCGCGAACTCTGAACTACGATGCAGCACTACTTTATCTAAGTGCACCTCTGACCTACAGTACATCGATCAGGCCGATCGGTCTATTCCAAGGGAGAATGCAAGCACGATCAGGTATTGGCGCAGCTGGCTGGGGAACAAGATCCGAGGGGGGATCGTTATCGAATGTTCTGTACAGTACCGTACTGCAGATTCAGCCAAGGAGTGTATGTCGACGTGTCTGGGGACGAGCACTTGGTCGTGGTATGTTTTGTGCCGGAGGGGGCGGGAGAAGTGACACTTGTCAAGGAGACTCTGGCGGACCGGTGACGAGAAATGCCAGAATCATTGGTATTACTTCATTTGGGAATGGTTGCGCGAGGAGAGGTAGGCCAGGAATATATACTAGGATTCCAATTATGAAGAGATGGATAAATAGATACGCTTGAATTTATTTAAATGGTTTTTTTTTGCTGTCTGTAGGAAGATACCGAGCTTTTATTTTGTTTGATTGACGTAAGTTTCAGCTTCTTTGCTTAAATGAAGTTCACTACGTTGATGTTTGTTCAAAAAAATAGATACTTTGAGATGGAATTACCGAGTAATTGAAATCAGCTAAACTACAAGCTCATGGAAACCTATACTTCAGTATGATTTCCACAGAAGCATGAGCTCAAAGCTTTAATAGGGTCTCACTTAAATAGGATCAAATAAAATAAGACAACAAAAAGTGATCCAATAGCGAACTAGGCGCCCTACCCACCGGCGTCTACCGAGCTTTATCTTGGTAATTAAATATGCTTATAGGTAGATAGCGTACAGCTTAAGCTTACAGCGTTACATATGGAGCCAATGATTCTCCACAGGATTTTCCTCTCAAACGTGGCTAAGAGGTAAGAATGTCTTTTATTAAGCACTCAAAACTCCGATCCATACGAGAGTACTGGCAAGGACATGGCCTGTACAGCAAAAACACTGATATTCGGGTCAGATTGACCAGCTTTAGATGTTCTTCCTGCAGATGCTGCCACCAAGCACTTCGATTTTCCTTCAATTATGTGCAGCCCCAGTTTTTGTGCAGCTCGCTCGATCTGAATGAAGGACCTTCCAATGATGTTCTTATCATCTACTATGGCTAGAGATTAGAGAATATCAAAAGGCTCTAGGAAAAGTCATAGAAGTCTGGGAAAAATTATGGAACCATAAAAAAATGTGTGAGGTCTAGGAAAAATCTCCTGAGTCTCGAAAAATCTCGAAAGCCTGAAAAAATCTCAGTAGTCTAGGTGTGTGTCTCGACCAAACATAATTTATGTCAAAACATATATTATGTCTAAGAAATGTCTCGTGGAGACGCCATATGTTATGACATTTTTTCTGTCATGACAGAAACATTAAGACATATGTCTTAACAGCTATGCTAATTTTTTCTTGGACTTTTTTTTGAAAAGTATCTTTTCAAAATGGCGCCACTGAAATTCACACCGGAAGAAGTATTAAAATTAATTACTTTATATGGGGAAAATTAATGTTTGTGGAAATTTTCTAGCCCCTTTTATAAAAGGGAAGACAGGAAAGTGCTAAATGAGTGGTAGCACATTTTCTACACGCACTAGCGCACTTTCAAAACTTCAATTAAACAATTGCACCTCGGCCGAGGTTTCGCTAAGGACTGAAATGTCATAACAGAAACTGCCCACAACTCATATTTCTGTCAAGACAGGTTTTCTATCATAATTTACGTTACGATAGATTTTCAGTCTCACTGCCTAGGAGAAAATCAAGAAATTCCAGAAAAAAATTCGAGAATCTATGAAAAAAATCATGGGAGCTTCGGAAAAAGCTCTAGGAAAAATTTTAATGGTCTGGGGAATAAGCTCAGAAGATAAGAAAAGACGTTCTAGGAAAAATCTCGAGGTCCAGAAGGTCAAGAAAAAAACTTGAGAGTCAAGGAAAAAATAAGAGGAGATAATCGAAAATCAGGGGAATCTTGGAAATATTCTAGGAGTAAGTCAGTGACTCGACGAGACAGAAAATCTATCTTAACGAAAGTTATGATAGAAAAACTATCTTGACAGAAATACGTGTAGTGGGCAGTTTCTGTTATGACATCTCAGTCGTTAGTGAAACTTCAACCGAGGCGCAACTCTTTAATTGACATTTGACAAGTGCGGTAGTGCGTGTATAGTCCCACAAACACACTTTTTCTTTATAAGAATTAATTAACTGTATCACTTCATTCCTATTCAATTTAACTTGCGCCATTTTTAAAATGAATCTGTCAAAAAAATGTCTCAGGAAATTACAGACTAGCTGTCAAGACATCTATCTTAATATTTCTAGCATGACAGAAAAAATATCATAATATATGGTGCCTCCACTAGACATTTCACAGACATAATATATATTATGATAGAAATTATATCTCGTCGAGGCACCCACTAAGAAAAAATCATGGGAGCTTAAATTATGGGAAAGAAAAGGATCTGGAAAAAATTTTAAAGAATCATGGGGCTTTGAAAAAATGCATGGAATGTAAAAAAAAAATCTCGGAAGCCTTTCAAAAGTCTCAAGGGTCAAGAAAAAGTAATGGAAGCTAAGAAAAAACAGATGGAGTCTGGAATAAATCTCGATAGTCTAGGAAAAAATTCCAGAAGCTTAGAAAAATCTGGGGATTCTAGAAAAGTCTGCAAAAAAATTATGGGAGCTTAGGAAAAATCAAAAGCCTTTAGAAAAAATTCTTAGGTGTCTGGGGAAAAATCACGGGACTTGGAAAAAAAATGTTTAGGGTCTAAAAAACGCGAATTGCCTTTTTCAAGACCAGGTTGAAGAAGAGACAGGTCAGACCATCCTCTTGCCAGAGCCCATTGAAGATTTCGAACGGTCTGGATATCACTACGGCATAGCCTACCTAATAATGTTTAATACATAGCATTTTCATTGCTAAGTATAAAATATTATAAATTTTCATTTCAAATACTTATTTGAAAATAAATAATCAACTTCTGTTGCAATTTGATTCAGCTGCAATAGTGTGCTAAGATTTCAAGTATCTTTCATTAATAGGAAATGGTTTACCTGTTTTTTAGATCTCAAAACACAGATTAGAATAATCATAAGCACAGCTCACATTTCAATTAAAAAATCCAAAACAGATACTAAAATTTATGTCAAGGTTACTTTTTGATCTTGAAGCTTTTATTTGTCCATTTTGTTACTTTTGGACCCTGAAGCTTTTATTTGTTCGTTTTATAGTTGTACATAGTTCGTTTTATTTATAGTTGTTTAAAGAGAATAAAACATTATTTATCAAAGTGGAGTTGTTTTTGCGGGTTGATTAAAATTGAAAAATTTTTACGGAATTTTTTTTTTGGCTTAGTGGTTTTGAAAGTATGCAGTGATTTTGATCAGACACCAGCTCACAGTGCATACTTAGATTTTTGCAGTTTGTTTTTATTTATCGTTTTCAGGACACCAAATTATTGTCTAGTAACTGGTTTTGATTCACCACTTTTTGTACATGTCATTTATTGAATCCAATGCCAAACTACGAGTAATTTTAACTCTAACTAACCCTGCATATAGTGAATTTGTGCCTAAAGTCATTATCTGTAAATTGCAAATCCATTTGAATATTAACTAATACTTTACTTCTGAAGGTAAATATGAATTAAGATTTGGCTTAAAAAAATATTTTACCATTGAACTTAGCTTTGGGCTTCTTAGCTATCCACCGCTGCGGATGGCGACAGGAAGAAGGAAAGAAGGTACGTAAAAAGATTTTTATCATTTGAAGTACCTTAATAGGTTAGCCGTTAGGCAATTTTACCCATAGCTGTTAGACAATTTTACCCATAGCCGTTAGACAATTTTACCGATTGTGTTTTTTTGTGTTTTTGTGGTTGTGTGCTTGTTTTCGGGGTGAGTTTTGTTTGTTTTATTTGTTTATCTTCAATATGTTGTCTTTTCGTGTATTTTTCGTACGTTTTTGTTAGTTCTTTTTAATGTTTGCTCGTCCTCTGGTGGTGGGAGGGGGAAAAATTTGAAAAATAACTAACAAAAACATACAAAATATACACGAAAAGACAACGTCCTGAAGATAAAAAAAGAACACAATCGGAAAATTGTCTTACGGCTATGAGAAGAACATTGTTAAGTTTAGCCCAGTATTTTTACTGGATTTGTCACGATCAACTCTTACTACAGGTTCTGGTATCAATTTTTGATTGAGTGGTAATTTGAGCCTATCTGGGTCAGTGATATTATCTTCAAATTAAATTAGAATTTCCCGAATGGAAATTCGTTAAATAATAACAATACTAAAAATCGTTTTTTTACAATATAAACATAGAAGTTTTTGTAAGAGACGTGAAATAATTCATTGCAAAAAGAAAATTAAAAAAACATATTGAATTTTTTGCAAATAACGATGTCTTTAAAACATCATTGACGCAGACCTTAGTGTGTTGTCTTAGATGTTATTAATGATTTCAAATTCGCAACACGCTCCAACTTTTGTTTGTTCAATACACTGCAGGCGTAATTGTTCAGGTGTATTCTCAATTAAACTTAAAATTAATTTTTAAAATTCAGCGCAAAGAAAAAAATGAAACAGTAAATAAACAACTGTTTGTATTTAAAAAGCAGAAATTTATTTTTGCTACCTTCAGATTCAGCACCACTGCAATGGAGCGACTCTTTGTTTTAGTTTTGCTGCTTTGCGCACTCGTTCCGCCGATATGTGGACAGAGCAGAATTGTTGGTGGTCGCGTTACGCCAAAAAATCGTGCTCCTTTTATGGTCTCAATCCTGGTACGACTTTCTCATTCGTGTGGAGGCGCAATAATCACCAGAAGGACTGTACTGACAGCGGCACATTGTGTTCAGGGGGTGCGGCCCCGAAACATGTTGATTCGAGCAGGATCGAACTTGAGGAACCGTGGAGGGTATGTTGGCCGCGTTTCTGGTTGGAGACGACATCCCCGATATCGATCACGCGGGATCGGATATGATGTAGGACTTGTGTATTTAAGGGATATAATTCCTTTTGGCGACAGAATCCAGCCGATTCCGCTGTTCGTTCGTCGGCTACCGAATTTTCAGAGAGCAGTTATTTTTGGCTGGGGAACAGTTCGAGAAAATGGGCCAAGTACCGCGTACTTGAAATCTGCCGCGATCCGGATCATGCCACGCAGGATATGTCGACGGGCGTATGGACGTGCATTGAGACCGACTGCATTTTGTGCTGGATACATACAGGGCGGAGTCGATGCATGCCAAGGAGACTCTGGTGGACCACTGGTGATTCAAGGCAGAGTTGCTGGTATTGTATCAGATGGATATGGCTGTGGTGAACGTGGATTTCCCGGGCTATATACTACAGTTTCGTTGGTGGCGCGTTGGATAAGAAGGTTTGTGCGAAGATGAAAGCAACTATTGTCGTATTAGGTTATGCTTAGAATAAATTTTTTTATTTATATGAAAAAATAGTCATTTTGTTTTATATAAATACGAGAAAGATATTGGGAATTGGTGAAGACAATCTCATACTGTGGACTTTCGGTACAAAGTTTAAAATGTTACTGACAAAAATGGTTGGAAGAATTTATTTTTGAAAATTTAGAATCAAGGTGAGGTTTTTTTTGAAAAAGCTAACGTCATCTACATGAATTAAGCGCAATTTGCACAGGTTAAACTTAGGCGCTAGAGGAAACGTTAATTTGAATTCCATTCTTTAAGGAACACAATAGAACTTAGTAAATGAAAAATTCCATTTCGATAGCTATTTTTTTCATTCTGACATTTACTTCTCATTGATACAAGCATTTCGAAAATGATAACTAATTTATTGATTTAACTACTTTCGATACGTTTTGAATGACCATAGTGTCTCAGTAGGTTTGTTGGATGTTGCTTTTTCATCTTCAGCTTCTAATCTTAAATAGTATGCCTGGATGTCAATCGAAAATAAAACGGTAAGAGTCAACATGATTACTTCGGAATTCGAACAGAACTAATAATACTTACGCCTATAACAGCAGCCATTAGTCCAATCAATCCGATAATCAGTCGTATATGTTTACCGTCACTTGGTGGCTTTCTTCGACTTCCAGGAGGACACCTTGGCCCAGTTGGCTTGTTTTCAGAGCATCCACATCCTTTCATTAGTAACGGTCGGTGTTGATTATGCGCCTATAGATATAAATAATGATATTGAAGATCACGCGAGCGTAAAGGCGAGATTATGTTTACCATCGATACTAAATTATCCTCAGCCAAACCATCAATCGTTTTGAGCTGATAAGATATTTTGGGTCCGATGAGCTTGTTAATTGCTTCACTGATGCCATTCAAAACGTTTCCTGTGAATATTGATGCTCGGGAATTCATTTTGAAGTACTGGTATTGAATTTGGCTTACCTGATCCGGATGGTAAGTTGCCTAATTTCCAATTCAGCCCATGAGACAATTTTGAAAGAAATGTGGGTGGAAGTACTAACATTTGGCTTGCTGCGAATTTCGAATTTAATTTAAAAACAAAAAAAAACCGAAATATTTTAAATTTAGATGAAATATAATGCAATAAAATGCATTTTCAGCTGACAGATATGTTGTGGGTTTTTCGATTGAGTAAACTAGAAATTGAAAAATAGATGTCAAAGTGATTGAATTTAATTTTTCGAAATTTTAGAAGGAGGCAACTCTTTCATAAACTTATTTATTTCGAAATTATTACTTATGAACTATGTTTAAAATAACCAGCGACTTTTTACATGGCATAAAATAAAGTTTTCAGGATTAAAATTATACTCTCTTCTTGTTAGCAGCATTTTAAATGATCATCAATGTCAAAAGTAAATCTATAATAAAAATACTTGCTTTAAAAAAAGGTAGAAAACAGTTGACGTTTGAAATAAAAACACGTTACATATTTAAAGTGAAAATCAATGGTGTCGACAGGGGGAAAAGTGATCAATAGCCCTCTCCATTACAAAATCACTCTTAAATAAATTTATTGCATTTTACCCCGCACTACATCTTTCACATGAGGTGATCATGTGAAGTGACAATGAATTGAAGCAGTTTGCAAAAAAAAAACTTCGCTTTCTTTGTTTTCATTGCCAAAGCAAGTTAGCTTTACCTAAATTTAGGTAAAATCATTTGAGCAAATAATAATTATTTTGCTCATATTACGTGAACAGAGGTTTTTTGTTATGTTGTTTGAATAGAACATGTGCTGGTAGATGTGAAACTTATTTGTTTCGAAAATTTATTGAAGCCTATGGTATTCAAGGTCGGCTATTCACATCGGTTGCAAGGATGTTTGTTCGCTACTAATTTTTTTCGAAACTTATGTTTTTCTCAAAACCTTCACAGATAATTGTGAAGATAGGCAGTAATGCATGCTTTTGAGTATGCCCGCAAGAAATTAATATAGTTCTTACTCAGCGTGTCACCTCCGTGTATCTACGGTCAAAATTCCCAACAAAACATTGACTGGATATTTTACTTATCATATACGACTCATTTGTAGCAAAAAGTACAAGATCATGGCCAGGCCAGTTTGGTCGATTTGTGTGTCCACAACTAAGGAAAATTTCAATGTTAAAATGCTTTTCATGGGAAGTTGGAAGGAGTTGACATACTTGTTCTACCTTTATTTTGTACTGCTTATACTATCAGGTACTCTAAACGAGAAGGCAATTGCATTTTTTATCGTTCTTCTCACGTTGTTTCAAGCATGTCGCAGTTACTAGCTCCCACTGAAATTACATGGGGAAGAAATCTGCCGATTTGATTGCTTATGTTTCAAGTCTTCAATTGAACTTAACAGTTTTTTTAATGATCATTAGTTGTCTAAGAACTGCAGTCGGGTCTTTAATAGAGTAAAGTGCCATACCGATCATAGTGTTATCGAGGCTTTACCGAAGGATGGATGGAATATTCTCTTCTAATTTGATATTATCGCCGCACTTTGCCATATACCTCCTCTCTTTGAAAACTGTACCACAACCTAAGGAAATCATAGGGATTCAGTCGTTGTGTTGGGTTTCCGCTGGTTCAAAATATTGCAATTTGCAAAATTACCAGTGCCGTTTTGCAGGATGAAATCACTGGACTGATTCAACGGCAATGTACTCTGCGACGAAAAAGGAAAGTTTGCTACTAATCACCTAAACAATTTCTCCTCCAAATATTGTGCTGACACAGGAGTTTTGGAAGAAACCGTTTGGAAAAGTTCGCCAAAAGCTGGATTCAAACAGCCTCCTTTGCCCAACCAATATATAAGCAGGTACCGGTTTCTTTACGAGCCGTTGTCAGCACTGGCACCTCAATTGAGGCCAAATATAGCTTATTCCAGGCATCAGCACATGCATATCCATAGTACAATTTGTAATTAATTTTAAAAAATAAATCATAGTTATTTCAAATACTAATATTATTATTTTTATTATAATCATTTATTTGATCCCCGTCGACCATGAAAAATTCTTGTGAAGATGCCAAGGATCGCCAAAATGATAAGTAGAGAAGTCACGAATAGGGTTTAAGAATACATTCAACAGAAGAACAGAGATCAAAATCGCAACAGAGTGTTGGTGGCTGCTTTATTAACAGCAATGAAAACACTTCAACAATCATTTTAAATAGATACTAAGCAATCTCAGTCCTTAAAAAATACGGTATGTTGAGGAGAAAAAATCAACAAGGAGCCGAAACCCCATTAAACAGGTAATATCGTCCGAAACAATACTAGCAAAAAGCCTGAACTCATTAGTGTTGGAATCGCGGATATTTTGATAGTATACACTTAGCATGCTCCTAGAGGAAAATTCTTTCCGAGTTCTCGTTAATTCTTTTACCCGAACAATCGGTGGTAAAAAAATCCTTTCGTAGTATTACGTTGACACTCGCAAAGACGAAAAAGTTATAGACAAAAATACCTTTCCTTGATCCTGCAAATCGTCAGTTTTCTGCAGAGAAAAACGGCCGGTTTGTATCCAAGCTTAACTGCCGGAAACTAGAAAAATGTTTCCGGTAAAATGTTGTATTCAAAGCACAAAACGAATACATGAAGCGGTGGAGTCACAATTTCTACGTGAGGAAGTGTAGTAATTAGCCCAAAACGTCGCCACGTCAGTACATCTGCGTATTTGGTCACAAAACAGCTTATAAATAATTGTAAAGGCGAATGTTCCGTAATTTATCCAAGTTTATCCTTCCAAGTTGACGGTCAGGCATTACACTCACAAAGTATTCCTGGAAAACTAAATGTGTCACGTAATCCAATTTCTTTCGAATATGACCCAGTATTGTTCTCAGGCTCCAGATGTGCTGTACCACCATTGCATCATTTATAAACCAATATTCAATCAAAACAAGCATAGATACTTACTTTTTTTTTAGACAAACGAAAAAATAAAAATATTACTATACCCAAAAATTACTATATTGTGGTACAAATATGAAGATATGAAAGTTTTGCAAACATATTAAAGAATTTTTCACAGTTGCATTGATTTCTTTAAAAAAATAAGGCTTAAAACTATAAACTACCAGCAAAATAGTGGTCAATAATTTAGGCAAAAATACAGCACACGAAAACCACTAAACTTCAAAACATTAAATCAAAACTACATTATTTTCTAACGAACGCAACATTTATTTTAATACATTTTGTTACCAATGAACCAACAAATGGCTGCTTGTTGATTTATTCACATACTATCCAGATTTCTAACAACATTAATCCTAATGAGATTATAAATGGTTGTTTATGACCTCGATCCCGATCTCTACATTCATATCTTTCATTTCATTTTGTAAAGTACTCCAAAAATTGCATTGTACAGGATGTTTTTTGAACCGTAAAATATCAGAAATCAACTCAAGTAAAAATCCATTTCAAAAATTTAACACCTTAACATTTTCTAGTGAGAGAACAATATTGTCCGTATAAAAGACTACAATTATTAAAGTTTTAAATCTTACGCTAGACATAAATAGCATTTGTTGTTATTATTATTAAATTGTCAATATCCATTTATGTTACTATTTTTATTACGGTTTACATTCAAAACAACAAACCAGTAAGAAATGATTTCTTGCGAAATACCCAACGACAATCATGCAAAATACATTCAATATAGGTATAATCTATTTTGTACTTAGAATAGTAGTAGTAGTAGTATTTGTAGTTGAATGCTAACATTTTTGAGCATGGACCCGTCAAACACCATCACAAATGGCTGTATGTTGTGATTGTATTTACGTTTCATAGAGAAAAAAGCTGATTCACCTTAACAACTTTACGAATAATCGCATATACATAGAGTTAATATTCCTTTTCAAAGATTCTAACACACTAAACATGTTCTAAGCGTATAGTTTAACAACTAATTGGCTTTTATAGTTAGCCCAGGAAGTCAATAATTATTTATTCATAATATTTATCAACACTGTATTGTATGTATATTAAATATATGAAGTATTCATTGCATTATTTTTTGTTGTCACTGCTTTCTAAAATGTAGTAAGTATTATTCAGATACTTAACGATAATATTTAAATACACATAGATTGATTGACTAAACGAGCCATTCACTTGCAAATGAAAATGACAATGGCTTGTATGAATTTATCAAGCCATCGTCCGAAAAGCGATTTATTTGTTGATTAAAGCACATTTGATTTGTTGGTGAAAGTTTTTTGCTGTCATTTTTAATGCTAATAGAATCATGTCAAACTGCAGTTCCACCGTAAATTTGACCGGGCACTGCTGTCGGTAGGGACACCTCAGGACGAAAGGTTAAGCGAAGACGCTGGAAAGAATGATGACGTTAGTTTATTTCAATATAAATTTTAAGGAGTTAGTTGTGTGTATGCAAATGAAGTTGGATTCAAAGTACCTTCGATATAATTATAGGGGTGCTAAGTTACAGTTAGTTTGCATGAAATAACGATTACTTAAAATGAAAGAATATTTGCATGAATTATAAATTTCACTACCATCCAAGCAACTTTCTGATCACGGTCTCTATTAAACAATTGAAATGATGAGTGCGACTCTTTGGTATTAACACACTACAAATTTGTTTCCAATTCTTTTTACAAACACAATTTTCGAGCAGATCACAAATACTCACATTACTTATTGAGCCACTGCTCATTAAAAATCGGTAAATCATGTACACCGGAATGCATAAAATAGATGAAAAGGTGAGTGCCCATCCTGCTGCAGCACTCCATTCCGGATACTTATACTCCGAGCCCAACATGTCCTCATATCCCAAAATGGAAAATACGAATATAAACTGCAACAATCATTAATTACCAATAAAATTCAGTGCAACTTTTAAAATACACCATGCTTACCAATAAAAATACTGGACTTATATAGGTCCAACAAATTCGCCAAAATAGCCCTGGTCTCTTGCCAAGCATCTGTTCAACGTCTGAAGAGAAGTTATCGACGCCGTAAAACCAGAAAACTCCAGCAGCTTCTACGAACACTACAAACAGTATGGCCAATCCCGGTCCATAGACATTTAAAAAGTTGACGAGATAGACGCCGCCCTAAAATAAATTTGAAAATAATTTTAATAAGTTTAATATATTAAAGATTAGAAAAATGGATGACGAAAAAACCTTGAAATGGTTACCAAAAGCTAAGAGATCTATCTCTTTACGTAGTTTTTAGGATTTCAGGTTTGATCTTTGATCCTGGCCGTCGATAGTGCAACGAAAAGATTATTGTATTATATTGAAAGTTAGGTTGAGTTGAGTAAACTGATCAGAATAGTTTAAACGAGAGAGGTTACATAATTTGACTGAACAGAGGCTCAAAACTGGCGCAACGCAGATCGGGCGTTGATGAGGCTCTAACTTAGTGAGTGACTCGAAGGTGATGGAGGCGTTCACTAGAACTGATTTTAGCTACATACATAACCTTATAGATGTCCAAAAAAAAGCCAAGGCTGAATAAGATCTGGTCACAAAAAAAAATCTAAACTGGATTGTTTCCAAGTTTGACTAGAGAAAGAACAAAAGAAAGTTGAGCTCACTGGATAGCAGCTATTCTAATTGGGTCAGTGGAAACCGAGTCAGGTTAGCCACATATCAAGTGGGAACACCATGGGAAAAATTCAGTGAGCAGCCGAGCGATGTCACATTGAAAGTTACTTCCGCGGAAGTTACTTATTGTTGGACCGAGGAGATAACGAAACTGAAGCGAAGAGCTTTAGGAAGCAAATAAAAGATACAGTGATCTATTGGTAGGCCAGAACCATCCCAAACTGCTGCAGACCAGCGAGATGCAAATGTGGCAAACACTCTACGAAGGTGTGATCTGGTCTTCCTATGGAGTCAGAGTTACAAACTAGTATCTGGCAGGTTCTGTTGTATAGGCTCCATCATCATGGATTCTTTGTCTCAGTGCACCGTTCGGACCACATTTTATTTTACTAAATGTAAAATGCTTTCTTGTTGACGGATTTGCTTTCACCACGGTGACTCGCCACACATCAGCAATGTGCAAGTTAAAAAAAAACGTTGATCGAAATCAAGGATATCGCCTAAGTTATTAGCAAAGAGGAAGTCCGCGAAGCTATTAAATGGTGGCTCAATTCTGGCGATCATTGTCCGCAATCACACAAATCATCTTTTCAAAGTAGAAAGAGAAACAATAGGTTCGGTGAATTGTCGCATATGCAAAGAAAATCCTCAACAAATGCTTCCGGTGCTTCGACTACGGTCAAATCGAACCGGCTAAAAATGTGGAACAGATGGGCAAAATGCTAAAAACTAGCTGTAAGTTCTCCAGAGACGATACCTCCAAAGACGTTAGACATGTAGGTGAAAACATTAAATGCTCCCTCCTTAAAAAAGGTGTCAAACTGGAAAATGATTGTAGTTCAAACAATTTCAAATCTTTTTGAGGTAACTCAAGAACTGCTCACTCAAGTGGTGAAAGAGAAGGGTGTCTAACTTGCTCTGATTCGGGCATGTCGATAACAAGCGTCCAAAAACCAGCAGCCCAAAATGGAAAAGTATTACCAAATAATGAATTCCGCAGATTAAATGACGATCGATCTCTGCGACATCGTGGAAAAAGCATGTAATGCATCCATGTCGCGCAAAACAGTGTGCAAACAAGGTGATTCCCAACATTGCCCTCAAAGAAATAGTGCATGAGAGGCTGAAGTATTTCATGAATGTCTTTCGGAAATCTTTAGATAATGAAATATTCCCCAGGCAACAGAAGCACCAAAGCCTTATGCTCATGCCAAAAAAAAGACAACTCTACTGGCGAACCATCGTCTAATCGCCCGATATGTCTGTTCTACACGATGTGTAAAATTCTTAAGCACCTGAACTATAAAAGACTACTTTCAATCTTGAATGAAAAGTACCCTCTTTGACCACCAATATGGATTTAAGAAATCGCGCAAAACCATTGGCACAGTTAAAGAAGTAGTTGAAATTACAGCTGGTGCTATCGCTGGCGACAGATGGAAATGGAGCACAAAAGAGTATTGTGCTGTGGGTACATTTGACGTTGGAAACGCTTTCAATTCGCCCAGCAGCGAGCACATTCAAAAATCTCTTCAAAGGTTGGAGACCCAAAGTTATACTATAAATATAATAGTGACTTCTTTTAGGGACATAAATAGAGAGAGAATGGTAGAGAAGCCACGACCTATGTTATCACCGGTGTTCCACAGAGTTCAGTGTTTGATCCACTCTTATTATTATCAGGAAATGAAATATGGAAACGAGGTGCTAGACAAGAAATTCACATTTAGATTGAGAAGAACTGGCGATATTTTGTCCAACTTTCCTTGATAATGGTGGTCACTTGAAAATTGACTAGATTGTTGACCTACTGAATGAACT
Organism: Nemotelus nigrinus; assembly: GCA_947369275.1. Classification (NCBI taxonomy): domain Eukaryota; kingdom Metazoa; phylum Arthropoda; class Insecta; order Diptera; family Stratiomyidae; genus Nemotelus; species Nemotelus nigrinus. The sequence continues at coordinate 211,275,483 of OX376373.1, forward strand.
TTTCAAAAAGTGGTTATAAAATGATTTTTACAAATGGTTAGAAGCGAGACTCGTATCGCACCGCGACTGAAGAAGAATTTACACTTCTCAACAACTACACGAATTTCTAAGCATTATAATCCAATGATAAGAAAAAAAATTATGAAATAAAACTATCCACCACTCAAGAATTTCGTAAGATTCTTTGTTCTACAGAAATAATTTTTCATTATCAAATACACAATGAAATTTGAAAAGCAGTCATTAGCGGCATTGAACAAATTGAAAAAGTTCAAATATCCTGGTAACGTGAAGCGAATGGAAGTAAGTAGAGTCTTCATAGACAAAAGGGATAGAATTGAAAAAAAGGGATAGAATTGTCGGAAATCCTATTTAAGCATTGCGTCATCATTATGAGATTTTCTTGATTGTTTTCGCCAAAATCTTACCCGGTTAAATAATGATTTTAGACTGCAATACTTCATTTGATTTGAATCCGACTCGATTGTCATAATCTTTTGCCACCTCATTTTCCACTTACCGACCCTTCGGACAAGTGAAACTGTCTTTGCACTAGTAAATAACGAGCAGCCAGATCCATGTTTTAAAAAATTTTCAAATAGTTCCATCAAGAAGACATTCGAAGAAACATGATAAATCATAAACCCGTTTCTTTACTCCATATCATTAACAGTAACTGCAGCTTCCATTATTTTCAAAATAAAACAGGATCGGAGCCATCAAAACTGACATTGTAATTGATTCCACACTAGCTTTTTCTCTCTATAGCTTTTCCACACGTCTATAGGGTCAGCTGGTTAGCTCATTTAAATCACTACCATACTTCACTTCTCTGCCGTTTCGCATCGTTCTTCATTATAATTTCAAATGTAATTTCTGATAGTAGTGCTATACACATCTCCCTACCCCAAAACCACCACCTTCGTCCGGCGAAACACTACCGCATTCGAGTGGAAATCAACTAGCGACCGGGACGGACAACGAGATGAATTGCCTGAGAAAATGCGGTTTGTTAAATCGATAAGACTATGACCTTATGTTTTCCTCTACGTCCTTCTTTTACTCTTTTAATCCAATGACTAAGGTAAACCTAACTACAGTTGGCTTTTATCTTATCGTGGCAAGTGTTATTTAGGTGATAGATTCTCGTGTTGTTGTCTTCGACCTGAAATCGCATAAGTGATTGGCAAAGCCTAATGAATATCACATAAGGGAAAATCTTCGCACCATTTGACTCGTTATGGAAGGATATGCTTCGATTCGCTTAGGTTCGTGATGCGAAACGACCTCGCACTGGTATTGTCATTAGCATTTACAGACAGTTGTATACATAAACATTTACGATAATGGCAATGTCGAGTCATCTTCAGGCAGCCAAGAGAATGATCTTTTAATGTGCGTATGTCCGATGCTTTACGAGGCAATGTTTTGTCCTGTTCCAGGAGTCTCAATCATAGTTGAATAGATAGAGTTAATTTATCGGAATGATGGATGAATACTTTGCAATAGATGTCCAAAATAATACAAAAACAAATGAACGTTTTTCAGAAACGTATGTACTAGCATATTTTACAAACAGCCAAACAAGCAACTACTTACGTATGTCATTGTCGGCAGAGCGCACAAATAGATTCCAATCAGAAGAAACAGCACGAACCATTCTCTTCGTCGTCCAATCGCTCGTGGGTATTCATCACAGAGTGCCGTAATCATTGCTTCCAATCCACCAAAAGTACTGTCCAATCCCAAAGTAATTAGCATCAGGAAGAAAATTATCGACCAAAACACCGATCCCTGCATTGTCGCAATTGCTTCTGGATAAACAATGAAAACCAGTCCCGGACCTTCCAGTCCTACCTGGTCGATAGACGTCTGTTGCATATGAGCCATGTACCTAGCCAAAACAATCCAATTAATCGATTAGACCGTCCTGTTCGAAAAACTAAAACATTGCAATAATTCCACTTACCCGAGAACCGAAAATATGACAAAACCTGCCAGGAAGCTTGTTAAACAATTTATACTACTTGTGACCAGAGCATCGCGATAGCAATTATTATTAAATTTATTGTAGCTGGAAAGTGCCAGAAGTGTCCCGAAACCAGGTCCCAGAGAGAAGAAAATTTGCGAAGCAGCGTCGATCCACACCTGATGTTATAAATTAAATTCAAGAAAAAAACTCACTTGGTTACATTTCCAAACAACGTTCTTTCACCATCGTTAATTAATAACACGAAAATGATTACCTTAGAATTTTTCAACTTATGCCACTCGGGCGTCAGATAGTATCGGATACCTTCATCGGCCCCCGGCAACGATACGCCACGTATTAGCAGAATAATCAAAACAACATAAGGTGCTAAAGCTGTTACCCAAACAACTTTGCCGGCACTTCGAACTCCTTTCCATAACGAAAAGTAAACAAGAACGAAAACTCCAAAAACGCATAGCGCCAATGTCGGTTTCACTGGTCCCATGTAATTCAGTCCATCGGATCGATGCTGTTCGAGAACATTTCGTCTGGAAAATGTGAAAATAATTAAAAATTGAGAGTTTTCACGCGGAAAATATGAATTGTTGAATGAGTCTGTGGGGACATATTAGGAGTGTGGAAATTAGAATCGAAGAAAATTAAAAAAATTATTTAATTGCTTGTGTTATAAGCGCGTACACTATATTCAATCTATGGGTATCTTTCAAAAAAAAGTTTTTATTTCAAACAAGAAATCGCCCGACACGAGTTAGGCGATTAAAGACAGAAATTTTAGGCATTTGACTTTGTAAATAGTATTTTATTTTATTGAAATGTTTTGCGATACACGATGTTTTTAGTTTATTCTTATTTTGCGAAAATGAAAACTGTTTCATCTCCATGTGATCAAATACATTTAAAATCAATTTGATTATCTGCAGGAAAACTAAATGCTCAATCGCAAATGTCTACCAATTTGCAATATCTCTGGGGAGCGCACAATAAGCTTCAGTTTGATGCAGTGATAGGTCAAACTACTATTTTTAAATAGCAGTTTTAAATAACAGCTAATAAATAGCAGCTGAAAATAGCAGCTTTGATTTCCATATGCCAGAGATAGGCAAGGTTTTCACTTTTCATAGTTCTTGAGATGTTTAGCTATCAGTTCGTAAGTTTTGCTGCTGCACATGAGTTTCGTCCGCAATTTAGTGTGCAGCGTAGAGCCATATCACCCAGTTAACTAATCGATGTACGTGCTAAAAGTTAGCGCACGAGTAACGGTACACAAATACCTTAATGCATACTGCTATTGTTATTTGGTACTGCTTACCGATGTCAGCTATTATATTTCATAGATAGCATTTAGGAAAAATAGTAGATTATTATATAGCTGCTGTTGCTATTTGTAAATAGCAGTTGAAAAATAACAGTCTGCTATTTAGCAGCCCATCACTTGTTTGATCATGATGCAAAATAAATGTTTACATAACATAAGCCTGTTTCTCTTAGCTCCAGGCGGAAGCAAAAATCTATTCTATAAGAAAAATAAGGGAAAGAAATCAGTGCTAGTAAAGAAATTTTGTGAAATTTTGGAAAGATGGCTAAGACCACAGAGGTATAGCGAAAATAGTAAAGAGAAAATGCCAAATGTCATCGGCTCAAAGGGCTGTAAATAATTTTAAATCAACAGGAAATTTCAACTCCAAGCCTCGAAAAACGGAATATCGTATGACTAGTTCAAAAAATCCGCGACTGATTTCACATTAAATAGCAATTGAAATCAAAGAATAATTCCAAAAAAAAAATATTTGCTCTGATACTACGAAAAAAACTCTCAAAAAATTTGGATGCCATGGACGAGTAGCTTGAATAAAAGCCGTTCATTTCACGTGTCAGCCACCACGAAACCATTTCCTTCGCAAAGAATCACGTAGATAAGTCAGTAAAATTTCGGAAGAATGTAGTATTGTATATATGAAAGTATATATGAAAGTAAATTTGACATCTTCGATGTAAAAGAGTGTGAAATAGTATGGAAAAAGCCTGAACAGGACTCAAAAAGGAAGGCCTACAAGGCATAGTAGTGGTAGAATTATGAATAAGTTTGGTTACGAAAAAATCTCAAGCAAAGTACCAGAAACCTCAAATTAAATACCAATTTTTGCTTCCAAAATGATAGCTATCTGAAGCATGCAGCCAAAATTGTGAGCGCTAAAACAGCTACATGCACCATCACAATCACCAGATCAAATGACCTAAAATCCATTGAACACTTTAGGAGCCGCCGAGAGAATTCGACAGTGAAGAAATGATGAAAACTGTTCTAACGAACAAATGGAATACCAGAGCTGCGGAGGAGACAGCAAAGCTCGTCAATTCGATGCAACAGGTTATATAGAATCGAAGATACCATACCAGCTATTAATTAATAAATTGAATCTTAAAAATGTTTAACCTGCTATATGTTTGAATTAATAATTCCACTCTTAAAAAGTCAAGACAGACGTTTGCCGTCTTATTTTTGAAAATTTTGCCAGAAAACATCTTGCGAAAGTGCCGTTATTTCAAAAACTGTAGCAAAATAAATAAATTTTTGTGCGCCGAAAACTCGACATTGACACAATGAATTAAAAAAAGAAAATTTGGTAAAGAAATCTGATACAAATTGATTAGAAGCAAGCAAACGCAGACTTTTTGTAGCAAGTGTAAGTCCAATGTTCGCAAATAATAAATTAAATGCAGAAATTTTCCCATTAAAATTTTTTCTCCCAGACAGTATAAGAAACGGAGGAAGAAACAAATGAGAGTCTTGACAAAGATCTTTATTTTTATTTCTAATAAATAATTATTTGATTATTTATCTTACCTATTCTACTTATTTTTTATTTATTATTTATGTGCGTTAGAATATTGCAAGTTCCAAGGTAGAAATATATTTTGTTCGCAAAATCAATGTCTACAAGAGTTTAATTTATTTACAAAATCAATAGCTTGAAATCAAACACATCTTTGAATTAAAATATTACCACGAAAAAAAAATAAAGGCACACGGAAAAAATTGTTCGACAACCAAAAGTCAGCATGACAGGATTCACAAATTGCATGATTTTCTTTTAAGCTATTTTTCTTTACAGTTACAGTATCTAACCACGGATGATAAAACTCAATAACTCAGTGCTCAGAAACCAAATTAATGCCAAAGAGAGCCTTAATTGTTTCACACTCGTTAGCAATTTTTAATGAAATTATCAACTAGCTTAGATACTTGATACCTGACACAAATTTAAGTAGAAAAGTTTCATCTATTCCATTGCTTATCAATAATAATAAAATTAGAAAAATATCTAAAAAAAAAATATGACCGAAGCTATGAATATATTACTTACTAATTTTTAACGATTTCACCGTTTCTCGCGGTGGATAGATAATTAAAAGTCATTAATTAGTTAAATTCGCATTAACTCCCATTGCCTCACCTACCTCCGTCAAAATCCTCTACTTAAATATCGATAATTTACCATGAATCTATACATCAATGTCGTTTGAATTTCAACCGACTTCCAACAATTGATACACCAACCATAACAAACATCAAACCTATACTTACTCGAAAAATTCCCTCGCCGGACTAGTACTATTCGTGAAATTGTGCTCAGTTACAGGTCTACAATTGTTCGTATTCCAGGGATTCTCGCAAGATGTCCAGGGCAACGTATAGCTGAATGATGCAAACAAATAGTAAACTGCCCAGCCAATTATCGTGTTATAGTACATTCCCATGTAGATGTCAATAAGACAAATAGCATATCCGACACCTGTAATTAAAAGCCATTTAGCTAACCTGAAAATAAATAGGCAACAGTTAAGGCTCACTTCCACAACATTCTCTTCTGCACTCTCATTGACTCCGCAAACAAATATCTATTGGAAATTTCATTCATTAAACTTTGTATCTATACATCGAGATAGATATGCCACTCAACCTACATGCTCCACGCCACCGCTTTTGATAAAATAACAAACTTTTTAGATATTTCATTTGAGACAAGCTCGCACGTCCGTATCCAGCCAGAGCCATCCAACCATCCACCGAGATCAAATTATTAGCCATTCAACAAATCTTGTTGTACTATAACGAAGTGTTAAATTGATTTATCAACGACATCTTCTCGGTTTCAGTCGATACGGAGTGTCTCGGTCCCGATTCAACAGAATACATCCTTTCGATTAAATTTGATTTCCTCTCCCATTAGCAAACGATTCAAGTTGGGCCCAGTTTTCCATTCATTGCATACTTGAAGGATGACTTGTAGGCAAGCAAGTTGTCTGTCTTATAGTGATTGCCTGGCGTCAGAAATTTCGATCCGAAGAAATATGTACTCAAGTACTATGATGTATTCATTTCAATAGGGAGATTATTTTGAAGCCTTAAGTCGACGAGGATTCATAGTAGAAGATTGTTAGTGACTTTTTGCTTAAAGTGCCTTGTGGCGTAATAGGTCACTAAAATAACACTTAGCAGGACAATGTTATACGCTCACGTGTGCAAGGATTGATCAGAATAGTGTTAATGTAGTGATAGCAGTCGTATAGCAATATATCTATCCCGAAGATTAGCCGAAAATTTGTGTTGAGAAATTTTCCATGAAGTCACAAAACTGACGGAATCAACATAACATGTTTTTTGAATAGTTAATAGGTTTGCCATTCAAAAGTACATGACAATCGCACCTAGCCTCACCTCGCAAAATACCAACGCATCTAACCTCACATACAAGACTTCATTACGTTAGGAAAGCTAAACACCTTCAAGCGTTCACTTTATAGCCTACCGACTGATGGACAAGTTAACTTCAAATCGGCATGAATAGAATGAACCGACCAAACAACTAGTCACCCTCTTTTACTTTTTTCTCTTTGTTGACTTAAACCCCAGCCGGGTTAGCTTTGTGTTGAGAAGTTGAGTCCTTGAACAGATGGCTATCGAGTGTCTTGACTCAAGTACTTTCACTTGATTGCCTCAAGGAATTCCTTTCCGTCAAGGAATTGAAAGGAACCGAAGAAAATTTACGTATACACACATAAACGAGAAGAGTATGCTCGTTTAGTAGACACAAGAGAAGATATTGTACATCATCTTCAAATGAGCTCTGATATTGCTATGTCAACCTAATCGAGAAATGAATGTTTTATCGGTATCAGTTGATATTTGTGAAACAGGAATGATTCGATTTTTAAGCACGTATTTTTTCGTATATGATTCTGAGTAAATATTGATAGTTGAAAATTGAGGCAAATCATCAAAAACCCACTGAAGAAATTATGTTGACAAACGCAACAGGTAAATAATATTTCCTTTGAAAATTTCTTAGACTAAATTTAACGTTCTAGATCAAAAAAATGAATCGTAAAAATATCTTATTCGTTTAACTATATCACAATTACATATAATGTCGCGTTATTTACACAGGAGCTTGTAATTAACGCTGAAGTTAAATTATCAATTCATTAACGAGGAGAAGAAATTAATTAATTATTCAATTCTCTATTGCAGCATAGTCAAACGTTCATTGCAGCATTTGAGACCAACACTCTAAAAAGTGGGCCTATAATGAATTCGTTAAAAATAGAAAATGCGCCTAAATTCTACTGAAATCTGATTAAAACAAAATAATTATTATTCGCAGCCTTAGATCGATCCTCTCTGATTCGTGAGTAGAATTTTAAGATTTTTTATCTACAACTCCACTAGAAACATACAATTGAAAACATACAATTCCATTTAAAACGCTTCAACATGTTTCATTATACGATAATTTAAATCAAATTAACAAGAAAAGCGCATCTAAGCACAGAATCATTTGTTTCCGGGATTAATCGAAATTTAATTGAAAGAAAGCTGAATTCAATTCGATTAGCTGATTCAATTTGGTGCGTGTCTTCGATACTTTGACAGTTCCTTGTAAATCCGCGATCGGGAAGCAGTGAAAATAGTGCGTAGTGAAAAAAATGTCTTTTCCTAAAGTTTTTACGTAGAATTATCAGACGTATTGTGTATGCCTAGGTGCAAAAGTGTCTAATTAATGAAATTTAGTAATTTTTGCGAAAAAAAAGTGTGAATTCTGTTTGATTCCGGCTTTGATGTCAATTATTGTGCTAGGGATCTGTCTTTTGTGTCCATAGCAAAGCATATTAAGGTATGTGGAAATTTATATGATTGTATTTAGTGTTAAGTCTGTATTCTTAAGTTAAGTCTGTAGCGACAGACCTTCGTGCTTCCTCACGATAAACGTTGTTGAACGTACCAGGAACATCGAAGGTTTTTATCGACAACGTTGACATCTATACACACCTTCGAGTTTCGGGTTGCGTTCAACATCGCACATAGTATCTTGTGCGGAAACACTATGGTCTGTAGCGGACGGGTCTACAAGGGCAAATCTGAACATCATAATATCCGATGGTGTGTTCGTTGACATATACGTACTAGTTTCGAATATTATATCGTTATAAAATGTATTGCAGTTATAAAGGAACCACAATCCGGTATTAAGAGTGAAATGCTGGGGGTTGTTATTTTGCTAAAGGTATAAAGGTAACTTTCTATTGAAAAGTACAACCAATTATACTGCACTCCTTTGTAAATTGCTTCTCAAAATATAAATGTATTTTACAGAATCTATGATTCCATTGAAGAAAAGTGAGTCCTCGACTCCTGTGGAGGAAAAAACACCCCAAAACCATTACAGAGCCTCCGCCGTGCGTCTGTGTAACCCTATATTTCTTTACCGCCAAATCTGAACGCGCCCGTGGTGAGTGATATTTTATGTTGAATTTCGATTCGCCAGAAAAAAATCCCATATCCCTATTCTGGCAGTTTTTTTTTTGCTAACTGGATCATTTTTTTGCGGTTGACCACATTGACGAAGGCTTTTCGAACAGCATGTTTACTTTATAGACCTTGTTTGCGGATCATATTCCGAACTGTTTGTGGTGCAACATTTATGCCAAATTGTGCTTTCAACAGCCGAAACAGTGTTGGTCCATTTACATTTGGATCCTGGTTGATCTGCCGCAGGATTAACGACCTATGTTGTCTCGTTAACGAAGGTCAAATTTTGTGCCTCGGCACAAGTTTCTTTTTATACGTTTCAACCACCCTCTATAGTGTAGAATGTAATGTGTTCTCTTAAGAACACCTCTTTCTTACGTATAACCAGTTTTCTTTCCCCATACGACAACTCAGCTTATATCCCACTCATTTTGAAACTACAATATTGCTATCGAATTTGTTATAACGGCTGATCAAAATATTCAGCATTTTACAGTAGAAAACAAAAACAATAAAAACAAACGTAAAACTCCTCATCTGTTGAGTTATTCCAGCCCTTATCAGTGGACGAATATGAATTTCGCGCCGTAAAAAACTGAAAATTGTGTTTACGGAAAATATACAAACATTATTTCTTAAATTTATTTTCTTGCTAAAAACAAAACGTGTTTTCAGTTTCCTACGAATCGATTATACGGTTTTCGTGTTATACCGTTTTACTTCTATCTAATCCATCAAGCCACCCCTTAATATCCATCCGCCGAAACTAATCTATTGTTCCACTATCTTAATCCATACTAACATCAACTAACAATTTTTAGTTTGAATTTCTAACATAAATGGAACCGTGACGGATAAAAAAATGCATACTCTCATAAATATATACACTCATATGTACATCCTGTCTCATTTTCTCGTCTACATAGACAAACTAACTCGTCATCAAATTAATCGTTCCTCACATATCTAAACGATAGCTTGACATATGCTTTGAAACCATACCCGCAGATATTGTTCTTGCCAACGTCTGTAGATAATTTCATTTGCAGATCCAAAAGTTTTTAGGATTGCTGTACCCTGAGTTAAAGGACATTTCAAAGTTCTCATAAATGACCTACATGTGTATTAAAAAACAACAGAATTTTATTTGGTTGGCATATTTCATACATTTAACAGTTAATGCAGCGATTTTCAATCAGGGCTCAAATTCTTGATTACTGCAATCCCATCGACGACTAAACTTAAATGTGTTTTTTGTTGGTTTTATTCTCAATGATAAAAATGAAAAAAAGGAACGAGTTTGTTTGCCAGGACTTAGGGACATGCAATTAATTTTTTTGGGGCTTACGTATCGGCCAAGCAGTATTATTCGACCAACACCTGCTCGCAGTCTAACTAGAACTCCTTGAATAACTCTAACTAACTATATAACATCCAAAAAACAGGAAAAGTGGAGAGGTAAGTGTGTAAAATTATCAATTAAAATTAAATGTTGAAACACTCAACTTCAAGAAAATTATTCCAATTGATGCTTCCTGAATTCAAACCTTTTGGAAATGTTGCGACAGCAAACGTACTGTCACACGGAGCTTTTATACATTAATATCTTTTGTCGTAACCGAAGTACTATTCACAAATAATTCAACACTGTTTAGATAGTGTGATGACCTAGCCCTCAACTAACTTCACAAGCCAATTTAAATCCTCGGCAATCACTTTCCAGTTAATAATATCGATTTTTCTATTGACTGATTTGTAAACCTAAATGATTTGAATTGAAATCTACTACCGCTCCTATCATTAAGACATCGTTGTCGCTCTCTAAACGTGTTTTATTAGCATCATTTAAGAACATCGTACCTATCGTCGTTTATTTTGCAGACACAACGGTTATGAAAAAACTCAATAGAATCACGTCTTATGTCGGTCTCTTGGGCTCCGCCATAGATTCTTTTACGATTTCTTACTTCGGAATAGTAAGAACAAGGAGTAAGAGATAGTAAATACGAGCTATGATTTTATTTCTTGGGAATTTCCTAATATATTTCTTATGGATTTTACTGAAAGCTCAGCAATTTTACTCGATCTTTATCTTGTATTTGTGCTAATCGAAATCAGCGTAATTGCAAAAACATTTATAAGTGTTCTATAGAATGCTCTTAAAATCATGCTTTTCAGAAAAATGATTATATTAGACTTTCAATTTTGTATTGGTTCCTATTTCAATCAATCATTTACGCCAATCCTCACCTCTTCTCGACCCACATTGGGCGCTGTTATGAAACTATTCAAAACTTCATTTTTGATGATAAATTTATTTGTTTTAAAAGTTTTATGAATACTTGAACTATATTTCAGTTCGCTGAAATAACTTTTCATCTCTTTCATCATACCTATCACATCAAACAAACATCAATCACTCATCTACAAAAAAAAAAAACAAATCAAAACCACTTGATTTACTTACCTTTCAATGCCGGACATATTCGCTTCCAAATACTTAGACAACCGCAACGATGAAACTGGCCAAGTGCTAATTCCATGTAAAACAATGGTAGTCCTCCAAACACTAACATCACACAATACGGTATTAAGAACGCTCCACCACCATTCTGATAGCAAATATATGGAAATCGCCAGACATTGCCCAAGTCAACAGCAAAACCCACAACAGCTAAAAGGAATTCAGCCTTTTGACCCCATGTCTCGCGACGTCGTTCCGGCGTAAGCGATACAATAAGGACTCGCTTTTTTCAAATGTATGGTGATCGAAAACCGAAAAAAGGATTCATAAGAAGAGAGAACAACATTTTAATTAAAAACAATGAAAACTGAAAATATTTGTTGTCTAAGGATAGTCACATGTTGTAGGAATCGGTGTTGCGATGCAGATATTGATGATAAACCTTCAATTTAGAAAATGATTAACTTATTCGGTCTTTAAAGTTTTTGAGAAGATCTGAACTTAAATTATTGTACCAAATTACTTGAAATTTGTACTGAAAGTTGAAACATCCAAAAACTACAAATTTAGATTAATATTCGATTACACAAATTCAAAAAGTGTGCATTTTCAATTGAAATTTCCTACAAACGATTTCGGTGCCCATTCCTAGCTGAAACCCACACTAAACAACAAAATCCTACACAAAGTTTCTTCCAGTTAAGTTTACCTCGTTGTTTGAAATGAGCAACTTTTTCGGATGAAGCGGGTCATTTTCTTTGGGTAGAGGCGTGTCGTTCTCCGTGCCATTCGTACCTTCACCGTTCTTATCATCACCGTCATTTTTACAATTGTTAGCATCCGGATGCCAGGTGCTGTTGCTAACGTCAGTGTTATCCGTTAGTTTGCTGTTCTCTTCATCATTCGTCATTTTTCTCCTCCGATGGACGTCAATTTTCCGTCTTCGTACGCCGTTCCCGTATCACCCGCTATAGTGCTCACAAAGCAAATGACGACCCTGTGAACACTAAAATCGGGCTATTAGCAACGACCTATACAAACGGTCTTGGTGGTCTTCGTATTGGCACATAGTTTTGCAAGTTTAGTGGATTGTGCGGTAATGGTCAATCTGAAAAAAGAAGTAAGGACAATGTTTAATTAGGTTTAAGGTTTCGAAAAAAATTCTCATGATTGTCCCATACGATTGAGCTTTAAAATATTTTCCTATTTGGGCATAAGGATTTTCTTTTTTTTCTAGATATATTTTATTTCACGACTCTGTATACAGACTATTGAATATCTTGACCACATTTTGTCATACTTGAGTTACGTCTGACTTCAGTTGAGAGTAAATATGCTATAGATATATGATATCTTTCTTCACTTTTCTATTACTTGAAATAATCTTTGTTTTTATAAAAATCGCTACTAAAAAATAAAAAAATTATAAGCCCGCTACTGAAAAACATAGATTTCGATTCATTTTTTATAAAATTTTCATTTAATTTAATAATTTTACTGCAAACCAGTGTAATTTAATGAAGAATCAAAATAATGTGCCAAGAGCAACAAATCTACGCCAGTGTCCATGGAGAATTAGTTCATAGAGCTTCCTCTATCAATAGCTTAACACAATAGATACCTCCCATTTCCTCATCGATTGCTTTCATTACTCAATCAAATCGAGATAAGCAACATCATAATCACAGTTCATAAAACGCCATCATTCCCATCGGAGCCACGTCTACAAAAACTCATCCTATCAATCTGTAACATAAATAACAGAATATCTATGTACATCAATAAGCCTCGCACCGTGAAGAATAGATCCATTAAAAATTACGCATCGATTTAATGGCATTCATGGACAAGGTTTTTTTTTACTGAAGGATTAATGAAAGTATGTTTTTGTAGCGACCAAATGGACGGTGGCCTTTTGGTTTTAATGGAATTTCATCCTTCGAAAATATATCCGTCCCAACTGATATATGCAGTTATGTCACTTTATAGACACATACAAATATTCTCCCAGTCGCGGTGGATACGAATTTTGAATTTATCTTGCCTGGCTCATGTGTGTCCCTAATGGTCACCGGGAATTTGGTTTAGACCATTGCGTGAACTCCACCATGTAGAATTTCCGCCAATTTTGTATAGAAATGAAAATAGCCAGACAGTAAACATGCACCTGTTGGATTTGATGTTGTTAGTTCAGCAGGATAATTGCAGATGTTATTAAGTCCTTGGGGTCATCTTAATAGTACACCGAGCTTTGGATCTGGCGAATCGATTTTGGTAGGAAATTTAAATGTAGGTTAAGGTTAACAACTGGCGGTCGGATCAAGGTAAAGTTCACATACTATTTACAAAGGCACTAGAGGAAATTCACTCGGACTTCAACCTAACAAGCAAAATTATTCATTACGAATTCTCGCTCAAACATCAAAGCTCAGGTGAAAGTCCAAAGTCCAGTGTAAATATTATCTTGAAATGAAAGAAACATTTTACGAGCTCAACAATATTACGTTTCTTAATGAATCTCTTCAAGCAATAAATAATTATTTTTTCCTTATGCTTTGTTCTTCTTTAATATACTTATTAACAAACGAGCATTAAGTCTTTAATTTCGTTTTTTTTTCTACTTTATCAACATCGCCAGAAGGTTCATTTGGATTCATTTATGATTGTCCCCAAATTAAATTTATCTAGATTTTTTTTAATATATGTATTTGTGTCGTTCTTTAAATGCCCAGAACAAATATAATAAATTGATTTATTTAATTTAATGTAACATTTTGTCAGACGAACTTCATGACATGGCAGAATTGAAAATCTTACCTGAGATAATAGGAAGTTATAAATCTATTGTTTTGCAATAAGCTCCACTGAAAAACAAGATTGTTAACAGTAAATGTAGACAAAGAGGGTCTTCCTACTTTCAAGCTTAAATTGTTTTAAGTAAAGGTAATTGAATTTGATCACGGTTCCCTTCTTGTCTATAAATCAGCATAGACAACGTATATCATTTCTACAGCATCGAAGCCGAGCATATTGAAACGGGAAACTTCGATCGTTTTGCGGAATCAGCCTCCGAAAGCAGAATCAAATTGGAAATGTTTTTGCGGGATGATTAAAATTGAACAACTTTTTATTAACATTAAAAATTTTAATCTACATTGAAAATTCTATTTTGACAAAGTGGTTTCGAAAGTATGCACTGCCTCTCATCAGACACCAGCACACAGTGCATACTTGACTGGCGTGACCACTTGCAGGTGGAAATCATTACATTTTTATTTATGCTAGTTGATTTATAGACAAGAAGGGAACCGTGATCAAATTCAATTACCTTTACTAAGTAAAATTATATCCATGGATATAAGTCGGAGATGTTAAAATTTGTCACAACTAGCATAAATAAAAATGTAATGATTTCCACCTGCAAGTGGTCACGCCAGTCAAGTATGCACTGTGTGCTGGTGTCTGATGAGAGGCAGTGCATACTTTCGAAACCACTTTGTCAAAATAGAATTTTCAATGTAGATTAAAATTTTTAATGTTAATAAAAAGTTGTTCAATTTTAATCATCCCGCAAAAACATTTCCAATTTGTTTTAAGTTGTTAACATGGTCAGTTTGGGTTTTTTTTTTAAAGTTGGCACACTGGGCAGTTCAAGACTCGCATTCGTGCGTTCTCTTGTAACATTTGTCATCAGTTTTGTAAAATTTTCGGAAATTTTATGCAATTTCTCTATTATCATCAGGTTTCCAAATAATTCTGATTGAGTCATGTTTTGGTTTTTATGAGATATATTTATTAACTTAAAAGACTAGTTTATCATGTTTCTCTGATATGGTGTGTAGAAGCTCTTTTCCGATTTCACGGGAATTTTTTAAAATAGCAGAGCCATGGAAAAATCGTTCAAACACAAAATTCACCCTGATAGCTTTTTACTAATTTTCTAATCTAGAGACTAGATAGTCTAGAGAGACTAGATAGTCTGATCAGGTAAAGTGATTTGTAATTAGGTATACTTAAGATCTTATACGTAGGGCAAGGCGGATTCTAAGCAAACTATTGCTAAAATAAACCCAGCAACTGTACAGGTTGGGTTTATCTTAGCAATGCCTAAAATTCAAATTTGTTCTCATTTTTCTCAGAGATGTTGCATCAATTTTGAAGTGGTAGCCCCGTTGCATAAGGGAACACTATACGTATTTTATATGACAGGCGACAAATTACAAGCCTAGTATCCTGTGCTGGTTTCTAATTAGAATTCGGCCACTTATTTTTACACAAAAATAGAATTTTTTACAAAGATTTTATTTTGAATTTATTTTATTTTGATTTTATTTTGAAAAGACTATATTTTGAATTTCGAATTTCCATTCAATTCGGCACGTTCTTTGTTCAAACAAAGCATCTATCAACTGTCAATAATTCTGGACATATTTCCATGATGGGAATTCGTCGTCGATTTTGTATGAGACAAAAAAGCAATTTTTTCGGATCACCTGAAGAAAGTACCACGTAGCTCATGATAGACCGATGTCCAAATTCTGATACCTCGTAGATGTCTCTATAGCATAAGTGAAGACATTTCTACACCTAATTGAATTAAACCAGAAGACATTCAAACTGTAGGAAAATACATTTATCTTCATTTTGGAGCACACTATTAAGGCGGCTTTAGATATGCGGTGTTTGTCAAATACCGAGCACCTAGTTTGGCAAATTTCGCATGTGTGGTTGGGTTGCTCGCCTAGTACTTGCCCTAGGCCAAGCACAAACATTCGGGTGCTCGCTATTCCCGTAGAGCCGGTTTAGACGAGCGGTTTTTTGCTGGATCCAGCACGAGTTTTTAGGAAAGAGAAGTGAAGGACGGAACGGAACAGCGAGCACGAGTGATATAGTTGGCCATCGAGCACGGCAGCGATTTTTATGTCACTTTCTTAGAAAAAATTGGAGGCTCAGAAATTTTTTGGTAGAAAGTTCGATTGCTACGAACATAAAAAACTGTGTGCTAGTACAGCAAGAAATCGCTCGTCAAAACTTGCAACGAGCACCATCGGCCAGCAAACTCTGTGCTGGCAAAGCACAACATCGCTCGTCTAAACCGGCTCGTAGTTTATGGAACTTTCAACCAAATCAAAGTAGACGAGCAATGTGTTTGGGTATATTCGGATCCCCGCTCTAGACATTCGGTATTTGTTGTGGTTGTTGATAAATACTGAAAAATGTCAAACTGTGTGGCGCGAGTAAAAATTTTCAAATGTGGCACGGTAAACAACATATTTTTTGCGTAATGTTATTAAATGACATAAATTTATTTAACTATTTACTCAGATATGCAGCAACTATTTCGTTATTTTACAAGAAAATGGCGGAAGTGAACAACGACGAGCAGCTCGTACATGTTCCAGTTTTGGCAAACATTCGGCAATGCCCGAATGTCTAATTAAATGTGCTTGTCATTTCGCAATCACCAAGCCAAATGACTGTTTTCGGTATTTGGCGAATAGGAGGTGTTTGACAAACACCGCATATCTAAAGCCGCCTTTAGGTTAGGTAAATACATTTTAGATTGTGTGCAGGATCTAAATGTACCAACTTTGTATTTACCATTTAATACAGATGGCATATCTATTGCAATGAGTCGTGGACACAATTTTTTGCTTACATTGGGATGCATAAATAATTTAAAAAATAAAAAATGCTAACAGGAAAATCATAATTATTGACAATAAATATTCATGTGATGCAATGAATATGAAAAATAAAATAGTATACATGCACGACTGCATAATAACGAGCACTTTAAACGAGCGTTTTATATTATTTAATTATTTATTATTGTCTTCATCAGCAGATGCTTATCAAATTTAAGACTAGGCAAAGAATAAATTGAAAAATTTAGAAGGAAAAAAAATATACAGAGTGATCCATTTGAGGTTTGATTTTCAATAGGCCTTTTTGACAGATCACGCGTGACTCCTGTCAAGCTGTAATGAAATTTTTAATCAGTATTGTTTGACAAATCATCGTGGAAATGAAGTGAAAATCCGCAATGAAAATCCACTGTTTTATCGCGAAATTTCGTTCAGTGATGAGGCGTAATTTCGGCTCAATGGAAACGTCCATAAGCAGCATTGCCGTATTTGGGCTGATGAACAACCCGAAGAGCTTCAACAGCCACCACTACCGCCACAGAAATGCACAGTTTGGTGTGGTTTATGGGCCGGTAGAATCATCGGTCCATATTTCTTTCAAAATGAGTCCGGTCAGAACGTAACCGTCAATGGCGACCTCTATCGCACCATGATAACGGATTTTTTGCTATCTGAAATTGAACTCCGTGGTATCGGTGAACTTTGGTTTCAATAAGACGGCACTCCTTCGCATACAGCGAGAGAAACAATGAACTTATTGAGAAATCATTTTGGTGAGAACCTGATTTCACGTTTTGGACCAGTAAATTGGCCGCCTAGATCGTGTAATATAACACCTTTAGATTATTTTCTTTGGAGTTACACGAAGTCTTTGGTCTTCAGTGATAAGCCAGCTTCAATCGACGCTTTGGAAGCCAACATTACTCGTGTCATTCGCGAGATACCGGTCGCTATGCTGGAACGCGTTGTCCAAAATTGGACCCTCAGGATGGATCATTTACGGCGTAGTCGCGGTCAACATTTAAATGAGACAATCTTTAAAAAGTAAATGTCATAGATTTTTCTTTCGACTCACAATAAAATTTTTACTATAGAATTCAACTTTATGCCTTTTATTTGAGATTAATAACCAAACCTCATAATAAATCATCCCATATATAAAAAAAGATTATAAAATCAATTAACAGAATCATACAAAAATCAGTAAATGGAATAATTTAACTTTGTACTGAGATGACAATCACAGAAACATTTGGTTACAAATGGAATAATCAAATTGCTGTTATATTTATGTACATATTATTAGACACAACATATTTACGCAAAATTAACATGAATGACACACGTTTTTGTGTGTGCGTAACAAATACAAAACAAGCGCCTTTCATGTGATCTTGCCCTACCATCAGAAAAGTCACATGTTATTTTGACACTGTTTTTTTGAACCACGGGCAAATTTGAAATTACTTTCGTATTTTTTTGCGCCGCTAGCGGTCTGCGCATCATTGCATTTCTTGTACATAAGGGGAAGCATTAAGGTTTTTTGGTGGTGAATGCGGAAGGAGGGGTGCATTGAGCCGAGTTTTTGTGAGACAGCACCGTTGTGCGTGTATTGAAAAAGGCTAACTCACATAAATAAATAAATAAATAAATATGTGTACATGGATAGTCATTTCGTATCCATTTTCTTTTATATATGTGTCGCACAACAGCCCTTGTTGGATCTAGAGGCTGAGCCTGGTAAAAAGCTCCATCACAAATTAACAATCACTGTGAATACGAGCTCAGGCTGGGTGAACTCAAAGCTCTTTGCGCGATCATTCTTTCGAACCTGGATTCAAATCAAAGACCCCACACACGAGAAGTCAGTACTCTACCCTCTAGGCTGCACAAGCTTCGAGGATATAAAGGAAATGTTCTTCTACATACTATACGTGCCAGGTGGATAGGAATTTCTAGAAAAGAGAGACGCATACTATGCTAATAGTAGAGAACTCGGTACTTGAAGTAAATTTGCACTTAACAGACTCAACAGCATCAATTAAATAACGATTAATGAAAAATAGTCGAGGAAAACGAAGAAAATATACACGCGTATACAGGAGGAAATATCAGCAAAAAGTTGGAACGATCTAAAAATGAAGAAGCAGAATCACGAGGTCTTGCGTGTGATACGCAAGATGTGGCCATCAAATTTAAGTTTGGTATCAAAGACAACAAGAAAGTCCTTGAAATTGATAATTATGTCGTGAGTATGGAAAAATGATGAATCATTTCAACCATATAAAATGTGAAACAAAATCAACATATTTCATATGCTTTTCTTTAAACAGTAACGGTTCCTATAATTTAAAAAATCATTACTGACACTGGTATACGCTACAGAAAAGAGTAGATCACCGTCAAAATATTGTTATTTCTAATTTCTAAGGAACACTTCATTTTGAGTCAAGGGAACACAAGAAAGCGACATGCAGGCGTCTTGGTCTATTCTAAAATGTATTCCAAAATATATCTAAGCCGAAACAATAACAGAAACTATTAAGCCAGTGTCATATGAAAAACAAAAAATTGAAACATAGCAAATTATTTTTTTTCAAATAAATCTAAATAATTCCAATTATTGATTTTTCCTTTAATTTAGTTCTTTCAAGAATTAAATTAGAAACTAGTACCATCTTTGCAATCTCTAAATTATTTTTGTTGATTTTGGTTTGAAAATCAAAATTACAAAATGAAAATTACCGTGCATCATAGATCATGTTAATCTATAATAATTATAAGAACACTAGCCATCCACAATATGCTGCTGAAAAATTTTGGAAAAATAAAATTCACTCCAAATGCAGCAGCCATAGCTTATTTTGGAAAGTCATTTAACCTATAATTTATACGATGGTTTTTTTTCTCTTTCAAGAGAAAGATGTCAAAATTCATTGCAGTATTTTTTGCAACATTTAATCTCGAGTACAACAAATCAATGAAATCAACCAAATGTAAATCAGTAGAAATGTTTTAATATTTGTTACAGGACCAAATTTAAGTAAGAATTTCAAGGTACTCTACGTTTATAATTTTTTAAAAAAACTGTGGTGATCACTTTGGCTTACAATGATGTAAATCTACTGTGCGAAATTCGTTTCATACAGATCAATGCATTGGAAGTTATATTGTTGCATCACAGCCACAAGGCTGCTACCATATTCATCAAACTCGTATCAGGCTTAGTTCTACTCAAAACTAATATATCCTGTGAAATATTTCTCACAAGCGTTACAAAATATGAGAATTTAATGAAGAATCGCCATTCTTGTGCGAAGAGAAATATCAAAAATTACAATATGATTGTGCAGACAAAGCAGCAAATTTATCAATTGTTGGCATTTTTCCCCAAAAACCAAAAATTGACAAGAAAATCGATTTTTTGACGGATTTCCGTTTACGTACCTTCCATAGCTACAAGGCTACCCAGACAATCTTCAAAAACCACATAAGCGTATTTCTTGTATCTATGAATGAATCCTTTAAATTTCGTAATAATCTAGCAACTCTACCGGAAGTGACCGCAATTGGATTTTTTTTGAAAAATTTTCTTTCTTTTTCCTTTTTAGGCACCTAACGCCCACAAATAGTTGAAAAAATCCAAATCTTTATCATATCTAAGTTTAAGATATGATAAAGATTTGGATTTCTTTAATCCAAATCTTTATCATATCTAAGAATTCATTTCGTATACTTGGTATTTTTCAAAAGCTATTTGTTGATAGAATTATAAAGATATAAAAAAGTCACTAAAATGCGCACCGGCGCCAACGATTTAAAGATAGCATTGGCAAATCTTGGACCTATTCTATATATGCATCAATGCATCGTGGAAATTTCAGCTCTAAAAGATGACGCAATCTCAATAATACCGAAATATAACTGCAGGTTGATCGAGAAACATTCTACATGCTTACAAAGAGGAGAATTGAAAACGAGTAGAATAAATGTTGAATTTAAAAACAATGAAATGTGTTAGATAAATGTGTAAAGCAAGGAGACCAGATTTGGCACGCATATTCTAAAATACTGCAAACTATGGTTAAAAATAAAGAAATGCAAGTAGAAATGTTGGGAAATGTATACGAAAAATGCAAAGCAAAGCCTACACCCTTTCAGATTCTGGTCATGATATTTATGACATGAACATCAAATTTCAGTTTGGATCCGACAAAACACTGAGGTTAAAAAAAATGCTTAGCAGCATATACGAAAATACCAGATAAGAAATATGAACTTACATAAAAGTCATTTTCATATGTGAATGATATTTGGCGACACTGCAATACGTTACAAGGTCGTTAGTCTGGCACTCGTAATTAAGGCCAAATAAATCAGCTTACAACTGTCGAAAATCGTTCCCATATTTGATCGCCCTGTAGAATTTTAAACCATTTACAAATAGGAGATAGAAAGAGTTGATACAACATAGAATACTTGTCAGCGATCTTCCCTCTGATATCAAATTCTTTTATGTTTTTTATGTGAATGACTTAAAAGTATAAAGGCGACCAAATCTATGGTAGATGAAACACAAAGGACCAAAGGCAGATCATTGAGGAACACCAGATGTGGGAACAAAACAAACAAAATTAAACCATTTATTGTGACTCCGCAGGAAAAACTATGGAGAAAAGAGGGAAAGCAAGAGAAAATGGAACTAATTATGCGAGCTCTATAATTTTATTGAGTAGCAGATAATGATCCACACAGTCAAAAGCCTTCGAGAATTTCGTATAAATTACATCAAAATTACGCTGAAAATCAAAGGTTAAGGTGACAAATTAGGGAACACCATAAAGTTGTTCATTGTGGAGCGGTCCTTGATAAAATCATGTCTTAATTGAAAACTTTTCCTGAATACTTAATGAATAAGTGATTTTTTCGTTTTTCACCATCACTACGTCTGCATCCTTAGGTCACTGAATTTACCTCATATTTATGTTATAAAATTTTGACTATTTTTCTTTGAATAGGGTTATAGAAAACTTACAATTTTTCTAAAAAAAAAACATTTAGTTTTGTTGATTGTTGAATTTATTGTTAGAAGAAAGGAATAAAAAGGAATTTATTGTTAGAAGAAAGGAATAAAAAATTAAAATCTAAACAATACTTATTTTGGATCCGATTTCAGGCTACTAATTCTAAGTCTATTTTCAGTCACATTTGCAGTGAAAAAAAAACCATTTACAAAACTAAAAATATTTGTGGAAATGATCTTTCTTTGAAATAACAATATTATCATCTATGAATTAAATTTCAAACCAAGGCTCGAAAAGACAGAAGCATGTCAATATTTTTTTACATTTCAATTGATATTCTGTTCACATCTAAATTAAAGTGGAAACCTAATGATTAGCATCTAAAAGTTCTTAAATTTTGAATTGTGTTTTTAATTTTTGATTGTGTTTTTGAAAAAGAGAAAGTCGCAGAAAAACCTGTAATTTTTTATTAAAACTTAATTAGCTAACTTCAATAATTTTTTTTAAACGAATCACAGGCTTTTCTTGAACTTTATCTTTTATCTTTTCAAATAAAAAAAAACACAATTTAAAATGTAATAAAAACTTTTAGACGCCAAAACTTTCACCAGCATTTTAATTAGCAGTTCAAGCAACTCATCGATATCCGATAATACTACTTTAATTATAATTTCCTATCCCGTAACATTTTCCATAGATGACATAAAAAAATCGTAACTCAGTTTTAAATGAACACAACGATCAATACGAAGCAAATTGTTCAGTTCAAACGACTTCGACTAAACTCAATTTGTCTGGGTAGACATTTAAAGTAGCACAATAGATAATAAAAGGTGAATCACATCGTTCACATCACCATCGATGGATATACATATGTAAAATAGAAATAGCTACCTTAACAGGCACCAGGGAAACACTCATTCTAAATCTCATACCATTTTTCCTCAACATTCTAAACGTAAAAGTATCTTAGATCTTTTTTCCGTATTCGGATTTCCGTTTGAACTTCAGCATATCTAATGAAACTCACTTTTGCGACAGCATTCAAGGAACCGAAGACCGTCTTTTTGCCGTCTGGTCTGGTTTTCTCTTATTAGCACTGTTCACATCTTACGTTGCCAACTGCCGCCGCCGCTAGGCAATCATTCGTTCACTTAAAACAAAACGAAAAATTTTAAAACAAACGAACAACACTTAAAACATTGAAAGCACTAGTGTAACTACTTCTTTGACTCTCGGCTAACACACAGTTGAAAACGTTCACTCAACTAACTTTCTTCTATGCACCGTTTAGCCCTTTTTCAGTTTGACCGTTTTACTGCCAGGATCGTCTTAAGCAAACTGCCAACTTTGGTTCCGGCTTCCTCTTTTTAAATACTCTGTACGAAGTCAATCTGTGCCACGACGGATGGGAAAAAAATCACAGCGCATCCAAAATTCTACTCGACGAGGTGAATGTGTAACGTACGGGGCTAAATGTAGCCCCATAACGTAAAGGATATAAGTAAGTGATACTATTTGGGTCCTGTTGGTTGATGTTCAACTCTTTGCACTACAGGACGACCGATTCGGTGTGTTTGAAGATGTGCGTGCTACGAGCCTTCTGCAGTTTGAATGTTTATCGTCAGCGTTAAACAAGCAGTGTGCTTATAACAAATTCTCGATAGGAGAAAAAAAGATTTTTGCAATACGACGATAGGCCAAGTCAATCGCATGCGTATGTATTTTACTAGTGCCGTGATGCGAAATCTACGCTAGTTTAAACAAAAAGTAACTACACGAATCAATCAACGATGATAAGTGCACGACGAATAGTAATAGAGTATATTTACTCGCAAAGCTCAAGTCGGAACGACTAGTTCGAGTAGATAGTAGGATAAACGTTAAGATTTCATGGGAAAACTATCGACAAAGAACCGAATGCATTCAACTGTTGCGAAAAAAAAGTATCGGTTTCATAAACAGCACGTGAGACGGTTTGACCCAAGGCTGGGTAGAGCAATGTTTCAGATAGGTATTGTTTACTAGATATTTTAGTTAAGATATTCATGTTTTTTCTTGGGTAAAATTTAGTTTAAAACTAAGACTCAAAAAATAATAAAGTAAATTTAGAACAACAGGCTTAGAGGTTTTGAAACTGAGCGAAAAATAAGATAAATAAAATAGAGAAACGTCGAGATGTAATTTTTGTGGTAACTATATTGTATGAAAGTTTAATACCAGCGAACATAAAAACGTGAGTTTGTCTCACAATAATCCGTCTTCATATTTTGACGAGCAAAGTTGATCGAAGCTTCGCTTGGTAGTCAATTTCAATAATCAACGCATGGAATGCGCCAACATAACTCCCCCGGTAGGATCATGTGATATGCCTATCAAGTCTCCAGTTACGCCGCCGGATCAATATCTATACTTTTGATTTTCTTGTTAAATAAGTGGCTCTGTAGGAACGTTGGATATTACTACCCCTGGCCTACTTATAATGCGTTAGGTATCTAAGAGTTTGGATTTTGTTTCTCTGACAATGATTTAAGCTTCAAAAAGCAGTACTTGCATTGATATATGCATAATTTTTCATGTCGCACGTGCTATACGCTTGGGCAAGACTGACTGAATAGCAAATTGATGTTTGTAGTTATAAACTTGAAAATTGCTAACGAAAATAAGCAGTTTTGATTTTTGATCGATTTGTATAATTTCGCTTCATAATTTTTGTTGGAAACTTAAATTTAACTTTAAATTTTATTTGAAGTTAAGATTCAAGATGGCGTGATCAGATCGACCTGAAATTTACAATAGTCCAGTGAAATTCGACAGAAAAAAGGCGAAACTTCGGAAATATTGTGGGTAAGCTGGATTTTGGTGTGAACTTTGATATTGACGTTCTGAACAAAATGTCAAAAGTCCCCATCGATCCGAGTGCTGCTTTACATTTTACACGGGGTCAAAAGTCGACAAAAGTGATTTTTTTTTGTAAATATCTCAGTAATGATCACCTCTACAGAAAAACAATGTATGACGAATATGTAGCTTAACAAATTTTCCAAAAAAAAGATTTTATAGCTTTTTCTTGTAACGATAAGAGATATTATGTACCTAATGCGTATCTTTCCGTGGCGCTCTTTCATCAGAAGTTGATGTCATATCTAGTGTTCCTCAAGGAAGTCACTTAGGGCCTCTACTATTTATTTTATACATAAATAACCTCCCATCCGTCCTGAAAAATTCGTCTACTTTACTATATGCAGATGACGCCAAAATTTTTTCAAGGGTATCTAATACTCACGACTGCTTAGGACTTCAAACTGACCTAACTATGTTTTGCCCTAAGTTCTTTCTATTTTTTATTGATGGACTTTCTGGGCCATTTACTCGTTTATTTACTCGTAACCAAAATTGGTTCTAGATATATTAAGTAACGAGGAGGATAATGTAGAATACCATTTAACAACAATCAAGCTCTCATTCATTAATAAATAGATGATGCATCTGATGTTAGCTGGGTGAAAGCACTATTATTGGTTGCAAGATTCTACAATAAGAGTATTGCTGCCGGTCAAGATAGAGTTTATTCAGATAGAAAAATGTTACACTCAACGTATATATAATGCCATCGTATATCTTTTTCATTTTTCGATTAAGAAAAATCCGGCTAAGAAACGTTATATGATTAGCCACTGACAATGCATTGGTGATGGTAGAAAATGGTATCGACTCCAAATAAAGTTTCGAACAAACAATCTAAACCTCCTTTTCTTATCATGTATTTGTTATACATTGCATCATTGCACTTTGCATGCATCTAAAAACTTACCCATCGTTGTCACAAGTTTGTGTAGAGATATACATAAATTTTGTGTACACAGCCCAAAGATGTCAGAATTTAAAGAGTTCCAGAGCCACTAAATCACAAAGTACTAGAAGTTTCTCAGACCGAGAGTCTATTACAAATACAATATTACAACAATTAGTTGATTTTAAGCGGATATTTTTCATCTTATTTTGTGATGAAGATCTAGCAATAGGATCTCTGTCACTCCTCTAGTCAGATAAAAGATTGTAAACTTGAGACAGTTAGGCTTGTCATATCAATACATTCCCAGCCGCCTAGAATGTTTCATCAAAAAGGTTTACAGATCAGTGAAACACGTGGAAAACCACAGGACTGTCCATGATATTCCCAGGGCTAAAAGAGCCCGAAAGGCAATGCCAATTATGGATAGAAAAATTGTTCGCAAATCGAAACGGATCCCAAAGGCTTTTCGTGGAAAGTAGCGATATATCGGTGAAAACAGTCAATATACGTCTTGTGCAAGCCGGGCTACATGGCACGATAGCCAGAAAGAAGCCGCTGGTAACGGACCCCAATTGGACTAAACAAAAATAAATCGCATTGGCTCTAATGGCAAGAGATTTGTAAGGCGCCCAAAGAGGAAGGAATCCGACCGTCAATATATTTCAACCATTGTTAGTCACAGAGGTGGCTGTATCAATGTTCGAGGATGTTTCTTGGACCAATACACCGTATAGAAGAGATATTCACCAAGGAAAAGTACGTCGCCATCTTAGAAAATATCATGTTGCCATGAGTTGAGAAAAATCTTCCTATTATGTGTAAGTTCCAGTACGACAACGATCCAAAGCATACGGCAAGGCACTCAAAGAAGTTTCTGAAGAACAACAGCGTCACCGTTTTAGATTGATGATCAATGAATCCGAGCAATTACGAAGAGACATACAACAAGCCATACCAGTAAAAAATTTCACAAACATGGATTAATTGTTCGAAATGGTGAAAGAAGCATAATCATCCATAATCTGTGGAGAGGTGCAGGAGACTTATAACGAAAATGCTAAACCACCTACAAGAGGCTATAAAGCAGAAGGGTTTCTCGACAAGTTACTGATTTTTTTTATTTATCGTTTTTATTTAGTATAATATTTCCTTAAGGGGGTATTCTGGTCTAGAAATTTGATTAAATCGATTTTCTTTCGTTTTGCATATTTTTAAAGTTTAGACCTTTAAGAATAAGCTTTTAAAAGGATTTTCGGAAATTCGAATTATTTTTGGAGTTACAGCCATTTTTGTGACACGCCAACTAACTGCCCGAAACGAGACTCCAAGTTTTAAACGCGTTTTTCTCAACTTTTCTCGATACGGTAGACATGATATCTCTAATTGTAATGAACCGATTTACGTGTAATTTTGCACAAACTCTTTTAACACTATTGGTTATCGTCTGACGTAGGGATTTTTCAAAGTTTTTTTTCTACTATTTATTAAAAATCCCCAAAGTTAAAAAAAATGTGGCAAAAAACCAACTTTTTTTTTTACATGGACGCCATTTTGTGAAAAAAAAAGTTTTTTCAAATCGCCTACGTCAGACGAATTTCACATTCTTCTTATTACAGAATTCACCAAAAATGTATGTTTCAGACCACCAGGAAGGTTGGAATCATGTCAACCATGAGAAAAGTTTTTTTTAGCCTTCACTTCGCCAGCCTGTATCTACATAAATTTTTATTTTTTTTCATTTTTTGAATAAATTTTTGTACTTTGAAAATGTTAATAAAAGACTGGTAAACAAATATATACCAAAAATGTTTCTGGTTTTTTTTTATTGCGTCCGTAAAATCACCTCAAAATCGTGCCTCTAGACCAGAATACTGCCTTAAATAAAAGAGTTTTAAAATAATTTTTATATGTTTCTAATTATGTGTCCGCTCGAAATCTTGGGTTTTCCAGGACTTTATTCTCTTATCGTTCTTTCAGCTACAAGCTAACCCCGAAGTACAGGTGTTTCTAATTATATATCCGCAGCTGTATGTACCTCTAATTCCCAAAATGAACATACCTTTTCCTAAAAGTTTTCATCAGCTATTACTCGATGCTGCATTTTCTAAGTGCTGCTTATGTTGCAATGTACGGAAACTGCTCTTTCCTGATCCTGCAGATGTATCTTTATCTTTTTCTAAAAAGTAACTCTGTCCTTTTTAATCTTGAAATCAATCACGATTACTGTAGCACCATTCAATGTTTGCTTCGCAAATAACATTGAATTAAAGATAAATAAAGTATACACGATTCGAGCATTACTTTATTAGCGTGAATAAAGTATTAATCAAAACGTTATGCACGTGCTTAAGATATAAATAGGAATAATCAAACGAAGTTTAATCTATATTGCAGCTTCCTGAGATTCTGATAAAGCTACATAAAATCACATGCGATAGCATGTCAAAAAGCTTTGATAGTATAATCAAGATTGTTTCAATAATGGCATTATAACTTGATTAATTATTATTATTTTCATTTCAATGTTCTATTTGGGGTAGCTCAAATTGGTGTTATCGTTTGAAAATTTCCGCTTTCATTTACGACAGCTCATTGATGAAACTCATGATTTTACTACGATGTGTATTGTCATGTGACTTCTGAGGTGTTTACCTTTTCCATTGCCTGCGAATAAGTAGGTACGTATAGAACTTTGAACAAACAATATGCCACTGAGCTTAAATCAATTATGCGTAATGCAACAGGTTGGCGATGACAATGGAACGTTATTATGTTACGTACACGTATTACGTACTTTTATCCCTCATATTGCTTGTGAACATGCGTAAGTTGAAAACTAATTGATTTTATTGGTTTTCTGTTTGTTTTTACTAATTTTCGAAGATAATTAATATTATACTCGCTTCGCCGAAAATTCGTCGTATATATATATATATATATATATATATATATATATATATATATATATATATATATATATATATATATATATATATATATATATATATATATATATATATATATATATATATATATATATATATATATATATATATATATATATATATATATATATATATATATATATATATATATATATATATATATATATATATAAGCAAAATGGTTAAGGGAGATAATCTCACCTTTTGGCGGCGGTGGGCATTTTAGTGAATTTTCAGGTACTCCTATATTTCCAAGCAGTGTGAATTTTTGTTAAAAAAGTATTAGGAATGAAAACTTATTGTGTTTTTAGTTTGCTTATGATAAAGAAGTGGAAATTTTGAGCCTTGTGTAGGCGCTGAGTTCCTAAAAGTAGGCAAGGATTTTTTTTTCAAATTTCGATTTGTCATAACTTCTAAGAAAAACAATGGATCATCGTGAAATTTTCAGAGCATATTGATGTAAACTAGAATTTAACACACATGGTCTTTCAAGGCTGAGCGGGCAACTCTGTAGTTACAGCAGGCTCCTGAAAAAAATCCTTCAAATCATCGACCTTTCTGAAAAATGTTTGATTTATGAAAATAAATTCAAATTATTGATAAATTTTGACTTTTGTCCACCAAGTCATATAAAGATTTTAAAAATCCCGCGGTAAACAAGAACGGCAACTTGTGATCAAATTACCTCTATTTTCAACACTCAAAACTTATGTTGACGAGAACTGACTATCGGATAGCGCGATCAATATGAAATTTACAGGACATGTTGGAATTAGCTAGGACCAGGTCTGATAGAAGTGATTTTGGAATACAGGCAACACTGTGGCAGTGGTGCTATTTGGAAAAATCGCTGCGAAAAAAACTGGTTTTTGGCCTATAGCTTCCGATTCAGCCACCATACGGCAATTTTTGTTTCCTAAATATTGGAAATTTGCTCAGGAAAATAAAGATTTTTTCTCAATAACTTCCGATGCAGTGACGAAATCAAAACGAAATTCATGTGATAAGTATATCTTGTTCCGTTTTTAATTATGCAGGAATTTCGTTGAAAAACCGTGCCAGCTATGATGAATTTCGTAATTTATTGACATTTCTTTATCGAGCGATGTTGTTATAAAATTCCCAAATGGGAATGATCCTGCAATGAAAATTAACAACAAATATTTACGTTTCAAAAATTTAAAAAGTTAGGACGGTGTTAACCCTAAAATTATATTCACTCCTATAACTTACAGCGCAGCCATTCAATCGAAACGAAATTCATAGGGTGGATTTAACACAACGTGAAGCAGCTATGGTGCTAGCACATGATTGCCAGCACCGGACAGTTTCGTAAATATTGCACCAACAGATGCTTCCATTTTCTATTCATAAGCAAAGCAATTACAATAAAATAAGCAACCGATATTTATATTTTTCGAGTTTTGGAAATTTTTCGGATGGCAACCCCAGACATAGTTTAATCGCTGAAACTTTCGATGACATCCTTGGATGAAAACGAAATTCAAAGGATAGGTTGATTAAGCACGAGCATGTTGTGGTAGATTTATTGCTGCTATGTTGGATAAATGTTGCCAGCACTGAACATTTTCATCATTTGTGTTATAGGAAATGCAGTCAGAAAATGATATTTATTCCTTTGAGTAAGAAATGGTTGATAAGATACTACAAAGAAGTGTATAACGTCTTCACACATTTTTAAATCCCTCAAAGATAACTTCTTCGAAAATTAGTTTTCTAGCGGTTCTGATGCGCTAGACTTTTTTTATTTAATACGATTATTTATTACGAAAGAGTTAATATCAATAAGTACAATGACATGTATTGATTCTAACCTTGGTAAGAGCGATTGGATACCATGAAGAAGATATTTGAATATCATTTTATTTACACTAACAAAATAAGGGTGACTAGAAACTAATAAAATACAGGTTTTAGAAATAAAAAGGAAAAGGAAAAGAAATACAGGAAACACAAATTTAGAAGCAGCATTTAAAATTAAAACTGCCAAGTATCTACAAGTTGAGTTTATATTCATCTTTCGAAACCAGCCATCAATCAAGCAACCGATACTGCAAATGTTTACACTTTAACACAGAAATTTCTCACATTACACCCTACTATCCATACCTACAATAATATCTAGAAACGTGTCATAATAATAAGCATATGCTTCTAGTATTCAATAGCAAATGCTTATTGTCTAACATTTTGTCGTGGTTTGTTAGATTTACCAACTCGACAATGTCCACACGAGATATTATCGGCTAGATCATGTCATGTTGTTTTGTTTTATTTCTTTTTTTTTATAAATGCATGAGTACTCGTACTTAAATGTAAACCGCAAACATCGTTTCGATTCACCTGAATGCTTTAGCTCATTCATATTATTTTACTGAAGGTATAAATCAATTAGTAAATCGTATACATTACAATGTGTACGCTGATGATTGAGTACTGGTCAAAAGAAAACCGCAAAATAATCTTTCTACTTTCTATTCGTCAAAAACATTGTAAGTATTTGAAAAAAATGTTTTTGGCTTCCTTAAATGTAAACATAGATGATTGTGAATCAATAAATTGAAAGTAAGTCATTTGACTTGTCACGTAAAGTTAAGTATATACGAGAATTATTTAATGCGCAAAAATTAGTGGCAGATAATATAAAGAGTAGATTTTTAAAAACTTGAATTAAATCAACGAAATGACTCATTAGCTATACCAAAAGTCAGTCAATTAAATATAAAAAATCGTACGGGAAATAGTAATTGCATTAATACTGAAATATTAAAAATGCTAAAACAAAAGAAAAAAAACTTACATATTTATTTAAAAACTCCAAATGATGGAACTGTCTTCCAAAGAAAAGGATAAAAAAAATAGTAAGATAAATGGGAATAATGAAAAAAAATGTTTGTCCTTAATGATAAAATGAATCCCAGTAATCATAAATATCACATCTATCAATCCAGCCTAACAGTACACAGCTAAATGATTTTTTTTCATCTATTGGTACTAAAATAAATGAGGAGCTTTATTTTGATAAAAGCCTACTGCTTTGGTGGTCACTTTCATCAGCCTGTCATTTATCACTCTTTCGAAGGCTTTACTAAAGGAACTTGGTAAAGAAATTGGTATATAATTACCAGGACCATTAAAAACACCAGTTTTGAAAACTGTTTGATTTAAGGACAAAATTATTGGTAGCAAAAGCACCAATATAGGTATACCACAAGGTTCGGTTCTAAGTCCGACACCTTATTTCTATACGTTCGAGGACTAGATACTCTTGCTTTGGATTGCTCATATGTAATTTCTACTGATGATACACTACGTCTTACACTAGAATTTCTGAAATATTGTAACTGGCTCCTTAGACTTTATGTTCAGGGAAAACTCAATATCTATTTTTCAGGTAGGAAAATAAGGATGAAATTTGAAATTACCTCGAACAATTTAATTATTACCTCTAACAATCAAATTATAAAACCATATGTTTAAAAGCTTCTTTCACAAAAATAGATTTAAAACTTTTTCATCTCTTGATTTATTATTCTTTTTTGATGACTGGAAATACCGTCACAGAAAAGGCTTGGCTTGATGTTATCCGGACTCTGCTTAATCGAAATCAGCCGTTGCTGAGTTCAAACATGGTCGTGCAGACACCGATGACGCTGAACCCTCTGGATGCCCGAATGAGGTGGTATAAAAAAAAACCCACGGAATTGTTTTATCTACAAGAGATAGATTTAGAGAGATTTATTACAAGAGATAGCTGATACCGTAAAGGTATCGAAAGGCTGTTTCTACACTATTTTGCATGAACATTTGCATCGATATATCACAATAGATGAACCAATGTTACACCACTACACTGCAGAGTTAAAACGCTCATCATGAACTGAAGTCAGTGAACCTCGTCCAAAGCTATAAAAATCCCAGCAGTTAACTAGCAAGGTTATAGCGTCCGTATTTTGAGATGCGCGTGAAATAATATTCATCGACTACCTGGAGAAGGGAAAAAGCATCAAAAGCGAATATTATGTTAATGGTGGTGGTTAAGGACGAAATTGAAAAAAAGAGACCCATATGAAGAAGAAAAAAATCTTTTTCATAAAGAGAATGCACCGCGACACAAGCCGATGTCGAAAATTCATGAATTGTACTTCGAGTTCGATTTTTTCCCTCTTTAGAACCATTAATCCTTTATAGTATTTTATGTTGTTTTTAATTTTTTGTCCCCTCTTATACCAGTGAGCCCAACTGCCTGAGGAGCAGAAAACGATAGAAAAATTATAATAGAAATGACTAGATAGCTTTAATATTGGAAGTTCTAAACCATATAAGCAGCCAGCCTACTGATAAAGAACTCAGTAAAGAAATCCCCAAGGATTCATATTGGATTTGTGAGGAGTAGCTGCTATGATCTATCTCTATTGATAGCGTAGATACTTTGAAACCAAAGATGGATCAATTAATTTTTACTTGATTTTCATGTCAAGTTAATTTGATTTTAAGTCAAAAAGTTGCATATGACAAAAAGCCTACAAGAGCTTTAGGTGTTCACTTTTCAATCTATATGCCGCCGGATATGTTTTGAAGAGCAGCCCTTTTGATCGATAGTCAAATGATAAAAATGTCTGTACAAAAAAAGAAAAAAATCATACCTGCTGGCCATCAGTTAATCGGCATTAAGCGAAGAATTAATGTTAATCGTCATAGAGCGAAAAATTAGTGTAATTTTTTCGCCTCCAAAGGTCGTGTGCATTCAAACCCAGCTACCAATCATTATTTTATCATTGAATACAGAAAAAAAATTTTATATTCCATGATTTTTCACTTGTTCACCGTGCACTTATTTGTCACATTATTGCATCTTAATATTGTAAATGAAATCGACACTTTATTTAAGAAAACGGTCACATCACAACTACAAGCAACAACAACAACAATCACCACAAAGTCATTTAACACTCTTTCACGTTTTTTATGGACATGTAAATATTTCACTTAAAAAACAATTCAACACAAATAATCCGCGTATTCAATAATAATCTGCCACGACCAGCGCCACTCGTAACTAAGCCGCATTGAAGTTTCGAGTGATTATCGAGTATTACTATTAATATGTATTTTATCGCTTGCACTTATTCCCAGTCGAAGATTGTATCTCAATCTTAATGCTCAGTTCGACGCTGAGTTGATCAAAAAGAACCAGAAGACTTTGAAAGAAAAAAATTACCAACAATAAGCAGTTAACGAATTATGACGTTAAATAAACAAATCAAAGTTTATTGATTTCCGATAATTTTAATTTCTATTAGTACACAATCTCCGGGTTGCTTCTGAAGATAGGTAGGTACTTTCAGTATGAGTGTTACTACTATGCTTATCTTGAAGTGCGTACAGTTTTGCTTTTATCTGTCCCGATGCGCCTCAGCTGGGGATTTTTGACGAAATCTTATTGGCAGTTCGAAGAATAATGCTTTGATTGTTTTGTACCAAGTTCAATAATTTTTTTGTTTGATCCGGATGAGATTAATTTAGCGGTAATGACGTATTTGAGTCGTTACCGAGGTAAAGAGTATTCGCTAAAATCCTTTTTTTCGATAAAAAAAAATATCATTGGTTGGTGAGATGGTGTTCAAAGTTCACTTTGAGCAATGTTCGATGCTTAGAGCGTATGGATACAGAGAACAATAACTGGATTGCGCTGCTTTAAATCGAAGACTAATGTTTCAATGTGTGTACCTACGTCAATGAACTGATGAATTTGCAGTTATTGCAGAAATGATAAAGGTCTTATCGAAACCATTTTAACAGTTTTTCAACCCCATCGATTGTTCATTTCGATTTATTTCTGCATTTAAGTTAGACGTGAGATTATCATTGCTTACATGCGGTTGATGTTTGAGCTGCCTGTATGTTGCAAATCCATATCGGAATATTAGGCGTACTATAGAAGATTTGCTTTAATATTTTGGGGGCATTATTTGCACTGCCTTTTCTTGCATGCACATCACTGACTTAATAGGTCAGTGGAAATTAGAAAAATTGATCTTTTAGACAATTTTGAATTAAATGATATTAAATACTGTATCAAAATCAGATCGATCTAGCAAGATAGTCAATCTGGTCACCACGCTTTTCAATAAAATTGAACTTTTAGACGTGAAGAATCGTTTCCACAAAAACAAAATTCGCTCAAATTTTTCAATCTAGTTCTTGTATTTGCGGTAGCAGAAGTTACTAAGATTGAATAAAGTGACTTTTTGAAAATGAATTATTGATATCTTTCTGTTGTATTTGTAGGCCTTCCTACTTTTAACTTTAGTCTAGGAAACCGTAAAAAAAAAATGCATGGCTATACAAATGTTGTTATTGAGGCCATCGATGGTTCTGTGATAGATAGATAGAAAGTGATCATTTAAAATTTTAAAAATAGAGAAACTACAACCTTTCTACTTTGATAACTAAATCAAGCAAATAAACTTACGAAAATAGTATTTTTGCTAATACATACTATTTATTTATTTCTGATTCGATAATCTATTCGACACAACTGTAGCGATCGTCAAGGATATTGGTTTTCCAAACGTTTCCACTAAATCAGATGTAACGCGTTCAGTGATTTGCTTCAGTTTTCCATTCGAAACGCCACACAGAAGCTTTTCAATCCTAGGATTCGGACATGTTACTTCAACCGAAGCATAAATCGTGTCTAAAATAAGAAGATTATAAATTATGAGCCAACCCCTCAAACGTGTGTTTATACTTTTATCAACGCTATAATATTCCAGTCGGCTTTTCAAACTGTACGGGATTTCTTGAGGAAGATAATCAAGAAGACGTGCCCGTACACTTTCGACGATTAGATTTTCAGGTGATTCATCTGTGAAAACATCAGTATCGTATTCCCATTTGCCAGGTTTTCCTTGATTAGAAATGAATCGCTGAAGGAAATCGGCTTAGAAAATGTTAAAACAAATGATATTTCATACCAAAACTTCTGATATTCCATCGCCCGTTACTGACGAAACCATAAAGACTTCTGAGAAATTACTCCAACCAACTGGTTTCAGATTATTCTCGTCTTCGATTTTATCTACTTGATCTTTCTCAGTCGATATTTTCTTGATTTGTGTCCTACCTTTCAGCGATAGCTGATTGTTGGTAAGTGTACGTACCAACTCCAAAAGGACTCGCTTCGATTTGAGTATGTCAATTTTATTAAGGACCAAGAAACTAGGCAACTTCGGATAGGCACTGAGCGTTTCCAGGACAGTTGAATGAAGCGTGCCACGCGTCCAGTGATTCGAAACATCATGAATGACACCAATCATCTGAGCATGTTGAATAGAATGCCGATATGAACTGGAAAACGATGACTCCAGATTGTGCTTCTTGATTTCCCGGGAAGTAACAAGACCGGGTGTGTCGAATACAACTATTTGATTACCACTTATAGTCTTGATAGCTTTGTGTGTTTTTCGTGTTGTATGAACTTTACTGGATGTTGGGCATACCTGCAATTATTAAGTCGATTAATTGTTTGTTCAGTTTTAGATATGAGGTTGTTACCCGATGGCTAAGAAGACTGTTTATGAAAGTACTTTTACCCGCATTAGGAACACCGATTATGGCAATTTTTGTCGTTCTTTGGTTGCGCAATTCATCGGGAACTATTTCGTTTAGTTGCGTTGAAATGGTCCTTATGAAAACTGGTGAAAATCCTGATGGTTTTAATGGTTTTAACCCGAAAAACAAAACGCGGATACACTTTTCCATGTTTATTTTTGATTATGCCATGACGTTTGCCGGTTTGAGCATCTTTGCTATCGACCGATCATATGTTGCGGCTGTGCTGCCATACAAAAATAACAAATTTTGAAGTAGAATATGGTAGGGCGGCGTAAACGACGTGGAACGATGTGAATTAATGAGGAAAAAATTGTTGCCCCTGGACCTGCCCTGTTTGTTGGAATAAAAAAATGTGCCCGAGTCATTGAAAACATCTCATTTTGACCACATCGTGTTATATTTCATCATCTGCAAATAACAAAAACGAGATGAAGAATCAATATTTTCATTTCACTATTCATTTTTATCAAGCTCATGGATGATTTTTATTTAAATATAAAATTTTGACATGGAACGCATGTGTTGCATTCTAATGTACCCTTCAATCTAAACCATAATACAAATACAAATTACAGCACGAAATACTCGCAAATTCAACAAAAACATATTTTTCAATCAAAACTTTACAATATTTATTCACTTAGCACAGCAACTTACACCTAATTACATTTGTACAAACTTACTACCTAGAAAACTATTTACACGTGCTTATCATACATGATTGAGATACCACAGGCTTAAAACTAACTGACATGTTTTATGCTAATGAAGGAAACAGTTCCGTGAAACTGCTACTCCACAAATCGTCCAGTTGAAAATTGTCGGCTTCGCTGCGCGGCGATCCGATCGATTCGTAGCCACAGTCAGATATCGATTTCGTAGAGAGCGGACTTTTCGCTTCAATAATCGGGTCCTTGGGCGACAAGAACTCTCGGACTGGGTCGAATACATCCTCAATTGCACCATTTGTGCATTCCATTATAATATCTTTTTCGTGATTTTCGCAGATCACCTCGACTGCCTCTTCCGCTGAGATATCTCCATCCGGCATGACTATTGTTATGCTATTCGTTTTCTCGTCGTAGGTTCCGTACAATGTTTCGGAGTCTGTTGCTGTGTTAACTGAACTAAGCCTTTCATTGGGTGACATTTTATCTGTTTGCATTTCGCTGGAGTTTACGCTGTACAGGCTATCTTCGCTGGGTTCCAGGTGCTCTGTTGTGGACCCCACCACTGGTCCAAACAGTCGCTCCGCGCCGCCTGCACTTTCGGCATCATTTGAGCAGCTCGCTGGATTGCTTCTTTCCATGTCTGCTGTGATATCTGCGAGAAGGCTTTCGGCGAGTTCTTCAAGCTTGCTGGCATCAAAGTCTTCGAGCAGGTCTTGTAGAGAAGGCAGAGCGTTATTATCTTCCACATTGCAGCTGAGCTGTCTTTTCGTCCGCACTGTGTTGACTTCGGTACTAAGTTTCCCTTCGGCAGAGGGTTGGATGCAGCAGATCCGTTTTCGGTTTTAGTACCGGAGCCAACATGGTCCGATCGTTCAAAGGCAGGCGCAACAGCAACTTTCGATACCCGATCTTTTCGAAGTTCTTCGAGTTCCTTTTGCAATTTCTCCACTTGTTTGTCCAATTTCTCATTCTTACTCAAGAGCGACTCGTTGATTGCTTGCAGACTGTCACATTTATTTTGCAGGATTTCTGTCTTTTGTGTCAGCATATCGATTGTGCATTGCATTTCCTCCATTCTTTGTTTTTTCCTGTCACGCGATGTCTGAGCAGCCACACGATTCTTCAGTTTCCTGGAGATAGAAATAAACAAGAGTCAGGACAAAGCCTCTCCAATACTGGGTCAATAACTTACTTTCTTTGAACTTTTTCCTCCCATGATAGATGATCTAGTCTTCGCTTCTTACCCCGGGGGCAGTCGTCGAACACGTCTGTTGACGGCACAGCCCCCGCAGGATGGATGGTCCTTTGGATTGGACTAGGCGAAATCGCCACAAATTTCGGTACGGTGATTAAAATCGGAGCACTCATTCTCGCGAAATTAACTTTCCACTTTTGAGCCAATTAACAATCTAAGGTCATTACAAAAACTGTGACGATTGATTACGAATTTTATGATTTAGCGCTGAAGCTGTTGTTTGCTGGTTTGTAAACGCTTTGAAACTGTGACGCGATTGTAATTTTTACATCACTCAATAGTTTTATCTATGTTTAGTAGATACACGAATAGTGTACTATAATTCACCATCCTATTCACGTTTGCTTTGGACTTGCTCTACAACAAAGTTCTCGAAGTTTAGTAAATTGGTAGGGAAAAGTATGTGGTCGTTGCTGATTGGTGGAATTGGCTGACGTGTACTTGGAACTGTGCGTCGCTGCCGTCGCTGCTCTGACGTGTAAAAATTTGTGTTGGCTAAGAAATGTTGCAGCTTGGAGGAAGGGTAGAAAATGAAAACATGCAAATTTTGAAAATTTGCATGAAATTCGGTATAAAGAATTTGGGTCGCGATTCAGCGTACGAAGCAAAACGCAAAACGCTGCTTAAAATATTAATTTGCTAATAAAAATTTATTGCTGCTTACTTTAAAACGGTCAATTACCGTAACCAAGCTAGGCGATTCTACCGGTGATTTCTTCTAGTGTGGTTCCGGCTGACAAGTAGTCAACAGCTGATTAATTTGGCGGTATTTGTGTAAAAACAGATATGAAAGGAGACATCAATTTTAGGTCTTCTTGTTGTTTTGCTGAGATCTGTTCCATTGATTTTCGGTTTTTCGGCATATTTTCTCCTTCCACAGAAGTAAAAGTTTTTAGACAGGAAACAGGCTCTAAGCTTCGGGTAAGTTTGGGCGTCCACGAGCATAAACATTTATCTAAATTGCGCTCCCTAAATTGCCCGTAATCGAAGAATGCTGACGTCAACGCTTCCCCTATTGCAAACTTTTTCCGCTCGCGATTTCTGGTGAAGTGTTTCCGGCTGTCAAGTGTTCCCATGATTAGTTAATTTTATGTTGTTTGTGAGCAAATTAGTGAAACGAAAAGTTTTTTTTGGCTCATCTTGTTTTCCCAGCTTTGTAGAATCCCAAATGGTCTCTTGCGGATGAATATTGCGGTCCGGCAAATTCCTAAGTAATCCTAACCTCAATTGGAGGTTCTACATGTGATTTTCCCCGAAAGGCGACTTTTCACTGTAATTGAAGGTCTGTTTCCGTACTTTCAGCAAACTGCAGCAGTAACAGAATTTGGCAGCGGCTTCTTTTTGCTGCAAAATTTGGCTTGCATTTGTCTTGCAGCAAAAGTACGGAAACGACTTGCTGCGAATCTATTTTAATATATTATAATAGATTCAAGTACGGAAACAGACCTTGAGC
This sequence comes from Nemotelus nigrinus, assembly GCA_947369275.1. NCBI lineage: Eukaryota > Metazoa > Arthropoda > Insecta > Diptera > Stratiomyidae > Nemotelus > Nemotelus nigrinus. The sequence continues at coordinate 211,315,184 of OX376373.1, forward strand.
GTTCAAGGATCAGCTCTTGAGCGACGCCATATCTTGAAAATTGTGTTAATATGCTATATTACAATATCTTGAAATGTTGAGTGAAGTGTAAAGTTTATTGCCCAATATGTATGAGACCTAACTGCAAAAAATTCAAACGTATATCTTCACAACCGGCTGGTGTGTGTGGCACTATTTTAATAAAATCAAAAATATATTAATAACACGTAAGTCTATTCTGTGAATACAATACTCAACAAACAAACATTGAGCGAATGTTCGTTCGGAGGAAAATTTGTAAAATTAAATCTAAAAATTATTATTTGTTATAATTTGTTTTAATTATTGTTGTTTAGTTAGCAACAGAAATGTTATTATACATATATCTAATTATGATCAGAGCATCGATGCGATAAATCCAACTTAGATTCGTAATAATGCAAATATCATGGATTGCAGAAATCCAAGGAATTTGACAAGAAATACAAGTTTAAAATTAAATATATATTTAATAATAGATACAAAATTTTACAAAAATTATTCAACAACTTAAATTTCTTGCATACAAATAATGAGGTTTTGTTTTGTGCTGTTGTTGTACTTGGCAGCGATGAACTTGTGAGTTGATAATTTATTTGACTTATAAAAAATCTATGCTATGAAGTCTGCTGATAACTTTCAATCATCGAGAGATGCTGTAGTAGTACGTATCCGTATTAACGGTCGTCTTCGTATCGCGATACCATCTCTTTGCTTTGTAGGGTTCGTTGGCTTTGGTGCATCTAGCGTTGTTGTGAGTCTACTAGCATTGCGTGCATTACTTTCAGTTACATTTTGCTGATCATCATTAATTCCGGTGTTTTTATTTTCGACTGGCTGGATTTTTCCTCGGGTTTTAATAAAAGAAGATCTTCTGTTTGATACATCCTTAAATATTTGTCTTATGCCTACTAATGGAACTCGAGTGGTTGTTGGACGTTTGTATTCTTTTGGCGCGTGCCTGGATCTAGAAGGATCTTGGGAACGTTTCTTTAAGAACTCCATAAATTGATTTTGTCGTTTCAATTTGACATCTTCCGGTAACATAGGATTGATTGTTTTTGCTTCCGGGATCAGTGTTGTCAGTGAAAACGGAAGGCCAGTGGTAGAAGTTATTGCGGGATACAAGGTCGAGGTGGTCGATGTTGTAGAAGAAGAGGCAGTGGTGGATATTTCTGTGGAAGTAGTATTCACAGTCGATGATGTATTAGATGCATTTGAAACGGAAAATAGGGATGATGATATTGCAGAAGTGGTCAAAGATTTTCTACCACTGGAAGTATTTGTAGATAGCCCTTCAATTGAATCGGATGTTGTCGATGATCCGGATGTTTCAGTTGTACTCGATAAGGATACTGTCTGCAGGATATCAGTTTGAAGTGAAGTCGAAGATACATTTTGTCTTGGCTCCGTTCGAGTTGTAGTGGCTATTGTTTCGGCCATTATAATATATACAGGTATGGTCGGAGGTATGGTTAAAGAAAGTTTGGATGCTGATGCATCCGAAAAATTTTCAGCTGAGACAGTTTGATATACTTTTCCACTGTAGGCAATGGTCACACTTTCATCTTCCGTGTCTTGACCTATTTCGAAATAGTCACTCTCAGATGAGTTTTGGTTCGACTGAACTAAGCTAAGGTCTGATAATTCTGGTTCAGCAATAGACGCTGTTGCTTTTTCAATATCTAGGGCTGTTGGAACCTCAATTACAGCATTCAATGCTTCTGTAGTGGAATCTCCAAGAGCTTCTGTTGATTGTGAATGTGTTGTGTCTGCTGAAACAGGTGTATTTGATTCTACTTCACTGTTTATTAAAGTTGAAGTACTAACATTTTGTTTCGACATTTTTTCTGGTCGCTCTAAATTTAGATCAGGCTTCTCTATCCTTTGCGGCATGACTAAAGACACGTTTGCGGGTGTTTCTGTGATTTTGGGTGATTCAGCCACTGACTGTGAATAGACGTAGAACACTTTTTCATTATCTTTTTTGTTACGTGTTTGATAGTTCGGTTGTTTTGGAAAACGTTGTAAACCATTTGCTTTAGCTTTTCGATTTATATATCCACCACTCGGATAAACAACTAAAACGTTGTCCTTTAACTCAATATTATCAGCATAGATTTGTCGATTGGGTTCGTTAAACTCCAAGTTCAAATTTAAACCACTTTTTGGATTATTTAATGTTTCTGTGTACAGTATAGGGTCTATACTTTTGTCTAGTGCATCGTTAGTCTGCGTGGTTGTATAATTGCTTGCTGAGGAATTGCCACCTAACTCCAAAATACTTTCCAGTGTGTGGTGAGTTGAGTTCAATTCCATAATGTCATTATTTTCTAGCAATTCTTGAAAAATTAGATTTAAGTTTGTTTCCGTTGAAATTACTATCGGGCTTACTGTTGGTTCTGCTTGAATTGGTGTGCTAGGATAAAAGGATTCTGTTGTCAACGTAGTTTCGCTGAAAGTTGAGTTTTCTAGATTTGACTGTTGAAATTCTGTCTTATTTCCCGAAAGCTCTTGTGGATTTAGATCAATTATTAAAATTTCTTCTGATTCCTGGTTTTCTCTCATAAGAGTTTCATCTATGACTGATGAGTTAGATACGGAATCTGAATTTTTAAAAGTTGTGTGCTCAATCGCAAGGCTGCTTGTTTCTTCAGCGGTAAAAGTTGTCGTTGGGTTTGATGTTGTCTTTGATTCTGTTGATTCTTCGGGACTAAATGTGGATACTTGGTAGTCCGATGAAAGTGGACTCATCGTAGTTAAAACTGTGTTTGATTCTTGTATGTTTTCGATCGTAGCAGTTTCTGTAGTTTCTTGTGGAATTTCACTAGGCTCCATTGCATGTTCCAATGGAGAATTTTTATCTGAAATGAGCAGTCTAGTGGAATTATCTTCAATGTCTGTTGCATTTTTAATGTAATTAAATCCAAAGTCTGATTGATAATTTTTAGAGGATATTTTCTCGTTGCTCATGAAAAACATGTCTGATGCATCCCCAGTTTTTCTGTCACCATCATTAGTCAAATTTTGATTTGAAACGTATGTTGAAGTTACGCCATCATACAGCGTAGTGGTCGCTACTTCAAAAGCTACAGATGATTCAGTTGTAGATGTGGGTTCATAAAAAATGAGTCCTTTTGTTATTGGTATATCTTTTGACAATTCATTCAACGAATTTTGAGTGATTGCTTCAATGTCTAGTTTTGAATCTACTTCTTTCGTTTGTTTATTTTGCGAGTCGATTTTGATGGTCTCTGTATTAGATACTGCGTTTTCATTGGTTATATCTTCCATTGGTTTGGTACTTTTCAAATTTTCATTTCCACCCACATTTCCAGAGGAGATATTGGGTCCAAAATTCATTCGAGTTTCATCAGCAAAATTTGTAGTTGAAACGACTTCCGGTTCTGTTATACTACCCGCTAGCTGTGGAGAAGGCAAGTTCGTGGTTGTGGGCTCATAAATAACCAAGCCATCAGTCGAACTATTATCATACATCAATAACTTACTTGTACTGTCAATGTTTTGAACATGAGTTTCGGTGACGGCCACATATTTTGTAAAATCTTCGGAATTTTCTTGAGATTTTTCCAGGTTCCCGAAACTCTGATCCCTGTTAGCCTGCTCTATTTGATTAGCTTGAGGGTTGAAGCTATGAGCAATCTCGGCAAGTTTCTTAAATTCATAATTCATCTGTAGATTCGATTGTATATTTTGGCTGATTTCTTTTTCTTCGTTTTCTTTTTCATTGCGATGCATATTTGTTTCCACAAGACTTTCATTAATTTCTTTTGTAGTAACGGTTATATCATGGTCTGTCGCCTCAGGACCTGAGCTAACTGTTAAAGTAACGGTGGTCGTATCAACATTCGGTGTAGTTAACAGAGTTGCTATTTCGTTCAGTAATGGCTCTTGAAAAATATCAGGCTCTTGCTCTACACCAATATTAGATCCACCAAGGACTATGCCTGGTTTTATATTATCTACTTTATCACTTTCACCCGCAGTTATCATTGCCAGTCTTGTCAAATCCTTACTATCTAGCTCATCGGGGCTATATGCAGATTTTATCAAAGAAGCCCTTCCACTTTCTAGTGTTTTGCCCTTATTTTCCACAATTGATCTTTTAATATCATTATCAATAACTTCTTGAATTTTAGCTGTAATACTACCGATATCATACATATCCCTCTTCACCGTACTGCACGTACACGAACACATCCGATTTCCATCGGATGTTGCCAAATCATAGCAATATATCTTAAAATCAATGGCCGATTGAAGCTCTCCACATCTCCTATATTTCGGTACTATCCAGCTGATTTGATTGTCATCGGAAAACCTTTTCAAATCCGTTTCACACATACAAGCGCACATTCTTATTCCATCACTTGTAGATAGATGCGAACAAATTACATCCTGACCAGGATCAAATTGATCTGGTACGACCCAGGTCCGATTACCGATAGCCATAGATTTCCTGAGCTGTGACTGATGCATACAGCTTAGTACTTTACTGGTTTTCTCATCGATTCCATTTGCTAGATGATTCAACGTAAGTAATAAAATGAGGCTGAAAAGAAATGGGGAAAAATTGAGAATATGTTGAAAAAGAATAATGCTTATTTTTTTGTGTTAAATCAATGTAACAAAGCCACCACTCAGTATCTTATTTAAATTGTAAATTGAGCTTAAATAATATCAAAATAAAAAATATATAGAAAAGCTATAATTAAAACTACAATATATTGGAGTGTTCGATAATTCATCGTCGATTTTAGGATCAATGTCGTTAGTTGCTCCAAAATATGGTCCAAAAATATATACACTGGTAGGGAAAAGTTTCCGAACAGGCTATAATTCCTTAAGAAATCTATTCAAAACTTTTACTGACTAAATCAAGTCAATTTTCTCTTTTGAAATCTTATTTATTAATCCATGATAAAGCATATTAACAAAATTAACAAATTTTACCGTTATATCAAACGGAAAACAAAATTACGTAGAAATTCAAAAAAAAAAATGTGAAAAAAGTTGCAAACAGCTGTAATGATAATCTTCGATAACGGTAAGGGCAAACGCATTTCTTGGCAGTCAGTAGGTAATTTGACATCGGCCACTGCAAATTGTTTCTCGTTCGTGTTGTTGATACATCAAAAAATTTCGATGCCATGCAAAACAGGAAGGAATATTGATATAAACATTGGTTTTTTGGTGATTTTTCATCGAGAAAAAGGGCAAAAGTTTCCTTGAGATCGCAAGTATAATGAATTCGAGTACAACAACTGTATTTGATATTTGCAAAACATACTGATAATCTAATTTTAGACAAAAAACGTTCTGTTTGTCCAAAGAAAATAACCGAAATTAAAAAAAAAATTCTTACAGAAATAAAAAGAGATTTAAGTAGAGATATAATGCCAGACCGCAGGTGTGTGTATACCGGCCGTAAGCGAACTGATAAACGGTTCAACAGGGCTGTTTATTCGCTCAACAGGGCTGTTAAGTTAAGTTCGCTTAGGCCATGCGGGACCACAGCACACACCAGCGGTCTGCTCCTATTCCTGGCCTTCTTTGCACCTCTTATTTGCTCCTCTTTGCTCCTCTTTTACTCCTCTTTGATCCTCTTTGATCCTCTTTTGCGCTTCTTATTTGCTCCTCTTTAGCTCCTCTCATTTTCTCCTCCTATTTTCTCCTCTTGTTTGCTCCTCTTTGTGTATCTTATTTGCTCTTTTTTTGGTCCTCTCAAGTGGTCCAGAACTGGCATTATATATCTACTGATTCAGATCAAAATGCTACTCAGGTAACTGTGAAATTGAAAGGATTCAACCAAAAGGAAGCTCACACGCCTACAATAGGGAAAGTATTAAATGCGAACGGTCTTAAATCAAGGGTTTGTAGGAAGTAACCTATACTAAGTGAAATCAACCGAAAAAAGAGACTTGAATTCGTTAAAAATTTCAGAAATAAAGGAGTAGAATTTTGGAAGAAAATAATTTTTGTTGGCGAAAGTAAGTTTAATTTGTTCAGAAGTGATAAAATTCAAGAAAGAGTTTGGCGGCAAGTCATCAAAGAGTTGTGTGTTAAAAACTTAAATTTTACAGTAAAGTATGGTTTGAAAAAGTACAAAGATTGGGGGTGCAATAAAATATACTGGTGTTGGCAATTTAGTTTTTATTGACACTACAATGAACAAAGATGTTTACTTGACACTTTTAAGAGAACATTTTAAACAATGCTGCGAAAAGTTTAATACCACAAGTGATTTTTAAATTTTACCAAGATAACGATGCCAAGCGCACAGCTTGGATTTTTCGTCAGTGATTGTTATACAACTGACTCCACGTCTTGGAATCCCCATCACAAAGCCCACGCCTTAATCCTATTGAGCACGTCTGGGCTTGATTGGGTAAAAACATGATGCGAAAGGGTTGACTTACAAGTATTTCTAAGCTTAAGGGTGCTTTAGACGAGGAATGGAACCAAATTCCACAAAAATTCTTGTAGAGTCTATGCCCGATAGACAAGAACAGGTCATAAGAAGCAAGGGACTTCATACTACATATTAAGTAATTATTCGCACTCAATTTCAGGATACATTAACTAATCGCACGAACTTTTCCAGGAAATATTCAAAAATGTCCGGAAACTTTTCCACATATTTTCTTGGAATTTTTACGTAATTTTGTTTCCTTTTTAAAATAACGGTTGAATTTGTTTATTTTATTTTATTAACTTGCTTTATCATGGATTAATAAATAATATTTTAAAAGAGAAAATTGGCTCCATTTAGTCAGTAAGAGTTTTGAGTAGATTTCTTAAGAGACTATAACCTGCTCGGAAACTTTTTCTCACCGGTGTAGGTCCAAAATATGCCATAAAACTCGAAAAGGGTTCGATAGCTGACACTTTAGTTGTCACAGCAACAAAAAAGTGAGAGAATATGTGAAGTGATCTTTCTTTAATGACGACGTAAAAATTGAGAATAAAGGCGATCATTTTGCTCATATTTATTTTTTTGCTCAACTGAAAAGGCAAGCATGAAATAAATTGTGTTCTGTTTATGACCAAAATTTGTCTTAAGAATGCCAGTGTCGAAGTTGGTTCGCAAGATTTCATTTCGAAAACTTTCATGTGAAGGAAGGTTCAGGAAAGCAAATGCTCGAAATCGAAGCCTAGTAAATTTAGGTACTGATCGAAACACTGATGGTAAACGACTCGAGATATTGCTGAGACTCTGAATAAATAAAATTCAACCACATCAATGAATTGTTTTTCTAATCGAACCAGTTGAATGAAAATTCAGAAAAAATCCATAAACATCCATAGTGCATACAAAAATGATGAACATTTCGATTCGAGAACAATAAAAGCTCAAATCAACTGTACACAGTCTCGTGGTGATAATTTAAATGCTGTTGCTTTTCATTCTTTGGTCCAAGCAAGATACCAAAATTTGATCAAAATCTGATTTCTAAGTGTGTTGTATTTAACTTTACTTTTGAAACGACAAAGTTAATAACCATGTATCTGATTTTATTATTGTTTATAAACTATGATGTTTCTCTTCTAAAATGTTCAGTTAAAAAACCCTTCCTCTGCCACAATTCAATCTATTGCAGACATTTCAAACATTTTCTTTGAAAACTGTAACTCACTCGACAGTTTCGAAAAAAAATTGACCACCAACAATGCCAAAAAGAAATTCCCCGATCGAAAAATTCGCATAATTCATTATTCCAAATTGTACACTTATGAATTATTTCAAGACTTTCAAGTTTCGAGTTTTATGCCTGAGTTAATAAATTTACAGACAACTGAAGTAAAAGCGCTCTTTTCTCGCACACACAGCTAAGCGTCAGTCACACTTGTAAATTAAATGCAAAGAAGCATACGTTTCCAGATTAATTGCTAATTAATGCTTAATACTTTTCGGTACCATAAGAAACAACGGAATTATTTTTTCGGCTCGAAGCCGTTGACTGTTTGGAAAAAAATTTGAACAGTATATGAGAAAAAGCAACGAATGTTACATTTCAGTGTGTATGTGAATCAATCATCCGTGAAATATAATTGAGATAATTTTAAAATTCCTTTAAAATAATAATTGTTTTTTCACTAAATAATATCCAGATTCTGCTTGAAAATCTATTGCATTTTTATTTTTGTCACTGATATCACTTGGGAAATTTTCTTTATGTAATCCAAGGCCATTTGCAAAAGAATTTCGTTCAATTATGCATTCATATTCACACATTGCTCCACTGTCCACTCAATAACTATTGCAGTTACCAAACAATCTCAAATCGAATAAAATTACGATTACTCGTACTTACTATCGAAATACCATATTGTACTGTATTGGTTTTGGCGCGCGCTCGCGTTCAATTAACAAATATAAAAATCAAACTAAAAAGCCAACTCCTCCGACACCTGTATTTATAACATTTCGGACGTGCTCAGATTTTGGTTTGAAATATTTTTAACAACATTAGGGAGAATGTTTCATAATTAAGCCGGGAATAAATTAGCAAAGCCAGACTTTCATCATGGGTATGAGTAGTTGGGTTGCAGCGCTTCTTCATTTCTTCGGCCACTGCTTCTGCATTGGTATGGTGATTTGATTATGTTTGAAATTCACTTTGCCATTGAACCCAACGGATCGCATCTTGAATTCATAATAATATTATGCGAGTATGGTTGTGGTGAGATGACCTTGCCTACTGGTCGCATTGCATTTCTTGGAGCAAGCACGTAAGAGGTTTTCCAATACTTCAATACTTATTGACGGGAACTTTAATATGGTTGCCCAGTGAACCGGAGATCTTTCAATTTAAAAATTGTAGGCATCTCAGATTGAATATGAAAATTAGCTGAGATAGATCGATGAAGGGCCCATGCGGAAAACGAGATTTGGGAAGATAATTAGCATAAATCGAGCTCAAAATGATGATAACGTTTGAGATGCCTACGAATATTCAGTGAAAGTCAATTTGATAGAACTGGTTCGATAAAAACTGGGAAAATCACTATTAAATATCAAATTATTGTTACTTTGAGGGAAATACTTGTTTTGGGCAGACACTTCGATTAGCCTGAGGTGAGCTACTGTTGAATTTAGATGACAATGCTCATTTTTTGGGGCAAGAATCGGACTCTCACATTAAAGTACTATGTGATTGCATTAGTGATTGATTGTAACAAAATTTATTCTAAGTTAGTCCAAAGTACACGTTTCAACATAATACTGACATATATTGATTTGGAATCTTCTAATCCACCTTGGGTACTTCATATCGACTAGCTTCAGGGAATTATGAATATTAGATACTAATCTGGTACCTACAAGAATAGTCTTATCTAAACTAAAAATATATAAATTTAACCTTGAAAAAAAATGTGGACTGTTTCTACCATCTACTAACATACTTATTTTTTATACGAAAAACTATTTGTCTACACTATATTCAAGTTGAAGTAGTTTGCGTTTCCAAGTAAAGTAAATGTTTGAGCGAAGGTATGTACTAAATAATCTGAGAAAAATCTTAATTCATTGTAGATACGTGAATTTCTGATGTTGTTCGTGAGTTCTGCCACATTTTGGTTAAAGTTTGTGCTATATTGGATAGAAAAAAGAAATAAATCTGTCTTCGGCATCACTAATTCAATATAAAATAGCTCTTTAAACCATAATAATGCAGCTAGATTTGCCAAAATGATAATTTCATACCTAAAATCTGCAATGGGATCAGATATTTTAAACGAAGAATCGCAGGTATGAAGTTGTAATTTTTTCAAAGAGTAAATTGCGGCAGAAAATCAAACTGAGGTGCAAAAATGGTATTAGAACATTCTATATAATGTGGCAAACAATCTTCATCTTTAGCAATAGTCTTTCAATTGATTTTGTAGATAATTTCTAACAATTTTTAACAATTTCTTTGATCAATGTTCTTTTACCTCTACACGATTTTTTAGTAAAAAGGAAGGAGCCAGGTACTTTGATCCGTATATTATAAACTTTTTGACGTTTTTCTTCAGCTTTGCTACATTTTGACAGATATGGTGGTAAAGTTTTTGCTTATTTGTGAATTAATGCAAATTTGAGATCCAGTTGACATAGGAATTGAAAGCTATCGATCTCTCGTTTCGATATGGCTTCTCCGCGTGAGCCCAAGAACAGCTTGAAGATAACGTCGAATTTGTTCGAAAAAATGATGAGGTGCATTTTCATCTTCGCAACTGAGCATGATTGCAATGCAACAAAAATTGTCGTATGTGCACAACCCACAGGTAACTGCAAAAAAAGCCGATGCAGCCTCAACAATTGATAGTTTCGTGTGTCTTTGTGGTCAGAAATTAAAGTCATGACCTTGGATAGACTATGGTTCCAGGGGGATGGCAACTCATGGCCCACTAAGTTCGCAAATTGCGTAACCAGCCATTTTGGCGACGCCAATTTGCCATTGCGGAACTGCGATTTAACGCCAATTTTTCCTTTTTTTAAATTTCTGCTAAGGATCGATGAAAAGAGAAAAGTCCAACAATGATTAATGAATTTAAACACAATTTTGATCGAGCCATTCGTGATATACCCCGGAGCCCGCAACCCGGAACGATCGAAAATGTGCTGAAAAATCTGATTGAGGGGTTGGCATACTGCCAGGCTAGCCGAGGTAGTCATGTGAATGATTTTTTTTCGTACTAATCAAAAGGTACAATGTATCCATAAAACATTTATTTTAAAATATTTACTGGTTTTCATTTTATAGCGATTTAAAAAAAAACGCCAAATAACGCCCTATATGCGACCTGAACTCAAAACTTTCTTAAAATATAAAAAAAAAAATGTGGGTTTTAAATTGGCCAGCAACTATAAAAGAGAATACATTGAATTTATTTTTGTAAAATCAATAATTAAGTTCTGCAAGATATTTAATCGTATGGTTGATCCCGTGATTTTCAAAGTGCCTTAAAAATAATCAAGAGAAGGCTTCCTCATTCTAATTAGTCAAAAATTCATCATATTAATTTTTTGATGTTATTTTTAACCAGCTATTATAATTTAGTTACTTGTTTGAAAATACCACCGTAGAAATGAAAATTATTGAACATAGGATTGAGTTTACGCTACTGCCTTGAAAACTCAGCCGTTAAAAAAATCATGAAATCATGCTTTCATTCTAAGAAACGACTGATACCGCTTAGATATCAACTTGCGCACCTCAAACAGAACTATGCGAAAAAATATATATTCGGAAATAGTATACACATTTGCTACGGGGAACGTCACGGGTTGTTTGGGTGAAAATAGTTATAAAAAAATCTCGCTATATAATTATATTTGTTTATACGATTTCATAAAACCATTAAAAAAAATAAAAGCCAAAAAAGACCATTGAAAGGACCCAGCGCAACAGAATTTTTAAATCATTGACTCTAAAAATGGCTAAAAAAAATGAAACAACAGTGAAATTTACATTTTCATTGAATCGTCGATTCGACATTTACTTATTTTGATCATTCATTTTATTCATCGTGAAATTACATAAGTTCTTCAGTCGTATCAGAGAATCGTCGCTATGCAAACTATCCAGCTGTTTGATTTTATACAAATGGAATCGACTAGATCCTTTGAATTTTCCAACACACCGGACATTCATTCCTAAAAAAGAAATCAAAACAAAATATCAGTTTTGAGACAAATTGAATCGAAATCGCTTTGTTGACCTTACCAACTGATAGATTTGGCATTGCAGTGTCTATTTCGTACCATACTGCCTGCAATACAGGCCCGGAATCACTTTGTAGAAGAAAAACTTTTTCGCAAGAGAATTTTCCGGTTGAAATTCGTAAGATTTTTGCTAGAATTATATCAATTGGAAACTCTACATGTCATGCGCTGTCGACTGAAACTTAGGTCTCTTTTAAATAAATAAGCTCTTACCAAATATCTCAAACAAAAAATTACTGTTGGAATGTGTCTTATTTGTTTTGATGGCGAATTCAATGTCCCCCGTTATCAAAGTCAAATTTCGATGTAAATCAGTTTTCACACTAGATTTGTCAGTCGAGCTGATTGCATTTCCTTTGTTTTCTTCTTGCTTTTTAAAGAATGCAGACGTGTTTGCTTCGGTTTTAGGTCGAACGTTATATCCATTCAACATAGGCAGATAAGTAAATTGTCCATTAGTACGATTGGTTTCTTTTGAGGTTTTATTCAACGGATTAGTATCGTTCGGTGAATCTGCGGGACGCTTTCTTGAACCATTCAAAGATAAATTTGTGTATTTGGAAGTCGATGCGTTAGGACCGTTGGCATTATTATTGAATTTAGATGTTGTCAGATCGGTCGTAGGAAATTTAGAATCAGACATCTCTCGGCTGAAATCTTCGACAAACTTATGCATGGAATTTTCAATGGGAGCTTGAGCTACGTGCAAAAATAAGACATGATAATAATAATTTATGTTTGTTTAAAATTGCAATGTAGTTACCTGTAGCATCTGGTTTTGCATATTTTTGTCCAAATGTTAACATTTTCAACAGGTAGATGACACAATTCCGGATCCGGCCTGAAATGCTTTTCGAGACTCGACTAAATGTCATTTCGAACTGTGGTTAGTGCCTTTGAATCTATGAAATTGGGCAGCAGACTTAATAATTTGTCCACGCGATAGTCTTGTTGTCAGTGTGACGTTTGTGAAATATTCTTCAGGTTTTCGTGGAGGGTTAATTTATGAGGGATATTGCCACTTTCGCTTGATAGGTTTGAAATAATTCATTCACGTTCGAATAAAACAGCAAAATGAGTACAATCCTTGAGAAAATCGCCGCTATTGAAGCTGAGGTAATTGACTTTAATCCCAAAGTGAATTTGTGATTGCCTATTCATATTTCCATAGATGGCCAGGACCCAGAAGAACAAAGCGACCGCTGGTCACTTGGGTTTGCTGAAGGCTCGTTTAGCGAAATTACGACGTGAACTTATTACACCCAAAGGAGGCGGCGGTGCTTCAGTTGAAGGTTTGATATGAGATTCTACTTATTACCGAATCACTTATGTTAACCTAATTCGTGTCTTTCCTGCACAGGTTTTGAAGTAGCAAAAACCGGTGATGCTCGGGTCGGGTTCGTAGGCTTTCCATCGGTTGGAAAGTCTACTTTGCTATCTAACTTGGCTGGAGTTTATTCCGAAGTGGCTGCTTATGAGTTCACAACGCTTACTACGGTGCCTGGTTGTATTAAATATAAAGGAGCCAAAATTCAGGTTGATTTTTGATACTAAAGTGAAAGTATGTTTCACAAAAAAGTTCTTGCAGCTATTGGATCTTCCTGGTATCATCGAAGGTGCTAAGGACGGTAAAGGTCGAGGCCGACAAGTTATTGCTGTAGCCCGTACGTGTAATCTGATTTTTATGGTTCTGGACGTATTGAAACCGCTTCATCATAAAAGGTTACTTGAACATGAATTAGAAGGTTTTGGCATCCGATTGAATAAGAAACCACCAAATATTCATTTTCGGAAGAAAGATAAAGGTATGAAGGTCACAATACATGGAATAAAATTAGGGACTACATAAAGAAACGGGCTTGTTGAAAAATGTGATGGTCATTTTTTCAGATAATGTTGGTCGTATTTTCAAATGCAAAAAAAACGCAATTACAAATTTTTGCAGAGTGGAGAGCGCAGAGACAACTGAAATATTGTTTATTTTATGATAATTTTTCAATTTTTATGATAAAGGCGATCTTTTAGATCTTGTAGCGCCCGGCATTACAGAAAAAAATCTAATTGCCATTTATATATGATATCAATTAAATTTTTCGCATTCATATTACAGGCGGTATCAATTTAAACTGCACCGTAGCTCAATCAGAACTCGATCTGGATACTGTAAAAACCATTTTATCTGAATATAAAATGCATAATGCTGATATTACGCTTCGTTGCGATGCAACCAGTGACGATCTGATCGATGTAATCGAAGGCAATCGAATTTATATTCCTTGTATTTATCTACTGAACAAAATCGATCAAATCACGATTGAGGAACTCGATGTAATCTATAAAATCCCGCACTGTGTCCCAATATCGGCTCATCATCGATGGAACTTTGATGATCTCTTAGAACTGATGTGGGAATATTTGAAATTGATTCGCATGTAAGATTATTTAGAAAATTTAAACCCCTTATTAATTAATGATAAATCGCATTGCAGCTATACTAAACCTAAAGGACAGCTACCTGATTATAGTTCACCAATTGTTTTGCACAGTGAGCATACGAGCATTGAAGATTTCTGCAACAAGCTGCATCGATCGATTGCTAAAGAATTTAAGTAGTAAGTATAGGATTAAATATTAGCTAGTGATCTCTGAAGTATGCCCGGAGAACTTTAACTTACTTGTTCTAACACTACATATTTTATCACTTTATATTCATGAAAATGATATTTATCAGAAGAACCTCATTAATCATGCTTTTCTTTTCAGCGCTCTAGTTTGGGGGTCATCTGTTAAACATCAACCGCAAAAAGTGGGAATAGAACATATTCTAAATGACGAAGATGTTGTCCAGATTGTAAAGAAAATCTAATAAATCCGATCCGATACACGAATACAATTTGTGCCAGCTAAGTTTAATTATGTTTCAATTGAAATATTTTAAATTAATTTGTTGCAATTTTTTTACAATAATTATGATACTTTCAAGTCACATTGCATGATCGAGAAGTAAAAGGAAGACCTGTGAAATTTGAATTGCATGATTTTTCCTCTTAGAAAAGTAGATAAAAATGATAAAGTAAAGAAGAGCTCGAGCGCATCAAAATTACAATATATATTTTCACATATATCACCTTTGCTGAACAGTGTAAACCTGACGAATTTTTATACAGGAAGAAACAAATATTTTCCGGGTACTGCCTTTACTTCCATATCTTCGGTATTAGTTTGTGAAAATTCGTGATAATCAAAAGAATTATGAAGAAGAACGCTAGATTCGATTGCCGTGTGGTATTTTTATATTTTTCATAATTGTTTTTACAAAAATCATGCAAATTTCCCATGAAAAATTAAAGTGCGCGACATTCGAAGTGCTAAATATTAAGGGATCTGAAAGTTATGTACTTGCTTTCTTCTATTTATTTTATTTTTTCTTTCGCTTTTTTTTCGTAGCGAAAAATGAGTAAAAGATTGCAGTAATGGGTTGAAGAGACAGTCGATGTTTAGGTTGATACAGTCCACTTGGAAGTATTGTTCATTATTAGCTGCGTTTTTAGTTCCTTTATTAAGAGCTCGTTAGGGTAAAAATCATTTAAAATAACAACTGCTCAGAATTGTTGTTTTCAATGCCTATATCTGGAAAGCTATTGGTCCTGGATTCACTATTTTCATATATCTTGTGGAGTTTTTTCAGGATAATATAAATTTTATTCCTCATTGCTATGTTGAAAAAAATCATTTTCATAAATGAAGATGCGAAATTATACGACCTCTACTAATTGCTTTTATGGGGGCATACCTATTCAGATGCAATTGCAATATTTTATTTCCATTATCCTATCAACTCAAGCCTTTAAAGAAACGCAACATTAGTAATGAGAAAATATATATTTTCATTTAACATGATACAAAAATAGGATTTTTATCTTTCAAAACAAAATACCATTTCTCGAAGCTCCGTATGAAGAAATAACGTTTTCCTTCAATCGAACCTTACAGGCACATATATAGCTACTGATTACAATATTTCGTAGTATCAGATTCACAAAAAGCACAAAACATGTTATAAATAAATCAATTAACTTCTCTTACGATTGAATCAACACAGTATACGGAATAACTTAAGCTTAAAACGACGCATTAAATAAGACAAAATAATACTTTTTTTTCGCTTACAAACTAAGAATTGTACGACATTAGCACAGACACAACAATCCCACTTGCTATTGCAGTAAGGTAGCTCAATTGAAGCGTACTTTGTTTCCGGTACTGATGCCTAAAAGCAATATCAAAAATTTATTATTATTTGTAAACAATTGTAAACTATCTATAACCACCTATATTTTGGTGTTGGAGAAAATGGTGTCGGTGGATTTACGCCTGGAATGTTACTATCGAGGTATACCATAATCCAGGAGAATATTGTCATAAAAATTCCGTACAGGATAGGCGTTGTTCGGCTTTTAAAATGTGCGCTTGTAACGTATTCCCAAACATCGCTGCAGGTATTCTCGACGTAATCGGTAATATGTGAGGTTGAGATATATTCCCAAACATCTTTGCTGGTGTTCTCGATGTAATCGGTAACAAATTGTAGCTGATCGGTGTTTGTATGGTACACTGTGAAAAGAGAGAGTTGTAATTTGATCAAAGTGTATGGTAGCAGATTAAAGCATTACAATTAAATTTTAAATACGTTTAGAAATTTGTTTCTATAATGGCAAAGGATTGTTCAAAAACTTGATCGATCAAAGTCGAAATGTGAAGTTTTTTTTTCACTTATTTTATGTCATAGAATGTAATAATAATTTCATACTGTGCACTACTCGTCCTTGTGAGACAAATTCTTTGTGTTATAAATTCCAATAATAAAAACACTGAAGTCATGCAAATGAACAGACGTTCAAATCGACCACCATAATAATATGATAATAATTAATGGCTTAAACAAGGTGGATAGCAATATTTCTGAAGGTGGATAGCAATTTTTCGTACGATTAGTGACTTTGCCCTATCCTGTGGTACACCGAAGTCGTAATGCTAATGACCTTTCAGTATCTCCTCCTCTAGTTAGGATGGTGTTGATTCTAAAGAGTTTTTTCTTTTAATTCTTTAGAATTTGCCGTGATCGCTGGCGAAATATTCATGCTTTTTTCAGTATAATTTTGATCAAGAGGTTGTGTATAATTATAAGCGGTTTGACAGTCGATCACGTTACACTACGCCATGCGATGACCCCTACTTTATTACGAAACTAATTTTTGAAAATATCAATTGACTAGGGAAGAGCATGAAGCTGAAAATTATTATGGCCTAAACGTACCACGGGCGAAGCGAAATACCGCACGTGCGAAAGATACATAAAGCTGCACGATCGAGCTTATAAGCCTTCCATGAAACTAGCGAAATCTAAAGAGGTAAAAAATGAAGTAAATGCGTCATGGTTGACAATTTTATTTTGGCTATGGCTTTTTTAAATTTATTTTTGGAACGAAATCGTGGTAATCGGGTAATACCTTTATCTTGCGCCTGTGGATAATCCACCTTTGTGGCACCTTCGTGACTTTATCGCTTCTTTTGTATTCGTTTGCCTGTTTTCGATCTAATTAGGTCTGATTTGGCAAGCTCATTCTTGAGACTCAGGACGGGCATAGCCTCCTTATTTTCATTTGTGCAATATTATGGCTACTTTGCGTCGAATGGTGTTAGAAATGTTGTAGCTTTTCTATTTCTGAGATTTTGTCATAGTCCTATCTTTAAACTTCTTTCATGAAATATAACTAGCTCAATGGCAAACCAGTGGTGACGACAATTTTTCGAGCTTAGTATATACTTCACTAATTTATGCCAAAAGAATTTGCATACTATCCTGCTCCTAGTAGTATATACTATTATGTGTCTCTTGATGACCGATAGCAATCACCTTTAAGCTTTTATAACATTTGATTTCGGCGTAAGAGTAACAGGAGAATCAAGAATTTCGAAACAGAACTGAAGAGGATTATTATACACGATCCAGAATCACGATACAAAACGCATTATCTTGGAAAAATGCGTCTATAATGATGACAAACTTTAAAAAAGGAAACATTCATCCAGACAAATTCTCCGCTCAGCAAGTCCAGGGAACGTCTTTTTGTAATCTTGTATTTTAAGGGCAATATGGGAGATTATACTTAAAAACGTATGGCGTGAATCTTCTCTGGACATGTTAAATAGGCTCGAATATATAATTAAACCGAAAGCATAACAAAAATACCACTATAACAAGCCTTTCTAGTTCATCGAATTTTAGTTTCCCACCGAGAGTTACATCATGATCTATAAATTCTTCAGCAGTGAATAAATGAAGATCAAAGCACAATGTAAAAACTCATTACGAAACCAGAACATCGCATCATTTTGAAGAGTAAGATTATTGGGAGTCCTGATAATGCGAAAAAATTAAAACGTCAACATAGATTATAGACTAAGAGCCAGGGCCTGCCAGACATATGTCAAAGTATAAAGGCTAAGATTTTTTATTGCGTATTCCCAATACAGTAGGTAAGAACTTTTGTTCCATGAATACCTGTACTGATGGTGCCTTATAGACTCTTTACACGATCGAACTTGCTCTACAACTTGTGCATTTGTTGTTGTTAAAGGGTAGGTGTTTACCTGGTAACAACAACAAATGTACCGGCTCGCAAGCCAAGTTGTAGAACATGTTCGATTGTGTAAAGAACCTATTAGGCAGGTATCAGGCATTAAATATCAGGTAATAAATATGCTAAATATTGAAAAGCAATATAGAGATAATATTAAAAAAGCCGGACTTATGTAAAAGGCTTAACACCCCACAGACGCCGGTATAAGGCCATGTGCATATATGTATGTAAATCTATCAATAAAGTTCATGTAAAAATTGTTGAAATAAAAATTTCAAAATAGTATTTAAACAACTAGAGTCATTCAAAGGCTATAACATACGCCGGACACAGTACAAGATCCATTAAAAGCGAGAGCGCGGTATTTGTGTGCATGAATGCGTCCAAAAGAATATTGGTAGAATCTAGAAGCGGCAATATTTTTGTATGTAGAATAGTACGAATGGCTGTTTTACAATAGTACCTGAACATCTATATACTTATTTGAAGGGTCTATAATCCTTCTGACGTAGTGCAAGGTTAGACGTATTTTCGGAGCACTCGGTTCAAACAAAACCAGAATAGTTTTCGCTTGTCTTTCGGAAGGACCCAGCTGCTTAGGTACGATGTTCAAATAGTTATTTGAATCTCTACTTAGAGAAATTTCACTCTTTGTAAACTCCAGTAACATTCTTTTATATGCATCTATGCACAAGATCACGCTCTTGTGCTTGCATTGGACCCTATACCGCATATGAGTGGGCTAACCTTTTTCGATATGTCCTTCTTTATAAATAATCATGGCTTTTCAAATTAAAATTCAGCCTTTATACCGTAATGTGAATGACCTTAAATATTTCGCTTGTTTATTACCTGATACCTGTCTAAGGGACCATCAATCAAGGTTTTCATCGAACAAAAATGTTTAACTACTGTAGTGAGAATGCACATATGTCTGGCAGGCTCTGGATCTCACTCTATTAAATAAGAAGTAAAAACACTTGGATGATATTTGATGAAAAGATTAAAAACCAATGAATCCAGGATAGACAGAAGAAAATGGGGAAGATTTCCTACGGGGAATATATAGCAGTTACGATTTATCATAAATGAAGATAATCAGAAAAGAAGAAATATAACGCCCAATTGTGCGTAGGAAGATGTTACTATCTAGTCCAGCTGTGCCTTTATGGGAAATCTCGATAAGTTTAGTGGTATTACCTTTCGCAAACCATTGAGAAGCAAAAACGTGGTTTAGAGCATCATAGACCCGATTAAAAAGAAGACGTTAAAATAATTTAGAGAAACCAAAAAATGAGTGGGATAGCTTTGTAGTTATTAACTAGGTTTCAATCAGCATATTTAAAAATAGGAGAACATTTCGAAAACGTCCAAAAAGCAGGAGAAATGTCATCACAAAGATTTATGTTAAGAATTATGGTAAAAAATCACATAGGTTTTTAAAAAAAAATGGTTGGTGATGTCAGAGCCGCAAGAAAAGCTGCTGCCCAACGAGTGAGTACTACGGATATGAAGCTACTAATACTTTTCATATGGTAGCAATAGGAGGTATATTATTTATCGAGAGTTTCGATTGTACACTTTCTGTCAGCTATCAAGACGCGTCCACTTAGAGACTTGTCCGCGCTTTAAATTGTTTTTTATTTAATTCAAAAACTTTTCGAATACATTTCGATAAGAAATGCAATGTATTATTGTTTACAAAGATTTTTTGAATTCGATTCAATGAGCATCTGATTTTCTGTATTATTGCCACTTTTTGGACAGATCTTTTTATTCCTACACAACACAGTCGATAGTTGCTCATTTTATCAAAAGAATACAGATTTTAAGGGATTTTAGAGACTTGACTTCGAATGTGCATTGGCTAAAAATGATGAAGCATACACAAAGCACAATAGTATTAACATAGCACTAAGCCCTTCGCATACTTAATACAAACCATAAACACCTACACGATTACTCACTAGTTGTATTCCCTCCTACGCTCATCATTCATTTCGAAATTCGTTGCTTCACATCTACACTACGCTCGTATTCGACACAACTCATATTTTAAAAAGCTGACAGCGTCACGATAAAATAGCTTGCCACAATACTACAGCCCAATATCTTCCGTATCTATTGTGTTTACCTTAACAACCAAGTTGATAAACAATGCCACCATTGTCCGCACATTTAATTCTTCATATAGCACCCGAGAAACAATCGATTACTAGCATGACGAAAGATTTTGTTCGGCGGATCAATAATATAATAGAGATAGTATTCGAACAGAATAGTTTGCCCTTGAAATGTTTTTTTCTTTTCGAACTATAAATACTCGGTGGGTATGTATTTTGTATCTATTATGAACCGATTAAATCGGACACGGTTGAATGGAAAAATATCATCCAGATGATTGAAATTCTATTTACGGCAGGTTGATTTAATTTCTTGTCATGAAAATCGAATAGTGCGCAGTGTTTGCAACCTCTCACTCACTGGAAAATATTTACGAATGGATAAAGATAAATAATCGCCAGCTGGGAATATATATGTGTCGAAGGCATTAGCATAATTATCATGATTTACTTGCAGATATGATGTATATCGATAACTAGATATATTGATATCAAGAAAAGTTTTTAACCAAGGCAATCTATAGTCGCTAGAGACAGAATAAAAAGTGCGGAAAAATCATCTCTAATATTTAACTGAGACCGTTTACCATGTCATAAGAGTGCGGCCAGATCATGCATGATGTGAGCCATGAATTTTTATTTTTCATTAACGCAACGCTACCACCGAATGATAAGTAGGTATAGTATACTAGGTACACACTCATGCAGTTTACCGACCGTTCAGGTTCTTTCACGTTTCGCACAGCTACTTGGGCTATTTAGTCATGAGATCATCATGGTAAACTGTGAGATTGAAAAATGTATGGTCCTTGGATTATTTCTGGAAGTGACGCTAAACATTCTACACATCAAGTCAGCTTACGGAATTAACCGCATAAAGTCACAATAGCAAGGTAATAAATAATCGATTATTTAATCACATCAGGGTGGCCAGTTTTATCTGGAATAAATTTTGGGAAATATACTTTAAGTAGCTTCGAAGATAATTTTAAACCAAAGAATTTGTCCACATTTTGATAAGGCACTCCGTCAAAATCAGAAATCGATAACGTCAGCTGTAATATTTATCTATAAACAGTTGCATCCTCTGCTCGAATCTGCATTGGAAACTCTGGAAAATGGTTATTTGAATGAGTCACCGAATCACCTGTTCTTTATGTTTATAACACTCTAATTCCACTATGCCACCATTGCACTTACTTGATAATAGTGTATTTCGATACACCACTGCAATTACAACTGCCAAAACTAAAACTGCTCGGAGGAGTCTAGAATCAATTTTGAATGCTGCCTTCCGACTTTTCCCATAGTTGTCCCGAAGCTTCTCCGGGTCCGTTTTCGTAGCGGCATAGCTTTTCCCATTCCCATTCGTCTGACTCTGCGCCCAGCTATCAATAAACATTGCACTGCTGACATCATAGTCGCCACCGCTGCCGTTCAGGAAACTCTTCGTACCAATCATTTCCGTTCCGTCGCACCAAATTAAATTGAAGAAGACTGAATACACGAAAGTCAATGTAGAAAAAAAGCTTCACTAAACACTGCCGATCACGATCAAAAGAAGAAGAAATAAACAGATAAAGCAAACACTGAACTAACTAATCATATGAGTAGTAAGCCGTGGGGAGATTTGTATATAAACAAAACGTTTACGATTACACGCGAGAGCACCGAGTTAGCGGCATGATTGCAAAATTAATGACGAAATACATTTAGTCGCTTGATTTCTAGCCTAGCGAGCAGATTTCGATGATGATGATAGTCGAAGGTGTGACGTTGAATGACGTTTCTTTCGCTTTCTACGTCATGTGCTTTTTTTTTTGCAGCGGCGATGGTTAATTGCAACGGTGTCGTTGCAGTGCGTTGCAATACGATGCAAAATGATGACACTTATACGCGGCTGCAATATTTTTATTCACTAAATTGATGCTGTGCAACCATTTGTGCAACGCAACTTGTCCAAATATGACTCCACTTCATATCGTATCATTCCTTTGATGCGACGGCAAGAAACCGCCAAATGACCGATCGAGTTCGTTGCGTTTCTTTGTCATATTTTGATACGGAACAATGATACGTTTGTCGTATCCACTGATACGCAACGGCGATACGATACGCGAAAATGCAACATTTAGAAGCGTTGATTTTCCTGCTGAGGAAAAATGCTATATTATCGAATTGGTAAAGCTTAAAAGCCAGATAAATGTATGATCAGTGTGCCGAGAAGACGATTAAAGTAAATAATGGATGAGCAGCGAGATAGATAAACCGGGGAGTCCCCTGCATAAATGATAATTTCTGAACTTGACTAGCGACATGTTAAAAATGTCTATTCGTCCATAATTTGTAATAAAGAAAGTATAAAAGTATAAGATTGCTGTATTAAGTAAAAATAATTTGTAATTGATAATAATGGCACCCTGAGGTGATTAAATAATCGATTATTTATTACCTTACTATTGTGACTTTATGCGGTTAATTCCGTAAGCTGACTTGATGTGTAGAATGTCTAGCGTCACCTTAGGCCTTAATAAAATTAAGCCCCAGAAAAATGTCTATAAAGAAGGGGGTTTTAAAAACGCGCGCGTTAAGCAAAATTTTAAAAGTTAACTCTTCACTAAATAGCGTTATCAAGTGATGTAATATCGAATCGAAAGTAAAGAAAAAGAAGATTCTAAAAGATTCAGCTGTTTTTTTCAATCGGGCATTATGGGATTATCTATCTACTCTGGCAGCTCCAACTCTTCTCTTTCGGCAGACGAATCTCTTTCGATACTCGAATATATGCTGGCCGCACAAGTGAAGTATTCGTTTTGTTTGACGACGACTCGCTGCTCAAAATACGAAACATGAGCATACCTAAATACCGTAAAATGTGAGAAAATATCTAAATTTTGGTGAAAAATGATTGAAACGTGAATATTGTTTGAAAAATAAATTCAGTAACTCGATGAACGACGTTTAGAAACTGATGCGCTCACTGTAGGTGCACCAGTACTCATAAAACATCCAACTTGATTACTACATCCGGTGATTTCGGGTCGTATTTGAAATTATGCAAATTAGCTATGCATGTACTAAGCTAAATAACAGTTTGCATGTATATTACTGAAGTTTAAAGTCTCTTTTACGCTAGCGTAAGTGTGTCATCACTAAAATTTGGTAATAAAGAGAAAAATCGATTTTACCTGGTGATAGTGCACCTGTCTATCCGGGGATCGCCTTGACGGAACCACAAAATAATCAGCTGTTTTTTGTTTTGATGCGCAAAGCATGGGGAAGTGATTGTAAAAAAGTGAAAAGCGCGGCGTCAGGTGAATTTGACCTTGGCCGTAGTAGAAAATTGTTTTGGTTTCGCATGAGAAGTCTTGGATAGGAAAAGACGAATTAGGTAGCTTGAGGTATGAATCTTAGTACCGTTTTTTTTAAATCTAGCATTTTTAAACTTAATCCAATTGAATTGAATACGGTTTGAATGACGTGTTGAAGCATTGCGTGAGTCATTGTGTGAGAATAAAGCGATAAAAAGACAGTAATTCACCTGTTTCTTAATATAGCACTGTGCGATAAGGTTTTAATCAAAAGCAATTACTAATTTTAGTTTTGACTTTATATAGATCCGTACGTATTGCTTTCACAGTGCTAGTTTTGCCTAATTCGATAGCTAGCCTAATTCGCTGAAGTGACGCCTTTTATACTATATTAAGAAATCGATTTTTTAATATTTAATTTGTGATTTGCGTAGAGTGCGTGTAAGAAAATGAGTTTCGCTTATTATCACAACTAATAAAAATCAAGCGAGTTGTAATAATCGAAAAAGTTACAGTAATCAGACAATCATTCCATGATTAGCTGCTAAAAATTTGATATAGATTAAAAGTGAAGTGGATTTTGCAGTGCGTATCAAAAAGACTTTCATTTTGGTGAAGGGAAAAACAAATAAGCAGCAATACCGAAGTAATTAATAATGTTATTTAATAAATAAGAAATCCGTAACTCAGTTATATACTAACGCTTTTATAAATGATGTATGATTTTCGGAGTTAGTATAATTTCCGTAAATATGTATTTGCCAATATGTAACGGAATGCTGCGTAAAGAGGACGTAAATTCTTTTAAACAGAAAAAGGTTGAAAAAGAATCGTTAATTGATTCGTAGAAGTTGAAAACACGTGAAGCTTTGATTGTTGAAGATGTCATTACTATTACCCCTGCAATTGAAGATTTTAAAGTTTGTAGGTTTGTTCTTGATGTGGAGCAATTGCTATTGCTACTCGAACTCGATTCCACTTCGAAATCTTTCTACCAAAAGATACTCTCCTGTTATGATTCTAATTGCAAAGCTTCTATAGTTGGCAATAAAATTATAACTTACATTTTCTTGTATATTATTTCTTTTCTCCAGCCATAAATGAAATCAAACATTCCATCTAATACTATTGCACTATGCAAGGACAAAAACAAATTCTCACGTTTATCGTAATTCTTCTCATCATTTGCTTCTTCACGTTCTTCCGAAATGCACTACGGAAGGACAAACAATTGAAACGATTCCGCGAGGAAGCCTTAAGGAAAAAGCTCGAAACGTCATTGGAGTACAACGAAGTGGAAATAGATGCCAACGATGTAACGGATTATGTACAGTCTAATAAACACGAAACATACTTATATAAGTTCCTAGAATATAAGGACATATGTTTCGATTTGCACGCAATCATTTTCAAGCCTGAAAAAGAAATTGAACTAGTGCTGAGTTCAAACTTGAATCTAGATTCAAACTCAGATGTGAAAAACCCTGTGGTGAAAAATATTCCTACCGATCATGATTCAACAAGTCATTTGGACAGTAAACACAAGAAGAGTGTAATAACTGAGCCAGTTCTTTATTTGTTCATCATAGTTTTGATTTACTCGTTTTTGAAGGCAGCGACTGATATTTCGAAGCAATTAAGCAAAGTTTGTTATTTGAATTATCTCCTCTTAGGAAATTGATTTGAAATTTGTCTTAATACAGAAATCGGATTCAGATGATTCAACCATTCGGAAACTATCATTGCAAGAGTATGCTAATAATAAGCTTCACAAACGGTCTTCTAAAGGTGTGTTTTTATCGATACTGTCGACTTTGTGCTAAGAATTTCGAATCCTAACTTTCGGTTTATTTCAGGTCGTCTGCTGAAAAGAGCTACAACTGGTGCAATTGAACCTCGTATAAAAATCAAGCAACAATCATTGGATGAACGCCGTCGAAGTTATATAATACCTGAATTTAATGGTGGAAGTGGTTTGAAGACTGAACCCGGAACTCCACCGAAAGTTTTGAATGGATTAGGTAAGCATTTTATGCAAAAGGGAGAATAATTTCAACTGCTTATTTCTAAAAAAAAATACTCTTTGATTCCGCCTATCGATCGCGTAAATTATTCATCAATAGTATTTGAAACAAAGATAATGGTAAATGCTTCTAAGTTAAAAATCTTTCGATTTTTTACCTCATGAAATGAATCTAAACTGAAGTCTTAATGTACATTAATTTCTACAAAAATGTAAAATATTTCCTATCTACCTTCATACTTGTCTAACCGTTGCAGGGTGCCGTCCACCACCACTTCTGCGAAGATGCTCGGTCCCCGCATTTGCTATTCCACATGCAGGTTTGTACCAGATGCAAATATTGCATCTATTTATCCAACTGCTGATTAATTTATATTTATTTATAGGCCATGGCAGCTTAATACGACGTCCTTCGGTCGATTCGTTCAGCGAAGACGATTCTAGTCCAGACGTTAAACGTCGCGTTCGAATGATACACCGACATTAAATCAATTCGAACTGTCTCACATCTAAATTCACAAATATTTATATCATATATGTCCGTAACAAATACCATCCATATTTGACGTACTATCATTTCGCTCTCTCTGCCAAATCATTCTTTACAAATATCAGTTTCGAAATTAGAGCTGAAACCAAAAAGACTAGACGCGTAATTCCAAAGAAATAAAACAAGCATCTATTTTAAAATGGTATTGCGTAGCGCGATGAACAAAAAAAAAAAAATTTAGGGAACTAATTGTTTTAGTACAGAAAGTATTGATATGATCTCAAAGCAATCAGCCGATAGTGGTATGATAACGATAAAAAAGACCAAAGTGAATAATTACAGTAAAATCAATGTTTTTGAAATGATTTTTATATTGTTCTGAACGAAACTAAAATTAACTGACTATTTACAATGCATTGTAATGCGCTATTTACACTTTTATCAACACTTTTTTATCGATATTAATGTACAAAATGTTGCCAGTACACAATTTGCTATAATATTTTGATTGAAAATGTTTAAATTTAAGTGAAATGTTTATATATATATGTATGTGTGCCTGTGTCTGGTTCGTCAAATATTTATAATCTGCATTTAAAAGTATGTAAGTGTGATTTAATGCATTTCAAAATAAATCATATGATATTGTAATGTCCTATTCGAATAAAAAGTACCGTTATTTTGTTTATTTTTCTAATTTCTCTAACAAGCCCTATCGTTCAAGTATCTAGCCAAATCTGTTTCTTAGATATTGGAATTAAGGTTGAAACTGATACGCCTCTTTTCTATCCCTTTTTTTTAGTAAATCATTAAGAAGTTATTATGCGATAAAAATCAAAGCTTTATTATAGTTCAATATATCTGAATAGCCAGGGAGCAATTAAAAATAATATTTTACGGACCTGTATTATAAATCATGAACCGCCAGAGACGTCCTACGAGAAAAACTTCAGTTAAAAAAAGCTTTTAGGTAGACAAAATATATCACTATCGAGAAATACTTTATTTTATGAACCACATTACTTGACCATTTAAACGAAAAAGAAATTACATTGGGAGAAGTATATTGTCCTAAACAGATATAACGTTCTAATATGACAACTTCTTTTTCATTTAGTTACGAACCCAACTTCGTCTTCCGGACTTTAGTATCTTTTCTAATGTCGAACTAAATGTTTAGTGTATTAAAAAATTATAGAATTTTCCAAACTAAAGTATATTTCGGCACACATTCCAATTAATGTTTTTTTTTCTCAAAGAATTTTAACTGATTTCCAACTTCTCAAAAGTTGTAACCCAACTTACCCAATAACACATCGGAGCTAAAGAAATTGCAAATAGATCTTCATTTTTTTCCTTGAAAAATATTTTCTCTATAATCTTTCATATTTCTCATCGTTTTCTTGTACAATGTAAAAATTTTATCATAACAAACTACACAATTTTTCATCATCTTTTGTATACAATATACACCACCATTAATCGATATATCAAAATAAATACTTTTCTCACCGTTTTTTTTTCGTTTATAAAAATCTTGCATGCTTTTTTATTGTGGTTTACCGTTGGATGTTCTTCTGATTTGTTTTCATTTCTATTTTATATTCTTTGTTCCCAACATTTTCATTCAGTTCTACTCCGTTTGCGCAGTGCAGTCACTTGTCTGTGTAAGTGCCTTTGTACTTTATTGTTTTTTTGCTATATTCTTCTTGTCCTTCTTAATTTTCCGTTTAATCTTCTGGAACTTTCCAAGAGAGTTGTTTGCCACGCTCGTAGAGCGTTTTCAAAGCCAATGATAATTTATTTTCAGCTTGTAGTTGTAAATAGTGCTTGTAGAGTTGTAGTGTCGTTCGGGCATCTTCGATCGAATCGTGGGTCTCAGATTGGATTTTTGTACCTAAGATAAAGTTTTTTTTCGGAAATTTAGTTCAATCCAATTTTGAAAAAATTTCTTAACAAATTCATTTGAAAACAAAAACAAACTAGAAAAATCACTTTCTTGTGTTTACCTAGAAAATGCCACGCTAGAAACCGAAGGGACACCATCCTATGATGCGGTAGATGGAATAAATGTACTGTATCGATAATCTGTTCTGGTTGCACAATTATATTGATTACTCTAAAAGATATCAACGTTCAGTGATTCAGGATTCATTATCGAATTTATGATTTATTAGTTTTATTCAACCCACCTAAAGTCATTCTTAAGTCCATGTCCAACAAATATCACACCCACGTCTACTAGGTACCGTAGTTTCTGATATGAGTTTTTCAAGGTTGTCAAACGTTTATTGCTGAAGTTCGCATCCAAATCGCCTGGTTTGATGCCTGAGAATTTTGTCAAGTAGTCGACAACTTGTTCTTGCGTTGATATGTAGTCATCGATGAATGGAATTCCCTCGTCTTCGCCATCTCTGTGAATAAAAATAAATTTTCGATCAGCTTTCTCTTTGTTAAATTTGAATGTAAATACGATTCTTACCCTCTGATGCACGTAATTCGAGCAACGCTCATATGACTTGGCTTAACTGTCGCTGTTTTACCATCAGGTCGTATTTCGCTCTCTTCCGGGTTCAATGTAACGAATTCGGCATCCATCGCAACAAGGTCACCACGTTGTGGCATTTCATTCAGCGACAAAGGTTTGAATAAGGAGTCATTGCGTGTAGGATGCAATGGGTTTATGATATCCTAGAAATCCAAGTTGAAAAAGAACGTAAGACATGCCAATTATAAATCAGAACAAAGCTTCAATACTTGTAAAAATGGATTCAAAAACGGTTCTTCCGGCTCGTCGTGTTCGATTTCATTAAGCTCGTTGCTACTATAGAACAGGACACAAGGAACTTTCCAGTCCAGCGTGTACCAGACAGATTCTTGGATTGATACTTGAGAAATACTACGAAAGAAAATTATGAATGATCGAACCGTAAGCTCAATACAAACGGGGTAGTAGCATTACCTGAAATCGTTGAATATATACCATTGATCGGTTAGATCGCTGGGGCCCAACTTCAAGTCATGATACATCTTTCCGACTTTGATGAGAGCAACCAGATTTTTTTGTGAGCCATCATCAATTTGACAAACAACGGCCGATAAATGATATTCTTTGTATTTATCACTATCTGCAAAGAAAAAAAAAATAAAACTCGATTCAAGCGACATAGATTGCCTTAGGAGGGATGATGAAGATCCTTTCAGCTTCAATTTGCCTCTTGGATGACATGTGTTTGTCAATCCCGACAAAAAATTTTCTGCTCTTGAGAAAAGATACAATAATCTGGATAATAGGGAGGGGTTTTTGAAAATTTTGCAAATTAGCGTCGCGTGCCCGACTTTGTCCAATGCCTTCGCTATGTCGAACATAACTATACCAGTCGACTTTGTATGGTTAAGCCCTGTTCGGATGTGTTGATCTTTCGGGAGATTGTTGTTCTCGGATACTTTTTCGCTCAAGCAAATAAGGAGAACGCATTCGGCCAATTTATATATTAATAGCAGGAAACTGATAGGGTTCCAGTTTTGAGGGAAGGTTTTATCAGGTTTCCATAGAACAATAACAATTACTGCTTTCATTGCATCTGGATACAAACGGAGTATGACATTGATTATCTCCGCTATAGTTTGTGGTATGTTGTCTGGTAACTGTATCAAACGAATGTTGTCAATGTTGTATCTCTATATCAAATGATTTTCGTTCCGTTCCATTCCGTTCACCAGGATCTTCACTTCCTCAAGGACAGACGATCTTAACGGTTTTATCTCCATAGGATCGAAATTGAGAAAGCTTGCGACTGTTCGTTCGATGCATTCTTTATACTCTAGATCGTCGTTGGATAAGATCTTCTCCTGGAATTGTGTCTCCGTGAAGTCCGCAAAGTCATTTGCTTTATTTGCACCGCTATATTTTACGCCCTGTGTGCCGCAGATTGGTGGCATTAACGGTTTGTTTTTGGTTTTCAAGAATAAAGACAGCCGCCATAGGATGTGTTCATCCTTTACCAGAATTATGATCGTGTTTTAAATTTACCACACCGGTGTAGTTCATACATTTTAAAATCAAAGTTCCTCTCAAGGGAATAGCCCGCTGGTGAAAACTGAAGAACAAAACGTACAAATGAACTACTTACAATGTGTCGATCTATTATGTTGGGAATTTCTTTCTTCTTCATTTTCACTGCTTACTGTCCTATCACAATCTCTTCTAGGCACACTAGACTGTAAAAATTAGCAAATATCATATTGTTCATTAAGTCATATTTTCTCATTAGTTTACTAAAGAATGTACATACTTCTACAGGTTTATTGCTGTTGTTATTCGCGGTATCAGTGCCATCTACTTTAATTTCCAGCTCGTCATTTTCATCAACGCGCATCGAAAAATTTAGCGGAAACCATGAATGTTGTCGATGTGACGTTGGATTATTTTGCGATGTATTTGCTGTCGGAGATTTTCTAAAAAAAAAGAATTGAACAAAATTCCATTATCAATATAAAAAAATGCGTCTGCTTACCGGTCCGGATGAACAAAATGACAATCAACTCGCGAACAGTTCAGACCGTAACGACACGGTTTTGTTGTATTCGGAGCAGCCGGACTTTCAGATTGAACTGAAAAATTACGATTTAATAATCTCTTCAAGAAAGCCAAATCTTTCTCATTGTTCAGACCGCAATTGATGGATAAAATGCGAGGTAAACTTGTTATCTATTTAAATCACATCAATTATTTTTCTTTAGTATTTTTTAGAGCGATATCAAATATCTTTTAATTACCTTTATGTACTGATTTGTTGGCGAGAATTTCTTACAGTTTTCACAAAACGTAGGAATTGTTTTTTCGACGCAAAGTGAACTTTTCAGAATTTGTCCGAACGTGAAAAATTCAATATCTCGATTAATCGTCGGGTAAGTTAAATTGCACACGAGCAGAATATTTCTTTTGATTTTCTGAAATCAAGAGAAATAAGATTATTGCAGGGTCTTGGTCTGATTAGTGTGAACTTGTTCGATCAAACCTTTTCATTGCACTTGAGACATTGATTGATGCATTTTTGCATTGTGCCGAACAGTTTACTAATATCCGTCTCTTCGTTGATTTTGCTGCTCTCAACAACCTGTTCCTCTTTTGATTCCGAATCTTCTAAAAGTTTCAGAGGATTATTTAAAAATAAATCAATTTTCAAATCCACTAGAAATGACGGCTTCTTACCTGCTTTAACATCAATGCACTCAAAAATTCGTTCGTTAGTGCTCTGACCGTCTGGTCTCATCACAGATGTGCCGACATATCCAGACGTTACATAGTCTTCTGGAGAATAAAAGTTTGTAAAAATGTTTCATTCTAAGCGAAAATCGTGGTTTACCGTATGATCCGGAATAAAAAAGTGTGTTCACGTAGTTATTTTTCGATGAGTCGAGGATTTCATAATGCATTTGATGCAGAATAAATCGATTCCAGTTCTATACGATCGTAAAATGAGAAAAACAACGATCAAAGTTAAATAGTATCAGCTTACTTGTATCAAACTTATTAAAGTAATTGATTGCGAGGCATATCGATCGGATAGGATTAGACCGAGAGCTGCTGCTTCAGGTACGGTTCGAAATGATCTCAGAAAATTACTAGCCTGACATGGTGTTGAAGCTGAAAATATTAGTATTCAATATATATTTTTCTCGAAAAACGATTCCATTCTTTCAAAAATTACCGGTGGACTTGTCCAGCATGTGAAACAAAAATCCTAATTCACATGTCAAACAGAACTCTTTCCCGCAGGAATGCGAAAGTAGTTTCTTGCGAAGCGGATTGATATAGTAGAGAACTTGAAGCATCGAATTGCAATAGGCGTTCGGTAATGTTGCCTCCAGACCGGCGAAACTAGTTTGATTGTGCTGCTCGAAATCGAAATCTTGTGCTCCAAGCTTTGAATATTTCACTTCGACTTTGCGATATCGTCTTGGAATTATTTTCACGCCGGATTCTGTAACTTTCGTTGTGCTTGTTGACGCAATCACCATATTATTTGATCCGTTAGGATCCATCATATATTGTATCTAATGGAAATATTTGTTTTATTTTTTAATAAAGTTTTTCTAATGACGACAACTCACCTGATTCCTCCTAGTTAATCGTGGATTCGGTGCGTAGCCGATAGGTCCTTGCATTTTCATACTATTCAAAATTTCAGGGTCGATCGATTTGGGTCTTCGATAGTTATAAATCATCAAATCCGGGCCCCAATCACTGTAGTATCGAGTTCCCGTTACCAGATGAGGCAGCGGAATTGACGACAGTGGGAAATTTGTGTCGGTGATGGGAATTATGGGAAGTGGTTCGATTGGATCTGCAAACTCTGTTTCACGGGAGAAAGTATTGAATTGAGGTTCTGGATAGGCGGTAGCGCAAATCATGTGTATTCGGCCAGATTCACCAAAAGCCATCGCCTGACTCGACGAGCTAATATCGAAGCAAAGACTCTGTGGTCCAATGACCATTTGTGATAGCTACAACGGAATTGAGGATAGTTTTAATAGTTTCAACACAATAAATCTATTGGAAATTATTTCACTTACTTGATACATACACACGCGCGGTTCGCTAAGTTCAATTGTGTCGACCAACTGGAATTCGCCTAGGTTTGATACTACAGCCACTCGTGAATATTGCGATGGTAAAAATCGTATTAAACTAGGCTCAATAAACACTTGGATCGGTGACACTAATCGCAACATACGCAAGTCGTATACCATTAAGAATCGATCAACAGCAATTGCACCTTGCCTAAGACAAATAAATAATATATTCTCATAGCTAATTTTGGCAATTCAATCACAAAGGGAACGAAATTATTTTCTTGAAAAATCTGCTTTGATTTTTCCGTCGTAACAGCAACATTTTAGTGCACTGAAACTACATACACTTTATTTGTAAAATACATACCGATTCGAATAGCCACACGATATCAAGTAATTTCCTTGAACATCGAAGTCCGATAAGTTGCCATGAGGTGCCTTAATTGTATGTTCGACGTTCAGTGAATTTAAATCACGCAGAGTTATGCTTCCAGACGTGTCACTGGCCAGTACACAACGCGAATTCTTTCTCAAAATTGTACAACCGTTTTCAGCGTACGACTGAAAATTTAGAATACAAAACAGAATACAAAACAAATCAAAAGAAATCAATTGGGTACCAATTTCGTTTCCATTATAGTAGGCGTATCAAAATCGATTATGTTTTCTTGATATCCTCCAATAAGTACACGAGCTGGGGACATTTGTAGCATACACAGATTATCTTTCATGTTATGTGATCTGAAAGTAATATCGATGAGTATGAACATATATTTCGAGGAATTTCAGTTATAATATACTAATATGATGATTAGTTTTCATGGGGAGGTTTTAGTGCACGAGTCCTAAGTTGCCAGAAAACTTACTTATGTGTGAATTTAGGCATTCCGCGTCGAATCTGATGTCGCAACGTCGTTTGCGTCAATGCTAGAATTCCACTTTCAATAGTGGTAATTTGTCTCACAATATCTGTTGCATGCACTTGAAAAGACGTATATTTTTGCATTGCTCCTCCATAGTATGAAGTTACATGCCCCTGGAACAACGACAATCGTACATTAATTTCTTCAGTCAGAATTTCTTCAAAACCTGAACTACGTACCCCTTGATTTCCCATCCATAATAACTCCTCGTAAGTATCGAATGCCACTGTCGTCACATTATATTGTTCACCTCCATCAGCCAGCACCGAACAAAACTCCACATATTCCGGATCCGCTTCCCCTAAATTGTACGGTCGGAAATTTGGTGAGAACTCGTTCGGACGAGATGGCGCCTCGTACATGTCTGCAATTGAAATCGCGTCGAAAATTGAAAGTTCGGGAAACAGACCAATGCATCGTCGTCATTTTTGCGACGACAACGTCGGTAGAAAGGGGCTCAAATGTCAATTACTTTATGTGCATGAACTAGATCTTCATGAACATTTACTTACTCGACATAGGGATGATATCTTCCGATGGGTTCATGGCGTCAGCGCCTAGGTACATATATTCCATAATACTCTATACTAATCAAATTATTTGAATGAAAATTTCCGAATATTTCGATAAATCACCAAATTTTGTCTCGACGTCAACAAATAACAATAGCATACTTCAGTTCTTCTTCTATATTGACATACATTTGAAAAGTACTCTATAGAGCGAGAGAAATCGTATATGAGGTAGACTCTGAAGTGCTCTGATTTGATGTACAGTCACTGACGAAAGAGGATAGAGGAACTTTTTAAATTTTTTTCTTGCAGCTTCGAAATTTGGTAAATGAAATTTGTATTTTGTTTTTCAGTTGGATAGGTTGCCTTATTAAATATCGATTTCAAAACATTCTGCAAGTCTTTCTTCTCTTCTACTGAAAATAATACCTAAAGCTCATTAATGTAATGCGTTCATTATCTAATAAGAGTTGCGTCGTGTTTCGCGCCTATAGGTAGGCAGCATTGAAAACAACAACTGCTCCCACCGCAACACTTTTTCACAATTCCCGCCATTTTTACTGTCATGCTGAGAAGGCTCACGAACCATTCTCACGAAACAGGAAACACTTGACATTGCATAGCATACGGGTGCTTAGCGTATCAATGTGACAATAATTGGGATCACGCCGGTAACAAGTGCATAAACTCAGTGAGCATATCATCACACGATATCCGCCTAGGAATCGTCTTCCCTTTTAACGATCGGTTAACGCCTGCATCTATTGTGTGTTGTGTGTGAGTAGGCAGTTCGTGGGAAAAATGAGCCAGCCGCGTCCGTGGTTTGCGCCTAGTAGCACTACAAGCGACGATAACGAGTATCTGAGATATTGGCAATAAATTCACCTTGATCAAGGAAGGCGGCGGTCGACCCTTATCGGAGATGGACACAATAACAAAATACACTCCGCCGTTACTAATTGCTTATTTGCTTTGTTCCTATTACGGCCGCTCAATATCACATGAGGATTCCTCCTATTGTGTCAAATACATCGGCCACGTCATTGTTTTCTATGCATCTATGTGTAGATATACCAGGATGTGTCCGATCCGCATGGTTTAATGATGATAATTCACGTTCTATTTAAGCTTATCGTCGTAAACTTCGAAGATCCTCAGTGTTAAATAGCCATCGGAAAGGTTTGATGACATCCTGACAATTGCTTCATCACATCGTATCGGACAGATGTGCCGCCGTTGAGGTATGTATTTGATTTGCAACCGGAGATCGGTAATAAATCGTTGATTGCGATTATATTTGGATACTTAAATTAATGGATCATTCAATTTTATGTGTACGTTTATGCCAAATGCAATTTTTTCTGAATAAATCGTGAAGATTTAAATTTTGCATGCTAAATATATCATTCCTTTGATATCGAGGCGTTTATGCAGTATCGATTCAGGATAATGTATTGATGCAAAAAAAATTGAATATGATTTTTATAGATACTTTGATTAGGGGACTTCATTGCATTATTAACATTTTAATGATGAAAAATGAGCGTTTCGGAAATCTGTTTGAAGGTATCCCTTGCATGGATTGAATATGTCGAAGAATAATGTCATTATACTGAATTATAAAATTGAATACCACCTATATACGATTGATATGGATTTTCTGATGCTACTCTTGTTAACGTTTTTGATTATATTGTGATAAATCGTAAAGTTTCATGCAAAAGTTGATGAAATTGGTCTATTGAGCTACAGCTAAAACGATACAAATACCTTCTTCTTAACGTTTTTCGTTTCATGTGATTTCATGGGCGATTTATAATGCAAGTTTTTATTGTAGTTCCTGCACTAATGGACCTCACATTAATTTTTTTAATGTAGATATTTTATTGATACTGGTATTTTATCGAAAACTTATGGTTACCTATCTAAACGATCAGGCAGTAAATATTTCCACAAACATTTCGCAGACTTCTGCTCGGTAAAGCATACAAAAGCCAACAACTGCAATGGGCTTGGTATTGCCTCTCTGGACAAGGAAGTGAAAATATTGCCTTAAGCTAGAATGCAAATATTAAATTGAATTTCATATTTTAAATTATAATAATCAGTAAAATTAAATATTAACCCAGTATAACTTAACAAATGCTGAAACCTGAAATAATATTCTAATGTCCTTCGTGTGTGTGATAGGTGTTTTACTGAAATGATATTTAGAGGATTTTTTTAGGATTTATGATCCTCCATTTCTTCAGGTTTGGGAACCTCGGAGCAAATGGAGCTTGGGAAGAACAGCCTCGATGGCAACTATGACGTGGAGCGCTATGGCTTTGGTGTTTAGTGACATTTCCTAGTTTAGAAGATGCGATTTTCCAATATAAAATCTGCAAATATTCCACAATCTTTGTTTCCCGTGAAATCTGAAACAACTAAATTATTAACATGAAATATTTGATTGAACAATAAAATTAGGAGTACAGTACAGTGTTATCAAAACAATTTATAGTGATAGCAAATGCTGGTAATCAGCAACCAATTTAGATCAACTAAGACAGATTAAGTTCGCTATTGCATCGAAATTGTAATATAAAACGCTTTACAACACAAATTCTCCTTACTAAGCCAACAAATAATAATTAAAGTTCTTGGGGATTAGCAGGAAATTATATTGCAGTTTTCATTTGCCAATATTGCTAAAGATGTGGCAGTAACAGATAAGTTGATATTATGACAAAAATTTAATTTAGTTTTTGATTTTGTGTGTTAGGCTTTCTATAAAAAATTTTTTATTGTAGGCATGTAGCTGCTTCTGTTATTTCGAAAAACAAAAAATTGTATAAATTTGGTATATTACTGCATAATGGAAAGTGCAGTACCACCCCTTTCCCTTAAGAATATTAAATGGATGTAAAATAAACTTAAATTTAAGTGCGATTTGCAATTTTAAATTCACTTGAGGAACAAATAGCTTTCGACTCATTTTTCAACTCTGTCTTATCGAAAAATTCATTAAAATATTGCCGCTTTTTCTTCTTTTCGTCGTCTTCTAGCTGTGTTGATATTAGTATTAATTTCATTTTGAGACTTTGGGTACTTTGAAAATTTGATAATGTAGCATGATCTAAAAAGACAAGATCATGCCATGCACATGTCAATACCGAGAAGAGAGGTAGAAACCGTAACGTTAGCGTAAATCATGAAGAGAAATATGTGGAAAAGAAAACGCTGAAGGTTCCTATAACATGACTCGTTCGATCATGCACAAAGATTTATGGATCGTTTAGCGGGTGGGTGTGGAGTTTATTTAATTTCCCTACTAACGAAGACGCAACGAACTGAGCAGTGTGCACGTTGCAATTTGGAAACACTAATTGCAGAGTTTTCTTGGGATTAATTAGTATATAATATATATGCGCCACCATGAGAATGAAATGTGCCCTGATCCGCATAAACGTTCTGTCGACATTTTAGTACTTTCGAGATATTTAATTATTTGTGTTTTGATTAGTATTGGAGATATATCGAAAGTGCGTTTTTCAATATTGATTTTACCATACTTTCACAAAAGATAGGTTTTTCAAATTTTGCAGGAAGGTGTAATAAAGTATGCAGTTTTTGAATCCGTTATTAACTCAAAAATTACAAAAATGTAAATAGAACGTTTATGCGAATCAGGGCAGTGTAATAGATTGATTTTTCTGGCTTAGAATAGGGCTCGATTCTTTAAATTTTGATTAAATGCATGAAAGCTCTGTACTTTGGCGGCTATAAAATAAAACCACTTTGTGCTTACTTAAAAAATTCATACTGATTTAGAAGATAATTTCAAATCATTTCAAATTATTTTTCCCCTGGCGTAAGGAATCTATATCAGAGAAGCAGTGCTTCCTTTGTACCACTGCGTTACAGAAGCGTCAAAAATGGCAACACGGTGTGAAAGTCATCTCTTTTGCAAGATCTATCAATCTTAAAAAGACTCTGTACTGTAAAAGACTGTATATACTGTAATAATGTGCTACGTAACATTTCAAGCCGAAATGTGTCGTTGTAATGTACGTGAAAAATTTCGATATATGTTGTTATATGTGGGTGCGTTTGCAAGCTGTGGTGCTAAATGTGCATCAACGTTTTCTGCTACTAATCATCGAATTCGAAATTTCAGTCGCTCTCTCTAATATATTCTATTTTTCTTTACCATTAGAGAGAATGAGATGTATATGTTGGATTTTTTTTATTTGTTTTGAATAAACGTTGAATAAAAATTAATGTTCTAATCAGAACGTGCTAACAATAGTACCCAGACTGAGCAAAACTGGAATCCTCTAAGCTTTATTTAGTTTAAAAATTACCTAAATGCCAATCATTACTAGTTAAAATTCATTTTAGTCTAGCAAGACTTAAAACTCAACTTAATTCTTCAGTTTCTTCATATTAAACAATATAAATAATTTCTTAAACATTATAATTTTCTGCCTTATTTTTCAATCAATTATATTTTAATTTATAATTTAACTTCAGCTGATTTTTTATTCGTAGCAAAAGGGATAGACTCGTAATCGGGTTTCTATTTCTATTTCAACTTAGTGATTCTTTTTAAATATGTATATATGATTTCTTCAACTAATATATTTAACTGCTCGTTGAAAAACGGTCCATTTAAAATTTATACGCTTTGCCATAAATACAAAAAATTATTCTTTCCGCCAAAACTAATGCTTTTTCATGTGAAAACGATAAAAAAGTCAGTAATTAACAAAAAACTTATTTGAAATATGTGAATTTAATATCTTCTCTCAGTTATGAATTATTATACACGCACTACAATACAGGGTACATACCGAAATCTTACGTCAACAAAAGGATTATAAAAAAACTTGTTCAAATATTAACGCAATTCATCACGAAACCCTTCACAGCGAAAAAGAAAAACAGTTTTCTTCCACTAAATTGAAAAATTTTGCCATAAAATTGAAAAATAAATTCTCAAGCAAGTCATTAAGTTGTCTGCTGGCATTGTGTCAATACAATTTTACTGCTTATTTTCACATAAAAAAAAACTAAACGTGAAACCAAGTAAAACTCTGAACGATTAGGATCATAATAATGCTGGTTAGATATGACGCTTCCGCATACATGCTCGTACATATATGAATTTTATACTGCGCTCGAGTGTAATTTTATGTGTTTTCGGGAAAAATTAAAACTTCTCGTATACAATAGATGTGATTTCAACCCTAAACGATAATTGCAAACGATAGTGGCAAAAGAGTGAAAATTCGAAAACCGATACGAAGGGGAGAGATTCGAACGTGGATTCTCTGTGCGTCTACGGGCTGCTCGTTTGATCGGAACCATAACGTGGCACCTTTTCATCGGTACGATTTTGAGGTGCTTGAAAGAAAATGTAACTGAAATGATTTCTTGTGACAGATATGTGTCATAAATAAATCCTTTATCGATTTGTTGAAAGTAGCTTGGCGCATTTATTTCTTCGCAAAGGTTAGAAAGTAAGGCTTCAACTTCAAAAAGTGAAATAAAATCAAATCAGAATGATCGCAATTTTGTCAGTTGTTAAACAATGAGATGTCCCGCATGCAGAGCTCCAGTGCAAGAGGTCATAGAGAAACCCTCTATTTGCGCGATATTCTCAAGCGCATTTCACACTCGATACTACGAAATTACGACGGATTCAAGGAGTTAACGGGAACGTTGCAAACCTTACCCCTATACTTAGCAAAGGCCTCGCAGCAATAAAATTTCACATTTTATGTCCCGGAGAAAAATTATTAATTTAACTACATTCTACTCTTGCCACGTATCCTTTCGGCGTCGTCACCCCGTTGCAACAACAGCAACGAAAATATCCCGTAGTATGCATTAAAATATTCCTTGCAACCAAAAGTGACACTACTTCCATTCAACTGAGCTTCTAGGCAACAATGCATCACAATGAGAATGTTTATGTCCCGGACGAGGAATAGATGGCCCGACTCTGGATGCATCATCCTGTTTCACACTTCGATGCTGCATCCAACTCATCTCGTAGCTCAACCCTTTTGCTTCTTTTGCATTAATAATTTTCAATTCGTCACCGAATCAATCATTTTCGTTTTGTGATGAAAATATCACTTCTGCATTCGCCTGTCGGAACGGTGTAATTTATGACGCTCGCTATTTGCATTTTTGCATTTACAATCCGAATATTGCAACAAGGCATTTAACATGTCACTTTATTGGCCAGAACAAATCTCTTAAAGGGATTTCGAAGGACTTCGATTTAGTTCTCCCAGCGTTCGCCGAGAACTCCATTCGCACTGATCATCAAGATTCTTCGTTCGGAAGCTGCATAATAGCATTATAGGTCATAAATGATTTTTACATCTTTTCATTGCATGCACTGCCGTTCATTGTTTCCAAATAGGATTTCGGATTGCGTAACAGAATTTCCGAAGGATTTTTATAGCTAACGGATAAAAATGTTCTCATCATCGAATTCATATCAATGGGATATGGATGGATATTGTGGTTTAGGACTTTGATGCACTTTTGTGTGTGTATGAAACGAGATACTTGAGCTTGGGGCTCGGGCTGTTTTATGTATGTATATTTTTCGGACGAGAAAGAATAGTATCGGATTTCCAGAGTGTGTAGTGGTTTATTCTATGCGTCTGCTGTGAAAGAGTGCATTTGATTGAAAAGCGAAAGGGTTTAATAAAAGACAATGAATAGTCGATGATAGTAAAATATAACTACGCTCCAGAGAATTTCTTAACAGTCTTATTGCATTAGTATGTGACTGAGTGAGCACCAGGTGAAATTGGAACAATGTGGCTTTCAATTAAAACTATAATGTCGCATCGAATTAGGGCATTGAGCGCAAAAAGACAAATATCCATCGGAGGATCCTCGTCTCTAACACGGATAAGAGACCGCCATTTTTCTTACTAAGAACGTATGTTTCTGACGAGGAAATTAGATTCATGGTCTTGTACAAAAAGAGCTTTGATGGACTGAAACAGGATTTGTTGGGTGACAGCAGCCATGTGCGAACTTCTTCGTCGTCCCTATTTTCGGCAGTTATTTTTGATTCTAGATAGAGTTTCATTTACCTTTCTTTCTAGTGCTTTTCTTTGACTGAAGCCTTGTTGGTATTGGCCGATTACTTTTTTAGCGAAGCGGGCTATCCTGCATAGTAATTTTGCGGATAACATCGTGTAGACAGTGCGCAACAACGTGATACCCCTATAATTGTTGCAGTTCGTAGTGCCATCTTTTATTAAGTATAGGGCAGATAAGTTCAAGGTGCCAATCGACAGGCATAGTTTCGCTGTCTTATGCCTTCAGCAATAATTGTAGTTAATTGCTAGTCGATGCTACCTCGTCTGTTATCAGTTAACGGGACCTTTAACTGATCGCCTGCGTCGTTGTTTAGCAGCTCATCAAAGAACTGTACCCGTCGTTCTAGTATACTCGAGAGTTTTGAGCTCATATTTTCCTCTTTATCTTTGCAAACTGAGCAGCGAGATATGTATTGCCTGATCTTGCTCACTTGCTGGCGAAACTTTAACAATGTTTTTAGTTGCTTTCTGTAATATTTCTCGAGGCCACGAACCAGCAAATTTGTTAAGCTTCAACTCTAGGACTAATCAAATCATCAACATGTATTGCGGCTTTCATGGCTGACTGGTAGGTGTTTCGATTGTCAGTATCTTTCATGCTCCCTATGTTGATTTTTACCTCTGATGGCAAGAATTTGAGCTCAGAGTACTGTACAATGTGTACTGTACCGAGTCAATATTGGCTCTTCAATATTTTCGCTCATTAAACAGGTTACTAATATAGTGAAGATCTATAAACACGTGGTCTATCTGGCTGAGAGTGTTCCCGTCTGGAAATACCCA
The DNA here is from genome assembly GCA_947369275.1 of Nemotelus nigrinus. NCBI lineage: Eukaryota > Metazoa > Arthropoda > Insecta > Diptera > Stratiomyidae > Nemotelus > Nemotelus nigrinus. The sequence goes on from OX376373.1 coordinate 211,357,439, forward strand.
CGTTACTTTTGAGATAGTTTCCCGTGTTTCTATCACAGGCTTAACAATTCTAGGTTGGGACATTCTGTGTGAAATGGCGAAAGGTTATCACATTGACGCAGTCTACACAGACTTTGGCCTAGCTTTTGATAGAGTTGACCATTCTATATTGATCCTAAAGCTGCACGAATTTAGACTTGCCGGATCTTTACTTAGCTGGCTCAATTCCTACCTCCACAATTGAATCCAATTCATAAAATTTCAAGGTGTTTTATCAAAAAATAGCCATTTTGGCCCACTTCTCGTTAACATATTCATCTTCGATCTATCTGACGTCCTGTCACATCAGTCAAGTATGCACTGTGAGCTGGTGTCGGATGAGAATCAGTGCATACTTTCGAAAACACTTTGTCAGAAAAAATTTTCAATAAAAATTTTCAATTTTAATCATCCCGCAAAAACAATTCCACTTTGATTCTGCTTTTGGAGGCTTATTCCGCAAAACGATCGAGTTTTCCGTGTCAATTATTCTCTGCTCTGATAAGCTTTAGAGACGATATACATTGTATATGCTGATTTATAGACAAGAAGGGAACCATGATCACAAATCAATAACCTTTACCTCACTTACTTTATGCAGACGATCTAAAACTGTACCACGCCACTGAACCTAAGATGCATTTTTTCTTCAATTCAAACAACACGGTTACGCAGAACACTTACTTTGTCGGCAACAACTTATTGACTCGCGTTGATAGCGTTGTTGATCTCGGTGTTGACTTGGATGGAAAACTTTGTTTCACCTTGCACTACGACAAAAATCTTTCCCTTGCGAATAAGCAGCTCGGCTTTATTAAGCGGCGAGCCAAAGCATTAGAAAACTGCTGGGCCACCAGATTATTATACATTGCTCTTGTACGCCCTCTTCTTGAATACGTTCGTATTATCTGGAACCTAGCCTTTGAAATCCACAGTAACAGACTCGAGTCCATACAAAAACAATTTTTACTTTTCGCTCTGAAAGAACTTACAGCCCTTACAACTTCGAAAATTTACACCCTTATCATTTAAACTTAACTCCACTTGCATCCAGAAGAATGGTGATATCGGTCTGCTTTACATTTGACGTCATTAGAGGCGTTATTAGAGTTGAATTCCTGATTAGAGCTGAATTCCAGGTGTTCGTAAGGAACACCAGGTCTAATCGTTTGCTAAAAGAATATCCACATTGCACCATATATGCAGCTAATGAGCCGGTAAATAGATGCTGCAGGATTTTAAATGGCGTTATCAACTTTTATTCTTCAACAATTTCCAAACAATCCTTCAAATTCCCCCTTATCCAAGCCATTTGAGCTCCGTAATTTTTAAGCTTTTTGTAATTAATGTTTTTAATTTTTATTCATTTATTTTATTGTTATTTATTTATGATCTATATCAAACTTATTTATTTACTTACTTAGTTATGTGTTTATGCATTATTTATTTGTACCCCACTTTTTTTATTATTAGTGTTATATTCATTTGTAGTTTTTTTTCCTTTTCTTGTTTCAATTTGCTTCGTATTTATATATATGTATTAAACTTATGCCTTGTTTGATTAATAAATAAAATAAAATAAATAAAAACCAGGTACTTCCAACGATCAATGATTCTTTTTCAGTTTCGGACGTCTCTGTAGTGGCTTGAACACACGTACAGAGTGTAAAGCCTTCTATTTATCGCTGTAGGCTTTATTCATCGCGCACAGACTTCATTTTTGATCACTCGGAAACCTGTGAACTACTAAGATGGCAGCTGTAGGGGATTTCATAGTTGCTTTTCTTCCAAATATTAGCCAGCACGATATTTGGCGAGAACATCTGTTAGCTGGTTTGCAGCATTCGATCTATCCATTCCATTAGATAATGCTCAAGTCGTTGCTCCTATTTGTTGCTGGCCTCATTGCCATTGAATCAATCCTGTATTTCCTTTCTGCTGCTCTTGAACGAGTTTTTTTTTAGCTTACTAAAGTACTGACAGATCACTATTATCGTCACTCACCTCTTGGCTCTTAACAATGACTAGTGATTCATACATTGAGCAAACTAATAGGAAAACACCTCAAGTAAGAGATATCTCAATTTAAAATTGAGATTAAAAATGAATATTTCAACTTGTTCCTGATTTATTTACAAAATAACATTATATTGAATTTAACGGATTCCAATTTTTCTACCAATTGAATTTTTCCTATAAAAGGATTTGAAATATGTGTATCTAGTTTCTTAATCATTAATTGGTATCTTAGGTCCTCCTTCAATTTAGGAAATTTTAAGATTTCAGATGCGTCTTAAAAATATTCAAGTGATCTAAAATTGTTATGAATTATTGTCTGTGGGGATTATCAATATGTTTCTAAAGTTACGCGAAACAACAAACCGAAATTGATCTAGTAAATTCATGTCCCAACATATAAAAACTTACTTTCACCATGACCCAAAAATTCGATATTTCGGCAATCATTTCATTTACACTCTATAATTTCACTAATGCAACATTTCATAAAGCGCATTATAAAAACGCACCGGTACGCATCAATCAAAATCAGTCATGGTTTTCGGGGTTTTCGGGAGAAAAGGACTCATAGCGCACCGCACAGGGCCACAAAACAAGTTTGTAATTAAGAGAAATTTTGATGTTGCATCATATATGCATTTCAAAGCACCGCAACGGATTGCCAGGATGATGGTGAGTGAACCCATAAAAATATGGACTACAATGTGGATCAATCATAGGTCGACATCTCATCGGTCAAATCGTGTGACACACAAACTATTCTAATAACGGTAAACAAAGCGTTCGGTGGAATTTCAACGGTTCTTCGTACACATCATTGCCTTACTTTAATTCTGTTTCGTGCATCCCATGTATGTAGTAGGTAGATAATTAAAATCAAAAGACGCGTTGCGACTAAAAAAAAGGGCTACTGGTTGAATCTGAAAGGCATGAGAATGATATGCACGATACACTCGAAAAATGTTTCGTAACGATTATTTTTCAAGAAATTTCCCAGGACAAAGTCGATTGCGAGGAAGAAAACTCAGATAATGTTAAGAAATTACGATGAGAAAAGATTTTTATCTTGATTCTTTGGCTGTAGTTACATACGCTTTATATGTGAAGGGAGCGAATTATTCTTGCACTTGTCCAAGGTAATGAGTAACGATGATGATAGGACAATGAAGAACTGCGGGAGTCACGGTCAGTGCGCTCTGTGTGAATGCAAAGGTTTCCTAGTTTTGATTTAAAACCAGGTGAGTGTTCTTGCACAGTGCTTCCGATTACGGTCAGGTGTTATTGCATGGAAGCCAGAGTTTGTAACGGACTTTTTCTCTCATATTTGAAGGTAAATAGTCAAACAAAATAAGAATGGGCTCCACATTAGGAATGCATGGGGCTTCTGACATCGTTAGAAATGGTTCTATTTGAAAAAAAGTATAGTTTGGTTAAATAAGTATGACCTAGAAAATTACAGTATAGCAACGGAATGTACAAGCTAATGCAATATTTACACTAACTACTGTATTTTGTTTTCTTTCATCCCGCATGCAAACATTTGCATTGTCTTAAATAATTTAAAAAGAAAACAGCCACCGTATTTCTCGTCCGTAATACAGGAGGCAGACTATCACTATCATTTGTATGAACAGGTTCATATGTTGTTTGTATGTTTATTATGCTGCGACGAGACACAGCAAACAGGTCTTCTCTCGATTGTCATACATAGCTGCTATTGTACAAACCTTGAGATTATCATCATCATCTCAGGTGTACACCTGAAGAATAACCTTAAGAATAGTGGCACAGAAAATCGTGTACCATAAATTCGAAGGCAACGCTTCAAAGATATGACTAATCCCTGAAATAGAGAAAAAAAAGAGTATCTGGAAATCTCAAATTACTTGTGATGTCAGAAGTGATCGCAGGTCTTGTAGTATCTATACATTAAGTGGTAGCAGACTATGCCCAGACGGGATGTTGTGGTAAATGCACGTGATATACGAAGATACTCAAACCGGTTGATGTCGTCAAAATGGATTGTGAATAAGAGGATTTTATAACGTTTCTAAAATTATTTTCGGTTTCGTTTTTTTTTCATCGACTCGAAAATTGGAGAGAACTGGATAGAACGTTTTTTTTTCTCTGTCGGCATTGAGGACAAAATCGAGCGAAACGAAATTAGATATTTAGTTATGCAATGGATGATGTGATTGAAAAGTTAGAATAGTAGTGATTTCAGAAGTTTTAAATGTACTATATAGATATTTATAAGAAATAATTGCTTGCTTCTATTTTTGATTTTAACAACAATTTTGAATACCAAATATTTTATTAAAGTATCAGTACTATCAGTACATACTTCGGTTGAATTTTCTCTTGGAATTTAATTTACAATAGGTCAACCATTTGTTCATACCACACCTTACTTAACTCATTTACACTTCACACAAACAATTTTTTTTTTAATTTTTTTTTTCAACTCTTCATTATAGAAACTATTCAAAGCTAAGTATTATTTTTTTCTTTTAGCAACAGAGTTTTGGATCATTGTCTTGTACTAATGAAACAGCTGATTCTCAACTCCAATAGCATACATGCCTCCCTCCCAAACCATAGCCTAAGATCAATTTTTTTAAAACAAACATTTGAGTCTCCAAGCACCGCATTTTTTTTAAAAGTCTGGTGTTGTATTGACTTTTCGCCAGACAAAGCTCCTCCCTTCAGACTTAAAAAAGATGTATTTGGTCTCAACATTTTGCCGAAATTGCTGCAGTTTAAAAGATTTTTTTAGGACGCAGCATTTGTAACCCCTTTTTGTAAAGAGAATTTCGAGACATGGTGCATGTTTAAAGCATTTGTTTGGGGATACTATTAATATTTCTTGATTCCTCGCGTATGTAAGGAAAGAAAGTGCCAAACGTTTGACTGGAATCAGCACATGCCTTTTTTATTTGATTTTCTGCATAAACCAGCCAAACTGACAATTTGAGTTAGAGAATTCGATTCTGATGTTAGAGTCTGATGTTAGAGATCATCGAGACTTTATCCCGCATGAATACTGGCAAGACCATGGTCTTGTACAGCAGAAGCTTTGATGTTCGCATGAAATTTCCAGACTTAAAGAACCTTGTTAAGTAGATTAGCTAGACTTGGTTGGATTTTAGCAACCGTTTGCGTATTTCTTCCTCCATATTGTTATCGACTGCTGCTTCTGACCGAAGGAAGGGTTTCGAATTCATGCTCCGCTACCCTGATGGTTTGGCCAACTCTAGGTGTTCTTACTGCAGATGCTGCCAACATGAACTTCGTTTTTTCTTCATTTAGGGGCATCTCCAGTTCTGTGCCGCACGTTCGATCTGGATGAAGTATTCCCGTACAGCTAGTTCAAATCTCCCAATGATGTCAATATCATCTGCCTAAGCCAGTGTCTTGCTTGACTTGGTGACGAAAGTCCCTCTCGTTGACGTGTCAGAGTCTCGAATTGCTTTCTCCAAGAGGAGGATGGTTAGACCATACCAATGTCGGAGCCCATTGAAGATGTTGAACGGTCTGGATACGAGCGATAATTGTGACCGGGAGTTCACCGATCAAATCTGGCTGAATAAGCTGGGGTAGGTTCAACATTTAGCTCGTACTAAAGAAGACCAAAATGCTGACAAAGATGGTTTTCTTTCCAGGTTTCTATGGTTCGGAGTTTTGGTTCTTCATTTCCACAGGAATTAAAAGCATCACTTATTTAAATAACCTTGCTTAATCGAGTGGATATAGCTCCAAAAGCCAGAGTGTGTGGACATTGGTTTGGATCTAGCCATGAATAGATAACTATGATGAAAGTCGTGGAAAAGATGAATGTGAATGGAATCTTAACTAACTGCAACCCTCAGACCCGGAAAGCTCTGTAGTGGGGCTACTTTGTTTTGCTTTACTTTTCAAAGTGTAGTGCTGTCTATTCTGTCTTAGTGATTATTCTTACCATTCTCCAAAATAAGTCGTCAAGTAAATTTAAGACATGCTATTTCTAAAAATATAGTATAAACTTTACTCCATACATTGTACTGTTCAATCCTGCGAAGTATGTATTTATTTTAGAACGGATCATCAATTGTTTGTTATTTTTTAAACCAATTTAGACAGAGAAAGGATTTGAAGAAACACTTTTATTTTGGCTATCTAATATTAAATATTACACTCAGAAAGATTTCACCACTGAAAATTTAATAGAATCAAATTTAAATCAAAAGTTGAAACACTTTCAAATAAAAAACAAATCTTATTTGAATTAAATAATCCCCCACATTCAATAAAAATGATTCCACTTTATTATGAAAATTTTATTTTCATATCAACATTTTCATCATTGAATGAAAAATAAAACATTAAAACAAACAAGACACACTTTGATACAGCGTTATTGAAATGAGGTCAGATTATTTGAATTGAAAAGAAACGTATATGGCGCCAAATCATATTTGAAAATTTTTGATTTGGCGTCATATACGTTTCTTTTTAATTCAAATAATCTGACCTCATTTCAATAACGCTGTATCAAAGTGTGTCTTGTTCGTTTTAATGTTTTGTTTTTCATTCAATGATGAAAATGTTGACATGAAAATAACATTTTCATAATAAAGTGGAATCATTTTTATTGAATGTGGGGGATTATTTAATTCAAATAAGATTTGTTTTTTATTTAAAAGTGTTTCAACTTTTGATTTAAATTTGATTCTATAAAGTCTTAAGTGGTGAAATTTTTCTGAGTGTAGAATTCAAAATTTGAATTTCAATACACAACTGTACTCTAACAAGTACACACCTGAAAATGTTATTTATTTAAGATAAATTCTTTACAAGCTCATCCACAACCTTCATCTTTCCTTTGAGTACCTATCAATTATCTCGTATACAAAAACCACTATAAAAAAATATTCTCAGTATCTCAAACAACTTGACCATCTGCTTTCATAATTTCTTGTAATCTGAGAACGGTGCGATCATGTGGTAAGAGCGATTAGAAATCCAATACTACATTTTAGCGATTACTCGAGTATCCAACGGGTGTCGAGGGACTGACTACTCAACACTTTTAAGGTTTCTTTAAGAAAAGATTCGACCTAATTGCACATTTTGGTATCTTCCTGTTCACACAGAGATAAAGTTCATGAATGAAAACAGAAATATTTGCCAACTTTCTTAGGCCTTCTGACCACCAAATGTTGTATGATTTTTTAATTGCATCCAAATAATACTGGTTTCTAACAACAAATGATAATTTTTGAATGGAAGATGCAATTTTCTGATAAGAAGTGGCATCTTAAACGAATCAAACAGACGGTAAAATATTCAAATGACTCCACGAAATCCTAACGGTTTTGTACAACTTTCCCATCCATGTAGAAAAAAAGATGAAATGACACTCACTTCAATATAAATTATCACACGCAATATTTACAAACATGTCTCTGTTAACATATTAATCTTTTACAATGCACAATAGCAGTCATCGAAAATCGCCTTATCCACAAACACTCTTCGCCGAAGAAAACGTGACTTTATTCGTTTTGTACCATAGGTATGCGCTCAACAATGGCAGGCAAATACACAGCAGGCTAGGTAACGCATCCTGATTAACATAAATGCTACAATTACATTACATCTCAATCAAGTCGAAAAGAAAGGCAAATTACCATCTCGGAGACATTAATCTTGTACACCAGTCACCCAAACAAAGTGCTCAACCCTATCATTTGAGGCGCTTTCAAGTGACACCTTTTTTTCTCGCCTGGTCTTGCCTCGCCACTGCTACCTTTCTTCAGGGCTCTTTCTTTGGCTCGTCGAAGTACCGGGAAGGTCGGAAACTTGTGCCTTTTTGTTTTCTTAAGACAAGAAATTGCAACTGCAACACGAGTGAGCGTAAATGGAACGTTGTACGAATTACATGTATTTACATTGAGATTAAGAAAGTCTTTTCGTTCAGATCGAGTTAAGAGGTTCAAAAGTCATCGAGGGATTACAATCATAAATCAAATCAATCTCGGTGAAATGAAAGGCAACAGATAAACCGGAGAAAGTGGCTTTTTGTGGACTATGGACTTGAAGAGTCCTTGGGGGTAAGAAGTAGTAATTGCATGACTCAGTGATGACCGGTTTCATAACAAACTGATAAAATTCCTTGACCGTTATCTTTGTTGTGTCGAATGAATGACCAACCAATGCGATTTGCAATAGTGGTTTAAGATGTTAAGGGATCTTTTGTTTAGGAAATATTGCGGGATGAGTCACATCATATTTGGAGGAACAAAACGGTTGTTTTGAATATTTTAAACTTATTCAGGTTTTAGACTGAGTTCTCTTGTGCGGTGGTTGGGTTAATGTGTTTGAATTAGAGATTTCTTTTATGTATATAAAAGGAATGGTATTTTTAAATTTTGCTTAAATCCGATGTTGAAGATCATCGAAAGTTATAGGAAAAAAATTGTTTAATTATTTAGCTGATCGATTTCTCAAGAGGCTACAACTGGTAAACACACTAAACCACAGCATATTCATTAAACTTCTATCAAACCTGATTCGTGATTTTTTCGAATCCTATTTTTGAATGACCCACTAATCCATTAAATTTATGTATCGATTTCTTTTTTAATAAAAAATCAAAAAAAATCAGAAGGGTCGACAATTTGTAGGACTTTCTGCTTACTTGTTACTCATGGCAACAGGATTGCTGGCGAACCACACAAGCGTATTATAGCCAATGTTCGTCAAATTTCGTAAAAATCTGATGACTGTGTTCTGTGTTCTAATAATAATTTTCTTTGAAAATCAGCAAAAAAAATTGTCAGTTTAATTTTACATTTTTCCTTTGCGCTCAACAGCTGTTCATTTATCCTCATCATGCTACTAAAAGCAAACCGCCATCAAAGATACTTTTCCAAAGTGACTATTTCAAGTAATCATAACAAAAATAGAACTTGAAACCCAAAACCTACGGTTGGACACGTGTTCTTCTCAAGTGTCCTTTCCCAATCAGAACTATTTCCGTTCTATTAATAGGATCGTCTAAAGCCGGAATTACATGCTCGCCAAGTAATGCCAAATGAAGACAAGGTGAGTGTGTAAACGGTCTCCTTGTCTAGTCTCGGCTGTGTTTTTCATGGCAAGCACGCGTGTGTAAATGGTTTGCTCGTCGGCTCTTGTTTGTTTTACGAAGGGATAATGATCCTTTTACTGCTGTGCCTGAGTGTTTATGACCGTCTCGTCCGAGTTCGAAGCCGCTGGAAGCGAAGTCGGTTTTATGCATCAAGTCAAAGGGATTCGAGAGGGTAGCATGTGCTCATTTAAATTTTCGAATTTTTCGCCGGGACTTCAAACATGTGTTTGCGTGTCCCAGATTGAAATAACTCAACGCACACCAGGCAGTTGCAATAGCCACAGCCCGTACCTCAGTCATCGTTCACTGAACTGAACAAAACAGCTCACAACTGTCGAAAGATGCAAAGTGCAATATCCTAAGTAAACAATTCACCCTATGAAAGGTGCATGGTGTATGGTCCGTGTTGTACGGTGCAATATCCTAAGTAAACAATACACCCTATGTCTTGTTGAGTCTCGTCCAATGTCTTGTTGAGTCTTGTTTATTCTTGTACCCGAGACGCTCGTTCCAATGTATAAATCGGGCATAACAAAACAAACAGAAAGACAAAATATCCTGAAATATCGATTCGAAACATCAGCAGCACTTTCATATTTCCAGAGTTAGGATGAAATCGCGATCTACATTTTTTTTACTTGTATGAACCCTTAACCATCCATAGAGTATGATTTTCGGGCAATGCACCACTCGTGAGGGTTGGTTGTTTGGTAGGGCTAGTGTAGACGACAGATGTGGAAATGCAATTCGGCGCATCGTCCTCGACGGACGTGTGCCTGATTCTATTTATACATACTTTTATGTTTTGGGTGAATAACAGATGGGTGCAACGACGAAACGGATCGTTGAAAGAAATCTACGGATCGTGAGGTGACAACAATTTCATTAATTAGCTTTGGAAAACACATCGGATATTTGTGTTGACAACGAGACTCGGTGAAATGATGGTATCCAGCTGAGAATTTTCAAATGTGGCAGAACTACTAAGGCAATAAATCTTTTATTTTTATGTGGTGCTAGTTTTGAGTAAGTTAGACGAAAGAGAATTTATAAAAGTAAAATTTTAATTAATTTTGTTGGCTCTTATGCATTAGACATCCAATTGTCTCTGGATAAACGTTGTCAAAGCATGACTTATAGAAAGTTATAATATTATACACTAATACGTTACATATAAATCAACAGGCAATTGTTTCGCAAAAATAAAAGAATTTTCCTCACTATCTTTGATGCGACGTAAAATCCAATCTTGATCATCGTTTCCTGAATTGTGTTCATTGGTTTTCATATTTCTTGCTCACGTTCAAATACGCTTCTACAGGTTGCGTTCGCAAAGTAATGCCACCAAATGCATAAGGCATCAATTATTGAACATATTGGTAAAATGAGTTAAAAATCTTCAAAATAGCATACCCCTGCGTCGACACATTCCTGGAAGCAGTGTTCCTGGAGACAATTTTCAATAGTGACCAAATGTTTCCCATTTAGGACTTCATTTTTGAGGAAACAAAAATCTGGGGAGCCAGGTCAGGACTGAAAACCAACGAAGTGTGGGTCCTCGCCAACAAATCGTTGGCAATGAAGGCGATGTGGCTTGATAAGTTGTCGTGATGAAGTTTCCATGTGATTTTGATGTCACTTCGATAGCGTGTGACCCTCCTTTTCAGTTTTTTTAGCACTTCCAAGCAAAAATCTGCCGTCATAGTGGTCCCGGCGGTCAATGACCCTGACCTCGAAGAAGCCAATGACCAGTTTTGATTCTGGATTTGTTAATGCGTGCCTACTTGGGCCGAGTCAGCTGAACTCTGCTTGTTTGTTTCCGGATCATATTCAAAAATTTGTTACCCATCACTGGTGATAACTATGTTAAAAAAATTAGGATCCTTTTCACAAGTTTCTAAAAGTCTTGGCACCGAGTCACTCGCGTGTCCCTTTGTTTTTCGGTCAACATTTTTGAGATCAGTCTGACGCACACCTTTTTCATGTTCAAATTTTTAGTCCCAATTCGATGAACAGTTAGTTTCGTCATGTGTAGAGTTTCCATTGAAGGCTCAATCGCCGCTCAGATTTTAAACAATTACAGAAAGGTACCACATTTTCGTCGGTTCGAGAGGTTGCTTGACGTCCATCACCGAGTTCGTCAGTGACATCGTTTCTGCCCTCCTTGAACGCTACCAGAGAACTTGTGATTTGGATAAGCTATACCCCCGAAAGTCCTGCTAAATTAATAGAAACATTTCGGTGGAAAGGTTCCCAAGTTTAACTCAAAATTTTGATAGTGTAACGTTGCTCCGTAGACCGATCCACCGCGACGTGTTACATTAAGCCCCAAATAAGGATCACGGGGACGAACTTCCTGAATTTTGGACGGCTCGGAAGCAATTAAGAATAGGCATGTTATAAAACTAACACTTCCCTCCACCTGGGCCAGCAGGTTATATACATAAATCTGCGGTGTATAGCCGCGTGTGGAAAAAATTGATCGCATTACTTATGGGACGTATCCTGTAGGCTTTCCTATATATTATTCGAATGATCGCAATAGCTTGGACAACACTTGGGCTTTCCAAATGTAACCTAAATGAAAAATATTTAATAACAGCCATTCATTACCCCAACTAGCTGACCAAAGGATTCATATGATTCCAGGTTTTTGGAAATTTTGAAAATTTAATTTAATTAATTTGTCATTTCATTCAATCTATCGATAAACCTAAAAAAAAGCTATTTTTTGTTAAAGATTTATCGACAATAGATTATATTATTTATTAATAGTAAGAATTCTTTGAACAAAACATGAAAAATATTGAATAATTTCATAATGCTTACGTGCCCAATCAAAACTTCTCAGAAAAGCAAAAAAAAACTTATTTTTTCATCTTTCAGCGCATGAGAAAATATATTATAAGCAATTCTAATTTTTTCTTCCAAATTTTAGAAATCACCTACAAAATCCCGTTCGATACCGCCACTGGTCAAAATTACTCTAACAAAAACAAGGTATCGATTACCAAGGTATCGAAAAGAAGCACACCCCTTCTATATCACGTTCGCATCGCTCATATCATCAGACACCACCAGAGTCGATGACGCACGCTACTCTGCCTGTATTTCGAAAATTCAAAACAAAACGAACTTCGACAAACATACTAGACAGCCCTCGAACTGCTCGAAATGGTGTTGTTTCGCCTGTCGGCCACAAACGAGACGGCAGCCATTCAAATCCATCAGTGCGAAGTGCGAATAAGCCAGAAAGAGACAAGAATACGTCAACCAGTTCCATGCCCAACTTCGGAAAAGCGAATATCAAGTCGGCTGTCAGTCTTCAAGTGAATTTCGTTGCGAAGTGATTGTACAATTCGAAAAATAAGGCGACTGACGATTTTGTAGGGATTTCGCGTGTAATAACTATCGGAGTCGGTAGAAATTGTGAAAATTTAAAATAAACTGGAACTAACAGTGGTTTAATTACAAATAGTTCGTGAAAAATAACCATCTTCTCAAATACAAGTGACACTTCCGACATTTTGTGTTCAGAAAAATATTACGACTTTTGTGCAGTTGTACACAATTTATAGATTCTTTGTTGAACAAAGCGTGTGTTTCAGTGAAAAGTGAGTTTAGAAAATCGATCTTGCGAAAGATTGCGGCCGAATTTATCGTGAAAAGTTTGTGAACTACGATATAAATATTTCACTCTGGACATAACCTCAAAACAAGAACACCCCATATAGTGAAAACATTTTTCGAAAACATTTTACTTATTGGAATAATTGCTTAGTTAGCGTCTGTTGTTACAATTGTGCATTGCAAAGCAATTAATCGATGTGCTGTATTAGCCGATTTCAAGTTTAATGTCAAAACTGATTTCATAATTAATAATCATAATCGTTGACCGTAGTTGACTAGACGGATAGACTGTGTTTTGTGTTCGTCGAACGAGATTTTCGCGAACGTTTGATTTTTTAGCCGGAAAGTGCAATTGCATTGTATTTGCAAAAAAGTTGAGGAACAATTTGTGGAAAATGAGTGCCAGTGTATTGAAGCCGATATTATACAGTGAATTGTATACGATTCGAACGCCGTCGACAATTCGAAAGGCGCTGCCGACTACTGGCAAATTGAATCAAATCAAAAAGGATCTATTCGGACCGATAAACAGTATGGAGTGTAAGAAGTAAGTGTCAATTTAGCTTCGTGATACCTATTAAACAGTATTTTCAAGGTACATACTTTTCCTGAAGGTGTATTAATTATCTAGGTAGTATGCACAATGGGCTTGGTCTGAAATTGATGACCCATTTGAGCTTTCAATGAAAATTGAAGTTTGTTTTATTTGAATCTTCTAGTTTAAGTTAGTTAAATATTACACAAGTCGAACCCGATGGCCAGTTGCCGCTGGGATAAGGCCAAGTCGAAAGACTGAATCAACAATGGAAAAAAAACCAGCTAAACATTAAAAAAGCTGTTTCTCAGGATACATCGATTTGAAGCATGTTCTTGTAAAATATCTTTTTTTTCTTCAAAAACGATGGAGCAAAATCGTTTTCGATGCGAAATCCAGGAAATATCCAAAAATATATTTTGTTTGAAGCCGAATTAAGTAATTTAATAAATTATTGTTGGCTTAGTTTGAGTATGATAAGTAGAATAGCTTTACTCAATTTGTGAAAATATCTGTAAGTATTCAGGGCAGAATAACATCAAAATTGATTCTTCTGTGTCGTAATTATGTGAGAAAAAGTGAAGCCTGGAATCTTTTTAGGTACCTGATAGTAAAAATGTATTTTTTACACCCTGCAATTGGTTCCAAATCATCTCATTCCTTATATCATGCTCGTCATATTTTTCTTATTTATTTATTTGAATCTGAATCTAATATATCAATTAATATTCCAATTTGAAAGCTGTCGACACAATACCCATTAATTCTACATTTAGAAATGGTTAATGCTTTGATTTCAGGTTTAAAAAATAATCGGTAAGATATTATTCTTTATTATTCATTATGATAGGTTTATAATTTTCAAAAATCTCAGGCTAATAATTCGTTCGAAAATAATCTATTAACTTCAAAACATTCAATGAACAATCAGTATACACACCTCTTTATCTAGCAAATAGCCTGATATTCTTAGCACAAATCGAAAACCTTTAATAGTCTGCACACGTCTTGCATAAAATAGCCTAGATCCTATTAATACTTGATAGCTTACTCTGTACTTGAAAATAGACTGTTATCCTATCTAGACTTTTATTCTATCAACTCCACGATATTTTGATATTTAATGAGCAGTCCTTTATTTTAGTGTCTTATCTAAATCCTAAACTGTCCATAGAAGCTAGGAAGTTACTTACTAAAGAAGAGAGCAGAATCCCAACGTGAAAGAATATGAATGCTTTATATTTTCCAAAAGTAAAAATTCGCCATATCATTAAGCTCTTTTTAAGATGACTGCCGTATTTATGTTATTCAGTATGCCCTGTTTAATTTCAACTTCTTGTTTAAGCCTCCTAAGCTCTCTAGTTAAAAAAAAAACGATAAGTTAATTCAGCACACGATGATTTGGACTCAAATGATGACCAATCGTAATACTTCTACACTTCAGCCGTATAATTTTTTTTTTTATCAAGTTGAGGCATCCAAAATGAATCAAGGAAACCATATATGACTAGTGAAAGTTCCTTTTCAGTTTTTTAAAATTGAAAAAATGGAAGCGATTCTAGAAAGCAAGGGATCTATAATTTAAAAAGCTGTGCTATGAAAGAAAAATATACTCTTAAGGCTTTTAAGTATACCCAGCGCAAGATCGGTGTTTTTTAGTAGCCTATCAGAAAATGTTATTCTTGCCTTCAAAGAACTCAAATTTTGGCCCAAAATGATTTTAAGCAATGAAATAAATGATAACCAAATAGTCTGGTTTTCACATCACATTAGGTATGCTAATCATTATTGGCCAGGACTTTAGCTTCTCAGGGTTTGAATGCAACTACTGATTGTCTTGTTTGACTTAAAGTTACCATTATACATAGCCGATGGAAGAAAAGTTTCGGAAAAATCCTTGGAAAACCATTGAAAAATCAAAATCCACACGAAAATACTGTCTGTAACTCTTACGATCATATTACTTCTTGTCCCTCATATTACTTCTTTTTAACCAGAATCCTGATTTAAATTTTCAACTCTTCTTTGCAGGGTCATTACGGACGAACTGGATCGTCATCAGGACATTGCTTGCCGAAAATGGGGCTTTGACTTTCGCAAAGGCTATCCATTGGCTAATCACAACCAATTTATTTGGCATCCGGTGTCATTCGGTGAATTCATTCCCGAAGTTTATACATTGAGTCGAGCCGCTCATGTTCGTCAAATTTCAACATACGAACCAACCGATCGGGATCTTCTAATGGACGAACGAGCAGCACGTGAAAATTCACCATCCAGTCGTACTAAGGACTTTTTGCAAGAATTCGTTGCTAATGATTCAGTTCTATTCAAAGTGCCACTTGCTGAACGATTGGCTGCTGCTGCTACCGCTGCCAGTACGTCATCATCATCGTCGTCAATATCGACGCCGGGAAAGAAACAACCGAAAATAACAGGTAGGTGGAAATGTTGAGATGTATATTAGTATGTGATTTATTGTTTTTTTAATGAATTGAATGGTCGTATGATTTTAAATACCATGTTGTCAGAAGGAATTTATAATAAGCACATTAAAGTAAGTTAAGAATATTAAGAAATGCTGTAAATACGAAAGTACACATTTTTGCCAATGGTTAATCATTGAGAAAACACATAATATCAAATTATCTGATATTGCATCGTCGTTTATTTATAAAAGCATCCTCGTATCCGAAAAAATACCACCTCCTATTCCACGAAACTGTGAATTTCCCACGAGAAAAATAAAACGGTTATCCAATCGCAGGTTGCATCTGTTCTGAAGGGAAATCACCAATTATCGAATCGATATTGACTCATTTCATTTTTTTCCAACGAATTTCCGATCAGCCAGCATTCTTCCCACACACTTAACCCTTGGAAAAAATTCGTTAAAACTCATAACTTACTTCCGTCTTTATCGATTACAACATAAATATGACCTAAATCACTCTCATAACTCACCACACCAAGTCGTTGATAAAAACCGTGAAAGAAAGTAATTTTTATATAATACAACCCCTTACGCTCTTGATCTTGATAGTTCGACCATTAAATTGAACTTCCTGTAAGAAGTTTTCTCTCTCAGCGCGTGGGATTCCAGCAAACAGCGATGGCTTTGTTCTCGTCAATATCATTGTCGATCATTGTTATGTTCGTCTAGAATATGTTGGCGAAGGTGGCGAGCAATTAAAAAAGTTATATCGAAATTATTTACGTTCAGTACGTTACGTTTTAAATTCACAATTCGATTCTATTCGTAGCTATGCACCCCCTCAATTTTGTTTCCAGTTTTTCTCGTGGTCTCTTATCTCGGTACTGTATTGTTATGCTTTTGTGATTTCAACGGTTTTTTCACGGTTTCAGTACCATGGTTTTGGCCTGTGCATTTCCCATATCGGTTATGTGGGCTTGGAAGGTGTACGTCTATGTCACCCTTGTACATTGTCTTGAAACCTGATTTTGGAGGTTTTCGGTTGAATGCGCGACGGACAGTTGAGGATTTACTGTTTCGAGTCTTGTTGAATTTTGCGTGATATAATTTCTTCATTATGAGCTATCGAAAATATAATATATATTTAGATGCACACCGGTTTTAGGTTTAATTTTAAAAATAATTATGCTACTTTTTCCTCAACCTTTGCCTAATGTCTTATTTTATAGAAAAAAGGTAAATATCCTGAAATATGAGCCCACTGTTATTACAAAGATAATTATAGACTTAGACAGCATTAAACCTCAATTAAACCAATGCCAAAAGAATCTTACAAAATAGTTTTACGTTTCTCTTAGTATTCTGATTGTTTTCAGGACTCCGTGTCCATTATCCATAAATTTAAATGCATTACAAGCACTTTTTCTTAGACAACATCGTTCGAGAACTCTAATGCATTTCCGTCTATTTTACATAAAAACGGACAACGATGACGACAACTTCAACGACCGACGGACTTCGTTAATACCCTTATTGGTAATCGTCTTTCATGGCTCGAATTGTCTGCGTCTGTACATTATTCGAATTTACGATTCCTTCTAGAGTATGAGGAAAACAATCCCCATTAGTACAACTCGATCAGGTAGATTTATTGTGTTTTACCTGGAGGACTGCGTAAGTAAGGAAGTCTTTAGTCGGTAGGGCGAAAAGTCGATCGAATTGTGTGGGAGCTCTCTACTCTTTCCCTAGTCGTCGCCGGATATGGTTAAATATTCGATAGCGGCCTATAATTATCGGAAATGCATTCAACGTTTCAAGCGATTACAATGCGTACAATACGGCGATTTGATTGCAGTAAATTATACGATTGGTTGTTAAATCGGGATTTATTGTTATTTTCGGGTCAGTTTAAATCGGAGGTTTTTTTTTGTATGAAAGTGGTTTTTATTTGGTATTGTAATGAATACACAATTATAGTTCCAAATTGAAACCACTATAAATTATTGATTAAATAGGCTTTTGAAGAATGGTTTATTTTTAACAAGATATTTTGAAATTGATCGAATCGTTAAATTTTTATTCATGTTGAATTTTTGAAGCTACGAATGGAATAAAAGCCAAATAGGGTCAGATGTAGAAAAGTGTTTCAGAAGAGTGAGAATTTTCCATAAGAATCCTCTGTTGTGAAATCAAATGAATATTTCCGGATTATTTAGTATTTCATCTCAAAAATATTCATTCATCAGAATCTATTGGGTGTAATAGGCCTAATTCGATCGTTGATTTGATTGATGATGACCTTTTCAAGATTCATTTTAAACTTCAATGCCGATCTGGGGGTATCAGTTAACACACACTCGGGAAAACTGGTGAAAACTTTAGAACGCTCCTGTCCCAAAGTCTGTCCTAAGCGCAGCCCTTGTGGAATAAAAGACAAGTACGAAAACTGTTCAAATTATTCAAAGCAGCTGATTGCAGGGAATGCTGGGATGAATAGAATGACACCCTAAGGTTCTATAAATCAGAAATATTATATGCTAATTAGCCTAACTTCCTCCCTCCTTAAAGTATTTGAAAGACCTTTAGATCTTCATACTAACCAGAGATTTAGGTCTCAAAACCTATCGAAAGTCCGAAACGCGTAAGCGAAACGAAAATCTGTTGAAACGCCTCTCCATAGGGTAGTTATTGAAATTGAAAATCTTACAAAGAGTACGCTTTGAGGGGTCTTTTTCGACATTGAAGACGCTTCCAATAATTTGCATACAACAGCCACAATGCAAAGCCTGCGCGCAACCAATATCTATCCTGCTTTATGCTGCTGGATAGACAACATTGCTTAAACAAAGGAA
The DNA here is from genome assembly GCA_947369275.1 of Nemotelus nigrinus. Lineage (NCBI taxonomy): Eukaryota > Metazoa > Arthropoda > Insecta > Diptera > Stratiomyidae > Nemotelus > Nemotelus nigrinus. The sequence goes on from OX376373.1 coordinate 211,376,056, forward strand.
GTGGAATGGGCGGGAGCGCAAATCATAAGGAAAGTCCAAAGAGGAACACCTCAAGGGGGAGTTCTTCTCCTCTCTTGAGGAACTTGGTAACAAAGAAGGAGAAGAAAGCAAGGAACTCATGACATTGCGATCATAGTCCCAGGTAAGTTCCTGCATATCCTTGGTCAGCTTATCGAGTATAGTCTGGGGATGGTTGATGAGTGGACGAATACCGTGGGCCTTGGTATTAACTCCGATAAAACATATCTTATACTCTTCACCAATAAATACAAAATTCCTCAAATATACCCAACCAGGTTTGGCGGCGCTAGATAAGGTCTCAAGTCGCACGGTATGTATTTGGGTCTTATTCTGGACAGCTCACTTGGAAACTGAATTTAGAAGAAAGAGTAAACAGAGCAAGAGGATGCTGCATACGGTTTAATCCCTGCTCTAACGCATTGGATCTACACGGTGAAAGTGAGGCCGAACTTTCCTCTTCTGGTGGCAGGCAGTGAATAAAATCACCTTTGCTGACGTGACGAAAACAGTTCAGCGAGTAACGGCTTCCTGTATTACAGGTGTATTGTATTACTCCTTCGTCAGTGTTGAATTTTCTTCTTCCCCCGCTTGACCTCAAGGAATTAGGGCACTATGAGTGGAGATCCTTTGGTCACAGCAGTATTGAGCAGGTCCCTTCTTGAATTAACGCGCCATGAAATTGCGACTCCTAATTAGCGTCGCTTGTAGGAGATATCAAGAGCCGGGAGTCTCACAGAAAATTCAGCATATCCGGTGTCACTGTCCAGCATTGGGGTAGAGCAGACAGCGCTGCTTCGGCGAGCCCTGGCTAGTGAATGACTTGTCGGAGCAGAGGTTGAATGCCATCTTTCAGTTCGTAAGTAGGCCTTCGACGGCCACTTGGACTGAATCTCTTTTGCACCAGGTTTTATCTAGTATCACTACGGATCAATAGATCAGCCAGTAATTCCCAAACTAACCTCAACGCCTACTTCGTAATTTTTCTTTAACAAACTGATATTATGCGTTTTCATTTCACTCACTTGATACCGTGTAATTTTGCCGTTACCCACTCAGTTCCTCAAACTCAATCATATAATATTTAACTGCCCATTTTCATACTAGCCATTGTCCACTCAATACTGGAACTTGTATTTCAACAATACTAGATAATTAAAATCAACAAAACAACCCCAGGCGTTTGCAAACACATCCATTTTATATTCAGCCAAACGCCACACTCGAAAATCATTATAAAACAATGCGTCCGTTCGACAGTCAAAAAGCCATTGCATATAATCGTGGGGACTCCAAACGTATAGAAAACTGGTTGTTTTCAAACGAAAACTTCCAAATAACTTGTAAAATATGCATGTGAACTGCAACGAAATGCCAGATGGTGGAGAAATTGTTAATATGCATAAAAATGGATTCAAAAGTGCTGCATATTTTTTTGTTACAGTATGGCATAGAAGGCATGCGTTATGTACCGTGAGGTGAATAAATTAAAATGAAATGCATTTAAGCGTTGGTTCGCTTCAGATAATTTCGCCATTCATAGGAATGAAAGAGATGATAATAAATAATGATTTTAACAATAGCTCGTGCTAACTGAAGTGTGGTTTGGTGTGGATATGAACGCATGTATAATTTATGCAGATTTTCTTACATTAAGTCTAATTTTATTTACATTTCGTTGGAAATGTGTTTTACTGGATTTTTTTACCACAAACTACTTAGTAGTTAAACGATTTAATATGATTTTAATAGAAATCATAAATAAATTTTGATGAAATTCATAAAGAAATGTTGACTACAGGCATTACAAATTCGTCTAAAAACCTATTTTAATTTTCTGTTCGTTTTGTTCCACTAAATTTTCGACAAAAAAAAACCGTTAATACGATTTTCCAGATACAATCAAATACAGAAACTCGCATTAATTCGTTTGAGTGTGATGCCCGCATCATTCAAAATAATAGAATAGCGGATAATAATCCAACCACCACCCTTCATTCTACTCCATACGTGCACGCATTCATTTTTTCTCGACATCACACCGCAGAACAGGATACTTCATTATTCCCTTTCGCGTCGCCAGTGATCAGATCCTTATCGGCTTATCGGATGTAAATTATTTCGTAAATGTATGCATCGCAAAGAGCACGAGCCAACCACTCAGCAAATACAATCATCCATCAGATCCTGGTCGAGATCAAAAGTGGAGTTTTCATAACTGTCCAGACATTATTCAGTCCAGTACCATATGGACATATCAAACCGGGACTGGGACTATTTCGATACAAGAACAGAACAGCACGACACTGGACTTAATTTAAATACTTATATATAAATGTAGAACACCGGGGATCGCTTGTACAGACTTTTCGAATATTTTTGTGAAATTAAATGGTAAAATTATTCACGTTTGCAGAGTGGAAATGGTGTAGGTAGGGTACAGTTACATTAGGCTATATTCTTTTCCGTCGATCGATTGTTGGCACGAACCACAATTTATGGACCCCAAACCCGCAGTTTTTACACATTTTTATAATATGTCACGTTCAGTATGATATCGACGAACGACAGGGACAGCCAACTCGGCTATGATTAAAATGGAATTTATGTCGACAGATGTTTTATTACATGAGTTCATCAATTATTGTTAATTAAAGCCACAAATCGAAAAAAAGTTATTTCTGATTTTCAAGAAAATCGTGGACTAACTGAAATGCCGTGATCATAACTATTAAATTAATTTGATGGTACATTGTTTATATGTAACACGATTTTAAACGATAATATTTGTAATAACTCGCTGAATTGTGCTGGCACTCATATACGATTTTTTTAAGTAAAAAAATAAGTTAATGGCTTCACTACAATACACGTATAACAGCTTTTGGTGAATAATTTTTAATTAATATAAAAGCAATAAATTAAACGCATGAAGAAAAGCACGTAATAATCATGACAAGCAAAACAAACCTCTTATCGAATCCTTTAAATCTACAATTCTATTATACTTCGCGTTATCTCAATAATCTAAATCTAATGAACCTACATTGAACATCCATCAATCATCAACAGCCAAAATGCATTTATCAAAATATCATGTAACACATGCATCTTCCACCAAGAAATCCATAATCAACTCCACAACCATCACACCTTCCACTCTTCATACATCGCAAGAAAGCAACATCATGTTCCAATTTTCTTCGTTTTTCTCATGTCCTTTTCTCTTTCTCCCTCGCTCTACCTCGCGAAAGAACCTTTACTTCGGATCAATAGTTTCAAAGAATAGAGCAATTGTGTACTGGATGTTTGAAAAGATTGCGAAAAGAAGGAGCCCCGGTCGGAACGTCTTATGTCCTAACACAGAGAGGGCATTCATGTTTCCTTCCAGGGAATTGCAAACAACCGAAAATGAGCAAACAATAAAACCGCACGTGCCAAATTTGTATTTTCAAAGAGATCCGATACCCAAGATCTTTATTTGAGAATTGGATTTGGGGTGCGCGATCGCTTAAGATCTTGTTGTTGGGCTAATGAGATCGGATTGCAAGGTGTTTATAAGAGTTTGGGATAGCTGATGATAAAGAAGGCATTATTTTGGATAGAGAATGATTAATATAAGAGTTTATTTAATACAATGTTTAATTTAAATACATATAACTATATTATATCAGTAGCGTAGTTAATAATAAATAAATAAATTCAATATCTGTTGCATGAAATTTAATTAATTTTAATATCCATATTTTCTTGAGTACCCTCGATATTTTATAGCTCACTTGGAGAAGTGAAGGGTTTTGTATGTATATTTTGTAATTATAGCAATGATTCAGCACCAGCCCGTTCGTTGAGGTGGTAACCGTTTTAAACTGCACGTTCACCATTCGCTGAGTCCTAGTCTCTGCTGTGGTTTTGCGCCTTATTGAGTTCAGAAGCCATTGCTCCTTTGAACATATCTCCCAGAAAAATGCTTGAGACGTTTATTTTTGATAGTTTATATATTATTTCGACATTAGAAGTTTTGTTAGATTTTTTCCACGGCGTTTTTGGAATCACTCGTTAATGTTCAGGCTTTTCTTTCATAAATACCGCCAGATTTCTTCCTGATATTTACGTGTTCTTTCTTGGTGGATTCCCAAGTAGATGAAGCTATCTACAGTCTCGAAGTTATAGTCTCCCTAGGTCATATTTTGCGAGACGGGTGCTTTCTTCCTGGATCGGGTTATAAATTTAGTGATGTTCTCATCCCATCTCACACGATTTGTTTTTTATTCTTCCTTAGCGTCATGTATGGTGGCTGTTGGCTAAGTGGTCATGCCGACGAGTTGGAATGTCCAACCCAAACGCAGTGTGATATGTATATTATTTTTATCTGCGCTATCGTAATATTGCTGTTGCAAGGACCTAATCTTAAAATATTTGATTAAGAAAATTGCACTCTCGAAAAATATCATAAAAGGCCTTTATTTTTCGTTCAATTATTTTAGAAAGCACTTTGTCGTTTTCGTTTATTTTCGCAGTAGTTTATTGCCTTTTTTCCTATAAGAGTCATATTATAATATCGTGCTTACCAGATTGTAGTTGTGTTTCCAACCATGTTTTGAATGAATTGAATAGGAAAATATTTTTATTATTTTAGCTGTACATTCTTAACCTAACTTAGGAATCAATCAACAACAAAAAATGTTTAAAATTATCGAAATACACTTTTGTCCTGATGACTTTTTTTGGCTTTATTTCCTATTTGTTTGTCTTATATAATTTTTTTATTACATGCTAATTGTATCACCCTACTTTTGCAGATGGCCGGGGTTGTCCTGGCAATAAACACTTGAAATCTGCTTAGGCATAAATTATGCCTAATTGCAAATATTTTAGCCTAATTAGACCTAAATCTGAACTATCGTGTTAAATCTAGCCTTCTCTTTTCTTAGGGAGGCCTACAAAATCGAATAGCGCATCCTGCCATTGACAAGCTCACGGCGCGCAAACACGTTAGAGCCCTTTTTTTATCCGTAGAATCTTATTTTTGATTTTTCAACCCGAATGTACAACCCATTTTTGTAAATGTTTTTGTGTGCATTATCGTGATAACGGCTGATGGAACGAAAGTCATGTTGTGGTATCTTCTTTCTTATTTCCTCCTTAAGTCTCTTAAGCGTATTTAATTAGGTTTCGCTGTTGCTTGGGGCACCAGGTTGCAGAAAGTCAGCAAGAATAATGTTGTCATAACCTTCTGTCCTGATCTGGTGGTTTTGAATTGTTGGAGACGTAGAAACCCAACGGGATGTCATTCCTTAGATTGTATTTTACTCTCCGGGTCATACAAGTATACTCAGGTTTTATATCCAGTGACAACAATCTGGAAGTCCAGGAGCTCTTCACAAACTTCCACTCGACTGCACCGATTATCACCATTCAGTTGCTTGGGCACCTATTCAGCACAAACTTTTTGATATCCCAAGACAGCAAATATTCCTTAGGCAGAGCCATATGAGACGTTCAATGCATGAAAAACCACTTTGAGCTGCAACGCGGTTCCCTCGAACCAATTCATCCACACGTTCTCGATTAGCATCTGTGGACGCATCTCGGTTTATCTACATTTCTGTTTCTCCATTTCCAAACTTCTTCATCCAGCGCCGCACATTGCTGATGTCCATTATAGCGTAGTCATAAACATTCTTGAAGCGATTATGGATTTCATTAAGCACATAACCTTCTTTTGACCCACCCCTATATTTAAAAGCTAATATTACCATGCAATAAATGTGAAAATTGTAGTGTTATCTCATGAAAATTTGCCTATAATATATTACATTTTTTTTTTTAAATTCCTTTTCAGATTACATGAAGGAACGCAAACGTTTAGCACCAACACCCAAAAAACTTTCACCAGTTAAACGTCTCCGAACCAATTCGCCATTATCAATAGGTGGTAGTTCCAGTTCCAGTTCAAGTAATAACACGAATCGTTGTAACTAAGCTCAACACCGAAAAATGTGTTCTCTATATTTTACTTTTATAATACATACTTTTAAAGTATCTTAATATTTATACATAAGAACTAGTATAGAACCATACCTAGATTTTAAGGTCATGAAAATGGAGTATACGTAGTAAACAAACAAACTATGTATTTTTCGATACGAATTCTCGAAATATTTCAACAAAATACATTAACACAACTATTTTTATTTTTAAAATTGAAAATAACAAAGTCTTGTATGAAAATCCTATAATGAATGTACACTGAATGACGACATTCATTAGAATATGTAATTGTAAGTTGTTTGAAAAAAAGAGTCCAAAATCAGCACTGTACGGAGCCAAATCCTTGCTAGGGCCAATGTTCAACTTCTGATAATAGTTTTGAATCGAACAAAAGGATTTTGTTCTCATGTGAAACTATTATCTGAACGCGAACATTGAAATTGAATTGTAGTAAATTGATGCTGTAGTTACAGATTTTGAGAATTGAAACACAAATTTCAATAAGTTTTTTTTTTTGTGAATTAGATAATTGAATTCTTAATTTTGTTTTGCATTTGACAAAATATGCTTGTTTGTTCGTTCTTAACGCTAAAAATATCCCACTAATGTGTGTTCGATTTTACCAATTTTTTTTGTTAGGATTTTCGATTCCATTTAAATCATTTTTTTTTTTTTTGGATTATACTTGTATTGAATTGGTTTTTTATCTCTGAATTGTTTAGATTGGGCAGATTTTTTGCAGTCTCGGAAATCAATAAGTTGACCGTCAATTTTTCATTGTGTGTGCTAGAATTTAAAATTTAATTTTTATTGCTGACTGTTCAAGCATCTTTATCCATAGATTGATCCTACTTTTACTAAAATTGTCATAGATTGTAGCGTAGCATGGTTAACGTGAATGATGCACGAAAGACGCATTGCACGTACATATTCCTTACGTACACCAACAAATCGATATGAAAATGATCATAGTCCAAAATTCTTATCACGAAATACCATCAATTTTTTTTTAGATTTACTACGGTAATATTTTTCAAAAATTCATTGTAATTTTTTATGTAAATCAAGACACATGAACCTCTCCTCAAGAATATCGTTCTTTAAAGAAATATCTGTTTCAAATTACTTACATCCAAAACGCTAAGATTTTATTTCGCCCATTTACACTTCGCTTTCAGCTTCAAAAGCCAATTCAACAACGACTATAATCCTTCATTCCGACATTAGCGAATTATCATCTGCCCTTTGATAGTGAGTGGATACTACAGACATTCTCTTTACACTCACATTGCAATGAAATGAAAATCAAAATGCTTACTGATCTACAATGTTTTCATTTATCGATCATGAAGATACGATGAAAAATGAGTACAAATTGTCTTTACAACAATCCTATTTATGTATATCATGAATGAGTTTTTACTCGAATCTTTTTACGTTTATTTTTTTCTCAATATGGTTTTTTTCATAAACAAAGATTACTCTCCAGACTTTGATTTTATCAAATTAATTCTATTGAAAGCACGCGAAAATCGATAATATTGTGCAATAAATGCAGCAAATCAATCAACAACTAAGTGTCTTTCTAGTTAGTTTGATAAAATCGAAAATATTTCTTTGTGATTGAATGCAATTGCTAACGAATGGATTTGGTTGTGCAATTTTATCGTTTGCACGTTTGCTTGCCCGATAGAATTTCGCATACGATGAAATTCGAATTGAATTGTATCTATTTTCCGTACGTTTTTTATCGGATTTATATATGTAATAAGTTTGGGTTGTCTTAGTTTTTTACTTGTATGCATCGAGGAGTCAGTCAGCTACAGTTTTAGGTTTAATTGAGCCTATTTTTTGTAATTACAACTTTAGATCCATATACCTAGTATGTGTATATAATCTAGAATATAAGCATAAGTATATTCGATAAAATAAAATAAATCAGAATTCTAAATTTTACGTTAAACGATATACAATGTATGTATACAATTTCGAATTGCACCAAAACATAGTGTACGTAGAACACTGTAGCAGGCTTTTTTCTTTTATTCCCTCCTTATTTTTTGTATAAATTGTACATAGTTTATGATTAGATAATATTTCTCAGAAAAAAAGTGTTATACAATATTTTGATTAATATAAGTTTAGAATAAATAAAAAATTTTGTTTTATTTCTACCTGAAATTCGACCTTGAAACTATTTGTTGATAGAACTTTCACTTCCAATTCTGACTACTAGCTGATATTTGGTAGTGATTTTCAAAGATTAGTCGCTGTTTTGCGGCTCTATCGAGAGCTGATTACTATAGTAGCATTGAAACCAACGACAACCCCGTCCCAATTGTTTTCAATGCTACTATCCTAACCAAAAAAACGCGACTGTTCAAGTGAAGACTTGGTTGGAAACTCGGATTCAGCTAGATTTCAGTGCATAGAATTGTAATTTATACCTGAAATGCCGGTTGTTGGCGCACGTGGATTTACCTGCTATGAATTAATTGACTCAAAGGCTGAATTTTGTTTAGCTGATTAATCATTCAATTGATTTCTACCTGTCTGGTTCACAAACAAAAGGTTTTATTCGAAAATATATTTCAACTTGTTAATAGATGCTCTTTGCAGGCTAATTTTAAATTGGATTCCTGGATATGTTCCGCTTATATGATTTGATTAGAAGTATAGTTCGGATAACAATTAGAAAACTTTCAAAATATACCTGAATTTTTGTGATAAAATCTATTCCCAATGAGGCAGAAACTATTATATTGATGTTTGTGAACACACGAAAAAATATTTGTTCTCTCTTTTCTACCTACACGATGCGACTCTCACTATTTTAGCTTACCTTTATTTTATTACTATCTGATCGGCAATTTTTTTAGATCTCGCTGCGAATACAGAATTTTTGTGGGAACGGGAACTGGATGTAAGAGTGTGCGGTCCATGAATTTTGCAAATATTATGAATGGAAATAGCTGGGAATTGATTACGGGAGTCATAAGTATTTGAAATCAACCTTCAAATAAAGCAGTATCATTTTGGAAAGTATCAGAACTTCCTTCTGGAATGTTCTTTATTATAATTTTCTTTATTTTGTTGGCAAATCCTACGTTCAGAGAATACCTATGATTAACTTTGTTCGTGCAATGTGAAGCAGCGAGTAAAACACGGCAGGTGAATCTAGCGCCGTGTGGGAATGTTTTGCACTGATTAGTTTGCGTAACTTTCACATGATTAATGGGGTGATGAATCAAAGTAAGTACCTTGACGGATTAAGAGAAAATGCTGTTTCAAGTGTTTTGTTCAAAAATTGTTACTTGATGACTGGAAATTGTAGGAGTGAAATCACCCGAAACATAAAACTTGTAATGCGGGATAGTGGATTCTTTACAACTTTCAACATGCCTTAGAAATTCTAGCTGGAAAACCTAATCGAGCATATTTGAGGACATCTGAAGATAAAATCAAAAACCAGCGTACTTCCGAGAAAACCTGCTTTGAAAACGATTTTACGTGAGGAATGGGATAGAACATTGATTCACCTTACTGTGAAAAACTTTTCTCGAAAATCAAAGCTGATTAACTATTTGTACATTGCGATTTTCTGCTGCTGTACTTTCTATGTCTTCAGTCCCATAAGCATGAGCATGAGCAAAAATGCAAATTATTGCTTTACCTGCAGTTGTGTATTTTCCATTGGACACCTTAGCATCCTAACCAATTAGCAAGATTTCTATTTGAGCATTGGATTCAATAAAACAACGAAGCAATCACGAATTACAGTTAACTTGATGAATGCAACTTTATGATTGCTCTAAAATGTATTATAAATTGTCGACAAATTTTGGATATATTTTAATATTACATATCATTTTATGTCAATTTAACCTCATCAATACTCCACATGAAACAACATTTCCCGCGCTTTTAATTTAATTGTCAAATATGATCTTTCAATAGTCGAAAGAGACATCTGCTGGCAACGAAAATTGCGAAGGCAACATTCGAAATTTGAATTTGATGCATTATTTTAGCATGAGTTGTCTCTGAGGCATTAAAACTATTCATTTTTTAAAATCCAACCCATAAAAATATGATTTGTAAGATAAGAAAATAAGTTATCACGCATTGTTAAACTATTCGAGCTTAAATTTTTCCTTCTCATATTTCCTTCATCCTACTTTGCTGCCATCTGCAGGTACTTTTTCACACAGACGAAAGTGAGAGAAACAACATTACGAGGCCAGAATACGAGATATTGGCTATTACTTATAATTGAAAGCTCATAAATGTATGCATTTTGATTTCTGACGTATCAAATGTTTGATTAAAGGCACTAATGTACCCAATTAATTCATTTCAATTCCACACAGTCGATTGAAATCCCTAGTGGTATTTTACCGCATGACGTTTATCGGTCAGCAAATTGGTATAGATATTTGCTATTTAGCACATACTCATGGAGAGTTTTGCGAGAGTGTAGAGATTACGTTTCCCATGCACTTGGAGACATAATATTCACTGAACTGAAATTTGTGTAACGATGAGCCACGTGAGTTTGTAAAGTGACGGTTACGAAAGTTGTAGTAAACAGGGTCAATATATATACAGGGTCAATATATAGTCAATAATACTTGCATAAACTCCGAGAAATGAACAGTTTTATTTGCACTAAACGTTGATAACAATAATTTGTCTTAAGAAGTTTGCAAAATAAGGCTGCATGGATAGAAAAACATATGAAATAGTTTCATTTTCGAATTCATAGTGTCTGGCGGGTAGTGAGTAGAAAACGTCAAATGTAATCACCTGTTGCCGAAAATATGGAGAATGATCAATCAAATTGAAGTAAAAAAGGTTTTCATGGTCGATTGCCTGGGAGGACACGATTTGTTTTTACTGTAAACCAAAATAAACTCATAAACTTTTTGAAAGAATATTTAAACAAGGAAAATGAAATTTGGAAGGCTATTATCTTTTCTGATGAGATTAAAATCAATATTTTCGATTATAGTGTAGGTATGCATGTTACTAGGACCTTATTTATACTAAACTGGAAAAACATGATCACCTTTACACATTGCGAAAGAATTTGATGGCTGACGCACCAAAACGGGATCTTAATGCAGCAATTCCATCTAAAAACCAAATAAGATTCTTCTAGGAGCCAGGATACCCAACCAGAGATTTTCCTACACCCCCCTAACACCCTCCTAATACCCCCCCTGGAAAGTGTATACACCCCCCCTAACACGGACAATTTTCCTACACAAAGAAACCTTTGTGTCCTTTGTTCCAAAGGGACACCCCTCCTAAAATTCTGAACACACCCCCCAAGAAAAATGCCTGGGAAAACCCCTGTACCCAACGAATAAGAATAATCGGATTCCTATAAGACGAAAGATTTTGGGAACAACCAGGAAGCCTGTAGTCCAACGAAACAGTACGAATCAGAACATCTGGCGATGACTAGAAAATCCTTTGAAATGCCCGATCTTTCATAAATAGTCCGAGTGTCATATTTAGTAGTTAATCAGTGAGAAGCGAATCGAGTGAGTAAATGGCGAAAGAATTTCCGATTGAAGTACTGCGCATTCGCCAAATTTAGTAAGGGCGTGCTAACTGAATGGTTCTGTGTAAAACTAAATCAATTGTTCGCAACGAATGTTTATCAAACAAAAATGTGTTTAGTGTCGGTAAGGAAACTGCATCATTTCGATAACGCAGAGAATCAAGAAAGAATCCAAGAAGTGTGTTTCAAATGAAAAACAAGAACTTAATGCGAGCTTTGGTTGTACATAACATTAAAAACATCCAAAACAAAACACCTTTTTTTTCAACTTCATTTTATTTCAACAATATATTTCCGTTGCAACAAAAATTTACAACCATCCCCATACGCTCCGAAAACAAAATAAAACAAAAACGAACCTGACTAGTCCTCACTCCTCTTGGACTCGAGCTGAGCCCTTAGCTGCTGTACATTCCGTCCCATGGCTGCGTGTTTGCGGAAGAAAGCATTTATCGAACTTATCGACCTATACTCCACATTATCAGACATGTTCCAATCAAAGCTAATACTAGAGTGTCGACTCTTGAAACCCGTTGCAGACGTACTAGTGTTCTTACTGTCATGATATTTTTCCAGGAGATGTAGTAGACAATCTTTGGTTGTACTGGCATCCTCTAAGTTGAATGATTTGTGAGTATTTGGCGACCCAACAGGCACGTCACGACTCATTTCAGTCACTCGGAATTTGGTCCTGCGCCTTGTTACAGGCCACGGCACACCACGACCTCTTTCGGGTGAATCAGAAGATCCTGTTGCAATGAATGAATGTCGGAAACCGTTTTTCATTGTGACTTTCGGTGAAACAGACCGTTCTTGTGGTGGCTGTGAGGAGAACCTGCCATTCGGTGAGATTACTGGTGTTTCCTCCAACGACTGCAAATGTATCGACATCATACTGACTTTGTTCTTTCCTCTCCTCCTGAAAGAGAATGCGTCACTGGTTTCTGTTATATCGTGGGTCGATGCTCTCTTTATCACAGATCTGGAGTCAGTTAGCGATGTGATTTTGGAAACTTTTGAACTCTCCATTTGTTTTGTAGTTTCATCAATTTGACTTTGTGATCGATCTAATCCGTTCGTTATTGTATTACCTGTTCGCCTACCGTTTAGTATATTTGTATTAGATGACGACGTTTTCTCTTCTTGGATACCTTGTTCTAATTTCGCATTGATTTCGGAGAGCATGAGTAAATGGTCGGACAATTTTCGAATTTCATCAGCCAAGTTGATCCGTTCGAGGGTTTGATTCGAAGTTGGATTTTTACCGACAACATAATTCGTATCTGAGTTGCGCCGATCGAAGGATTGCAGATAGTCTTTGAACGAACTGGAAAGTTCGCCTTCGTGCTGGGGATTTTCATCCATTTTGGCGTTTTCAAGTTTAGACGATGATGATGTGTCAGCGGAGTTCATTTCAATGTCTTCAGTTGTTGTGCTAATTGATTCGCAAGGTGATGGTGAACAAGCTAGAATAATTCATATGTTAGTGTGATTTCGGTGAAGATGGTTGAAAATGGTGGAAAATGTATAGAACTGTGATAGAATCTTTAGTAAATTTGCTTTAATTTTGAAAAATTTCTAAGCTTGCAATTGTCATAAGTAAATATAAATTGTTTATGCATAGTTTTAATCCCATGTTAATTTTAAGTACAGAAATTTATTTATTTCACCAATAAAAATTATTAATATTCAAGCAAAAACAGTACCTAATCTCAAATAAAACTACAATCTATAAAAAATTATTTATTCTATGTAATGATCACATTTTTATCACTTCGATAATGGCGGTGGTCTAGCTCTCCGTTTTTTGTTTCAAACAATTAAGCGGTTACTATTGCCCAGCATTACAATAAATAGAGCAAAAATTATACACTTCTAGTTTTAATTTGTCTTTCAACTTTGTCTTCAATCATCCTGTTCACATTTTATTCGCGTGCATTGCGTCCAACTGATGAATGACACAGATAAGAGAGATGAGGTCTCATTATGTTTCAATCCTTTATGTGACTATTTTAATTAACACTAAGATAAATATCAATGGCTTCGGCTCGATTAGTATCCTATCGTCTATGTTTCCTTCATCGTTATTTGTTGTATTTCCCACGAACTTTATAAATTTCCCGCAGGGATATTTTTCTTCGAACTGTGATATTGGGATTTGGTGTGAATTTCACTGAAATGTCGATTGATTTTGAGAATTAATTCAAGTAGCAGATTCGTTTTCAGCGTGGCACATATACATGAGTGATCGGATTCTAACATGGTGCGTGGCAAATGAATAATCTGATTGTTTTAATGGCGTACAAAGAGCATTATTTTTTGTCCCCATTCTATGTAGTCCATTCCATGCCACCACCCGATGAATTGAAGCAAACGATTTAATTTTATGTGCGTGAACGCAATGAGAACGACGAATAATCATCCAAGACCGAAAACTGTATCACCAAAAGCAGTACCAAAGCAACGAAAATAAGCATTCTAGAGCTAACTTACAAAAATACAAGAAACTGTATCACCAAAATGAGTGAAGAATTAATAAACATGACATGATTTCAAAATAAAATTTATGTTTCCCATTAAAGTCATACACATGTAGGTATCTGTGCACTTAGATACAACACTGATTCGCATTCTCCGCCTTTTACCTAGATGTTCAATGAAGGACGAAAAACGCTTTTGATGCTTCATGAAAACGTAAACCAATGTTTCGTAATGGAAATGGTAAGTCGACAGCCTAGAGTGTGACAGACTCATATCAAGTCTACACAATACGGAGTAGAAGTAGTAGTAGTAGTAGAAAAAAGCTCTAAATCTACTTTTATCTGGCTTTTAGGAATCCAGAGACCATGTAAAATACTGAATATGCTTAGAGATAGTAAGAGCATAAGCAACAACACCATCACCAACAACAACAACAACAATGAGGATCGTCGTAACTTACCTCTAGACGATAGACTGCTATCACCCCGGGACTCCCGTAGAGGCGCTATTACATTCGTTTCGTTATCGAACACATACGGGCTGTTCGGATGCTCTTCCCAACGTTCAATGAAATTCTTCAGGTTATCCTTGGTTGTCTCCAGCTCCACGGTTGACTGTTTTCGTATCGATGATGCAATCGGAAAAGAGAGATACATAGTGAGATATAGAAGATAAATTTCAATTTCAATTTGAATGATATTAACCTTTTAGTGCTTGGATGTGGGATTTTAGCTTAAATGTTTTAGTGCAATACGGAATAGTGTGAAGAGAATTGAATTTGATTCTTATTGATTGGTTGAATATTGAAAAACTGGCACCCAGAAGTTTAGAAATTCAAAAAATTGATAAAATTAGATGTGATTGTTATGAGATTGAAGAGATTGATTCAGATTAAGTTATAATTTCGAAGTTTAATTTTTCTTATCTTTACTTTGAATTAGAATTCAGCTGATTGAACTGAAAATGGGTATTTAGTGGGAAAAGTTTGCTCAAAATGCGAATTTTTTATATAGTCATACAATATTTGAACTATACTCTAGCGCCGTCTTCTTTATAGAGTGGCTTGATTATGTATTTCGTTAGCACTTTTTTTTCGTAAATTCAAAGCTTTAAGAAATACGCTTCCTAGTAGGGAGACACATATGGGGAATGCCGATGATTATATCATTCAACATCATTATAGACCAATATATTTCCACTGCTTCTATTCCTCTTTTGGTATCGAAGCTGAGATATTTTTTCCAGTGTTTCGAATCTTCCAGATTAAGCCAGTAGCTTTCTATCCTTTTCTTACTTGATGATTTAAAGTTTCATACCGTAATGACCTTCAAAAAGCCGCAGCGCAGAGTGGAACCAATGTAGGGCAATTTAGCTGCTTCTTTGTCGTTGGTATCAGCTTCCTCGTTACCTTGATTCCCCTCATGGCCAAAGACCCAATATCACCTCGAGGTTGTTCTGTGCCCTTATTTTATGAAGGGACTCTCTCTCGCCTCGAATAATATAGATGAGTTTATTTGATCGCGATTGATAGCCTTGAGAACCACATGGCTATCCGAAAGGATCTTAATGCAGATCCTTTTAGTATTCCTTACCTTTATTGTATGCGTGGAGATTTTGGATATACATAATATAGATATACGATTTTGGCCTCCGTAGGGAAGGAAAGTGCATATTGCCCCTGGGTCCTACGATCCCTGCTCCCACTATACGATCCATCTTCCATACGCTCATTTTCTGCGAGGGAGTTAGACCATTCTCCTATTTGTTTTTAATGGTATTGTGACCTTGAACGTTTTCTCGAAGGTGGTTGCCTTAGTCTTTATTTGATTTTTTTGAGCATTGATGTCTCCTCTCAGGATGCAGGAAACTGCATAAAAATAATCTCGAAAATTATATTTTTATTAGATTAGAAATTTTAGTTGATAATTATAATACAAAGATAATTATCGCAACGTTCGCGGACGCACTAAGGTTTCCTTCCACAGGTGATTGCCAATTAGAAACAACAATGTTTCTACATCTGGCCTTGTTATAGTCCACAAATTCGAGTTGCCAAGCGTTGTGGTAGTTCAAATTATTGAAAAAGAAAACAAAGCAAAAAAATTACGGACGACAAACCAGTTTCAAAAGTAGGCTCTGAGGAACCTTCAAACGAAACCGGAGAGGATAAACAAAAAGGTGGCTTAGAGACAGAACAGGTTAGAATACAACAACAAAGCCCTAAAAAGACAGCAACTAACAATACTGAACAGAAAAGGGCAACGGTTCCAGTAATTATCAGAGACCCTCAACAGTGAACGCAAATAACTAATCCTCTTAAAGATTTTAAAATTACTCATGAATTACCCAGAAAGATCAGCCAAGTAATTTTCGCTACCTTAACATGACTATAGAACCAAACTCCTTACTGAGAAAAAAATACACTATAACACGTATTTGATCCCAAAGAAAAAATGTTAAAATGTTATGTATCAGTCTTTGTGGCTTCAGTCCCGTAAAAACAAAGGAGGACTTTAAGGCCCAATTGAAGTCTTCTTCCTTAAATAGAGGAACGGTACTTCGAAGGCTACCAAAAATTTTCCTCTGGGGAGCGAGATTAACAAGAGCAGTATTTCAGTTATCAGAGCAGTAAGCCTGGTAATCTACAAAGTTCAAACTCAGTGGTCACCACTACCTGCAGTTTTAGCATTTTACTAATAATTGCCATGCTAAAAAAAGACGCTTAAAATGTGACGGGGACTCGAACTTTTCAGCATGTTCAAAACAGCGCAAAAAACTGCGAAATATGTAAACTGTGGCGGTGACCATCCGGCTAGCTTCAGGAGATACCGAGTATTCTGTAAAACTTGAAGAATAATAATAAGAATTTAACCATATGACCATTTTTGTTTGTAATCATCAGCAAAACTGAAAAACTATAGGAATTCTTATATGATTACAAGGCTCACATCGCGCACATCATGCATGCAGGAGGCATTTATAAAATCAGCTGATCCCCTCCACACCTATAATAAATACCGAACAAGGAGGAGGCATACAATTGAGATTGTTTGATGAATATTTTATGCATAGATAGATTGGCAAGCTATTCATTTTCTCGTTACCTAAAAACTAGGCAAACTAACTAATCTAACTTAAATTATTCCAATTTAATTTCCGCACCAAAGATGAATAAATCCGACAAACAAACACTCATTTTGCCTGCAATCAAAGTAAATGTTCAGTTCTTCATTAGCGAATTTCCGATCCTGTTCATTCCTTCGCACTGCTATTCCGGTGCAATTAAAGTTACCGACAGGCACTAGAAGGTTAATTAAATTTCCAGCAACAGTCTCACTTACCTCGGTTTCTCGTGGAGGTGTCGGTGACGTGGTTATGAACTTTGGCGGGGGTGTGTAGAGTGGCTTTGGCGGTATAGGTGGTTTGGGTTTTCGCTTGAGCCATTTGTGTTCCAGGCATTCCGTAGCAGTCATACGAACGCTGTAACGGCAAACCAAGACAAGTAAGAGATTAGCGGCAAAGTTAATCTGTAGGTACACACTCGTACATTGCACTGCACTGTATGTCGGTGGCTCATTGTTTTTAAATCGAGTTGAACAAGAATGACATTAGTGTAACTTACGTAATATCCTTGACGAGGAGTTTCGTTATGAAATCCAGCGCGTCAGATGACACGTTGTTGAATGCCTCGTCGTCGAAATCGTACTTGGCAATAGTCACGTTTGCCATCGTCTCGATGTCGGTCTCGCCCATGAACGGTGACAAACCTGACAAACTTTATTTTAGAGAATTAATTATCACAACAGGAAACTGCTATGTAGACGAAATGAAAGTTGCTTCATTTTCGGGTAAAACTGAGCCAATTATTCGGTACAGACAAGATTTTATTCGGGCAGCCCCTATTTATGAAGTCAACGGGACTAAGGCATACTTACAGAACATAACATATGACACCTACACTCCACATATCCGTTCCGTACGATATACAGTCAAAGTTTACGACTTCTGGAGCTACGAACTCGGGCGTGCCGAAGAGTATCTGAAAATTAAGATTTGAGAATAAAGTTAGAGTTGATGTGAAGGAAGGAATATGAATTGAGTGTAGTCGAGGTGTTTACGTAATCCATAGAGCACTGGGTCCTGGGAGTGTGTACACAAATAAACCCAAACATTCTATTTGTTCCACGATCAAATCCTACATTCGAATTTATTGCAGAATTACCAAAGATGACTTCAGATTCAAACTTTACACACTCTAATTCTCTACTCGAATCGTCGATTTCCACTTCGCACCAAGAAACAATTGTGTTAAGGCGCAAATTCGCATTTAAATTTAAGCCATGTTGCTTCTATAACCATTTAATGGGCTCTTGATAGGTATTATAGACAGGCCTTGAATGTTAAATAGGCACAAGGCACAAGCTGCACAGGAAGCTGAGCCGAGTACAAACACGAACGATGTTCTCTAACGATCTCTGTTCCTTGGGAAGTTTGCAGAATGTTGTCTTAGGCGTGCTAATGCTTGCTTGGTCGTTGGTAAGAACAGAAGCGAGCAGGCCTCTAGAGTATTTGGCTAAAATCGTTAATTGCTCTGATTGATTTTCCTGATTATCTGTGCCATGATTTGTTGTGTTTGATGAGAATCCGGTAGTTTGCGTTTAATTGAATTTTCAGTTGATTGCAAGACGTGAGTATTATCTTTAGTCGCTAATATTTAACGTGAGATACTAATTTGCGAAGGAATTGAGTGTGAACGGTTAAGTTTTGGTTAATAGTTTTGTTTGTTCTTAATGCGAATTGATGAGAGTTAGCGACGAGTGTTGAAAGATGATTTACATCCAAAGATGGAGAGTTGTAAAATTTTCATAAATATTTTTGTGTCGGATTTCGCTTGCCAAATTGATTTTCGTTCTCTTCGGGGGAAAAAATATTGGACAGATTTTTCTACACACTTATAAACTCGAAGTTATGTAGACTGAAATTGAATTGAAAATGGCATAAAAATTAATGTATACTTCACAGAAACAATTGCCACGAAAAACAATTGAGATTTTCAGTGTCATCCGAAAAACTGTTAGCAGCCATTATTTAACTTGCCGAATAACGAAGCATTTAAGCATACATACCAGTTGGATGGGTAATCTTTCTTGAAACGATATCGTAACTTCTTCCTTTGTGAGAATTTATTATCAACGGGTTCCCATGTCAAATATCAAAGGACAAATTAGGATGACGTGACAAATCTGCACAATTAAGAATCAGTAGAAGAAACGTTGTCACTCATCCCTACGGATGTAACGCGACAAATTGTGATTTAGGAAGGATGTGTATGGGCGATTCGTACTTTGATATAGCTCCGATTTATGTAAAAGGATCAAGAAGTTGAAAGAGATGAGGTGAAGTAATGAAAAATAAAATCAAAGTGACAGAACGTTTGAGCAGTGTAAAGAATGACAAAAATTTGATTGCAGCAAACGGGTGAGCGTTGGTTTATTGAATGTAAAGTTACGTTAGAGGCTAACAAATACTCATCTAATCAAAAAATTAACATAATCTTTTTGAGTGGCTTTTACACCTAACTTTTTCAATGGTAAAATCAATTTCCGTGAATATAATAATTAAAGCAACAAGAAGACACTGCACGTATATAATTGTCAGTGAGATAGTAAATATTGAGTAAGAGAAGTTTGAGGAGCTGATGTCAAAAATATTTGCTACTGATCAACAGAAATCTGTAACATTTAAGGTCAGTACGATGGCAGATAATCTCAAGCTGGACTAAAGTGCAAGAAGAAACGTTGTCAGAGGGAGATGGGAAACCATTAATGAGGTAAAAAATAGGTCAATCGAGCAGGGACCGTGGTAGATCAATATACGACGGATACTAGTTTGTCACTTTGCTAGCAAACTCATTCCGATGTCTTCATCGGGATTAGTACTTGAAAATGGGGTGGATTGGCTCACAAAAAAAATATGCTACTGAATTTCATCTATCATGAAAAGAAGTAACCGCAATATGGAGCAAAATAAGGGAAGGAGCTTGGTCCGTATAGGATCCGAAGACTCCAAACGTATGAGCTGGAAAATGAGCTGAAAATTTGCAATGCTAAAAATTTGAAGAAAATATGCCAACCATGTTCAAGGTTGTTAGTTAATCCAAGAAAGCGCAGAGCTGGCAAAAACGCCAAATATGTATTTTATGTGTCCTGTAAAAAACAATTCTGTACTTTTTCATCCAGAGCTAAAAGACGTTAAAATATTTCAACTACTAGTACCAGCTATGATAACGATGACTTTGAAATCAAATAATTGGATTGTGAACTACATTTCATGAAATTAAAAAAAATAAGGTGATGATTAGGTAATGACAATTGCAAAGGGCTTATTTCAACTATGATTCATAGTTTTAAACTCACGGACAGCAGAATGTCCCTTAAAATACACATATGTGTCACATGCTCACCAAGAGCCTAGAATATTATTTGACAGAACTTAGTCTTTATTTTGACGAATGGGGCATTAAATCAAGTAGCAGTAAGACCCAGCTTTGTGTCGGGGATCGCAAACTTTTCGCAACAAAACAAAAATTGAATGAGCATTGTTCTAAGGGTTGAGTGAATTTTCAAGGTAGATCTTCGAAAAAAATATCTTCATAAAAATATTGAAATTTTAAAATTGAATGTTTTAAAAGATCATTTATTGTGCAAAATATAAATAGGAAAAATTAAAAAGAAAATCAACCAATTACTAGGAGAGCGATTAATTTCAAGATCAAATCTGATTCAAATAATTCAGGCATTGAAAATCTTTTGTGGGAGTAACAAAACTACTCCATCGGACACGTCACGTCAAACTCAGGTATTCACACATATCGTAATATTTTTTGATTTAAAAACCCAACTGAAAACTTCAGTGAAGGTTTCTTTACGATGAATTCATTTTGTTTAATTAAATGGGAGTTTTAAAGCCGGTTTTAAGAGTTTTTCAGAATAGTTTCGATTAGCGCCCAGTGTGAGTAAAGAGCATGAGCTATGTATTCTGAACAATATGCTTCTTTTATAAACGCCCGTACGTTAATGAGATTATTTTGCATGAAATCATATTTTACTTTTGAATCGAATTCCAGTGTAATGTTTCTCGGAAGTCGAGCTAAAATATTAAAGATTTATCTGTGAATTAAAGACAATGATTTTTCTGAATTTGTATTAAGACTACCGATTTTGATAATCGTAACAAATTAGTGCCATTTATCAAGCTGCTTAAATTTAAAACGACATAAAGGAGTTTATTGACACATATTATATCTGGAATACATGATTCATACTGAAATATTGGTTACTAAGAAAAATAACCCGAATCAAGATGTTGTGTCGTTATCTTCCTTGATGCGAATAAAAATATGATTCTTAAAGTTTATGTCAAGCGTGTGAATTTCATTAAGATCTTTGTGTTCTCGATGGATAAATGCTTATCTTTTCACGGAATTACTTATATGAACAAATCCTATTGATTTTTCGACTTTGTTAGCTTAATCACTTGATTTATTGTCGATGTCAATGGAAAGTTAATGAAAGATGTCTATCAAATGATTATCTTATACGAATATGTAGCGAAAAATATCTCTTGAAAAACGAATTAAACTTTTATAAAAAGAAACTTTTAACTAGTAACACTCATAACCACTGACGCAGTAATTTTATCTCCATGCAATTTCAAACTGAGAGCCAAATAAATTAAATTTCCATATTCAAAAAACTACTTCACCTTTAAATGCATTTTCCACAGCACACCACTCCAAGAGTCTTATCAGCAGAGCAACAACGCAACGCATACATTCGATTTTCCGCAAACATCCTCCGTAACATAAATCATCACTTACTTGCAGTTTTTTGTCCGGATCGAATTTCCTCGCTAGTCCAAAATCGATAATTTTTATTCGATTTCCTTCGCGCGACAGGCACAGGATATTCTCAGGTTTCAAATCCAGGTGTAGTATATTATTTTTGTGTATAAATTGCATTGCTTCGCATATCTGTCGCATGAATACCGCACATACTTTTTCCGTGAGTACGAAATCCTCGTCAATGACCCGATCGAACAGTTCGCCACCTTCTACCCTGTACAGATACGCAACAATTTCGTATAGGTGTTTTCGGTTTTGCGGAATATTCACGTGTCGACAACAATCGCGACATATCGATGTCGATGACAACAAACATTGAATCAGACGACAATGATGATGATGGGTGGTGCGATGAAACCAGGTCCGGAGTCACAGTCAAAATACAGCAAACAGTAGTACATATGCAGAAAAAGAAGGAAATTTAGAGGAAAAATCAATGAGAGTTCCATGTTTTCGAAAGAAATAAAAATGTTTTGT